>JACSVZ010000014.1:17304353-17904353 GCA_014706295.1 Lycocorax pyrrhopterus obiensis | reverse complement strand
AACCCATCTTTTGTTAAATTTATAGCTGCCCTTAGTAAGAGTAAGGAAACTTGATGTGTAATTTGAAGCACAGGTCAGAGAAAAAAACCTTGGTTTGAGATGGTGGTAACAAAACTGAAAAAACAAGGAAATTAAACTGGTACAGGAACTTAGAGAAATGAGCAGATTGAAATGCGTGTGCATTTTCTGTCCTCGAAACATGATATTCAAAATTTTTTACTGGTGCATAAATTGCATATTAGCTGAGAAATTACACGTAAGTAGATGTCAACTTATTTCAAATTCCAGAACTTAATCACTTAAATTCTTTCTTTATATACACTGCATTAAGTTTAAGGTTATGCATTATTTCCATGTGCCAGATAGTGAAAAAGAAACACATCTGCTTCCCTGTCTACTTCCCCTTCCAAGAGCTATGTGTAATAAACTAATTGAAGTCAGAATTTTGGTAAACTTTGTCCCTTTAGACTTTTCAACAGGGAGGTGATAAAGCCAAGAGGTCCCAGAGCACTTCTGTCTTTACAAGCTTATTTCTTAGGAAAAAACCAGTTCTGTTAGAACTAAAAGACTTCTGGCTCAATATAAGCCTTAACATTTCAAAACCAACTTTATCATTAGTTTGTCCTTCTTACAAAAAAAAAAAAGGAGAATCAAAAGAGAGTTTTGCAATATACGATTCAAATGGTCCTAACATTTTTTAGCTGTATAGTTTTATTCAAGTAAGAAATGGAATGCTTTTTCAAGATGCTGCTCTGTGACAGCAGGGATTACAGTCATGATCAGTGTGATATGATGGACTGAACACATGTTTTAGATGCAGGGTATCAAAAACCAATTCTAGTAGCAATTTACCCCCATTCTTACTCTAGCTCAAATGTACTGAAGTGTGAATTTTTATTTAATGTATTAATTTATTTAAATTTATTTCCAGATTTTTGATTCTCCAGTTTTACCCTATTTTGCAGCTGAAAAAAGAGATATGATTATTATTTTAGATGGAAAAAATCCCACAACTTTAAATTAAAATAGTCAATGAAAATTTGTAATGAATATCTCAATATGAACTTCTTAATGTTCTGAAGAGTTGAATGTATTACATACTTAGCAAGTGATTATTTTAAAACCTCTGGAAGAGCTTGTTTGTTTCCCAAAATAAGCTTAAAGCAAATGGTGACTTCTAGAGTCGAACACCCCATTTTCAGCAGAAAAATAAATAAAGATGCTGAGACATCCTGTGCTTTCTGCTCGTTTCCTAGGTGCAGAGAGTTCAATACAACAGACCTAAGTTCTTCAGTACCTGATCTTCATTTTTTTAGTTTCTTGCCTTTAAGAAAGGATATAGGTCTAGGTGATCAACTCTTACCACATATGTGAAAACTCTGTAAGAATGTCAAATATGGTTGTGAATATGTATGCCTCAACATGAAAAAATATGCTTGAAGACAGACTAAGGTACTGTTAACGTTCTGTTTTCAAAGTTCTTACCACGATATACATGTAAAATTGCATCTTTTTAGCAGAAATTAAAACATACAAAACACACTGAAGGATACTGAATATTTTGGAAATGTTGAATTCTGCCTTCCTATCTTTTATTGTAGGTAGTAATGATGATTAACCAATTGTGTATTAAACATATACCAGTTTCCTTGCTTCTAAGAAATTACTTTGTTCTAGGACTTACATAGCTATTTTAGTTTATGACATCATATTAATATTAAGGTTGTTAGCAGAGCTTAAAAAATAAGTTACTTTCAAAATACTTGATTTCCCAGCTGGATCTTTCAGCTTTAATTTCACTTGTGATTATATCATCTGCAACATACTTAGTGTCTCTTTTTGTCATTTATGTATTATTAAATTTTGTTTGCCCTAAGATTAATTTTATATTTTATATTTTAAAGAAGATAATTTCATATCTATAGTGCTGTTCTAAACTTTAAAACGTGTTTCTGAAAACTGTAGTTAAAATAACTGCTTTCTCAGTAATTCCTAAAATCCACATTAATAAAATCTGCTGCAGTGATTAAGTTATTTTGGTGGAGTTGAAAGGAACTGGATCAAACCCAGAGAATTTATAGTGTTGTGTTTTTATCATAGAATGGTTAAGATTGGAAAAGGCCCTTAAGATTGTTGAGTCCAACTACTGACCCAGCACTGCCAAGTCCGCCAGTAAACCATGTCCCCAAGGGCCACATCTACATGTTTTTTAAGAAACTCTAGGGATGGTGACTCAGCCACTTCTCTGGGCAGCCTGTTACAATGCCTGACAACGCTTTTGGTGAAGAATTGTCTGCTAATATCCAACCCATTTCCTCTTGTCCTCTCACTTGCTACCCAGGAGAAGAGGCCGATCCCCACCTGGCTACACTCTCCTTTCAGGCAGGTGTAGAGACTGATAAGGTCACCCCTGAGCCTCCTTTTCTCCAGGCTAAACACCCCCAGCTCCCTCAGCTGCTCCTCACAGGACTTGTGCTCCAGATCCTTCCCCAGCTCCGCCGCCCTTCTCTGGGCTCCCTCCAGCCCCTCAATGTCTTTCTTGCAGTGAGGGGCCCAGAACTGGACACAGCACTCGAGGTATGGCCTCACCAGTGCTGAGTACAGGGGGACAATCCCTGCCCTGGTCCTGCTGGCCACACCATTGCTGATCCAGGCCAGGATGCCATTGGCCCTCTTGGCCACCTGGGCACACCCTGGCTCATGTTCAGCTGCTGTCACCAGCACCCCCAGGTTCTTTTCCACTGGGCAGCTTTCCAGCTATGCTGCCCCAAACTTGTAGTGCTGCATATGGGGTTTTTGTGACCCAAGGGCAGGACCCAGCACTGGACGTTGCTGAACCTCACACCACTGGCCTTGGCCCACTGATCCAGCCTGTCCAGATCCTTCTGCAGAGTCTTCCTGCCCTCCAGCAGATCAAGACTCCTGCCCAACCTGGCGTCATCTGCAAACTGACTGAGGGCACACTCAATCCCCTTGTTCAGATGATCAATAAAGACATTAAACAGGATTGGCCATGATAATGAGCCCTTGGGAGCACCAGTGATGACTGGCTACCAACTGGTTATAGGTCTGTTCACTTCCACACTCTGGGCCTGGCCATCCAGACAATTTTTAACCCAGGAAAGAGTGACCCATCCAAGCATTGAACAGCTGATTTCTTGAGAAGGATACTGTGGAAAATGGTGTCAAAGGGTTTACTGAAGGCCAGGCAGACAACATCCACAACCTCTCCTTCATCCACTCTGCAGGTCTCCTTGTGGTAGAAGGAAATCAGGTTGGTCAAGCAGGACCTGCCCTTCCTGGCACAGAACTCATGCTGGCTGGTCCTGACCCTCTTGATTGTCCTGCACTTGCTATAGGGTGGCACTCAAGATTATCTGGTCTGTGATCTTCCATGGACCGAGATCAGGACCTGCCCAGTTGACCAGGATGGCTGGCAAATGCTTGAATGTGGCCTGGTGGGCACTTCAGCAGGCTCCCCCAGTACCCCTGGGTGGATCCCATCTGTACTCATAGACTTGTGTGTATCAAAGGGGTCTAGGAGGTGGCTGACCATTTCTTCCTGGATTATGGGGGCTTCATTCAGCTTCCTGTCCCTGTCTTCCAGCTCAGTGGGCTGGGTACTCAAAGAACCAAGTCTTACTAAAAAAGACTGAGGCAAAGAAGGCATTGAGTGCCTCAGCCTTTTCCTCACCCTTTGTTACCAATAAAGGCTGAAAGTTCTCCTTGGCCCTCTTCTTGTTGCTGATGCATTTTTTTGTTGTGTTTTACTACAGTAGGCAGATTAGGTTCTAATCTGGCCTTTCTAATTTTCTCCCGATATAGTTTCATGATGTCATTGTAGTCCTCTTGAATTGCCTGTCCCTTCTTCTGAAGGTTATGAGCTCTGTTTTTTCTCCATTAGTTGCAGAGTTCCAGCCAAAGGAACTAGGATAAACTATGTTGGATAAAATATATTTAGCTTACATAAATTAAGATGTAATAATATTTATATATTCTAAATACATCATTTATTTGCTATATGGGACAACTATTACAATAAACATATGGGTGATGAAAACTATTTAAGTTTTGATTAATAAAAATGATACATAGGTGGAAATTAAAATATGTAAGAATATGTTTTGTCTTTTACATTATTAGCTGTTACATTTTGAAACTAGCACAAACTTTTCTCCATTTTCTTAGAAAAAATTCCTAATTTCTGGCACCTTATATATGGAATAAATTTAATTTTACATGAATAGAAAGTAGCCAGTTTTTCAAAGTGATATAAAGCATTCTTTTATTGAGACACAATATTAAACTTTAAAAGCCAGAAAATGTGTATTGCTTTCAAAACTGACTCAATAAAAGAAAGTGGTTATTTATAGCCTCTCTATGTGTTATTTCTGTTATTAGGCTGCCATTGCCTTAGTTTTGGAAGCATTGAAGCCTCAGATGGAATGATGAGTCATTCCAAAGATCAAACTGTCCTGTAGTAAGTCAAAAGATTCTAGAATTGAGGTGTATGGAAAGATTGCAGATACAAGGAAAAGAGATAGTACTTATGGGAAGCTTAGCCTAGATCAGAATTCCAAGGTGTCACAAAAAGATTTCCTTCCACAGATAAAAGCTTCTTGTCACTTAAAATTGTGGAGACAAGCATCTCAGCTGCAGTGTCTTGGAATATTGGATCAGCACAAGAAATCAGTTTTTTAGTATTTACTTAAAGCAGTGTAATTGAAAAATGCCAATATATTGATACTGATGATGTATTGATATTGATGATACTGAAAAAGCATCACCCTCTGATCATGTTCATTCTCAGAAGGAAAGCAGTTCTCCAAGTCATTCCACAAACACTGTGCCTGCACTGTACAGCTTTTAAATTATATGAACTTCCATTTCTGCTTCCACTGATTTTGATTTTAAATGCTTCAGAGTTTTATGAATTTCTGTATGATCTGTGAGCACTTTTGCCTCTTGGAACAAGCAGAAGGGTATCTGAGTGGGAGGAAGGTGGTGGAGTCCGATAAAATCACCTCTTTTTTCATTACTTAGAAGGAACTTAATGGACTGACCTTTGAGAAAATATTAAAATTTAACACCAGTGAAATTTATATGTGCTGTAAGTGGTGCAGATGCTAATTTTAAGTGGCTTTTGTTTCAAAATACTTTAATATTTTTGCTGTTTCAGATGTCAGCCCTTACTTTTGATATTGGAGGATTATTTTCTATGAGATGCTAACAGTGGATATTACCTGTCATCTGAATAGGCTCAGTGTATGGCAGGATGTATAGTTTGCAATTAAATCCACAGTACTTGATCCCAGGCTGAATTTTTTGACTGGTCAAGCTTAATAACTTCAAGTCATATTCATGTAGAATATTATCAATATTTTTGCAAATACCAAGGGAAAACAGCCACTCCAGTGGAGAGTAATGGGTTAGTTTAGCAAATTACTCTGTGGTGGATTTCTCCCTAGTTGTAAGAAAAGAACATTTTCAACTTGTTTGAAAATTTGACAAGTGTTAATTGTGAGTTGGTATCTTGAGCTGATTTGGAAGTAGGAGTTGTCACGGAGGAAGTAAGATGTAGATAAGGAGGGAATAACTAATGACCAGCCTTGGAAGGAGCAGCTTCTATTTGATGCTACAGAGAGGGGAAAAAGACAACAGGGGAATGCACCAAAGGAGACAGAGATCTTGAAGAAATGTATTCATACACTTAGGCAACTACATTCACTTTTTTTTAGTTCACAGAATCATAAATATGATGAGAATAGCCTGACTTGGAAGGGACCCAAAAGGATCACTGATTGCAGCTCCAGGCCGTGTGCAGGACACCTCAGGTATTATAGAATAATTTTCTATTATTTAAACAGAAAATTTTTCTTCAGCCCATTGTGCTGAAGACCTCTATTAAAACACTAAATGAATTGCAAAAATTGTCATTTTTGCAAATATAATAATCAAACCATATGCTTGAGAGCATTGTCCAAATGCTCCTGGAACTCTGTCAGGCTTGGTGCTGTGACCACTTTCCTGGGGAGCCTGTTCCAATGCCCAGCCCCCCCTCTGGGTGAAGAACCTTTTCCTAATATCCAGCCTAAACCTTCCCTGACACAACTCCAGACCGTTCCCTTGGGTCCTGCCACTGGTCATGAGAGCGAAGAGATCAGTGCCTGCCCCTCCTCTTCCCTTCATGAGGAAGTTGTAACTGCAATGAGGTCTCCCCTCAGTCTCCTCTTTTCTAGGCTGAACCATCCTTGCACCGTCTAACCTCAATAGTATATAGAGGAGCTGTGCATCATATGACTTTATTTTGGGAATTCTATAGGCTCAAAATCATGTGTATGCTGCTCTAGTACTTGATGTCTTTCACTTCCTATATATTTTTCTAAATATTTTTGGTTTATGACATATTTCAGTAGGAATCCTATAGCATGGTTTTAGATAAATATGAAATGGTGCTTATGCTGTTATCCATTTGTAAGTGAAATGTGAAAAAAGCCCTGAGGGATGTCTCCCAACATGTCTGGAATTTGTCTATCAGTAAGAGAGAAACACAGCTCCAGGTATTTTCATAGCATGTTCAACATTCCAGTGAAACTCTGTGTTTATTTTGCCAGGAAGGTCTGTTGTTCCACCAACATGTGGGTGATGATTGTCTTCAACTATCTCACTCAACTGTTTGAGAATGAGACTCCTACACTGCTACATTTTATCACATTATGGCACATCCTCTTCGTATTTTGTCAAAACCAAAAACCTTCCTGGCTAATGTTAATATCCTAGTAATCAGAGGAAGTTCATGAACTATGTTTATTAGGGGTACCTTGAGAAGTATTAGATGTTTGTGCAACAGTTAAACCTATTTTTCTTTCTGTGCTTCTTTTAATTCTTTTTTCTTTTAATTCAGTGATATAAAAAAGGTATTTTTCTACACTTGACTGGGGAAAGTACTGCAAGTAACTCCTTCACAGTGAAGTGGGATTGCAAACCTAGACTTTTCTAGCATACCGTGCAGAGGCTATAGCCTGCAAAGTACTTCAGTTATTCATAAAGCCCTCACAAAACTCCCATTTTGAAGATTCAAAATTTACTTGCACAAAGATTGCCACATAAAATGGAAGGATGTACAAAATAGGATTTTAATTTTGTGTAGAGATTGAAAGTTTCTTTTAGAATTAACACAAAGTAATTTCTCACAAGGTATGTGAGGAGATGACAGTTGAGGAAAAACTGCAACTGGAGAATACGATTATCTACATTTTTTGTCAGGTTAGGGTCGAATACAAGTTAGTACTGTGATAGTGGCAATATAAGCCTTATGTATTGTCGTACTTGGACACAAAAGAACCATGCAGACTCAGTTTAGTTCAGGACAGAAAAAAGCCAGGAAAAGCCCCAGGGTGTTTATTTTACTTCATATATATATGTTCTTAGGAATGACTGTGGATTGGAGGATGAGGTTACCACCTCTCCAACCACACTGGTCAGACGAAAAGGTCCATCAAACTTCTCCGCCTCAGGAGAAGGAATGAAAACAAAAAGGAACGGTTGGCCAAACATAACTGTGTTTACAGAAAGTGCGTGAGAAACTTCATCACAGAAATGAAAACATCAAAAGACTGCAAATCTCGGGGCGACAGAATTAGCTTAATTCTCTGCAATTAGTTAACACAGTTTTATGCAATGAGTAAATAACAGACATTTAGGCTTTGGATACCTAATGTAATTCTGTATAGTACTGTTCTTACAGGCTTTGTTCTGCACATAAAATCCACTTGACCTTCAGAACTACTGCATTCATTCAAATGAAAAAATAAAAAAGGTCAGAAATTTGGGCTGTTGGACAAGTATTTATCTTCAAGATAATTTTCAATATAGTGAATCTTGAAATATATAATATTTGGGTAGATAGGCTTGGCAATGTTTTTTTGAATATATCTTATTCTTATGTTCTTATATTTATGTGAATATATAGTATTGATACATGTATACATGTTATCTGAACACCTGTGTATGTGTGGTTCTGGTGTTTTATTGAAAGTAGATAAAAAGACCAGCTACAGAGAGGTTGTAAATGTGAGTTAAATGTCTGTACAAACAGCTATGCTGTGTTAATATTAAGAGTAATTGCACTGCTTGTATAGAACTTAATGAAAATTATAGACTCAGTAATAATAGATTAAATATAAAATATCTTGAGACTAAGAAATGTACATTAATTATGACTGTGACACCTTTATTAAAATGGATATTATATATGCATGTGAGAAAATATAGTAGGAAGAAATTGAAATAAAATAAACCAGTAGCCACGTTATAGAGAACTGGGTTTAACAGACATAAAAGTTCTACACTTTCACTAAATAGGAAGTCTAGAAAACCAAAGTTTTCCTTAGGGATCAATTTCAAATTCCATATATGTAATTTATTCTTGCAGTTCCTGGATAAATAACAGGTTTGATAAATACAGTTGTAAAATTAACTTCTTGTAAATTGGAGATACATTGGGTTTTTCTCTATTCCTGCTTTGATTATTTGGCAGACAAAGTGATGAGCAAGAAAGAGGGAAATCTTTCCTACTTTCTAAACCTGCAGTGTGAATTCCTACAAGTAAACTGGAAACTGAAACTGGAAACAAAAGTCTGGCACATGCATCCGGTCTGTGTTTTAAGTTTCACCTTAGAGATTATAAAAGAGATCTGCCCAGAGAATGGCTATCAAACACAAGTTCTGTTAAGCTACCTATTATTCAATTGTTACATATTATTATATGCCAAGTTACCTATTGCTCAATTTATGTATGGCTCTGCATATAAGAACTGAAAGTCCCAGTCCCATTTGAATATGGTGTTGATAATTTGTTCCTCGATGTTTTTCTCCCAGTTTCACAAGAAAGGCAGAACTCCTTTAAAAATGCAGATGAACGGACAGTTTTGCAATCTGTAAACCTGTTTTGTTTTCTGAATTTTACCTTGTTTGGTAGCCAGCTCTGGTCACTCTTCACTTCCTTGCTACTTAATTTAGAATTGACAAAAAAATGTCCCCCACTATAACTGTGTAATCTGAAGTGATCTTAATTAAAAGATAAAGTTTCTGAGATGATGAACAGTTTTTAAAAAGAGCTGCCCTATTCCAAAATCTAAGTCTATTATGATATCCAATGGGTACTCCTTTTTTTTTTTTTTTTTTTTTTTTGGTCAAAAGATATGTTTTCTATAACATTTTGTGAACTAGTTATAGTTGTGTGTTTGCAGGGAAATCCGCCATTACCCTGTTTTGCTGGTAGTTTTGCCAAATGATAGGGTAATATCTACTGTAAGGTATTCTATTTAGTACAGGGAGAAGGTATGCTGTCTGAAGACTAGAGAGGAAGTACCTTACCTAGAAGTACACATTTCACTGCTTTGCTTTTTATAAAGTCAGTTTACCTACCATATTATTAAAACGAAACAAATTCTGCAAAACTCCTGTGAAAAACTTTCTAGGTTTCCAACTACAGAGGAAGACAGCTATGGAGGCAGAGGTTACTTCTCCAACTAGGTAGTTAGCTTAAGTTCTGCTCTACCACCTTCTGTAAATTGAAAGGCTAATGAAAGCCCTGTGACTTACACATTAATCTAGACATCCCATAGTAGGGTATAACATAAAACTGTAAAATACTGAACTGTGAAATGTGATACAGCTTTGGTTTTTGCCCAGGCCTTTTATAGTTTTCATCAGAATGTTACTTTGTCTGGTATGTTAGGTACCATCAGGTAGGTAAGAGAAATATCTAGAATTTAATAATAAAGATCTATAGAAGAGTGACGATACAATGTATTTGTAATTGTAGAAGTCTACAGAACACCAAATTCTAATATATTTTACAATAAACTCATGTGTGCAGCTCTGTAGAAGGCAGCCTATTGTATGACTCATGTTTCCTTAAGCAATCGAGATACTGTGTTTCTCTAGGGAAGGGAAAAGTATGCAGAATACTGTCTGGTGGAAATGATAACACAAGTTGTAATTTGTAGTTCAGGTTAATTTAAAATAATGTTTTTATTGTAGTGCAGCTTAGAAATCTTAGTACTCAGAAGATCAGATACTTTAGAATGGACAGCTAAGGTGATGTTGCACTATACAAAGGATTGAAGTCTACTACCTTGCAAACCTTTGTCTATGATTAATCTTTTTGAAAAAGTGCTCATATATGAGTTGCTGCTTTAACAATCTTCTGTGAGATATTCAGCATATCTTGATTGATACTTGATGATATATTCGCCCTTTTTATTTTTCTTTTCACATTTATATATTTAATATTATTTTTAAATTAGATAATGAATGTGGCTAACACATTCTTCCTGTTGCTTGAGCTGTTTGACTTATATCTATATAATACTCTGATTTAGTAAATTTAGACTAGTGAAGAACTAGCATAACACTGAGTAAGACCTAACTGATAATGTCAAAAACTAATTTCAACTAATTTCTGGTAGAGTATCTCCAATGTAAGTATTTCTAGAAGGATAGTACATCATTTTATTATCATGTGCACAGGGTTTGGAGATTAAAAATAAAAAAAAGCTTTGACAGTTTGTAAATCAGATTAAGAAAACAGTGAAGTTGTAAATAAAGATGAAATATCAGCAGGATCCTACAGGGTGATCTAGAACACAGTAGAATTAAATCCAGGTTTTAAATGATAAAATTCAATGTCAGATATCAAAAAGCCAAGACTACAGGTACATAGAAGGGACTGGAATTCTTTGACCAAGACAGAGACAGAATTGTAGTGAATAATATTTGGATTTTTTCCAATTTATTTTTTTCCCATAGTGGCTATATAACATTTTAATATTTTCTTCACTTAAAGCTGTAATATTTCAGCACTATAATAATGGTAATCTAGTTAAGCCTATGTAATAACTCATCATTGAAGAAACATAATCAAGACGCATTACCAGGAACAAGCATTTTTTAATTCAAAGTGTATGCTTGGATTCTTTTTTTGTGGAATTGAGCTAAAGATATTGAAATGGATGAAAGAGTGCAATTTACTAATTTTTGCTGTACTACTGATGAAACTTTTGTGGGTTTGGGACAATACAGCTGACTGAAAAAAGCTGTGGGTCCTTACTATTTTTCTTTGTGGGATCAATTTTACTAAAGTTTTGATTGTAATCCCTGGTGTTCAACCTGCCATTTGTTTGACAGAAACCTGACAGAACAAATTGAAATGATAATTTGTCATTACTATACATAAGTAGAACCCTCAGAGATATATTGTAGCAAAACCATTATCACATTTCCCCAGACTGTGTTTATTGCCATTTAAAACACTTTTATCATACAAGGTCATGTTGTGCACTACAACATTTCATTTTTCGTTGACAGTAATTATTCTTCCCGCTCAATGAAAAACAAGTTTGTAATGCTTTTCATGAAAAAGATTACTTGGAGATACTGCCAAATTTTAGATAACTTTTCACATTATTAAAAAGTATAAAATTACTTGGAGATGCTGCCAAATTTTAGATAACTTTTCACATTATTAAGAAGTATATGAGCTTCAGCTGCCAGGAATAAAGACAGAATAATATTCTCTTACATTAATTTTTTATATTTCACTTTCTGTTGTTTATTGCCTTTGTACATTTTAATGATAATTTTGCTACAACTGTAGCTTGCAGCCTGTGGTGTGGACAGGAGCATACATGGGCAATAGGAACGCCTGCCTTTGTTATTAACATTTTAGTAGTTTACAGATTGCTGATCCATATTTATATCTGCAAAGTATCTCATCCTTGAATTAAAGTTCACTCTATAATATAAATTTATTTTTGGTACTTGTATATGTCTGTATATCCAACTATATGTGTGTGTGTGTGTGTATATATGTATCTATCTATCTGTATATCTGTATACCTCTGTATATCCAAAACTCTAAAATATTATTTTTGCATTCATGTATACACTTAATTTAAATTTCATCATCAGACAGCTGGTGAAGATTATGGCCACAGTAGTGTAAGACAGATGGCAGATTTTTCAAGAGAAATCTTGTCTGCTTTAGGCATCCAATTGAATTATTTGTTTTCACATCTATTCAGCATTGCAGGATTCCCTTGGGAACAATGGGAACATTGGGCACAGTAATATTTTGCATATGCGAGTTGAATACCTTTTATCATGAATATTCTAGAAATATTTCTTACAGTTTTTATTTGTCATGAAAAGATATATTTGTTAATTATATGTGTAAACACAAGTTTCCTCAAGGAAACTGTTATTTCATGTCATCTAGAAAACAAAATAAATGAAAGAATGAAGGAACTTTTAAAAAAAGGTGTTTCATTACAAAAAAAATTAAATATCCCTATTCTATATCTAAAATTGATTAAATACTAATCAATGACACAAATATAATTTGCAGTCATAAACAGAAGGAAATCCAAACTCAGTATCATGCTATATGAAACTGACCAGAAAGACAGCATCTGTATCTTCTCCTGCTAGTAAACTGATACCATTTTCTGCCTTGAGTTTCTGTATTTAAAGATACTTTAAGTAGCAGGGTACATGGCGCTGTTTTCTTATTTGTGGAGGCCTCTCCAAGAAGAAATGTGACTGTGGAGTGCTTTGTGTCATTTCCTTCCAAGCCAGTAGAGAGGCTGACTCCAGCAAACAGGAGAACTTAGCAGTTCTCCTGAAAAAGTAGAAGTAGAGAACACAGAATACACTTTTAAATTGGATCAAGAAGTATAACAACAACAGCAGAATACTATTACTTTAGAAAGTAATAATTGGCCCACAATGTAAATCCTTAGAACTGAATATTTAACCAGTTAAGTAGTTAATTTAATTTAACTTTTGATCCATTCCTGAAGTTACAACTAGAGAAAACATCCAGTAAATCTGATTCTTGGTTAAAGAGGTTGCAGTCCATCGTTTCCCTAGAATATTTGCAGCATGAATAATTTTATGCTTCTCTATACAGAGCTTTGATAATATTTCAGTATTTCTTCAAAATGTAAATGTGATGTTAAGATTAAAGTTCTTAATCAACATTTGTTAATACAACTACTATACTGTACATTTTTTCATGATAAGAATGTTAGGATAAGTGTCTCATTTCAAGATAACCGTTCAAATTGATTGAAATGTAACTTTCAAAAATCAGATCTGTGATCTCATGTGTGAACTGTCTGCAACAGCTCAACAGATATTCATGCTGGTTCAGAGTATATGCAAATTTAGGGAGCAGTGCATCATTATCAAAACTTAGTTTTCTAAGAAATAGAGATAAATTCTAATATGAGCCCGTGGTAGGAGTAGAAACTCCATAGTCCTGGCTGCATACCTTATTAATACCACAGACTACCATTTTCTAGGCTTGAAAAATAAGTTTAATGAACAGCAGAACTAAGAGAGTCTGCTTAGCTACAGATTGGGGTCTTGCGGTTGATTGACTTCAGTGTTGGAAGCAGTATGTTCTCAAAATGAATCTTTTAAATGAAGTTGCAACATCCATAAATATTCTATTCTGTGTGTGTTCTTTGGATGCAGAGTTCACATTAAGCCTGGTTAGGGAAGCTGCAAGTAAAATTTTTCTCCCTTACATAGCTGCCTTGCAGAATTTATAATCAATGGATACTGATGCTTTGACTTTCTTAATCTTTACAGTTTCTTCCTTTAATTGGTCAATTTCTTCCAAAGTCATAATGAAAAAACCTCACTTTGTCTTTAGGACATTAACATAATCAGACTGAACACATTGAGGTATTTTTGGTAGCATGATATTTAATCTTTCAACCTAAGACCCTTTTCTTTCTAGCTGAAAGTTTATTTCTGATAATGTTAATTGAAAAAGTTTTATTTAAATGATTTGTTTATACTTTTATTAATAAAACTGTTCTTCTTCTCAAAATACAAAATCTCATTTATGGAAAATATTCCAAGAAAAAAACCTAAAATCCCAGGTTTCCATAATTGCCAAAAAAAGAGTATAGAGTTATTTAGAAATACGTAGTTTAAGTTGAATCCTTTATCCATGTTTGAAAACTTTTTCTTGTAAAATTAAGTTTCAAGAGAGGGATATCTGTTTAATTACACCTGTAGACTCTCTTGAACTCTTGTTCTTATTTCAGGGCAGGTTTAATAAACCTACCTTCCAGCTGCCTCCTTTACTTCAGATGATATAGCATATACTAATTTCTGTATTTAATTCATTTGTAAATTAATTGGGATTAGGGGGACATTTTGGTGGGAATGATTTCAACTGACACATCTTTCTCACCTGATTTACCATGCTCATGATAAGGTAAAAAATGCATGGCTTGAGGAGCAAGGAGACCCAGTTTCAAAGAGTGACCAGTTTAATCCACAATGGAGTAACATTCTGAGCATCTGAGTTTTGTGTCATTTTTTTTTTTCTGTACTTTGTACCAGTACTTTGTTCTAGGGAGAAATTTTGTCTGGAGCTAATTTTAGCAGAGAATCCAGGTTCCCACATTGTAGCAACTTTAAAATAAATTTGTTCTGAGTATCCGTAACAAATGATATTCTGCTGAAGAGCTGACATCTGTAGTTTAAGAAAAAGTTCAGTTCTCTGGTACTTAGGTTTTTTAAAATCACTATTTTAATGCAATTATTCTGTCATTTAGCTGTTGAATGTCTCCTCCTCCTCTTTTTTTCTTCGTTTGGTTAGCCTTTATTTCAAATCTACAGCAAAAACATATATTTTGCACATCCAAATCCATTAGGTTGTCTGGATTGTTGTTTGTTGTTTGGTTTTGGTTTTGTTTGTTTGTTTTTTCATTTCTGTAAAAATGTTTATTATGTTATGTAAGAAATGACTAATAGATGCCCATATAAAAAATTAATAGCTTTCATAAGATCTTGTTGTTGCTTCATATTCTGAGAGCTTGATGTGCTTGATGTGTGAACAAATCTCTACCAAGCTCCCTTTTAACTGCCTAACCACCCTGTGCACACATGCATACGTATTTATTTGTGAAGCTTTGCCTGTAAAATTAATTTTGTAGTTTACATAATTTTAACTATGTGGATAACTGGTTAGTCTCTAGTGGTGTGCCTAAATCACAAGTATCTGTGTAATTTGTTTGGTTTTGGTTTTTAAAACTAACTGCTGGGACTGGTTTGGAAATGAGGCATTGTAACTGCCATAGTGAGGGACACTGTATTCTGCTATGAGGATTGAAGAAAAAATCATACGCAGACTTAGTAGAGGGAACTCCAGTTATAACTTTCAGCAGTGTCCCAAAAAGAGGTTGCGTGTTATAAAATCAAAAAGAACAAAGAGATACCCAAGAATAGCTTTTGATTTCATTGAGGCAGAATACTTTTTCATTTGAGCAAAATCTGTCTTTAACATTTTAATCGCAATCTTTCACAAGTGCTAGTACTAGTTAGAATGTTATTTATTTCCTACAAGAAAAACTTGCTTTATGTTATATTGAAGCCCCTTTTTTTGTGTGTATTTTTAGGGTACCTCACCACTGTTTCTTTTAACCTGTTTATGATGCTTCATTGGAGCTTTCAAAGCACTATTCTGAGCCAACTTGAACATTGTTAAATGTATTTAGTCAGAATCTTCTCCTCTCCCCCAAAAACTACTAAAAAATTCCATTATTATAAAATATATGCCACTGTAGTTTGATGACAAAGAAATTCAACCACTGAAAATAGAGAAATGCTATTATTAAGGTGTCAATATGCAAATCAAAAAAAGAAAAAAGACATACTTGGATGCAGTTTTTTTAAATAATAGGGTTAAAGTTTGGAAATTTAAACATCAAACAGGAAAAGTATTGGTTTTGCATTTTAGTATTTAAATCACACCTCAAGCAGTACAGTTTTAAAAATGATAATCGTTTGCAGGCATCTGCAGGTTACTTTCTTTTGTTTATTTGTATAGGATTAGGTTAAATATATAGTGAATGAAACAGATCAGGTAACAGAAAGTTGCAAACTACTGACGATGGTAGAGAAATAAAAAGATTGTTACTCCAGTATGCGTAATTAGAGGGAAGAATAGGAAAATGGGAAATGTCAGTTTTTATTTTGTGGAATGGTAATTACATTTTCAGTGGGAAGAACTGGAAAAAAAAGATTTCTATGAATCCTTGGTGAGATCAGATGGTCAGCTGATTTGATCATTGCAGTGCCACTGAACTCATTTAAAGAATAGGGGTCTTAACTCATTTTTAATTTTCTTGAAGCAACTAATTAAGAATATGACACAAACCTGAATGAACCAATCCTTTTTCTGGATAGGAAATTCACGCTTATCCTGGGTAGATAGTGGTAACTGTGTGTTGTAATAACATTTCCCTCTTGTTTTTGTTCTGACTTTTGTTCTGCACCTATTTTTATAAAATGTAAACAATTTAGGTAAAATTAGGATGGGTTTTCACAGTAAATCAGAGCTTGAGAACAGTTAAAATAACTGTATTTTCAATGCACAGTAATTTTCTTCGATAATATGCTTGCAATTATTTTTTCACTTAGTAAAGACTTTCTACTTCACTACTGTGAAGACTAATTTTGACTTTGTCGAGGCAAAACCTGGATCTTTTTATAAGGAAGTGGGCCCCCTCTACTGTTAAACAGGAGTAAATGCTGTTGCATGCGGGTTTTATAAAGTTAGTGCAAACACGAAGAAGATATAGGACAGTTGAGGAAAATGCAGTAAATTAAGGTCTCTGATTTTTTTTCTTCGTAATGCAACATGGGACTATACGTAAAGATGAGGCATGCTATTTTGATTTTATGCATGTGGTCACAATCTTTAGAGTCTCAGGAAAAATGAAAGACAGTATACAGGACTTGGTGACTTTGTCAGATCTACAACTCCCACATTTTGGTTGCACAGCTTCAGGCCACTCGTATTTTTCATCTGTACTTCCATCTGTGAGATTTCACTCGGGCTTCAGGAACTTTTTTTTTTTTTTGCGTGCTTGTGTGTGTGTGTGTGTGTGTGTGTGTGTGTGTGTGTGTAAATCTGTATCAGAATAATATTCCTTTTGCAATAAAAGTAACCTTTTAAAAATAAATATTTTTGCAGCACAGAGGGTCAGAGAGCCATATTTTTACACTGGTGTCTGAAAAAAATGTCGAATTTTATTTCCTGGTGCTGGTAAAGAAAAGAGATGCATCAACTACAGGTTACTTACCTAATTACTGACAAACAATATACAGAAATTACACTCTTGAAGACTGCCTTCTCTGGAATTGTTTCCTAGTTGTTTTAAGAGCAGCAACTTGGTTGTTTGTTGTTTTTCTTTCAATTAATGAGAATGTTCAAAGTTCTTTCATCAGTACTAATAAAAGGACTTCTTAAGACATGTTTTAACACTGTAAAGGCAGTTTCCTTATCTCTGCATGAGTTTTCATATCCTGTAAAGATAACCTAGCTATATGTATTTGAAGTCTTTTGAAAGATTCAGATTTTATTTTAAAATATAAAGAGGTATTTATGAAAGGCAGTCTTTGTCATATGCAAAGAGGAAGATTTGTTTTATCCATTTGTTGGCTCTTTTAAGTATGAAAACATTGGAACTCATTGAAAAAGGTTAGGAAAGACGTTTTTACTGTAGTATGTGCCCTATTAATAGAAGCAAGAAATGGAATTTTCTTAAGTGTAGTCTGAGACAAACTAACTGAATATCTGCTTCCTTTACGACAGAAGAATGGGATTTGGATTATCATACACTTACTACAGTTGAAAACAGGAAGTACTTAAGAATCCGAGGCAATGTTGTAAGAAGTGTATTCAAGAGACTTTTGTATTATATTTCTGTGTTCTTAAAGAGGCCCTTTTAAATACTTGCAAAGGTAAGACTTCTCTCCTGCTGTGCAGAGTTCTTAATATGGCAGTTCTGGGAGGGGTAAATGGATTTTTAAAATGCTTTATCTTCAAGTGATACTTTAAAAAGAATATAACATTGTCATTAGAAGTCTCTGTGTTTCCTTGAGAATGATGGCATTACTGTCATTTTTTAGCCCAACAAGCTTGTTTTATGCAAGTGGAGATAGAAGGGTTTTCTCCCTTGAAATAACTTCATTTCATATACGATATAGATCTAGATTCACTCATAAATCTACTCTCAGTCCATTCAGAATTGAAGATGACTGAAAATGAGCAAATTTATAAGAAATGGGATTTGCAATAACTGCTATTGGGAGTCATCACTATAAATTTTCATCAAAGTCCCTAATTTCCCTTTTCATCATTACAAAAATCTGCATATTCTTATATTCCTTTTACTCTCTTGGTACTTCAGCATACCTAACCTTTCAGGCTTGTAATAAAGATTTTTTTGTCAAAACTGCACTCTGAAAATCCTCCACTTTCTTTACGCATGTTTCTAAGTTCCTTACTCTCACTTTCTGATCCACAAGCAAACCTTATGCTTATTCTGATGTCTTCAGTTATCTATTGTTTTCTTTTGGTTTCCTCATTTTTTCCCTCCGCTGTAATACGCAGAACACCATTATTAAAAAAGTCTGCATTTATTGTTCAACTGAGGTTTTTTCTTTTGTTCCTAAACATATTGAATTGAATACAATTGCTCACCCTGTTTTTTCCACTCCACATGAAATTAAAACTCAAATTGCTCATCTTCAAATCTGTGTAGTTTCCATTTCAGAAATTCTTTTCTGCTAGCTTTTCCCTCTTGCATGTTACTGTGGCTTTTAACTATTAAATGGTGAGCACTGTATCTCTCTCTCTTCCGTAGAACAGTTGTTTGTGGAGAGGGCAATGGTTCATCAAGTCCAGAATTTCTTTTTTGACTGTGATTTTCTCCATCGGCAAGTTTCTAAGAAAAAGTGTAAGAACAGCAGAAGCATATTTGATAAGCCTACTTAAGACTTTGTCATCTCCCAGCCATTTTCATCTGTGAGTCTTCTATGCAGGATGTGGGTCCTATTGAGTTAACAACATGAAATGGATTTCTTTTCCACGAACTTGTTTAGTGTGCCTTTCAGCTCATAGAAGCTTCTGTTACCTATAGCCACTCTTCACAAGGAGTTCTAGAGTTCAACTATTTGTTACATAAAGAACCGAATCGTTCATCTTTGAACTTCATCCCCACTAGCTTCATGTCATGCCGAGTCCCCAAATCAGAAAACAGAACAAAATATGTAGCCTATCCCCTTTCCTTAGATATGATCCTGTAGATGGGTTTGCTTCTCCTGTATTTGCTTGCATTCTGTTTTCCTTATGTATTTGCAATGTATTATCATGGGCTTAACCTAATTATGAAAACCTATATTAATTAAAAAAAATTCTCTGGTCCATAATAGTGAGTGATAAGACAGCATACAGACTCAGAGAGTTCCATAGGTTAGAAGAGACTTCCTGAGATCTCTAGCCAGCCTCTTGCTAGAGCAAGTTCTTCAGGCAGTGCCCACTTGGGTTTTGAGTATCTCCACGGGTCAAGTTTCAACAGCCTCTTGGGACAGCATGTTCCAATGTTCAGCCATCCTTGTGGGATTTTTTTTTATACATCCAGTCAGAATATAACATGTTCCTACTTGTATCTGCTGCCACTTGTCCTATATCCTTGTGGTTCTGCCGTAAGTCCACTCCCTCTTCTCTACACCTTCCTATTAAGTGGCTGCAAGCAGTGCTGAGGTCTCTACTTGGTATTCTCTTCTTAAGGATGAACAAACCCACATTTCTTAGTCTCACCTTTGAGTCATTCTCTGGACTTGTTCCAGTATGTCAGTGTCTTTCTTGCACATAGAAGCCCAAAAGGTAGCATGGTATTCTCCATGTGGTCTCAAGATGGTGAAAATCACTTCCTTCAATCTGCTGAGAACAATTTTGTCAATACAGATGAGTGTGTGGCCTTCATTACTGCAAGGGTACACTGTGGAAGCTTATTAGCTTACTAAATGAGTTCCTGTCCACCAGAAACCCCATGTCTTTTCTGCATGACTTTTCCCTGGCTAGACAGAAAAATGCCTGTACCTACTCCATGGGGTTATCCCATTCCAGCTACAACATTTTGCGCTTAATCGTTGTTGAACTCCTTGATGCTCCTGTGCATCAAAATATTTTTATGTCCCAAATAGTAGCCTTGCCTTCCAATTATCAACCACCCCCAGTCTGGTGTTGTCACAACTGCAGCTCTCTGTTGCAGATGCAGAAAACTCAGATTTAGTAGCAGCCTAGAGATATAGGTTAAAAATAGAAATTCAGATTCGTCAGTGTATAAGACTAAACATGTCTCAACAAAGAAAGAAAACTTTTACTATTGGTTAAAAACTGCTAGTAATTTCACTACTAAAGGATAGTCAAACTGTTACGGTGAATGACACTGAACAGCAACAAAGTGCAAGGGAGTACCTTCTTGCTATGATCAGTGCAAACAAAGATTAAAAATAAAGTCAAGATGTTGCTAATGAGTGTTAGGGAGGTTTCAGGTACTATGGTTTTTCCTTCCTCTCTGGGTTCCTGTGTGCCCTACGTACTTGATCAGCTCGCCTCTGCAGTGACTGTATTTGCCATGCAGTGTTTATTTACAGTGCACTCAGAGGAGGTCAGCTAGAAGCAGATTTTACAGTTTCAGCCTAGTGCCCACCACTTTGCCTCTCACACAGCTGACCTATCATTCCTCCCATCCTTCAGTCACTTTAACACAGTGTGTACAAGTAATTACATCCTTGGAGCTTTCAATTTCAACTTTAAAAAAGCTTTAAGAAAGTTTAAAAAGTTTTAAAAAACTAAGTTCTATGAACCGATTAGCATCCTGTGAGGAAAAGAATTGCTGGCTGAAGACATTCCATGCTTCCCAGTATCAGCTAGAATGACATGGCACAACATGTTTAACTCTGCTTGAAATGTACAAACTTTGCCCCTTCAGGTGGAAAGTACGAATCAAACTGTTTTTACTGACCAGTGATTACAAGCAGATATGGTTCAACTGAGATGAATTATCACTGGTTGTGTTAGAGAGGTACTTGAATTAACTACATTTGATTAAGGCTCTGCACTTTCCTTGAATTTGGGATGATCTTGCCAAGTCATGTGTGTAATTTTATTCTCTTCTAGAATTTCATTTGATCCAGTAAACATGGTATTTTCTTCCCTGCCACTCTTACACAAGATACATTGAACAAAACCTGCCGTTTTTAATTTCTGCTTTGCTTCCCCCACTTTAAAACCTGGATCACATTTTTAATCAAGTCCAGAGTTTCTCTTGTTCCATACTGTAGGACTTGCAGCTGTGCCTCCCCTTCTCTATCCTGTAGGTTATAATTTCTAGCTATGTTCAGAAGGCAAAAATTAAGAGGGAAAATGGCAGCTGCAGCATGGAAAATTGGAATAGCACTGTTGTGGTTTAAGGCCAGCTGGAAACTAAGCGTCCCACAGCTTCTTGGTCACTCCCTCATCCCATGAGCAGGATGAAGGAGAAAATTGGAGGAGTAAAGGTGAGAAAACTCGTGAATTGAGATAAAGACAATTTAATGGCATAGAAAAGGAAGTAAATAATAATGTTTATAATAATAATAAAAGAGTTGGAATACACAAAACAAGTGATGCCCAGTGCAATTGCTCATCACTCGCCGATGGATGCCTGGACACTTTCCAAGCAGTGGCTTCCAGCCAGCTTTCCTGCTAGTTCATGTACTAAGCGTGATGTCATGTAGGATGACCCCTTGGCCACTTTGGGTCAGCTGACCTGGCTATGTCCCCTCACGACTTCTTGTGTGTCTCCAGCTTTCTTGTTGGCTGGGCATGAGAAGCTGGGAAGCCTTTGACTTAGAATAAACACTACTTAGCAGCAATTAAAGCCATCAGTGTGTTATCAACATTAGTCTCATTTTAAATCAAAAACAGAGCACTGTGCAGCTACTGCAAAGAAAATTAACTCTATCTCAGCCAAAACCAGGACAGTATTTACCCCTTATTGAATACCATTTACATAATGTTCACATTCCACACTTTCCAATTAATCACCTTTCCTGTCTTCTGATATATACACATAAATACCATTCCCTTAGAAATAAACATAATATAACCTCAGGAAGAATTTAGCTTTTTCTCAGTGGGTTCTCCTCCTTTTGGTTTTAGGGTCACAGAATCACAGAACAATGAAGGTTGGAAGTGGTTCATCTGGTCCAACCTCTCTGCTCAAGCAGGGCCATCCTAGAGTACATGGCGCAGGATTGTGTCCAGGCAGTTCTGGAATATCTCCAGTGAGGGAGGCTCCACAGCCCCTCCAAACAACTTGTTCTAGTGCTTGGTCACCTGCACAGTAAAGATGTTCTTTCTCATGTCCAGGTGGAATTTCTGTGCATCAGTTTCTGCCCATTGTCTCTTGTCCTGTTGTTTGGCACCACCGAGAGCATCCTGGTCCATCCTCTTGAGACCCTCCTGTGAAACACCTGTATACATTGACAAATTCCCCTCTCAGTCATCTCTTCTTGAGGCTGAACAGGCCCAGCTCTCTCAGCTTTTCCTTGTAAGAGAGACGCTTGAGTCCATTAAGCATATTTCTTACCCTCCGCTGGACCTTCTCTAGGAGCTCCATGTCTCTCTTGTCCTGAGGAGCCCTGAACTGGACACAGTACTCCAGGTGAGGCCTCACCATGGCTGAGTAGATGAGCAGGATCACCTCCTGTGATGGCCATGACATCAAAGTCCTGTGGCTGCACACAGGTCTATAGTTCATCCTGTTTTTTCCCCATACTGCAAGTGTTGTTTTACATTTGGTTGCGTCAATGTCGCAGTAGAATTGCAATGGGATGCCCCATAGTCCTGTCTTGTAATTAAGTCTTTCACTGCTTGTGCTTGCTTGAGCCTCCTTTTGCTGCTGTGGTGGTCACTGTAGTTCTCCCCTTCCCACAGCTTGTCTCTTCAAGACTGGCAATATTCCTATCTCCCTTCAAATCTGGTTTAAGGATCTCTCAACAAGCCCTGCTAGCTTGTTAGCTAAGATCTTCTCCCACCTTTGAGATAGCTCCATTTGTTACCAGCAGGCTCACTGTGGTATAAACTGACCATGATCAAAGTACCCCAAATTTTTCTGGTAGCACCTGTCTCAGAGCCAGATATTCATCTGCATGATTATCTGTTTCTTGCCCTGTGACAGATAGGTAAAGCTCTGTAAAGGGAAGGCCTGGTAAAATCATGGCTCGGGCGTGTTACTTAGCCTAAGTAGAAATGGACTGTGGGAGAATGACTCAGCTGGAACACAGGAAGTGAGGCATGCTGCGTGAACGCCTCGTGCCCGCACCATGGTGTATGGTGGTTGGTTCAATTTGGTTTGTTGTGCCTTAAAACTATGTAAACTAACAACTGACTAATGGCATAAAAAGGCCGGGTTTTTTGCACCTGCCTGGGGACTCCTCGCTGCTCCATATCGCTACATTGCCCCATCATTCCCTGCAAGTGGCAGGATGGGAGAGAATACAACATGTTCTCCAGATCCTTTGACCAGTTGTCCCAAGGCCCTAAGTTCTGTTTTGATTGTCCACAGCCTTCCTGTTGGGACCTCATCACTGCTCACCTAGAAAACCAGTAGAGGGTAATAATCCACGGGCTGTACCATGCTAGGAAGTTTCTTGGTGATGTCCCGTACCCGGCCCCCAGGGAGATAATACACCTCCCTGTGGCTTGGGTCTGATTGGCATATTGGGCCCTCCATTCTTCTAAAAAGGGAGCCACTAGTGTGTACTACCCTTCTTTTTTTCTTAACTGAGGACGTTGTGATGCATGGGGTAGGCTGCCCTGCCCTAGGCGACCCCTCCATCTCAGAAGAACTTTCATCTACATCCTCATCCCAGAAGAAATTTCATCCACATCCTCATTTCCCTGTTTCTCAGATTCCAGGGCTTCAGAGAGTAAAAGTATAAGTAGACTCAATATTTATTCTTAGTGATTATCTTAGGATGATATCTAATCATCTCAAATATAATAAAACCCCCACACGTTGTGAAAATAAGCAACAAACAGCAGAATTATAAAACTAAACAAAAACTAAGCTGCTTTATGATTTGTCCTTTGGATTATCTCTTTCAGTTAATAGATTTCATGTTTTACATTCATATGAAAAGAAATCCCACTGAATCCTTAGTTCCTTTTCAACTTGCTGGCAAATGTTATTTTTAGTGAGCTTTATGTGTGTTCTTTGCTAACATTAAATAGAATATCCTCCTTTGTAAGCACAGAAACGATAATTTAAAATTCAGCTTTGAATTTGGGATTCTGCAACTGCAACTCTTTCACTTAATTTTTTGTCAAGTTAGTATGATTTGGTTTCAATCAGTAATCCAGAGGTGTAACACAATGTAACACAAATATTTGACATATTCTGTAAAGATCTGACAATTGTTCTTGCCTTCAGTTTTAGAAATTAAAAAAGAGACATTTTGATTACAGTTATATCTGACAAGCATGTTTGAAACAACTTCTCTGAAAATACAGGTGTGCCTTAAATCAGTGGTGAAGTGGTGGTACAAATTTGTATAATTCTGCCTTTAGGAACTCCCTCTGGTTTAGGATTTTTCCTGTAGAGGGTGACAGAGGACTGATGATTTCTTATTTCATTGTCCTAGTTCTAGAGATTGTTCCTGTCCCCATTTGAAGTCAATGGACATAGGCTCAGAAAAAAACTCTCTGTAGTAATAATTTTGGCCAGTCTGTCAGGTGATCTTAAAGCTCTGCTAATTATGTATTTTTCCTAAGTACACTAGTTCTCTTTACCTCACAGACTACTGCAGTCCTTTGGAGTATCTGATAGCAGATTTACATCTGAGGATTTAAATATGTTTTCAGATTTAAATATATTTCATATTTAAATAAATGTATTTAAGATTTAAATTTATTTTTATTCTTCTGTAATTACGATTACCCTATGATGTACATCAGTAAATTATTTGGGATGTCTCTAGATGGATGCACTAAAATGCCCACTTTGTTTCCATTTTTCTCTAAGACATTATTTATATACTGTTTATACTATTGATATACTGTTTATACTGTGCATCATGCTCTAGTTTCACACAAAACAGATCTCTTACTATACAAAAAACTTATAAGGCATATGCAACAAAAAAGAGTTTTGAAGGTTTTTTTCCATGTACATTCAGAAAAAAGTAACAGGATTTAAAATGGCAGAGTAGAGTTCTGCAAGATAGAATTAAATTTCCATGAAAGATTTATGGAACCTACTTAGGATGGAGAAAAGACATGCTGTAGAACTGGCAAGCACACAAATACCTACTTTTGATTCCAGAGAGGTTTCTGAAAATCATACTTTCTGGGTCAACTGTATAAAGGAAAAGCATCACAATCCCAAGCTTTTCCATGTAGGGAAGGAACTTCTTCCCCTCAAAACTCTTTCAGGGTGTCAATTCTTAATAATACAGTAGAAGAAAATAATTTGTGTTATTTAAGTTCCAATTCTTTAAAATCTGCAAAGTGACCAGCTTATCACATATAGAAAAGATACAGAAACGACTCCCAGTGAATTGTATAAGTAGCTATTTTTTAATGTTTTATTTTATTTTCTACTCAAAATTTTAGACGCTTCAGACTTCTAAAAAACAATTTACAATAACAGATTTGAATTGAAGCATTTATAAGTTCAATAGCTTAAACAAGAATCTACAGATTCTGAAGCATCCTGTGGTATTAAAACGTGTTAAATAGCTACGATTTCTCTTTTAATGCACTTACTTTTTGCCATTAAGTAGTAGCTCATCTCCAAACAATGAATTGGTTATGCAGTCTTACTGTAGACTTTTAGACTTTTCTTTTTCTAATCTCTCACAATTTTATAAATATTTCTTTGAATTCCTCTAAGCTTTTAGTGCATGATCAAAATAACAAATTACTTGAAATATAACAGATGGTCTAGATTCCTTATTAAGTAAACTCTCTGTGCATGTGTCTGACCTCAGAGAAATGTACTTGTTTATTTGTGCATTATATTCTGGCTTAACTACCATGCTTGGAGAGTCTGGGTTAAGTCTAGCTTGGTAAGACATATTGTTTGTGCTAGCTTGAGAAATAAACTCTGAAGTTTAGGAATCTGGAATGTCGATGTACTTTTTGCCAAGTACTTGTGATACTTTATAATCCTTAGATTTTTACAAAGCCATGATGCATTCACTGCTATCAATAGGCAAAATTATGCTCCCATGATTAAGGTAATCAGTTTTCTGAAGGTCCTAACAGTATCTGTCATGGATCTAGCCTTAAGAGAGCTAGGATTACCACCAAAAACTTGCTTAGCTGCTTTGCTTTTAAATGAAGTCTATATCCCTATGAAATACAGGCTAGGGGATTGGATGGACTCAGATTGTGCCCTGTCCTTCTGTGCCCTGTCCTTTCCACTGACTTCTCCTTTCCCTTCTCCTCAGGACTGCTCTTCAAAGCAATTTATGCTTGTAATTGTTTTTTGCTCATGTGGGCCAAGTCCTTCCCTAGGAATGAACTAATAGTTAACAGATATATTTGTGCATTGCAGTGACAGAAATGCTGCCTAACATTCCTGTCTGTTCTTTGATGTAATTGTGTAGAAGTACATTAATTTGCCTTAATTTTACCCCTTGAAATGTTGGTGATTTTTGGTTTTGTTTTTTTTTTCTATAATCAGGACAATATTTGCAAGCATGGAAAAAAAAAAGAAATGATTGATGAAATTACGTTCTCCTGACTTGCAAAGTGAATTTGAGTTAATATTCTGAAAGAGTTTTTATTAGAAAATATTGATAGAATAGAATTAGAAAAAATCTTCTCAAGAATGTAAGTGCTTGAGAATTTTAAGTGACAGCAAATGGTTTTATTATAGTGGTAAACATACCATACCCAGCTTCATGTGTATTCTGTTCCTCTTCTGAAAATATATGTCTAAATGTGTGTCTATCTGATTATGATTTTGAAAGGTCTTTTAATGCCATTTTAGGTACCATTGTTCTGTTACAATATTAAAAATGTACTCAGATCAAAGAGACCGAATACAGCAATCTAAAATTTCCTTGGAATATTTAGAGGTGCACGTGTTTCCTATACCTTGATCTATTAAAGGTTTTATCTATGGGTGGATGCCTGCCATTTCTCTGCTAAGTGCAACCCACCCCCTTCTTAGATAACTGTTGGCAGCTCCGTGGTACCTGTGGTCTCAGCAGGCCATGCCACGTAAGTGCTAGGAAAGAGTCTGGTAAACATTACACTTCACTTGGAAAATCCATAAATACCATCCCAGCTCTTTGAGAATGTGACGATTAGCAGGTATTGAACTTTGCTGACAAAATAACGTTTTATTAAGATTTCTATCACCTGCTAATTTTTTCTTTTATCCTTTTCTTCCTCACTACTATGCTCCTCAATTTATTTATTAACCTCTCTTTCCAAATAAGAATCATGCTGCCATCCAAGATTCTTACTTTCTACTTTATCTGGAACAGTTCTCCTCAGTCACCTCATGCCTTCAGTGTTTTGTTATTTGCTGCAGGAAATTAGACCATGGCATACCAGCCATTCTTAACAACCACCTCTGATTTTTCTTCTTTTCTGTCCACTTCCGCACCACTCTCTGGTGCTCTAGTGCTTCAGCGTGATCTGGCCTTACAGCTGCTCCTGCTTTGAGCAGGAGAGTGGACTTGATCAGTGGAGGGTATTTCCAACTTCTGTGATCCTGCAATACTGATCTGCTTGTTTTCAAAGAAGTAACACATTGGAGGGTTGGTCTTGGCTTGCATTCCTGTGTCTGGAATTCTCTACATGGGCCCAAGTAAGATGTAAAAATAGTTCTTCTGCCCCTTTCGAGTGACTGCATTTATTCTCTAATAAGAAAAACTCCATTCAAGGTAATTTAAAATAGACACAATCACATAATAGATTCTATATGTTGATTAACAGTTAAAATATTAAAATAACTTTATCATACTCTGTGTTCAAAGTAGTTGTAACAAAGAAAGTACTTTTAAATCCTTCTTTAGTGTCTTTTATGTGAGATCAAACACTTGTTTAAACTTGCACAGTATTCCCTGCAGAACCAATTAACTTATTCTTTCTATATGCTGCAGCTCAGAAAGTCTTTGTAATTAACAGGAAAATAAGCACTTTAAGCTTGTATTTTTTTAAGTACATTTATCATAAGGTACATATTTCTTAGGAAAGTTTGTGAAAAGTACAAGAATGGAACACTTTAATTTCATTTTTTTACTGTCTTTAAGTAGTCACTGGAAGATGATAAAAGCAACTGGCATTTCTAGATTTTTTGTAATGAATTTCCCTTGTTAGGAGGTTCTAGTTCTATGTTTTTGTCTTGGGCTTTATCATGATACAGTTAAATGTATAACAGGCAGAATTACATCTGTTCTTGATATAACTTTTACCTGTGAGATGTGACTGTATAAAATCTGCAAAATTAGATTTAACTGTCAGTACCTTTAAATAAGACATACAACATGCTTAAAGCGCTATCAGTATTAACTTTTGGAAATGAGGTATGTATCAGCTCTCAAATGTTCTTATTTCAAAAGGAGCAGTAGCTATCTTTTCTTTTTAATTGAATTTAATAGACATTTTCAGAGGTTTCATTTCAATAGGGAAGAACACAGAAAATTAACTTACCAGAATAAAAGACTTTAAAAATACTTATTTTTTGTAATCTTGATTACAACCTCTAGAGAAAGTTTTCTAATTGTACCCTGTGCTTTCTTAATGTATGTGAAAATCACATACTCTCTTTTTCACTTGGGTAAGTTTTTCAAAGTTCTATTAATAATTCTGGTGATCTTTGTAAGAAAATTTGATGTTTTTATTAAAACACAGTCTAGTAGGGCTGTTTTTTAGTTCATCAATCTTTATAGAAAAAAAGTACTTTGTTGTCTTTTTTTTCAACACCTTATAGTGGAAATGCTATTTTTTCTTTATGGAACAGTTTTCTTTCAAGTCTTTATTCTAGCACCTGCATAAACACCTCATGCTACTGCCATTTTCTGCTTTATCTTCCCCTAATTCCTGACTCTTACGATGAGCATTTTGTCTAACGCACAAAACGCTTATTTGATATTGCTGGAAGTTAGATCTCTGCTTTTTATTACAATGAAGACTGTTCATGTTTCTAGTCTATTAATAAAATCAGTCCACAGGCTTTCATTTAACTTTATGAGCATGCTTGAGGGTTTCATACCTTTTCTTTTTCCTTTGAGGACAAGGAGGAGGGAGACGGGCAGGCATATGCCGAAATGAGGTACCTGGAACACGGATCATCTATGTTCAGAAATGTAACCTACTAACACAGTCAGGAAAAGCATTTTCTCTAGCTATTCATGCAAAGAATGACTTAGTTCACTTTTTCTGTTAAAAGGATTTATCCTGCTGATCTATGTACATGACATATTGCCTCTTTGAAAATGTAACAAACCCACTCAATACCTGTAATGCAAGGTGTCAATGGCCCTTGTTGACTCAGTTTAAGAACAAGGGTCATAAAACTGCTGATCTGTGGACTAATGCTTTCCTTTTCCATAATTACCTTTGAAACATAGAATAGCTTAAAATATGATCCCAGGCCCACTTTGATAAATGTTAATGGTCCTAATGACGTCATTGATTGTTGATCTTCAATGGGTCAGTTTGACTAGTTTTATAAAGCCACTGCAGTTATCTGAAGACTATGCTTTGGAATAGACATCAGATGGCAGTATTTCATAGCATAAAAAACTGTAACTCTCGTTATACAGACTGCATTATTTAAAAGAAGGGCTTGGAATTTTTATGCAATTGCTAGTGGTTTTTATAAATAAGAAAATATAACAGTCTAACAGAGGCTGATATGTTTGTTCTTTGCAGTTAAAAACATTTTAATATGTCAGGCTTTTATTTTGTCTATTTGTTGAAGACCAGTTCTGTGTGTACAACTCTTCCAATCAAGACAGTGTGGAAGCAGTTATTGTGGTAGTTATGTGTTAGTTATGATTTAATCAAATTCTTTTTCTGTCTGTGAATTAACACTTTATTTCCAGTTCTAATTTTATTCTTAATGAAACATAGCTTAAAATTTTGGTTTTTGTCATTTTAATAATATAGGTCAGTATTCTATATTTGGTCAGTGTTAATTTTTACAAAATGAATAAATTTTCTATAAGATTTTAGAAAAATACACAAAAATATAATGCACAGTGATTTCTGCATTCTGTGGTGCCGTTCAATACTGAGTTAAATTTGCAAGTACGTTGTTATCAAATTTCACATATGACGCAGTACAGTTAAAACTTGTCTACATAATGGGGTTGACACCTGATAGCAATGTCATTCTTAATGTAAGCTGACCTTTCCACTTCTGTTCTGATCTACTCCTGTCAGCATCATGATGTTCTCTTTATAATCCTCATCAGGAATTGTGGCTTCAGTGCTAAATACAAAGGTGATTCGTCTCCATTGTGAGAGAAGGCTGCTTTTGCAGGATTTCTGATTTTGCTGCAAAACAGAGAACGATATTTGCCTTTCACACCTGGTCATGCAATTGTAAACACCCTTCATCTCACTGAAAGCCAAGACACTGTGTGTGCTTCAAAGGAAATTCTTATTCACAAAGGATAGCTGGATTCTAAGACAAAGTGTAAGAGGAACAATATATTGCAACAATGAAAATTATATTAAACCAGTGTTCTGATTTTAAAAAGAAATCTCTCACAGAGAAATCTCTCACAAAGTGCTGATTCTTGGTTCCTGTAGGATGAACAGGAAGTATGGTTACAACTGAAAAGACTGTTGTTGTTGTTGTTGTTGTTACTGCTGCTGTAAAGCAAAACTTTAAGCAAATTTTCACCTGCCTTCTGATTAGAGTTCATCTGCTATTAGTGAGTTATCAACACAGTTTAACATGTTTATAAAATCTTTGTCTTTTGTAATAAATGAAATTAGCTATTTTATTAAAACTGAAAAAAACCATAAGGTTCAGGTTTGATTGACAAAGGTGGTGGTGTATCATAAAATTGCACCAATATCTTATATGAATAATTACATGAAAATAAATATATTTTAAAAATGAAATTTATTAGTTGTATGCATTCACCAAATGAATGCAAGTAGTTTTGCTTTTTTATCCTCTGGAAGTTCTCTTTGAATAGTGTTGATGGTTTATCTCCCCATTATCTGTGAATAGAAAAAAGGCATTTCCTTAATTCAAATACTGGTAATAATATGATGAAAATACTAAAATAAACATTATATCATATATTTATAACATATATAACATATAACATATATAAAATACTAAAATATCATTGAACACATACTAGTAGATTTCATAGTCTTATTTTATGTACATGTCTTAGATGTTAGGTTTGTTTTTCTGAAAAATATAAGGTAGCAGGTATCTGATTTTCCTAAATGCATTTGAAAACTGGTTATGATAGAGTGACTTGAGGGCAGGGAGGAGAAGGCAGAAACTAAGCCCTTTTGCACAATTTAGTTTTAGCCTTTCCTAGCTTAAGAGGTAATAGTTTGGAAGCTTGAATTTCTCCTATGGACAAAGATGAACATGGTAGGTCCTTGAAAAAACAGAAGAGGTTATTCAGCAGTCCCCCTTCCTCTCCACCTCCCTGAAGATTCGGGAATAAGCAAAGGAAAGAATAACCAAACAAAGGCAGCACACATCTGATGTTTAAGCCCTCCTCCAGCACTTTTTATGTACATAACCAGAAGTCACTCAAGCAGCTGCAGCACATTAGTTACGATAGTTTAACAGGCAGCTTTACTGCTCTGATAAAGGTTGTGCTAAAGCAATTTCTTCCTCTCGTGCTCACTTGCTATGATAGCTCAGAAGTGATCTTTGGCAGCAGGGCTGTGAGAGGAGTGGTAATGTTTAATCGGTTTCTGTGGAGGAGTTAGCTTGCTTTTTCCTTTGTAGATCATTATCTGTAGAAAGACGTTAAGGGCAGGCAGCACCATGTTGAAAACAGAATAGGCTGAACTGGTGCAGGGTCTCTGAACAGTTCTTGCGAACTGATTTAGAAAGGAAACAATTTAAGCAGTTGAGCCAACATTCGATTGTATTAGACTTTAATAACAAAGTTGCTTGAGAAACATGGCTCAGCAGACAAGTCCGGACAATTTGCCTGTTCCTGAAGTGGATAATACACACAGTCAAAATCCATGGCTAAACGAAGATCTTGTGAAGACCCTGAGGGAAAACCTGTTGCAACATGAAAAGTCCAGGACAACTCGAAAATCTTCACCTGCTTCTCCACGGCTGTGTCCAGTTATTTCTCCTCGAAACTCTCCAAGGCTCTTGAGAAGGATGTTTTTAAATAGCAACATACCAAAGCAGCGACGTTTCACTGTGGCACATACCTGGTAAGCACTGAGGTGGTTGACATAAAATATTTTTTTTTCGAGGAACATTTATCTCCTTGATGCTAATGCTTCTTTTTCTTGATTTGGTCTCTGCATTAATCTCTCTGGTTGAAAGACACAGTTCTAATTTGTGACTAAACTTAATTGCAGTCCAGAAGTTTAAAATAGTAATTTATATGAAGTAAGAAAATGTATATTTCCTTGTACAAAGGCCACCAAACTTCCTCTGCTTTCTTAAGTAATAACTCCATTCTTTCCTCTCCTTCCAAAATAAAAAAAGTACTTATTGCATTCTGTGCTGTTCAGGCTGGAGTGATTTGTCAATTCTTTTCTTTAATGTATCTGTTGAAAATATTTTATTTTTTTATTGACAATTTCAGTCCCCTCAGCCTCTTAGCAGAATAATATTAAGTTTATTTTAACAGTGCTCAGATTAAGAAGGACATGATAAAGAATAATGATGGGAATAGATACCTGATGTGAAACAGTGATTTTTATTAAAGCAGTTGCTAGAATTAACAAGAAAGATGATAAGGCAACCCCTTGGTAAATGATTCACCAGTAGTATTTCTTTGGTAACTTGATCACTTCTTAGACGTGTTTGTGGTTAAATCTGAAAAAGACATTCATTTCTTGCATCCATCTCCTGTAAAACAGCAGTTTTATTTCATTACTTTTTTTATTATTCTTTTAAAAGATGTTTCATATGGGATTACTGTAACTCAAAAACACATTCCTGTTTGCTTTGATAGTCCTGAGTTGTTTGGTTTTCTTTCTTGTGAGATCTTCCCCCTCCCATTATTCCTCTAATAAAAATGTACTATAAGAGAAGGAGGGCAATGAAATCTGTTCAAAGAAAATAAGTCATGCATTCTAAGCAGCAAATGAATATGCTCATCAAGTTTATCTTCATTTGTCTGAAATCAGATCTACACTATAGCTATGTGATTGGTATGTGCATTGCACATTGTATACTAGTGTGCTTAAATCTTTACCATGTATGTATTTATGTAGTTAAAGTACTTCTTGTATAAAATAATATTTTTACCCCTGAAAAGCATAAGAAAAAACACGTGCCTTTATAATTTAAGAATACTTTTTGAAATCAATTTTGAAACCTGTTCAGATATTGCATGTGTAAAATAGAAAATGGAATGAAATCAGGATAGTTCGTGTTTCTTTAACAATTATGCATAAATCCCAACAACATTAAGTATCTGTAACTGCTGTTCTGTGTTAAATAATTTATAAAATATTCTATACATAAGAATGTGCAGGATAAGAAAGTAATTCAGGCAGACCTGGCTTACAATGTAAGATGAAAAAAACCCAAACCTCTGCAAGTTTAGAGAGGGAAATTATCATATGTGATTATGCATGTGTAGGCAGTGCAGTGTGACAGACAAAGGAAGGGGACAGATAGGAAGTTAACAAACAGGTTTGGGCAACATGAAAGGACAAAGGCTTGCGTAGTATTAAAAAGTGGAATTTTGTTTAAATGCACTTTCTCTAGTGAGCCTCAGAAGTCTGTGTAGAGTGCCTTTTTCACCATGATGAAAAGTGTAGAAAACACTTGGGGTTTTCCCAAATATGTGAAATACTAGACCTGAAATGAACACTTCATTGTTATGACTTATGAGATGGGCTTATCATAGTAGTAGAAGTACAGAGTCAAGCAGCAAGTTACAGTGAATTACCTGGGTATCTGCAAATAATAGTATTTCTGAAGTGACAAAGCAGTAACATACGTGATTGGACTTACAGGCATGTGAAGGGCTTACAAAATTTATTTGTTGCCAAAGACCATCAAGCCTGTAGTTACTGATATGTCCTCACTTGGTTATCTATTCAGAAAACTGAGATGCTGTGTGATAGACCTGTGGTTTCTGTACACTTTAGTGCTACATAGGTGCTATAGTGGTTTTAATTCCATGTGCATATAATCCAGCTTAGACAGTTTATAGGAAAACAGTGCATTTGAAAATGGAGTAATTGTAACCTAAATTCAAAATATTTTACTGTGAAGGATCCATTCTGGGGTTAGTTTGGCCCACTGTAGTAACGATCATCTCTGCTCTATTTTTTCTTGTGTTTCTAATGTAATCTGTTTTGTAATTAAGGAAAAGTTTTTGAATTTATGCATACATCTTTCTTTTTTAGTCCATTGCTCATGTAGGCATTAAAAATTTTAATAACATGACCTTGTTCAGGCCACCAGTAAGCTGGTAAGCCTTTCTGACTTTGCAAAATGTCACTAATTTTATAATTTTATTATTTTCTTATGTTTTTCTGGTGATTAGAAGATGATGTATATAGGTAGCATAAGAAATCAGTGTATGATACTAAAGGTACTGCTGTGTGTTGCAGTGATGCCAAGCAGCCACTACAGATCCAGTGTGCCAAAAAGAACTAATTTAGATTGTACCTAGCTCCCTGATTTCAAGGTTCTGAAACAGCATTCAGATACCATCAAGATGTGAGTGGGAGGTTCATGAATTGTTCTGGCAACCCACTTCTGCCCCCTTTTTATCATGAAGTCTATAGCTCTCCCTCTGTAATGGCTTGGGTTGTAGAACTTTTGACACCAAAATGCATTTTCTTTATCACATGACCGTTATCTTTTCACGTTAATACTTGAGTTATCACTTTTAGTCATTTTACAAGTCTTTCTCTACTTCCTTTTCTTCTTTATGCTTCTCTAGCTGTACCCCTGAATTCATCCAAACACTTGAAAGAAGAACTGTTACTTTTAGGATTTTAGAGAGGAAGAAGTATGTCATTCAAACTTGAAACAGAAGGGTTTAAGTGGTGGAGGTGCATAAGGCCTTCATTTCTGTTGGAGAAATTTATGAGTATCTTACAGTTTCAGAAAGTGTTAGTCCTGCCTAAAACTGAAATTAAAACTAGTTATCTTGAACTTTTAGCCTGGATTCCTCTCAGTCTGTAAACAATATCAGTCTACAGTCTGTAGGAAAAAACCACAGCAACTGAAAACAAACAAGCGTTTGAAAGTTTTGTGCCTAGGATTTCAAACAAACTCTATGAAAACCCAAATTCCATTTCCTCTGAAATCTGTCTTCTATTGTTCTACTGTAAAAGTATTCATAATGCTTTAAAATCTCACCAATATAGTGACACCGCAGCACATATTACAGCTGGACAAGGACAAGATAAATTAAGTCCTCTGATATGTGCTTGACAAAATCAGTTTCTAGATTGTCTTCATTTGCTCTTCATAAGCCTTTTCTAATGCGCTGATTACCCCAGTGCCTTTTGGCACGACAGATCTCAAGGGTGGGATCACACGTACTGTGATTTGTGAGGAGAGAGGGCTTTCAGATCAGGGAAAGAGCCTTTCTGTTCCCAGCTGTGTGGACATCCAGTGTGTGTGATCTCTCACACACACTGTCCAAAGATCTGTGGAAGGATGTTTAGATACTTTAAATCATACACTCCTAGTTAACTCATGTGGAAAGTCAGCTTTCCTTAATTTTCTACAAAAAATTCTGTTCTGTAAAGAAAGGAAAAGCAAGAAACATAAATATTTGGAGCAGGATAGTAAGGTCAGTGAAACATAACAACTAAATTATATCTGTTTAATTGAAAGGATGAAGTCATGGCACACATGTGCTTGATTTTTTTGGCTTTTGTTTGCTAGCTTAATACTTCTCAGTGTATGTGAAATCATCAACCAGTTGTTTTTTTTCTGTGTTGTATATAACTTTGGACAGTGTATTCGCTGCCTTCGTGATTTATTTGTGTGTGTGTTCAGAGAGAGCAACTAGTGATATATGCCTCTTTTTAAAGTCATTTAAAGTGGATTTGTTATTCACAGGTCCAGTGTGAGTGTTCCCTATTGATAACTGTTCCCTCTCCAGCTCTTGTGGATTTCATTTAGTACTTCCTGATGTTCAGGGGTTTGTGCTCTTTAGATGTTTTTTTAAAACACGTACCCCCAAACCTAGGCATTTAATACAATTACTGACTGTAAAAATACAAGTATATGCTCAGTTAAACGGAGTACTTTCATCTGAATTTAGCCCGTCTTTTTCCCCACCCATAGTAAATGTTTTACATTGACTTTGGCATTCAGATTTGGAAACGATAGATGCCTTAGAAATAGTTTAGATAGGTATGGGCAAGGTGTGCCATTTTAAGTTTCAGGAATGTAACTGACATAAGCATACCCATAAAGTCAGGTTTGTCTTTATTTTTATTGCACAATATCTTTCCATGCACTTTTACTGCCAATTACAAAAACCAACAAATCCTCAAGTGTCAGCTACAGGTAGATTGCAGAAGAGCAACATATTTTATTTGATGTGATTCTACATAGCCTGGTTTAGTGCATTTCTACTTTGAAACTAGAATGAAGCTGCACGACAATGAATCAATATACTTTCTATTACTACTGTTTTCTTCAAATTTTCAATATAAATTTTCCTAAAAGATTTTTTATACTTACGTTTTCCTCTCCTTCACTTCTCAGTGCTTTTCAGGAACTAAACTAATTACATTTTGGTGTATGGAAGTAATTTCAAAAGAAAGCAACATCAAAGCAGATAACTGTCCACGATAGTAGGTGAATAACTACTTCAGAGAGCCAAATGTATCCTGAGCTGCATTCAAAGCAACATGGTCATCAGATTGAAGGAGATTCTGTCCATTTACTCCTTGCTGCTGAAGCCCCACCTGGAGTACTGCATCCCATTCTGGGGTGCCCAGCAGAGTAATGACATGAAGGGACAAAAAAGTGATCAGAAGGATGGGACACCTGTCCTGTGGGGAAAGGCTTGGAGAGTTGGGGTGGTTCAGCGTGGAGATGAGGCTTCATATAAAGTTTAAGAAGAGGAGATTGCTTGAGGAAGATGATGTTTGCCATCAAGTTAATGATGTTACATCATGTTACATCAAATAAGATGTAGTTTAACAAGAGCAGGTGCTGGATTCTGCACCTGGGACGTGGCAATGCTGGCTGTGGGAATGAGAGGCTGGAGAGCAGCACCATGGAAAGAGACCTGGGGGTCCTGGTTGAACATGAGCCAGCAGTGCCCTGACAGCCAGGAGGGCCAAGCGTGTCCTGGGGGACATCAGGCACAGCATTGCCAGCTGGGCAAGGGAGGGGATTGTCCCCTCTGCTCTGCACTGGGGCGGCCTCACCTCCAGTGCTGGGGGCAGTGTTGGGTGCCACAGTGTAAAAAAGACAATAAGCTATTAGAGAGCATCCAAAGGAGGGCATCGAGGATGGTGAAGGGTCCAGAGAGGAAGTCATGAGAAGAGTGGCTCAGGTCACTATTTCTGCTCCACCTGGAGGAGACGAAGGGGAGACCTCATTGCAGTCTACAATTTCCTTGTGAGGGAAAATGGAGGGGCAGGTACCGTTCTCTTCAGTCTTGTGACCGGTGATGGAACTTGAGGAAATGGCGTGAAGCTGAGTCAGGTTCAGGAGGTTTAGGTTGGATATCAGGAAAGCTTTTTCCACCCAGAGGGTGGTTGAGTGCTGGATCAGGCTCCCCAGGGAAGTGGTCACAGCACAAAGCCTGGCAGAGTTAAAAACCCATTTAGATAACACTCTCAGACACATGGTGTGACTCTTGAGGTGTCAGGCCAGGAGTTGGACTCAATGTTCCTGCTGGGACTCTTCCAACTCAGCATGTTCTATAATACTGTGATGATAAAGTGCACATAATGCCCATATAACTTTACTTGTTCTTATTCAATTAAAAAAAAAATCAGTTTCTTCTATTACTTCCTTGTTTTTCTCACATAAACCTTATTCACAATTTCTAAATCAGATCACCAGTATTGTATAAAGTTTTAGTCAAGGTAACACCTGGCATATTAGAATGGACTCTATTCTCCTTTTTTTCAGACTTTTTAGACTGAGTTATCATACTCCTTTTCTAGAACAATATGTGAACCACTTCACATAAAATGTAGAGATATTCATAAAAGATGCATAAATCATTCCCAGGAAATAATTAATTTCACAATATTTTCACAGAGACATACCATATTGTATAAGATAACTCAATCCACATATCCACTCTTCTTGAAATTCTGTTACAGCAGGAGGTGCATGCTTGTATGGAGGCATAGGTTAGTGGGGCAGAGAAAAGGAATAAGCTCACTGGTATTTTACATAATGGTTTGTGGTAAGCTAAGAATGCTGAACAATGGTGTTAACTACTGACAAATTAATTTACCATAGAGAAATAATACTGCTTCTCCACAGCTTAGACCTGAAGAGAGACAGAGGAGGAAAAAGTTAATCTTTCCATAAAGAAGGAAAAGACAAAGATGCTTTTTCTCAAATAAGAGTTGTGTTAGAGAGAGCTCCTAGTATTGGGTAGGAAATTGAAAACCACTTCAGAAAGATCAGTGAGCAATCAAAGACTAAATTCTAAGTTTTTATTGTACAGGAACAAATAACTGAGCAAGGAAGAGCAGAGTGAAAGAGAAAAAAATGATAGATTTGGCTGACTAGATTTGATAGTACAGGAACTGTCATTTATAAAAATACCTGTTGCGTCTCTCCTTTTCTTCCAAAATAAAATGCATCTCAACCATTTTGATTGAGACATTTTTCTTGCAGGTGACCTGGCTGCCTTGTAAAATTGATATTTCTTCATAAGTTTTAGTTACTGGGATGCTATGCCTGGACCATGCTATTTTCTGACCTATAGTCTTTAATGGCATGTCCTGTGTTAGACATGATTTGGGAGAAATTCTAAAAAAATTAGCAGAGGTGAAACAGAGTTTCTGGAGTTCTACTTTTGTTTAGTAGCTACCTCAAAACCTAAAACTGCTTTGCTATAGTGCTCTTGCACCCCAAAATTTTTATTATGTCTTATTCTAATTGTATCACAAGCAATTATAGGTGACTGTAAATGTTTTAAATATTGTACTCTTGGGATGTGATATTATCTGTTTTCTAGAATTTGTTTTTGAAACTGTGCAAAAGGTTTGAGTAGGTTTTGCTGCATGTTTTTTTAGCTTACTGTGTAACATCTTGCAAAGCCTATTAGACTCAAGCAGTCTTCCACATTGCTCCTTATTGGATTACTCTGCATTTTGCAAACTTGCTATCTTAATTTTCAGTTTGCATGAGTAAATTACTATTTCATTTATGGTTTCCTAAAACCGTTTATTTGTTCTTGATGCATCTCATGCAATCCTGCCTGTTTTCTGCAGTTTGACACATTTTCAAAGTTTTATGAAAGCTCAAATTTGTATTGCATGTTTGCTGTTCCCTCCTTCTTCAGTATCGAGTCCTCTGTACATTGGCCTTAAAGATTTCATAGGTTCCATACACATAACCTTAAAGTTTCCAATGTGTTATAAAACATTCAGAAGTTTATTTCCCTTTTTGTTTTCTTACAGTAATTAGTATCTCTTACTAGATGTGTTTGTTGTAGGAATAGATATTCTTACAATTTTCCTCTTGTGACCTTTCTTCTGTATCTCACAACATTTTTGGGATTTTATTCTTCTCATTTAGCACTGCACATGATTTTTTCCACTGGTCATCCAGGAGAACACTGAGCTTAAAACTTGCAAGAGTTTATTCCAACAATAGATAAATTAACATTTAAGTGAGAAAGAGGATTGGGAGAGTGGTCTCAGCATCTCTGTGTGTCAAGCTACCAGTCCTTTAAGGAGTGACTGTTAAGTGGAACCAGCAAGTTTTACTCTGTCATTGGGCAGAGTACTGTCAGACTTCTACTTTATTCAGAAAAGCAGTGAAACATTTGCAGAAGCCTCATTTCTGTCCTGATCTGGGGGAAATGTCCAGGCTTAGAACTGGTCTCTGCCTGGGTCAAGTTCCTTAGGTTTTATATGCAGTGGCCCCTGTGTGGTGGGATGCTGCCAGACCTGTCCTTTCATGGTCATGTTATAATACTTCAATGATAACCTGTTTTCTTCTTAGATTGTATTTTTGTTAGTGATCACATCTCTTTGATATTCTTCAGTGTACGAAATTTATCAACACTCATTAAATATTCTTATTATAACATAGAGCTTAGCAGTTAGAATCTCACTGTGACAAATGCTTAACAGGTGTGTATTCCTGATAGTGGGGTAAAGTTATTGTAGGCTACTAGTAACAGACTTTTACTGTTCAAATAAAGTCGGAATACTCTAAGGTGTCATAAAATATGAAAAGGAATGGCATACAATTAAATATATTATATTTATGGGCCAGACCAAGTTTAGCTGGAATATCCAGGAACTTTTGTAGTGTTCCTTAATGCACTAATGTATCTCTGGGATTATCTCTTGATAGCATTTTGCTAATATAAAAAAACACAACTAAATAATTGTGAATTAATTGATAAAATGTGTGAACTATGGATTTTGTATATATGTGTGGGGTTTTTGTGGTTTATGCTTTATTGGGCTTCTGTGATAAATCTGCGCCTGCTGAACCTGACAGGTTATTTCTAGAATAAGTAAGAGCGTGCTAGGTAATAAATCTCTACGAAGTGTTTTAAGAACATCTGTCTATATATTAATTTTCCCTCCTTAAAATAGAATAAGGCAGCTAATAACTTTTATTCAAAATCAATTTTGTCTTTTTTTCATCTGAAAAAATATATATTTCCACATTAAATACGTATGCATTGCTGGTGTGCATTTTTATGTTGTAAGAGTCTCCCAACTGTATGCAAATAATTGATTTATTTGACCCTTACTATAAATATAATTTTGTGTTGTACAAGACACATGCAGTCATAGATAGCATATATTATTTTCTTTGGGGGATGGGGCGGTTCACTGAATGATGAATCAGACAAGTTAACTATTGTATTTCCAGTCTTAATACGCAACTGTAAGAACCTTTAAAATCTGCTGCAGGTTCATAAGCACAGTCATAAGCAATAAAATATAAATTATTTTAAAATATTTGCCTCTTGGACCTCATCATTATTATGCACATTCACATGATGGAATTAAATTCTCCAAAGGTGTTAATTACAATCTTAGCATGTGGTACATTACAGAATCAAAAAGAAGAATAATGACTTGTGTAAATGCATGCTGTCACGGGAAATAGAATAGACCACATAATTAAATGTAGAAATCCAGTAAGATCACTAAAAATATTCATTAAAATGCCTAAGAAATGAATGTAAAATGAACTATATTCCCCACATAAAAAACAATTTACCACAGAAGAAATATTTGAAACTTCTAAACAACAGTATGTATCACTTGTTTCTGAAGAATGCAACATATGTTTGAAAGGGCTAAGGTAGCTATGCCAGCTACAAGATCAATGATTTTAAGAATCATGGTGTACTTAAATATTTCTCACACTTTGTGGCTGATAGTCGCTGTCTGGACCCTTGCATGTGGTTCTCTTGTGAGTGTGTTCCAGATTGAGTGGTGCACTTCACTTGTAAGAAACAAGTTACAATATGCTTTGTTGATAATAACAAATTTCAGCGATAGATGTGACTGTGTTTTAACAAGATTTGATGGCAAGGTACAGTCATCTATTTACAGCACAGAGGGCAGAGTCAGACAAAGCTGTCAGGGAGGCCCACTCATTGAGCCATGAGTTTCAGACAGGGCCCTCTTGCTTTCCAGACTTCTCAGAGAGGAGTTTAGGTAGGGCTGGATCCAATCCTAGCAGCTCAGACTGGGACAATGGTTTATGTCTGAAGGGTTACATGTGCACAAGCAATCCTTTGTACCACTTAGCTGAGATGTCAAAGTTTAGCATGCAGTTAATCACTTACTGGGAATGTGCTGCTGCAAGGGATGGCTCACCCTCGAGGCGTAACCTGGACAGCATTCCTGCTCGGGAGGAGATCCTGGTGTGCAGCCCAGCGCCCTGCAGGAGAGCCCCTGGGCCCTGGGCTACCCACTGTTTATGGGGTGAGGTGACTGGCTTACAGTCACAGTGGCACAGCAGCAAGATGTGTGGGTCACCGGTCCAGACAGCCCTTGGCTGCCAGGTTTCATCCATGCCCCAAAGTCCAGAGTAAGCTGGATGCAGCCATCACAGCCCCCACTGGTGATGATAATGCCAGCTGGGGCTGGTGCTGAGGGGAGCACACTGCCATAGCATTGACTATATTTGTCTGCAGTGGCTGTGCAAGGTGTATGTGTATGATGTATATGTATATGCATACGTATATGTATACGTGTATGTGTATGTGTATGTGTATGTATATGTATATGTATATGTATATGTATATGTATATGTATCAGAGAAGGAGTTGTTGCAGCCAGAGCCACACAACAGTTGTTGCTATCTGGTGGCACTAGTATAGCATAACATCTGTGACAGTATCAAACTTTTGGCCTTTCATCAACAATAGCTTGCCAAGAGAAACAATACATGTTGTGGGGAGGGGAATGGACTATGAGAAAAATTAAATCCCATCATGCGATCATTGTAAGCAATTTAAAAAGTAACGCTAACACTGAACCACGTTGAGTTCAAGATTGGAATGAATACTTTAGGATGTAAAAGGTCATCTCAACAGAAAAAGACAGATTTCAGACAGAGCTTGTGAGGAATTTTCTAATAAAATATTGCAAAATACCAACTTATTGTAATTGAAATATTTAATTTGAAATACCTCAGAATTTCCCATCCACTTATCTCCAAGAAATTGCTGAGAATAAGGAATGCCTTGTTTCAATGTCTCGTCTTTTAGTAAATTCACTGTATACTCAGTGGCCATATCTGCCAATTATTCTCTATTTTTTTCTTTTACATTATCAAAATTTCTTTCTGACCTCTTTTGTGAGGTTTTGCTCCAGTCTGGAAGCCTTCCCTTGGAACACTATCATGTGCACTACTGTCTCTTCATAATGGTGTTCTGATACCCGTTATTCCAACTAAGGTGGTCAGTATCATATCAACCATGCTTTCAGAACCACAATATCCAATATTTCATTACATGGAAGTCCTTTTGTGAGAGAAAAAAAAAAAGTAAGTATTTTCCTGGTAATAATATTTTCACCTGATTTTTTTCAGACAGTTGTTCAAATTTTTGATGACCTGTGTAAAAATCTATTAATCTGGCATGTAAACCAGCAACCACTGAATGAATGTACTTCCTAAGAATACACATTGCCAGTATTTCTATTAGGAAAATACATACTACAAAAAATTGAAAGTGTGTCTTCACAATTATAAATCTTTTCTGCAGAACCTATGTCAAGATTGTTTTTTGACGAGTTGTTCTAACTCCCTTTTTCTCCTTAATTCAAATGATCTGCCATCACATTGTCCTGCTCTTCACATAACAGTTGTGGGTTTTTTAATTGTATGGCTTCTCAGAGGATGACAGTCTCTGCTTTTTTCAGAGATTATATTACAAGGTAGAACTTGGACTCTGTGCTGATGAATTTAAAGTACACGCCTTATGAATCTTTGTGAATAGATCAATAAAAGTAAAATTTTTTTTTTAATCAATTCTGTTTCAAACTGTGAAACAAAAATATTTAACCTTAATTAATGTCCAATAAATTGTTAGGAGATGTGATTATTTAAGAATTAATTACTAATTTGTAAACTAGATTCTGATTAGGCAGCATCAGAATGGGTTTTCACAACCCCTTCAGACTGTGGAGCATCTGTTGTGAGTCTTGTGTATATGCTGAGCAGTAGCAGCTCTGTTTCTGCTGTGAGGCCTTTTCTTCACATGAGATGGGGGGAATAAAAATAAGATCACAGCTGATTCCAAGGAAGAAAGCCTCTGTCTTTCATTCTCCATATATTCTCATCTATATAGTTCTCCAGACTATATGCTGCATTTAATTAAAAAGCTGCTCTAGACGTGCTTTACACAATCAAAAATGTTTTGTGTGTTGTGTCTTTGCTACAAGCTGCTACTTGTGTGTCCAAATTACAAAGATCATCACCAATCAAAAATAAACAAAAGAAATTTATTAGTATTTAAAAGCCATATAAAAATGTTATCTATTATTTGAATGCATACAATGAAAACATCATTCTTAAAATGGCAAGGGCAGGTAAAAACATGAAGTGACCTTGGTCTGTAAAAGTTGCTTGGTAATGGTTTTTTCATATAATCTTGTGCTATGAACTGAAGCTGGCCAATAGCTGTTGTTTCCATCCACACCCTTTCTGTAGCAGAAAGTTATGCTTTAGTTGTCACAGAGGGAGTTATAAAGAAGACAAAAAAGGATGACTTTGAAATGGCAATCACCTAATATTATAAAGGCACTCCGTTCTTTACAAGCAATAGCGTGTCATATGTTAGCTTCTGCAAGAACTTAAGTTTAGAAAACTTGGTTGGAAAGTTCACAAAGTCGACACCAGAAAAAAGTATGGCTTTTCCAGGATTTAGTGTATATAATATGAAAGAAACACTTCAATAGAAAGATGGTGTAGTTACTAATTGATACAGCCTTCATTTAAAACAAAGTAGTTACACAAAATGTAATTTAATCCTTTTAAGGATGTTTAAGCCTTGGAGTAGGCTTAGCTCTTTATACAGATTCTGCAAAGCAAACCAATACTTTTGCACACCTAATTCCATCCATATAATAACTTATGGAGAAGCTTACTATTTAAGTATGATTTTGCAAAGTAGTCTGTTTAAATATATTATATTTTGCAGACAGTAAAATAAAGGCTTCATGAGGAACAGTAGTCTTAGATAAGGAATTTAAGATGAACAACTGGAAGTATAAAGGTAGTTCATTTTAGGGCATTTAAATACAGATGAAGTAGGGTGGGTGAGAGTAAGACACAAAACTCAACCACCTAGCAGTAAAGCCTTGTCAGCAACGTTAAGATTTGAAGCATAGGAAGGCTGGAGAAAAACAAGAATTGTAATGCATGGATGTACATGAAACTCCTTTGATTGAAAGGCACTAAAATTGTCTGACTCACTTTTGACTTCTTGAGGACTGATAATGCCTCAGTATGTTGACAAACAGGTTACAGTGCAGGTCACATACAGTAGTATCAATGATCATCTCGTTTCACACTATTTTAATTCCTGTGAAGTTGTTAAACATGATTGGTTTTTGCCTGTTATAATCCAGCCTAATGAGTAAGAAATGATGACTCTGTAGCAAGGCCCTCTTCTGTGTGCTATAAGTACTAATTTATCAGTAGTTCTCCAGAAATCTTAATTGCTTTCATACTCATCCTGACATAGTTACATGACTGCATGTAACATGAGGGATTTTGGTATTAATACGAAGATATTTTACCTTTTCAGGAGTTTTGTTGCCCCTAAAATAATGATATTTGAATATCATTGCACTTTAATGCAATGACTAATAAAAATAACCAGTATCATGTTTAGACTAAAATGTGATATGGCTCAAAATTAATTTAAATTGTTTAAAAAATAAAAATACTACCAAAAAAAAAGTCTGGATAATAATTTCCTGCTTGTAACTACCAGAAGAAAAGTTCAGCTTTTCTATAAAAAGACTATTACAACATTGCTTATGCTGGTAACTTGTAGCTCATTTTTCTGGGTAAAATCTTTGGGTGAGGATTAGGAAGCATTTTTGTAGAACCTACTTCTTCTCCATTCATTTATTTTAATAGAGTATTAAATCATAACACCTAATCATTAATTATTAATTACGTTGTGAAACTGAGTCAAAATATCCTGGGATTTTAAACCTAGCTGTGCCATCACTTCCTGTAATTTTGAGTCAACTAAATTGTTTATAATATATTGTCCTAATTTCTAAATACTTGACATAAAACATTATAATATTTATCTCAGAAATGTTTTGGAAAATATTGGAAAAAAATATTGAGAAATATGAAATGCTATCATTGCCTAAAGGTTAAGAAAATGTTCAGTTTTCATCTTTTGAATATGAAATAATCATGTATAATTTCTTACGAGGTCAATATTCCAGGTATTGTAGGAATCTAAGAAAAGGAATCTAAGTTGTCTTTGGAAACTAAACCAATACAAGCTTTAGAGGTTCTTGACATATAATTGTTAGAGTACCCACTGACCTGTAGCAAAAATCTGAAACATTAATGTAGTTGAGCATGACAAATACATCCGAACAAATTTATCTTGGTTGTCATCAGACTTAGCAGTTCCTATGTGCCACACTAACCTTGACTGTGCAGTCCAAAGCTCACTTGTGTCTGATTCACAGGAAGAGCAGTCAATGCAAAAGTTTACCTGCTTTGATAAAGGTGTAGACATCCTCTGTGGTGCAGAAAAGGTCAAACAAGGGTTTACAAAGTAGTGGCTCCTTCTTAAATACAGTGTGTATGTTTCCTTTTTTATGCATTACAGTTTCCAGTATCTTCAAAAACTGAGGGGCAACCCCTCACTTTGGGGTCCTTTTGCCTCTTTTTCCGTTTGGAAAATACATTTTTTCTGCTCACCCAAAGTACTACTGGTCTGATGGAAAAGATGGTTGTGATCACTGTTAAAGAGCACGTCAATCGTTATGTGTGCTAAGCAAAAAGGGCAAATTATGGCTGCTTGGACAAACAATTTCAGCATTTTTAACATTTAAGAGCCTGTCTTACAATCTTCATAACCCTTCCTGTAAGCATTTTCTGAGTGCAGGTTGGGCTTTTTGGTTAACTTTTTAATGAAAAAAAAAATTACATCATTTCATGTTGTCTTCTTCGTTACTTTTCTCTAGGCTTGGCTGTATTGTATCTGCCTTCCATACATATATTAGGAGGGAATCACAGGGAGGTGAATGAATTTTCTAATGTTGGGCTGCTGGAGCCACATAATACCTGACTAAGTACGTTAGACATCTATCGATATATTCAAGACGGGTTAACATGCAACATTGCAGAAATGACACATTTTTTTGGCATTTGTGGGATTGTATTTTCTAAGTGTTCAGCAGGTTATTGAGCAAGCAAGTTTAAATATTTAATTTTCAATATAATTTCTTGTCCTTAAAAGTAATCTAAACCATTTGGGATCAAGAAAAGATGGATCTTTTCCAGCAGTCTTCTTGGCTGATCTTGGCATATTTCTATAATGGTTACCTATCAGTGACTTAACTACAAGGGCTATGGGGACTTGTTGAGGTATAAGACTCTTTTTTTTTAAAGTTTTGCATTTGTAAGGGACAGTGCTCTATTTTCTCTGCTAAGCTAAAGACCTGAATACAAAAAAATCACCTTCAGAAAATAGACAAAAAAATTAAATACTAAAGAATTAAAATGTGGAAGTTTAAAGTCTAGGAAATTTAAAGTCTAAATATGTTTTTTATATCCTCTGAGGTTTTATTTTACATTCTGCTTCTTGTGTGTATTTATTTCCATACTCACAACTGTGATAATTAAGCCCTATGGCAAAATAAACCATTTCTTTGCATTCTGATACCTCTTGTATATTGTAAGGGTTCTGACCTTCCTGAGACCTTCATGTGTGCTATGTCTGCACCTGTAGACCTGTAAGACCCCTGAATTTTGCAAGCATTCACTGAAGCTGTGTAAAGAAATTATTCTTTTTATACAGCTCTGAAAACAATAGCAACTGAGGAAGAAGGTAACATAAAAGCTTCTTATTCTAATAGTAATTATGCTGACATTAGAAGCACAAAATATTTTTCATCTAGGGCAAACTAGGAGTATTTGTATGGTAGCTAAAACATCTTTATTAATTAAGAAATTCATGTAGGAGCAATACAAATATTACAGTCCTGTGAACTACAGAGATTGTTCCAGAGGTAAAAAAATTGAAGAAAAAGAACGAAATAAAAATGCGTTTTAAAAGAAAAATAATTTAAACATAGCAAACTTGAATAAGCTATTGGAACTTGAATGTAGTTGAAATTCTCTTTGCTCTTACACTCTGTGGAAAAAAAAAAAAAAAGAGAGAAAATAGAAAATTAGTGTCATGCTGACCGTTTCCTTACTGTGAAAAATGTGGAGGGAGTGGTGGATAAAATATTATGATAGCTTTGCTAAAAGAAATCATGTTAAATTAGTTTTGCCAAGAGTATTCTTTTGTAAATAAGCTTTTTCCAAAACCTAAGACCAACAGAAATGTAAATATTATTTTTAAATGTAGATTACATTTCTTTATATCTTAAATAAAAATGCGTGAACATTTATTGCTGCCAATGCAGGAAGACAGGCATGCAATCATAAAATGAACATTTTTTTTAAAAATAATAAAAAGTCAAATCAGGAATGAAAGACAGGGGAAAACATAAAAGTTAAATACATAAAAGGAAAGACAGAAAGCGCAAGTCATCTATTTACATCTCGAAGTGTAGTCAGAGGAAATTGTCTTGTTGAGTTTGTTGAAGTGAGTCTTAACTTGAGAGTATTTTTGTATATATTAAAGTTCCACGAGTATATTGTAAAACTTTGTTTTTTTTTTTTAAATCAAAGATCCATCCCTTTAGAAACTGATCAAACAGTTACAAAAACAGCTTAGTTCAGAAAACAAAACCTATCTATTGTTGTTTCTGGTCAGCTTAGACATCCAGTGTAGAAGTTCTGTTTTATTTGTGTGGGAGAATGAATATATTGAATTAACAGAAACATGGCAAAATAATTTATTTCCTTGCAAACTGATTTTTCTCAGTCACAGAACAGAGCATAAATACTGGAGTTGTGAGACTTTATTGTTCTTTGAACTGCACTGCTTTCAGTAGTTGGAGGCTGTGGATGCCAGGGGAGGACCAGGTCTGAACACGCAGGGAAAGGGTGTGGGTGGTATGTTGTCAGAAGCAGTCTGTGGCTGTTTAATTTACTCAGGTTAGAGATCACTTTGCAGTGAAGTGTTGGTGCCCAGAGGGTTGATACCTTGTCTGTAGCTCTGAGCAAGTCTTCTTCCACAGCTGAGACCAGAATTATAGCTGCTTGAGGAATAAATTGTCTCATGTAATCACTGTTATCTTAAAACCCATATATTTATAATGTATGCTATATTTATATCATAGATTTATGTAGGGAGAGGAAGTAGAAGCTCTGCTTGTTTACTTTTAACAGAATTTTATACATTAATACATTCAAGTACTTCTGTAGTGTATGTCACTACAGAAATATGCATTTCAGATATGTAGTGACTGAAAACCATTGCAATTGGTTAAAAGTAAATATTCTACTATTTTGAATAGCAACATAGGTAAATTTGCAGAAGAGCTGCAACAGCAGAGATTTGTTAAAAATTTAAAAAATTCTGGTTTTGCAGTGATGGAACTACAAGAGTAAACAGGAACACCCTAGAAAGTAAACAAGATTAGTTTTAACTGAGCTCTAATGGAATTATTGCTTTTTAACAAACTTCTTTATGACACATACTTTAAATTTTTTTTTATTACTTCTTTTGGAGTTAATTTTCATCAAATAAATTAAGACTAACTCAGGATGAGTATCCGTATTACTGTTCAATATGATTAAAGTAAGCACCTTTAAATTAAATCTTCTATGAAATAGCTGATGCTCAAGCTACTAAATGCCCTCTGTCAGAAGTCTATCTCCTCTCCATTTTCTAATCCATCTGGATCAAAAGAGGAGCAAGTTCCAGAACTGGCAAAGTTATGTGGCTGCCACAGAATCATGGAATATCTTGGGTTGGAAGGGACTCTAAAGATCATCTAGTTTCAATCCCCCTGCCATGGGCAGGGACACTTTCCATTGGATCATATTGCTCAAAGTCCAGTCCAACCTGGCCCTGAACACCTCCAGGAATCGGGTAGCCACAGCTTCTCTGGGCAATCTGTTCCAGTGCCTCACCACCCTCACAGTCAAGAATTTCTTCCTAATACTAATCTAAACCTACTGTCTTTCAGTTAGAAGCCATTGCCCCTTGCCCTCTCACTACATGCCAATCTAAAAAGTCTCTCTCCATCTTTCTTGTAGGCTCCCTGCAGGTACTGGAAGGCTGCAATTAGGTCACCTTCTCTTTTCTGGTCTGAACAAACCCAATTCTCTCAGTCTTTCCTCATAGGAGAGGTGATCCATCCCTCTGACCATCCTTGTGGCCCTTCTCTGGACAACCATTTGATTATGATATCATTTTAGTAATAGATGCTTACTGAAGAACTTTCTCCAAGGAGTGGCTCCTCTGATTATACATACAGACACTATTTCAGAAAAGAGATGTCCTCCACATATGGCTAAAAGGGAAGGAATTAAAAAAAAAAAGAGAAAAAGAAAACCAAAAAGGATTGGAATACATGAGGTGGAAGAAGCAAATGCTTATATTTAAACTGCATGATAATTATGAGTTCTAGCACCTTTTGGAACAAAGACCAGCATGCTGCATAGCAATTACTTTCCTGTGTTGCCTGGAAACTGAAGTGAAATATCCCTGTTCATTTGCAGCTTGCCCTGGCTCTCCCCTGCTGTAGTGTTTGATACCTCAGAAGAGAGTATGTACTGAGCAGAACACAACATTGGTAAACTCATTAACTATGTGGGGGTTTTTAAAGCGTGATTAGTTCTACTGCATTTCAGCACAATGCTGCAGAAAATATAAGAGGTAAATTTTCAGGTGGAGGTAATACAGGGCTATTTCAGTTCTGTTAATAAGCAGTGTGTTTTCAATGAAAAATAGAACTAACTCTAACATTCATACTATCAATATACTGTCTGAAAAACTGATAGGTTTCATGTTTGGCAAACTTTGGCAAATTATGCCAGTCGCTAAAGTAAGAAGTAACAGTCTTGGACTGCTAACCCTTCAATATCTATAATTTAAAATATTTTTTAAAAATAGTAGAATTAATAGTCTTAATGAAAGACAAGTGAATTCTATAGAGTTTAATTAAAATTAGTTATTTTTTGTGCCAAGTATTCCGCCCCCCCCCCAAAAAAAAGAGAAAAAAATGAATACATTTGTGGTGCAAAGAATAAACCCAAACTTTTTGTTATTGGGCAAGTTACTTTCAAAGACTAGATCTTTCTGCTTAAACAGCTGTAGAATAGAACCTAATGTTGTCTGATAATGTGCAGTTTCTAAGTAAAGTTTTATTTTTGTAGTCAAAGACGCTGAAATATTTGTCTGGACAAAAAGAATAATTTTCCACGAGTGTTATTTTTCAGTCCAGCAGTCTGTGGAAAAGAATTCAGGGCTGGCGTAAGGCATTCTAGGTCCCTGCATACCTCTCTAAATAGCCAAAAATTAATTGCAATATGCTTTATACTTGATCAAGCCTGATTCCGAGTATTAAAGGCCAGTATTAGTATTTCTGCAGTCTTGTAAATTCTGCCATACATAGGAATCAAGTGTATTGTGCAACACCTAGAAGCTATTAACACACCTTCAGTTCATCAGAGCTTGTTTCAGGTTTTGTGGTTTCCCACAGGTAGATAACGGGCTTTTTCTAGCCCACTGTATAATTCCTTTTGAAAAGAACTCAGTGTTTGTGCGTGTAACATTTGATACATAACCTGATAAATGATTGAGAGATAAGAAGAATGTTCAAAAAGTTAAAGCAACAGCAGAAAAACAAACCAATTTTTTTTCTATCACAGTTCACTAAAAAATAATTTAGGCTATGTTTTCCAGTAGAACTTTTGTTTGCAAGTGATGAATTTAATGCTTGCTTCAAGCGGAGACCAATGACTGCTCAAAAGAAAGAAAAGTAAAATTAGTAGGTTTATGTGTCCAGATGTTTTTCATTCAATATTTTCAAAATAATTCAAATGCAAAATTGTAAAACTATTACTTCCATCTATCAGTGACATCGGTGTTATTACCTAAAGATCAGATGGTGGCAAACATGATGCTGTATTTGAATAGAATTGTTTTTGGAGAGAGAAGGAGGATTTGTTTTTGGAGAATCCAGAGAATTTCTAGCAAGCATGCCTTAATTCTGTACTGAGAAAACTCCAGAAATTTTTAGAATAAAAAAACCCCTTTTAGTGCAATGATCTTTATAGAAGCAAATCATCCTTCAGAACTAGTTAGAGGGTGTTGTGAGTCTGGGGATTTTTGTGGGGGAGAAGGGGAGATGCTGAGTTTTATGCTTTTGTTTCTTTGGGGTTTCCTTTTTGGTTGGTTGGTTTTGGTTTTGGTTTTGATTTTTTCTATGTATGGTTATTTGAGTTTTTTTTTAATGAGTTAGCAAACATGAGTAAAGGGATCCAGTTCTTTTTATAAATATGCATTTCAAAATAGCTTTTTATTGTACCTCTTAAGAGCTCCTAGAGTCAAGGCTATCAAGCAATAGTGATTCCATGTGAAGAAATACATTGAAGAAAGTTCATTGGCAATAAATACAAAAGAATACAAGAGGGAAAAAAACAACTTTAGCTATGCATAGCTAACAATGGATGTTAAATAACACTTCTGGGTTCTAACAATTATTGTGGGTAATTGTCTGAAAATATCTACTTGGTGCTAAGCAGGAGTCAAAAAGACACTTATTACAAAAGAAATAGTGAAAAAAAGCAAAGATTGATCAGATAGACCAAGGTACTTTAGTTTGGAAAAGAGCTGAGGTTTATAAGAAAATATATACAGATGAGAGATGCTGAGGAAATCTGAAAAAGGAAAAGTAACTTGCTATTTATCATGTAAGAACCAGGTCACTCAGTACTGATCAGGCAGCAGGTTTCAAACAAATTATTTTTTCGCAGCATGCATAATAAAGGTATTTATGTGGATGTCAAAGTACATGTGAGATCAAATATGTTTAGGCAAAATCCAAGGATAAAAGCCTGTTGAGAGCTTTTCAACACAAAGATGTTGTGTATTCAAGCACAATTTCAGCTTTCCATATTCTGACAGGAAATATTGACAGAAATGCCATTCTATTTTGAAGTTCTATCTTCACATTTTCCATGAGCACCTGTTAGTGGCCTCTGTGAGAGTCAAAAACTCAGCTAGGTCAATTTATATTCCAGCCCAGCAAGGGTCCGTGTGTGTGTGTGACTAGAGAGTTTGTATGTCTGTATGCAACCAGTGCAACCTGGGGGGATCCCAAATAGAAAAGATTTTTTGAGAACTGTTAATATGAATTCAGTGCTTTCATGTATGGCTGAAATTTTTCACCAATACTTAAGTGTGGAAATTGACTGTATAAGAGGCAGGAAATCTTTCCTTTCCTTTTAATGCTTTTCAGTAACTAATAGCAATCCCTGTGAAGACTTCACTTGCTCACCTGAATTGTCTAAGTCATTTTTATATATCCTGAATATTGTTTATCTGCATGCTAGACAATATTTCATCAGCCTCAAATTCTGTTGAATTATGATCATTGCTCATCCCATGAGAACACTGACTAATTTGTCTTTTGAAAGGTTTTACGCTTGCTTTCAATGGAAGCAACATCATATCTTTGCATTCTTTGTTACTTACAGCAACACTGACCAAACTGAGATGAGAAAAAGGAAAACAAAAGGTGCCCACAGTAACTTGGATAATCACTAGCAAACCTTTACCAAGAACCCAAACAACTTTTGCTTTAAATACTCAGCTCTCTGGTAACTTGGTTGATCTGATTTATTACTTTTACACGGATTGATTTATATCCTAAAAAGGTATACATATGTTTCTTTGTGTTTAAGACCATGAACCTAGTACAGGTCTGAGTTTGGAGCTGGATGGGACTATGCAACACTGGTAAGGCTTACTAGTAGAGACTTGGGAATATCGTAGTATTGTTTTATTGCTCAAACTAGCCTTTTTGATATTGTAGAAAGTAAATGAAAGTACCATGCCATCCCTCTTGCCAAGGTGGATTTATCTTGTCACTGAATAATTACAGAGCAGAATATTTTCCAGATTTTTAGGATATGGGCATATTATGTTGCATTTGTTAAAAGTTTCTTGTTATTCAACAGTCAGAGTAAGAATGTTTAAGAAGGAATTGGGTCAGGTGTGGACTGTGCTGTCTTTTTTCCTTTTCTCGTGGAATAATGTAAAATCCACTGCTGTTTCCCATGGTGCTTTAACTTGGCACATGTGTGACATGAATCAGAAATGTGTAAGACAAAAAAGTGGCTTTTTTATTCAAAAGATCAACAAACAGGCAGTGGTCTGCTGTCAGGTAAAAATATTTTCTGAGGAATTTCAAAGTATTTAAGCTGATTAAAGATGAGTAGAGATTTCTGTGATCGCTGTTTATTTGTTTATTACATTCATTTTACTGAAAAGCTATCACCTGTTTCCTCACGTTAGAGGACATTTTGGGATGGTGTTATAATACAACATTTAATCTACTGCAGAAGGCATAAAATCTGGTTAAAATTTTACTTTATAACTGAGTTCATTGACTTTCTACTTGCTTTCCTCTGGAAATATTTCAGATGGTTTTGTTTTGTTCATATAGTTATATCTACCCTTTATTAAATTATATAATTTTATCAATTATGTTTCTTCTTATCTGGTATTTTTTTGTGCATATTTGGCATTTTTTTGTAGCAAATTAACACTCTTTACCCGACCTATATAGCTAGTTTAGAGTATGGGCTACATATATCAAGTAGGGAAATGAAAACAGAGTTTGAAATGTATCTAGCTGAGTTATGGATTCATGGAGCTGTATCTTTATATGTATATAAAAAGCATATGATATGAAATCAGTTTTAAGATGAAGCAATATAAAACAGCAATAGCTGTGGCATACCCTCTTTAATCTATATTGGTTACGTCAATTAGGATATTCTGGATTGAGAAATCCTGAAAAATTTATTGGCAGCCCAGAATGTCTGAATTAACAATTGATTAAAAATTAACAATTGATTAAAAATTAACAATTGATGAGCTGTTATGACTTCAGCTCTTGTTGTAGTGGAGCAAATCACTGTGTGAATTTACATTATTCTCCCTGTTTTCCATATGTTTGTCACTGATGCCCCATGTTTCAATACTGTAATGTCTGTTTTACACCTAATTAAAGAATATAAAACTATACATCAGTACTTAGCCGCAAACTCATCATCTGGGATACCACTGTTGTGCTTTGTGCAGCCTTTTGGAAGTTCTTCTGTGTTTGCTGTTTGGTTCTCCTCTGCTATGCCTTCCCTGGCTCCCTCTGACAGTGGCTGCTTGCACAGACACTCTACACCGGTTTTAGGGACAAGAATGTGACAGGGATTAGCCTCACTCTCTGCGTCTTACTCTGCTGAGAAATGTGTTTGAACAGAGCAGATTTGCTGTCGTATTGTAAGTTTGCTGAGTCCTAAGTAAGAAAAATGTAAAAATGGGAAATTCTCGTGAGAACTGAAGGAGGGCAAGAGATTCTCATTGCACTTCACACAGCAGGCCTGAAGTCTTTCCAAGTTATATTACATCACTCATTAAGAGTGTGTTTCCAGGGGTAAAGCAGAAGGAAAGAAAGGAAAAAGAAGGAAAAAGAGTGGTTTGAGGGCTAGGCTGTTTTTCGTTTTCTAAAGTCAAAAGTATTATAGAAGTATAATCTTTGGTAAGAGGATCTTTGTTGGACAAGCCTAAGTGTTGTGTGTTTTAAAAATCATCACTCATGCTGAGTGCAGACTTGGTTAATGTGAGAACAGACTCTTCTTTCACTAAGAAAAAAAAGCCATATTGCATTGTTTCTTATCTGTTGGATGGTAAAAACGAGCATATGAACAAACACCACAGAGCAATAAACTTGTGCAAACTTGTTACCCCAGGAAGACTTGTCTGTGTTTCAGGAGGTTTTTTTGCCTCTACTTTCCTGGCCTGAGCCCTAGCATTACTAGAGCTTCAATTTATACATTCTGGCTTGCCAGATACCTTGAAATATAACGTCCTAGAATTTAGCCTAGAGTTCTGTGATTGAGAATGGAAGCTTATGGCAAAGCTCAATCTGTCATTTGAATTTACCAGTGCAAATACTTCACAATATGAAGTTCTCAGATTTATCAGGAAAGAAGCTACAACAGGCAATTGAAACATACATTTCAAGGGGTTCAAGTCACTGTTATTAATATAAGTATATTCTCTGCTAATTATTTTGGGGCAGTAAAGGACAAGTTTAGTGACTTTAGAGATATTTAAAAGAGTTCATTTATAAAGGATGCTAGGCTGAGCAATGTTTGGGGTTTTCCTGGTGGTAGTAATACTGTGCATTAATAACAGTAATAGAATGCAGTGTTAAAAACAGTGTAAGACAGTGATTTGGTAAAACTGATGAGAGAGAGAAAAAGTAATCTGTTGCTTTTCGACAATTAGAATGAGGTAGGTAATTAGGTTGGTGAGCATGACAAACTTTTAAGTTTTTGGATAGAGCCCACTTACCTGAGCTTGTCTGTGAAGTCCTACCTCCTCAAAGCTGATTTACCTCTGAAGCTGTCTCATGTGGCTTTCTATGAGTGCTGCAGCAAAAAGAAAAGAAAATACTATATAGAGGTAATATCAGATTTTCTAAGCAACGGTATTCCACTATGTTAGAAAAAGTGAGTCATGAAACAATGTAGATTATAATTACAATCTTTAAAAGAAGTTTAATTGCAACTTGGATTTCTTTTCATAAGGTAATTAGTGCCTATTATTTGCAGAACAAAGACTTGAAACAAATCCATAATTGTATGTATATTTTAGTCCATTATTGTCATTAAAGTAATCATTCTACTATAATATTGGATGAAAGACAATGTGCCTTGCTAATGTACAATATTCATTGAACTACATGTTGTCTTGAGTTTACTGAAAAGCAGTCTCATACAGAAATGCTAAAACTGAAATAAGGCAATTTCCTGTTGGTCTATTTCTGGTAATTTAGGGCAGAAACTGAGGCAGAACATTTATATGTAGCAAGCATGCCATAAGGTATGAAACCACACAGTGAGCTTTCTTCTTCCTACCCTCCCTTGTTCTTTTGATGTTATAGGAAGCAAGTTTTGAAAAACATAAGTGAGTGTAAGATTTATAAGCAAAGTACTTTTTAAAAACCTTTCAAACTTTTAAGTGCAGATGCTTTCTAATGAAAATCTTGGTGATTTTGTATTTCGTAGTTGAAAAAGAAAAACAGTAAGAGAATAACAGTTTCTGTATACAAGAGACAGACAGTATTTGCTTTTTCCTGATAATTGAAATAACTGTTATTAGTAAGCTAAGTGATGAAAGCAATTGATTTGCCCTTCTCAAATTTGAGACTTTTTCAGCTGTTATACAAATACCAGAAGGGTCACAGTGCTACTCTAGAAATGCCAAAAAGGCCAAAGAGAAATTTTGTTCTAGGAAAAACAAAGACTGAAGAAGAGGATGAATAAGGTATGCAATCAGTGCTTAAAGTCGTCTACAGGACATAAATGAGTTGAAAAAATAATCAGGGTGGTTTTTTTTAAATGGGATTTAAAGAAAACATACATGATTTATAATCATTTCATGTGGTATCTTTTATAATTTTAATTTTTTTAACAAATTATGTTTTTTGAGTCACTTATTTAAAATTAGTATTAAAAAACATGTCATAAAAGAGAAGCTCTTTGACAAGCATATGAAGTTGAGTAAAAAAGCATTTAAAATTATATAATAATTTATCAATAAATTTGCCCAAGAAAGAAGTATTAATCTCTATTAAATGTAGATTAGATTTATTTGTTCAGTATATTTTTATATAGACTTACACAATTGTTGAGGCTACAAGAGACCACTGAAGGTCATCTAGTCCAACCTTCCTCTCAAGCAGGGTCACCTAGAGCAGGTTGCCCAGAACAGCCTCCAGAGGGCTCCTGAGTATGTCCAAGGATGGTGCCTCCAAAACTTCCCCAGGCAACCTGTGCCTGTGCTCACCCTTAAGGCAAAAAGAAAATGTTTCCTGATATTCAAAGGGAGCCACTTGTGTTTCAGTACCCCTTGCCTCTGATCTTGTCACTCAGCACTGCTGGGAGGAGCCTGACTCCATCTTCTCTATAACCTGCCTGCAGATATTTGTATGGATTGATAATGACATCCCACACTCTTCTCTTGTCTTCTCTAGGCTTAACAGTCCCAGATTTACAAGTGTGTTCATGTGAGAGATGCTCCAAACCCTTGATCGTGTTAGTGGTCCTTTGTTGAACTGTTTTCATGAGCCACACATTTCTCTTGTATTGGACACTACTCCACAGGTGGCCTCATCAGTTCTGAGCAGAGGAGAAGGATCTCATCTCTCAATCTGATGGCAACTCTTTTCCTGCAGTAACCCAGCGCCATGTACCCTCTTTGCTGTAAGGGCACAGTGCTGGCTTACATTCAACTTTGTGTTCTCCAGGACCCCCTGGGCCTTTGAAAGAAAGCTGCTTTCCAACAGGGTGGTCCCCAGCAGGTACTGCTCTACTGCTCTAGTCCTTGTGTTCCTCTCAGCCCATTTCTTCAGCCATTTGAGATTCCTTTAGGTGGAAGCATGAACCTCTGGGCATATAAACCACACCTTCCAGTTTGTCATTGGCAAACTTCCTGAGGCTATGCTCCGCCCCATCATCCAGAATATTAATGACGATATTGAGCAAAGTTGGATCCAGTGCTGATGCCTAGGGTACACAACTTGATGCTGCCCTCAACTAGGCTTCATGCCACTGATCACCACCTGTGGATCCAGCTATTCCACCAGTTTTCAGTCTGCTTCACTGTCTACTCATCCAGCCCGTGCCTCATAAGATTCTTTCTGAAGAACTTATGGGAGACATTGTCAAACGCCTTCCTGAAGTGCAGGGAGACAATATCTTGCTATTAGACTTCTTAGAGGAGCTAAGCTTAGAGGAGCTTTCGCACAGTGCAAAGTTGGATGATTATTTTTCATTTTGTGTGAATGTCATATATAAATAATAAAAAAGTTTTAATTCAGTTGTATTGGGATTCTTTTTCCCTGTTTATGACACAAGAATTTTGCTCATGAAAAGTTCATCAGTAGGACTCCCTGTGGGCTCTCAGAAATGCCTGTCTACTCTGCTTCTCTGTTCCAAGGGATGTACCACTGGTGATAGCATACGAGGTGGTTAATTTCTGTTGCTTTTAAGAGTACAAAACGATGGATGCTATTGCCTGTATTCCAGCAGAAGAAAAAGTAGCAACAGAAAGGTTTGTTTTAGAATGCTAACACTTCGAATGCATATTATCAGACTGAATGTATAAGACTTATGCTTATATAGAAAAGAAAAAGTACAACCCTGTTTTTGTATTAAAAATATTCGACAATTATTCCCTTATAATTTGCTTTGGGTAGATGCATCCTTAGTTGCATACACTGAGAACCAAAGGGACAGTGAGAGACAACATCCTGCACAGGAGATCCTAATGTTTAAAAGAGGACGTGTAACGCAGGTGTGACAGGAGGATCATGTCTGTGGATAGGTCATAGTTTCTCACCTCCTATTTATTTTGCTGCAAATTTAGTAGGTAGGCAGCCAGCCTCAGGCTAGTTGGAAGTCCTTCTTTTATAAATAAGGAGGAAAATAAATGGATACTGTATAAAGCCCTTGATAGATTAAACTGAGGAGAAATAACTCCTGGAATATATAATTTTACATCTGAATATTTGCATTATTTTTATAGCATATTTTCCAGTTTTTATAATCCATAAGAAAGTAAGCAGTGTAAGTTCAATGATATAGAATTAGTTCTTTATATATACTAAACTCATAATTCTTTTTTTGTTGTGTAATATCTCATACATTGCACAGTTAGGTTGCCAGTTTGTTGGCAGACTTTCACAATTATGTCTCTTGGTGTTGTAAAGCTCAGTATGCTTTGTGAAACTCTGTTTTTCTTATATTTAACCATTAATTATATAATGTTTCAAAGCAAAAAACTCAACAACTAACCGTGCAAAAGTTGATAGAGAAAACATGTGCTTGTGCTTTTTGGTTAATTTTGCTATGATTTCTGTCATCCCAATAAAATTACATTGAGCAAAATATGTAGTTTGCAAAGAATTTTGAAGTCTGTTTAATGCCATGAAATTAATATGAGTCATTTGGCTAAAATAATCCTTGTAGAGTCCTAATGTTCCAATTCAATTTTTGGATTATTCTTAATGTTGCTTCCTAACAGGAAGAATGCAAATATTCTCAAGTTTTTTGGAAATTAGAAAACGTAAAGTTTATGTTTAAGAGAAGAAAAAAGAAAAAAGAGAACCCACAAAGACCTCAGCTGATCAGGTAACAGCCAAGAACACAGCACTTGAGCTGGTAGAAAAGGAGGGTAATACTCTGTGTGTTTTCCATTGCATCAGCCACAAGGAAAGTTTACTAACAGCTTTGAATTATTAATAATTTTAAATGCTTAGCCAACTCGATATTATAACATAGAGTGGAACAAGTAATCTACCTCAAAAATTTATTTTAAGGATATTTGATAATATTAACACTGTCTCGTAAATCCACACCACATGTTAGGGTATTTGCCGCCCTGTTCTGTAGAATCATACACAAGTGGAATGAGAGATAAACTGTGTCTTAGAAGTGAATTTTCTTGGCATACTTATGCAGGTAGAATGGCCACTCTGTGCTGACAAGCACTGTTGAACTATTTCAGTGAACTCACAAATCAACAAAAAATCCTGGAACTACAGAGTATTAAAAATTATCATGAAACAATGATAAGGTTTCAGTGCTACTAAGCATATGAATACTGTCAGCATCTCAGTGGTGATTTCAGGCTCATGTAGACTTCTGTGCAGGCCTAGAGCCTCCAATTTTATTTTGAGATTTTGGAGAACTGGGATGACAAAGAAATTATTCTTTGTGTTCCTTTTCTTTCTTACCCCCCCTTCTTTGGTATTTAAAAATAAATCAGAACCTTACTTTTGTTTTCTGTGGATATATTCAGTAATCTGTACTAAGCACTTCATACAATTCGCCTGTGAACTAGTTTATCGACTGCCACGATACAGGTGGAAGTTTCCACAGCAATAGGCAGCAGGCACACTATCAGTCTGCCAAGACTTTTATAGGATATGTTGGAAAATATTGAAGAATGATATTATTGAAGAATAATATTAATCTTATGAGGAATCCTTAAGTGCTCTGGATTTTTTTAAATTTTTATTATTTTTTCTATTATTAGAGCAAATCATGATCTGTGTAACCTCTTTTTTTTTTTTTCCTTGATGTAAGTAATTTTCAAAAGCTATGTAATGATTACAATAAAAAGACTGTGTGAAGCAGGACTGTCTTCTGTTTTGACTGAACTTAAGATATATATGTCTGCTGTTCGGAGTTTTAGTTAGGGGTAACATCTTTGCTGTCACCTTTTTCTGATGGTGTTCTGGCTGTTCTAGCCGTATATCGTGACTGGGATGAGGAAAGTCAAAAAGACAAAGGGTATACACACATCTTTCCAGCTTTGTTATCCACATCATGCACAGATGGGCATGTTTGCTGGAACCACAAACTTCCTAGGTTGGCAAAAGTGGAGCATTTGTGTTATAGATAAGAAAAATAAGATAAGAAAAAGAAAAAAGAAAATCCAATTACTATTGTAACCAGGTTACTGGGCAGAGCATTACAGAGCATTACATCCAGTGCAGCAGCTTCACTGCTGTTTCATAAATATATAATATAGCTCAGTCTGATCTAGATCCTGGCACCGTGTTTTGCTGTGCAGAAGTAGCTCCCAACAAACAAAACATGGTGTGAAAAAAATTAATGTCTTACATTTTGTAGTGTCATAACAGACCTTTTTTATCAGATTGCATTCTTATCTCTAGTTTGAACAGAAACTGAAACCTTTCTGTACCTGACAAATGCTCAGGCATCTTTGTTGCTGTGGAGTACTGATCTTATTATGCCTGCAGGCACAAAGGAATTGAAACATTTATATACCGCAATACAAAATAATTAAGATCAGCTCTACTAGAGTATGGATCAACGCTATGCAGAAATATAAGCACTTGGTCATAAGATTAACTGGGGGTTTGTTTCTGGGGCTTTTGGTTTTGTTTTTGGAGTTTCTGGTTTTGGTCTTTTGGTTTGGGATAGTTTTTTTCATTCATGCTTGTGCATACACCAGTTTAGAGACTTTTTACACAACTGGATCTGTTCTGGTAGCCTATGTCTAAGCTCAAGCAAGAAATTCACAGCTTAGAAATTTGTACATGTCAAGAAATTTCATCTGTGTTTTTTTGTTCTTCTTGGGGTTTTTCCCTCCTCTCTGCAAGAACTGAGAACAAAAGAATGCCTCACGATTTAATGGTTTGAAATGAATTTAAAGAGTTAGATTAATCATGTTTGTCCTCTCTCCATTATATGTCACATGACTGTGTGTTTGAGGACTAAAGTATTGTTTCAATTTGATTATTGACTGATCTTTTGGAAAGTTGATCAAGTAAATTTTGTGCTATGTTGGTTTCTTTTTTACTCTATCAAAGGTAGACAATACATGGAATTGAAAAATTGGATATATGAATAAATAAGGTTATTTAGTGCTAAGTATTTATAACATTGGAACAATTTTTTGAGCTGAGATACTACAAAGAGTTAGGATTTCAGAGTAGCATTATGTGAAACGAACATAAAACTGCATAAAAAATTATAAACTCTTAACCTTTTTAATAATCTGCTTAGAAATATGCTAACTCTTTTTCGTACAGCTGTTTCTATTGAATTGTTTAATTCTGTGGTTAAAACCTTTTTCAACATTATTTTCTGTTGCAACTGATTCTGAAAATTTGAATGTAGGGTAGGTAGCAGAACGTTTCAAGTCTTTTTAGATCTTAAAAGTGGTGGTTTTCCAAAATTAAGAGGGAAATATGGAAAAAAAAAGCTGATATGAGAATATTTTGAAAGTATCTGTGACTGTTCATGATGAATGGAGTATAAATTGCAAATCTAGGAATATGTTTTGGCTGGAACCTTTTGCCAATATAAAATTTGTACAATATTGTGATCCATTGGCATTTTTAGGATGCTAATATGTAAAATGTGTCTCTGTATAGATATCTAATGTGTCTTTCTGTTTATTTGCTTTTTAGGTAAGTACCATTTATGAAGAACTACATAGTTCGGTGAGTGTTTGCATTGTGCCCTTCTGTGAATTTATATGTCCAGTGAGTACACAGAAAATCTTTTAATGTCTTGAGATTTTTAACTCATCAGAAAATTACTGTCATGTGTAATTAAATCTTTCTGCTGTGTTCTCTGGATTTTGCATGAGATCTGTAGGAACACATCAACAAGTATGGTCTTGTCCTCTTCTCTGACACATGCTGCTTCAGATGACTGCAAACTTAGGCCATATTCCTTGGTACTTCTTTGGAACTTTTCTGTGTTTAGAACTCAAGTACAAAAACCTATAAATGATTTAACTGCAGTGTTTTCAACTTACAATGATATTGGCCCATTACTCTCATTTTACGGCAAATCTGAAGTCAGATGAGTTACCTTGAATGCTGCCATTAAAAAAAAAAAAAAAAAAAGCAGACCTGCATCAAGATTTATAGCAAGAAATCAGTAAATATATGAGAACTTGCTCCAAAGTTCTTGAAGCTTATATGCAAAGAGTTTTAAAGAACAAAACTAGGAGAGAATACGAACTATTTACTCAGTGGTCATGTGATGTTCAGCAAAAAAGAATGGTATTCAGGATTTGCACAAATTGATATTCTGAGCTCTAGTGATGTGATTCAGCAAACTAGAGCAAGGTCTATTTATAAAGAAAATTGTAAACATTTAAAGAAAAATATAACATTTAAGGCTATTAGTGTCTAATTTGCATCGTTAAATTACACATTTGAATTAAAAGATTCTATAAAACACTTTATCCCTGGGCAGCTGGAAATTGATAAATATATGTAGTTTTATATGAGTATTTGTGATTTAAAGCATAGATACAATGGTGTTATGAAATATCTCGTGACCCAAATGATACACAAAAATCTTGTATAATGATGACATTTCTGTTGTCTTTATGAACTATAGTACTGTCAGACATAGTGAAAGCTGAAACACACAAGGCAGAAGCATTTTTATATTCCAGTAATTCTGGTGAACCATTTTCTGGACTATATGTAGGTAACATGAGCTACTTAAAATTCATGCAAAACCAATACTGTATTGTCAGAAGTTATATTTTCACTTCATACTAGGAAACAGAGATAATAAATTAAGAAAATTTGGGAGGCTCAAGACTGAAGATGACATTTTTCATCTCTGTTTGCAACAGATACATATCTGGCTATGCATATACTGCCTTAGGAAGCAGCAACACATTCAGGAACCAACAAACTTGCATTAACTGTGCAGATATTTTATATATATTGAAGATGTGAATTGCTGAGCTGGGCTCTACTGCTCTTCTGTGGGGCAAGCTCACTTTTCTTTTTTTGTGCCCTCCTCAGTTTACTCTGGGCAAGATTCCTGGACTTTTACTGTTCCATGTTAGAAATCCATATATAGAGTCATCTGTCAGTAACTCTTTCCTGTGCCTGTGTCCTCAAAGCATGACCTGCTCTCCCTGGAGACTGGGAGAAGGAGACTGTATCCAGATCCCTTTGGATGTTCCTAGTTCAGTGTAGAGCAACATTGGAAACTTCACTTCATGCAGCACGGGTATTCTACTAAGAAGTTAGTCTCAGTGATGGTGTATGGTAAAACAGACATTAATTTGTGATTTCTACAGTGCAACTTTAGACACCCTCAGTGTTAGTCAGGACTTTGCTCAGAGGGATTATAATCTTGTAAAGACCTCTTAGGCTGTAACTTCACTGGCCAGTATGGTACAACAGGGAGGTTACTGCAGCTTCAAGCAGCCAGTACTGATAAACCAGCGCCTACATTGCCTGTACTTGAGATTATTTCTACTTGTGGCCCAATGACCACAGAGCACCGTGTACACAGACCTAGTACCTACCTTCTGGTTTCACTTTGTTTAGGTTCTATTCACGTACTACAGGACTTCTCTGCTATGCAAAACAAAGTGATAAAGCTGGACTAGTTTCACAATCCACTCCCAAGCCAAACTAAAACACAAATATAGATGCAATCCTGAACTGTGGGTATTTTATCTAATTGCTGATTTTGCTAAGGCATTTTACAGAAAGAGAACATGTTTATGTTCCTTAAACAATGAGACCATAACATGGGTCATATAGAAGAACTCTGAAATGAGTGAAAGATTGTGCTTTTTCCCGAAATGTAAAATTTGGTCAAATATATAAAAATGGGTTATATATAAATGTTGTCACCCTGAACAACCATATGGACCAGTTAACTAAATAAGCCATTTCATCTTTTGCAGCTACAATTACAGATTTCATACTTTATTTCTAATGTGGAAAATCAGATGGAGTTTATGATATAATTTCTTGTAAATACCCCTACTTTAATAAAATTTATTTCTTATTAGGCAAACTAGAGTTGTTTTTACGACTAAATTATTTTATCATCATCATAAACTTCAGCTAACTTGGTGGTTCAGATTTTCCATTGTCCTTAGAAACAATAATTTTTGTATCTTAATTATACAATCTATTTTATTTATAATTTATTAATTTATTAATAATTAAATGTTGGTTGTTCAGGCAGGAAAAAAAAAGAATAGCTGGAGAAGTCTTTAAACTAGAATCTTTATTTTGACAACTATACTTTATAGTAAGAATTTACTGATGCAGTTGTTTTGATTGCTTTTTCCAAAGTTCTCTGGTGCCTCTCTTAGAGTCAGCATGGGACTAAAATGAAATGAGATGTGTTTACCGATTCCTTTAATCCCTGCAGAGATGCTCTGTTCAAAACTTGGTGCAGACTCAAAAGGCAAAACATCTTTGCCCGCTTCTTTTAATGGGAACAAGCATGCATATAAATAAATCTTTTATTTCACAATGCCTGTTTTTAGGAATTTCCAACAGTGTTCTTTACATACGTAACGGGAAAGAGATGATCTAAGGTCAGCACAAAATTTGAGTACATTTTCATTTGTGTTGCTCTTCAGAACACACTTGCAAAAATATCTAAATTTCATCATTATCCAGTGGAATTATATATGAGCTGTTGGGATAAAAAGACACCTTGCAGAAATATGCTCCAGTAGTTTCCTGAACTAAAATGGCCTATTATGTGCAGTATTTCTCTAACAAGGAAATTGACAATTAAATTACAGTGTCATTACTGAAACAGCCTTCTAAGTTAATTTTAAATTTTTTCATAAAAAAAGGAAGAACCACGAAATGATATATAGAACACATTAGATAATGTAGGTACCTTGAAAATAAGAACTATAGGTTTCTGTAACAAATTTTCCATCAAGGACAGCTAGAAAGGAGTCCAGAATTGTACAACAGAGCCACCTACATTACAATGATGTGATGTTCAGCACCTTTTTTCTAACACATAACTAATAGAATATAAAATTAACTGCTAAATAGTACAAATGTTGTTTTACACAATGTTATGTTGTCAAGTTAGTAAAATAGAAGCTGAAAATTTACACAGTTTACAAAAAACATTATGAAGAACTGACATGCAGAAATGCGAGTACAAATTTTATGTCCCAGAAATTAATTCACTGCCTTGGACACTATGAGGGAAGTTATGCCTTCTGGAGAAAGAAAACCCCAACTGTTTAGAAAAAATTACAGAAACGTATGTTGCTGAACTCATGTATTTCAATCTATAGCTGCAGTGCTACCATGAAGTTTTTATCTTATGCTTTATGTTGTGCGCGGAATAATATAAATTCTTAACTTTTTTAGTGTAGCATCCATATTGAGGGCAAGAGGGAAGAATATAAATAGTACATAATATTTGCTAGTTTTATAAAAGAGTCTGTCAAGTGCAAGTTATAATTTACTGTTTTCTGAACATGCCAGTGTGAAAGAACTTAGTGTCTGGGGGACATTCGCTTTGCAAAATTAAAATGCTGTGCATTTAAATATAACTGAATACAGATTCAAGCAAGTAAGAAAATTTAAGTCTTGTTTGGTTTTCCTTTTGTGCTGATTTTTAACACAAGAAGCACTTAATCTTGAAGCTGCAGGGAGTATATTGCAGCCAGAAGTGTAGAGGTGAATGTGTATTCATTTAGTCCTGCACAGGGAAGACAGAGTTGTGATTTTCTGTCTTGTCACTAGATGTCATTGTTTTTCTCAACAATAGTGCTAGTAGACATTTGAAAACTTGTCCAATATTTCAGTGAGTGTATATATTTTGACAACATCGGTTATAAAGAAGAGAGTTTTGTTCTTTAAAGGCGGGGAGATGTCTTGCATAATTTGTTTTGTTGGTTGTGCCTCTTTGGTGCCTCTTTGTGTAAAGTTCTGCGCACAGGCTGCAGGCTTGAAAGCTGCCCATACACTTTGCTCTAGCCACTTCACATTGAATAGATGAAGCTCTGGAGAACAGACTGTTTGTACCATTGCAGAGAATAGCTAAAGATGAGTGGGACAGGAGAGAGCCCGAGAGAGAAAAAGTCGGGGCGAACATGGCATGCAGAGAGCTAGGCAGAAATTCTGAGTAAAGCAAAGAGCAGGGTGAGTGACCAGACCAGAGCAATGGGAGAAAGCAAATCTTTTCCCAGGGGCAAAGCTGAGAAAACATTGTTGGCAGATGATTAGGAGATTTGTTTTTGGATTAAGGGTGAACTCTAAGGGAAGAACCCACTCTGTGGTCTGGGTCAGCCTTATTGATGAAAAGTCATCTTTATTGATTAAGAGTCATTCAGGTGTATTCAATGTGTCTGTCTCAAAGATAAAGTGCAGACAGAGCTCTCCCAAAACTGCTTGAGATGATCTCATCACCACCTTATGCTATCTGACATGAGGGTGTGCAAAGACCATCTACTTCAAATATCCCTAACTCATTGTCAGAGCTAAGCTTTTCTATTTTCTGTTTTCCTTTTTTTTTTTCCTAATCACATTCTAAGTGAATGTCTTAGACTTTTTGTCTTACAATGTGTCAATAAAAGATATAAGTAGTTACGGGTTAATAATGTTTTCTTGTTTGATGTATGTATGCTAAATTCATTAGGAAACAAGTTGGTTCTGAAGGACAGATATTATTTTCCCAACATTACTACAAAAAGGGAATTTTTGCAATTTTCACAGCCATAATACATGTAAAAAATTATTAGATATTTATATAATATTCTTTCCTGATTAAGGGCAATTTGATCACTTATAAAAGCAAATTCTTAGATGAGATACAGTATATTAATTCTTATTCCTTTACTAGACAAAGCTTTCATGGAAATTTTGTGAAATCGGGTGGCTAATGCATATGTGCATAACTTACGGGCTAATTTTTATCTTAATATTTTATTTTTAAAACAGCCACCTGAGAGATTTTATATACTATAACATTAGTTTTATCTTCTAAATTCTAGGGAAAAAACCCTGTGACTTTCAAAATTATTTTGTATCAGGCAGATGCAAAGGGTGTATCAAAAAGCTGTTTCAATAGGACCATCAAATAAAAATGTCATAAGTAGTTTGAATGAAAAAATTGCTACTTTAAAGCTTCTGTCAGGCTTCCTTTGTGAGTAGATTTCAAGAAGAAATGTGAGCCACAGGTTGTTGTGCTGGTTACGTTACATTTGTTAGATAACATTTCAGATATTTGGCAGTCATGTTTACAAATTATTTGGAGAAATCCATCTATGGATTTACTGCAATTTAAAAAATTTTTTTAATGATTTTATTTTACATATGTAATATAAAAATATATTTTCACCTCTAAGATGTTTCTTGTCTTGGATATACATATTATCTCTCAATTTAAACCCATGTACAGTTATGTTATATAATGTAGAAATCCATCTTTGTTGTAGTTTCTATATGTATTATTTGTTGCAATGTAGACTATGAGTTTTAAGGACTTTTTAACTTCAAGATGAAAGGAATATCAAGTCTACCATGGCAAAAACAAGTAGAGGTAGAATTTTCCTTCTGAAACTGAATTGAATTTTCATAGTGAAACTGGTTTGTATCACTGCAAATTAAAAGATTCAGATTTGTAACTTATCCTCAAGGTCTAGGTGAATTTCTTAGTGTGGTTATTTTCAATTACAGATTGAACAGAAAAAAAAGGTGTGGGTTGGGACTGTGACTTCTTAATGCTGGACTGCCTGGCCCAGGTCATGACTTTGACCTGACCACCATCCAGAAGTTAATTCTCTCAGTAGTGTCAAAGAGAACTTCTAACATCTCTGTAATCAATTATTCACTGTACCAGAGATACTGGTAAGAAACTCACAGTTCCTCACCTCTGTTATTTGCCTTCTGTTAATTGTCCTTATTACTGATCTCAAAAGTTTGAAAGAATCTTTGGAATCAGCTTTTTATAGTTGTGGGTTACAGGCCACATTCAATAATCTCTGGTAGTTGCCATTAACATCTTTCAAATCTATCAGTAATAAGAAAGTGGGTTTGGAGTATAGCCACGGCTTTTATTTTCTTTTCTTAAATTGCTTTCTTGGTTTTTGAGTGTCCTTCTTTCAGTGTCCTTGATAAAACCTTCACTTGCTGATGTCTTGAACTGAATTCCATTCCAGCATGTATCATACCTCCTTACAGTGCTTGCTATAAATAAGAAATCTGGAACTCTGCAGACTCAAAAATGAAGTCAAAACTACCACTTTGTGGTCATATTAATGAGGAACATATCAGCATAGTTATTATATTCAGGCTGGCCTTGGAGGTTTGTCATGTATCTGACTGACATAGCTTAGCTAATTATAAGCTATAGTGCTTTAAGCCATGAAAGCCCATGGCACTGTACAAACAAAAAGAGAGTTAAATTCTTAGGGATTAGAAGCAAGAAAATGGATTATCAGTAGGAACCTTTTTAACTCAGCACTTTTCTTCTTTTTAGAACCTGAAGTTGAAAACAATATATCTTTCAAAGCAATTAGATTTTTATAGATGGCGATGAAACAGCCATGTTTGTTCTTAGTATCTATATTGAAATTAAAATTAGGCTGTGTATGTATATTTTTATAAGACAAGCATTTAGTTACCTTTTGCAGAAAAAAATTATGAACACATCTAGTGCTGACCACTCCTCAAGCCTGCATTTACTTTAAAAGACAATTCCAAACTCTCATATATTTCTGTTAGCAGATCCTTCCCACAACAGCGCTATGATCTTGAGTACCCTCTTTGCATTATGACAATCAAACAAGCAAGTGTTTGGAGAGAATGAAACTTCTGTGTTTTGGAAATGAATGGGTTACAGAGACGGGATCTTGATTTGCACATCTCTGTGCATCTCTGGCCTCAGTACCAGGGAAGGTCACAGAGCAGCTCATCTCAAGTCCCATCATGTGGCACATGCAGAACAACAAGGGGACCAGGCTCAGCCAGAAGGGGTTTGTGAAAGACACGCCCTGCTTGACCAACCTCCTTCTATGACAGGGTGACCCACTAAGTCGATGAGGGAAAGGCTGAGGATGTTATTTGCCTGGACTTCAGTGAAGCCTTTGACACTGTCTCCCACAGCATTCACCTGGAGAAAATGGCTGCTCATGGCTTGGATGGGTGTGCTGTGCACTGGCTAAAAACCTATCTGGATGGTTGAGCCCAGAGAGTGGAGGTGAATGGAGTTACATCCAGCTGGAAGTCAGTCATCAGTGCTGTTCCCAAGGGCTCAGTATCAGGGCCAGTTCTCTTTAATGTTTTTCTTGATCATCTGGACAAGAGGATCTGGACATCCTCAGTCAGTTTGCAGGCAAAACCGAGTTGGGCAGGAAGGCTCTGCACAGGGATCTGGGCAGGCTGGATTGATAGGCCAAGGCCAATGGTGTGAGGTTCAGCAAGCCCAAGTGCTGGGTCCTACCCTTGGGTCACAACAACCCCAGGCAGCTCCACAGGCTGTACTGGGTTTGCATAGCCAGGTTTTGGTAGTGGGGTGGGAGGAGTGATGGGGAGTCTACAGAAGTGGCTTCTGTAAGAAACTGTGAGAAGCTTCCCCCGTGTCTGGCAGAGCCAATGACAGCTGGCTCCAAGATGGACCCACCACTAGCCAAGGCCAGACAAATCAGAGATGGTAGTAGCACCTCTGTGATAACATATGTAAGAAGAAAAAAATAGTTATTATGCAGTTTTAATCGCTCAAAGAGAAGAGAAGAGTGAGAGTATGTGAGAGGAACAACTCTGCAGACACCCAGGTCAGTGCAGAAGGAGGGCCAGGAGGTGCTCCAGTTCCCCTGCAGCCCGTGGTGCAGACCATGGTGAGGCAGCTGTGCCCCTGCAGCCCATGGAGGTCCCTGGGGATGCAGAGATCCACCTGCAGCCTGTGGAGGAGACCCATGCTAGAGGAGGTAGATACCCATGAAGAACCATAGACTGTGGGAAGGACTCATGCTGGAGAAGTTTGGGGAGACCTGTCTCCTTTGGGAGTGACCCCACACTGGAGCAAGGGAAGGACTCTTCTCCCTGAGCGGCAGCAGAAATAACCTGTGATGAACTGAGAGTAACCCCCGTTCCTCGTCTCCCTGTGCTGCTGGGGAGGAGGAGGAGGTAGACCCTGGGAAGGAGGAAAGGATTGGGGACGATATTAATTTCACTTATTATCCTGCTCTCATTTTGAGTGTTAATAAATTCAATTAAAATGCCACAGTTGAGATAGTTTTGTTTGTGACGGTAGTTGGTGAATGATATCGTCCTGTCCTTATCTCAACTCATGAGCCTTTTGTTACATTTTCTCACCCCTGTGCAGTTGCGGAGGGGAATGATAGGTGGGTACCTGGCATCCAGCAAGGGTCAACCCACCATACAAACTTAGAACAGAGTGGTAGGAAGGCTGTCTGGTGGGTGCTGGCTGACAGTGGCTGAACATGAGCCAGGGTGTGCCCAGGTGGCCAAGAGGGCCAATGGCATCCTGGCCTGGATCAGCACTAGTGCGGCCAGCAGGACCAGGGCAGGGATTGTCCCCCTGTGCTGGGCACTGGTGAGGCCACACGTCGAGTGCTGTGTCCAGTTCTGGGCCCCTCACTGCAAGAAAGACATTGAGGTGCTGGAGGGAGCCCAGAGAAGGGCGGCGGAGCTGGGGAAGGGTCTGGAGCACAAGTCCTGTGAGGAGCAGGTGAGGGAGCTGGGGGTGTTTAGCCTGGAGAAAAGGAGGCTCAGGCTTATGGTTCTCTACAACTGCCTGGAAGGAGGTTGTGGCCAGGTGGGGGTCGGCCTCTTGTCTCAGGTAACAAAAGATAAGATAAGCCAAGAGGAAATGGCCTTGAGTTGTACCAGGGGAGGCTTAAATTGGATATTAGGAAGAATTTTTTCACTGAAATGTGGTCAGGCATTGGAGAAGGCTTCCCAGGGAAGTGGTGGAATAAGTGTCCCTGGAAGTGTTCAAAAACTTGTGGATGTGGCACTTGGGGACATGGTTTAGTGACAGACTTGGCAGTGCTGGGTTAACCATCAGTCTTGATGATCTTAAGATTCTTTTCCAACCTAAATGATTCTGTGGTCCTGTGATTCTCAGTAATCTAATACGGGATTCATCAGTCAGTTCACTCAAGTAAGATGACAAGCAGTAATGTACAGTTCAGTGGTGAGATGTTCTAATACCAAAGAGCTCTTCGATTTTTCAGTTTGGGGACCATACTGAAGCAGGTATGATACTGTGGGGTAGTCCCTACTGACATAAGGGTAGCAGTAGACATTGTCAGGGGCATAAAATGCAGCAAAGGAGTTTCTACAGATTCCTTCCTAAAGAAACTGTCATTAACTAGTCAACATTATTTTCTAAAACATGTTGCATGAAATACAATGTTGTACACAGTGAACTGTTGGTGGGCATATTTAATACTGTACTGCCTTGAAAACAGTAAACTACAGTGTTGCAAGTACTGTGCATGCCTACTAATGATGCCTGAAATCCTTGGCAATGAGGAGAGAAAAACAGGTTGTCTAGATAAGAGGAAAAAGAGAGAACAATATGCGTATCTAAGAGAGAGGTAATAGAAAATAATTTGTGCTTTCACTGGGTGAAAGTAGGGCCCTGAATGCCCAGATCTGGCTAGAAAATGAGAATTGGCTTTTGGGGAGAGAATAGGTTTTAATATTTTCTTTCTATTTCTGGAACAAACCCAAACTTTGTAAGATTATAAACATAAAATCAAGTGACAGTAAACAGCTATTTCCCCATGCTTTCCAATATGTAAATGGTTAAAAATGTGTTTAATTTTGATATAGGAAGATGAGGTACAAGTTCTTCCTCTGCATGTGCCAGCATTGAGATTCACAACACTGCTGATTCCTTTAACAGTGGACAACTAGGGTTCCCCGGTATAGCAACCTAAGCATGCCGACTGATTTACCACTTCCTCAGTCTGTTTAGCCTTTCATCACCTGCGCGGCAACAGGTCCAATTTTCATTTTATAGATAATGAGGTCAAAGCAAAATATCCTCTTTTATCTTCTTTAATGCTTAACTTGCTTTGTCCTTGTCCCCTTCCTTCTGCTCTCACCGCCTTAGTCTGGATTGTAATTTCAAGGATGCAGAATTGTCAAAATCAGAACATCACAGGTATTAAAAGGAGCAAAAACTGCAATCGGCGTCCTGCTGTTTCTTTGCACTCTCCAGCTGAAAACTCTGTGAATTTTCTATAGTAGGTTTTCTATAAAACCAATTGTGCAATAGTTTTCTTTTTTGTGGTTTTTAATTTTTTTTTGCTTCTGAATTAGCCACAGTGCTATACAGAGTTACAAACGAACAAACAAAATAAGTTTCTCTTATCTCCAATATTTGCAAAAAAAAACCCCAAGATTTCTTAAAATTCAGCAGTGTGAAATCTCTCTGGACAGAGAAGTTTCTCTTTCTGATGAATTCTGCCCAATGCCAGCTTAATTGTAGTGCTTGAAATACTATTTTCCTTCTGCTGACTGTCTTCCTCAGAAACATTTGGCAGCCTACCAAAATAGCTATATATGCAACTTTCTAAAAACCAAGATTTGCCCCATCAACAAGGCAACAGCAACAGATTTTGTGGGCAAGTCTGGAAACCAATGTGTGAGTTGTCCCAGCATGTACAGCACTGGCAAGTAGTGCTAACCAAGCTATGGCAGACAGGTTTAATCAGGGGTATGATTTAACACTTCTTGAGCAGTGCTCACACCTAGCCCCCACCTCCAGACAGTGGCCACAGTAGAGGCAACAGCTGTCTCCAGCAGAAGGATATCACCTCTGTATGGCATAGATATTAGCAGGGTGGAAATATAGGAAATCAAAAGACTTTAGCTTTATGCCTGGACATGCGACTTTCATTCTTGCTCTGTGTATAGATCTATAATGATAGAGCATTTAATTATTTAATCTTAATTTTTATTTGGAATCCATTTGGCTGGCATGCGCAGTCAACGATCACTGAAGAATGGCACCAGCTAAAACAGTTTTACAGCAAAAAGCAGCACAGGGTAAAGACAGAAAAACATTACAGACACCAATGAGAGGAAGACCACTTAATCTACAACACTAAACTGATGATGAATTTATGTAATGTACTCGAGGCAAGTTTCTCTTGAGTGTTTTTCTTAAGCTAGTACTGTAAAAGGCTGTGGTCAAAATCCTTTTGTTTTATATTTAATTTTCTTATTAGTTTTATTTTTTCCATTTTGTATAGCCTCATTATTGTCTTAACAATTCAAATTTAACTCCCACTTTTTCTCATTAATTTTAGTCTGTTTTACTCTCTGCTTGCCCAAAAATGTTTAAGAATGTGTAATATTTCTTTACACTGAAGAACAGCAAGAAATGTACTTAGTTCCTTTCGAGCAGGAAAGAATACATACCCCTTTCTTTGTAAATTGTGTTAATTTGTTTGTTGACAGTATCAATGATGGCATTATAGAAGTTAATATATTTTGTAACTGTTACTTCTATTGTGACAGCAAAGATGAGCAATTGCCTAAAGGCATAAGAAACACAGAATCTCTGAATCAAAAGCATTAAAATGCAGTACTTCAAATAATATGATTTAATATCAGTATTCCCTCTGGTATACCACATCATGAAAAAAGTACTTGCAAACTTACAAAATTTCACGTCTGGGGTATCAGTTGATGAAAAATATGAAGCAATGACAGCAAAATGAATAAAATGTGGTGAAATCTATAAGCATATCAGCCCCCAGCAACTGAAATACCTATTAAATATATTTAGCACTACACAGCCGCCACAGGATAAGTTAGTACTATTGGAAGCTGCTTACCTTAGGACATAAAATGAGAGTCTTTTACATAGTCCAAGATATCAACTATTTCATGCCAGGAAATGTTGTTTCAAAAAACTTCCTGTTTCCCCCTCCTCCTTTACATTATAAAAGATGTCAGATAGACAGATTTATTCACAGAATTTTTACAACACATGTCCTAGGTGTAGTTTTGGATTAAAAAATGTTGCCTTGGGGACATTTGCTTCATAAAACAGTATTTCTATTGTAGTCAGGCATTCCAAATAAGTTTGTCTTGTCCCCAAGTTTAGAAACAAAACAGGCTTATTTATGAAACAATGTACAAAGAATCATTTTTAAAGGACTGCCACTCCATAAACCTGATGTAACACTAAGAGTCTTGTTCAAGCTTTGTCAACATGTTATTGACATCCTGGTAGACTGATACAATGCCAAAAAAAAGCCCTATAGTGGCAAGACACACTACTGCAGATTATAGTAGTCTTTTCGTGTCACAGGAAATAAAAATTAAAGAAAAAGAACAAAAACTGAAACCAAACCAAAAAACCCAACCACGATATTTAGAAAGAGTAGTTTCATTACTCTTCCATCTGCTGTCAAAACTTGCAGAAAGTTAAATTGTTATCCTAATTCCTGACCAAGCATTTGAAACCAGTATGCTGAAAAGTTAAACTGGCTGTAAAAAGCAGTAGCTTCACAGCTGAAGGAAAAGAAAGGGTAATTAAAAAGTGTTTATTTTATCAGATTGTTTTGTCAATAATGAAATAGAAAATCTGGTTAGATTTCTTGCTTTGCCAGCTATGACTTTCCTTCTCCTTCTTCTTCTCCTTCTCTTAATCATTTTCAGAAAACAAAAAAAATAACAAACCAAACCAAACAGAGTCCTCCAAACACCCTCAAGGCTGAATCTCAGTTATGAAGTCTTGAAGGATACAAAGAAGTCTCTTGCTATACTTTCAATTACTTGCATGCTAGTTGAAATCCATATCCACCACTCATTATCTTTAAATACCTATAGCATAGTAATTCTTTTCTATAAAAAACAACTCTAATAAACAACAAACACTCAAAAGTGCTGAGTTCTGTATTGTAATAGAATTTTAGTTTCCAGTGAAAAGCGGTTTTCCAGAAACTTTGAATAAAACATGTTGTCATCAAATTTAAAAATGATGGCATTTAATATTTTAACATCATAAAAATAGTATGAAAAATAAATTAAGTGTCTACTGAATTGTGGAATTACTTTAAACATACATAGGTATAGTGTATATTCATTAGTAAAAATAAGTGTGAACTTTAAAGGAGATGAACATTTCTTTAGGTGAAAAACCAAAAAAATGCAAACAAAAAGAAATTAAATCAGTGATTGATATATTGAAATTATTTCCACTTGCTAATTTAAATGATAATAAACTTTGGAGGTTTAAGTATTTATTTAAATCTCTTCAACAAAATGCGGGGAGTTAGTCTCCTCTGTCTGCATTTGAAGAACATTTCTCCCAAGTTCTGCCTAATATTCTGAGTGTGTTTTGGATCGAGACCTAAGGCCACTTCACAGCTGTCTGGTCAGACAGTCCTCACAGAATGAACTTTACAAAGATTGAAGAAATCTTCCATCTATCCTGAAAAACGCATCAGTTACTGGGTATGATGTTGAACTCATAAATTAAATGATGCAGAGTGGCCCATGATACTCAGGACCCTGCGGTGGCCTGTCTTTGCATAGCATTTGGCTCTGAATTCCCTCTGGACCCTATATGATACTGTTAAGACAGAAAGACAATAATTATTTTTTGATGCATACAATTGGCAGTGTTTGAAATAATAAAAAATAGCACAGGGTGTATTGCAGCCTACTGAACTGTTGCTTTTGTACTGTGTGGCTTGGGCTTTTGCATGAAGGCCTTCAGTGGTATTTGGGGATAAAAAATTCTAGGGTTGCAGTGGAGGACTGTGTAGGTCAAAGGAAAACGAATTTAACGCATTCTGGTCTATATCACCTGCTGGAAGTCATCTTCAGAATGGACTGCTTCAGGACCCTATCCTGATTTTGTCTTAGAGAGAACTAGCTGGAGTGGTCTGGAAAAGAGCCAAGGAGAGACTGTGACTCCAGAGCCTGGGAGCTCATGGGCTGTCTTTGTTTTTGCAGTGTGAACACAGCCTGTGCTGAGGCTGGCAGTGTCACTGGTGATAATGCTGCTGGTAGCTAAGGAAGTTCAGTCTTCCTCCTATATGTGTATTGATCAACAGATCTGAGTATGGGGGGTGGGTCTAGCTGTGGAGCTAGACAAACTCACAGTTTGAGTCTTTGTGTCTGAGGTTATTTGGTGAACGCAACCAGAAGATTGTCCAGTTCTTGATACCATTACTTAAAAAAGTGCAGTCCACAGATGTTTCAAAGAATGATTTGGAAGTATGGACAGTATTTTCATGCCATCTACAGGACTGGTATAGGACAGGACTTATCAAAGGACTAAATAGGAACAGTTCTACATTTAAAGCTAGTAAGGTATTCCTACTTGAATATTTTTATTTGTAAACCCGTATATCAAAGATTCATCTTGTTCTTGAGAAATTGTTGTTGTTGTTGTTGTTGTTGTTGTTGTTGTTGTTGATTGGAATTGAATTTATTACCCCAATGGAACAGCATACACTACAATTTACCTGCACCAAAGCATTGAGCAGACACTGTTCGACAAAACCACACCACATCCTATAAAGGATAATTAATTTATTTTAAAATTAGATCATTTAAAAAATAATAATCGGACCTTAACTGTGGAAAGACCACCTGAGAGAGCACAGCACTAAAATACTTAATATTTATATGCTTTCTAACCTGGCAGGGAAAACTGTCACAATCTTCCATCGCTGTACAAAGTTAGGAAGATACATAAAGATATTTTAAAATTAATCACTCAAAAAGCCCCACAAAACAAAAAAGAACCCCTTCAAAATTGAAAGAAAAACCAAGAAAGCAACTGAAAAGTTTAAACTACATTTTACTGGGATAACTGAAAGAATTCATGAGCTAGACTTCATTGATGTTTGTTTCTTCTTAAAAACTGCTGCCTATAGTGATCTCTCGCAGTTTTAAAATTTAAGAACTGTAATACTTTATATATCCAACAGACAATTCCAGGGGACAATAATAGTAACAATAAGAAAAGATATTTTTGTGTTTCCAACTCCTCCATTCTGTTTTGTAACAATTTTTTCTTTTTATTTTTTTGTACCAAATACAAGATCTCTTTCCCATGAAAGATTGAGCAAGGTGATCTTCCGAAGTCCATTCCAACCTGGGCCGTTTTATGCCTTCATGATTCTAAATGGCATTGCAATGATTTTGTAGCTCCCCACTACCTGAAAGGCAATTATTAATTCAGATATATGGGCTTGCAGAAATGCTGACAGTCTGACCTTCAGCTCAGTATAAATGTTGATCAGTGAAGCATTGCTTGTCTCTCTACATTGAAAACAAACTAACCAAACAAACCACACACACAAAACTTAGACAAAACAAACAAAAACCAACAGTAAACCAGAACTGACTGATCTTCCTAAGAATTTATTTACTTTTCTTCAAAAGAAAGACAGCCAATTTATATTTTCCATTTTTACAAATATGCCGAAAGATGCAGCATACCTTTACAGTGCATTCTTACATGCTTTGCTCAATTGTGCCAGAATCTTTTCTGTATCATGGATAAGGGCTTCTACTTTTGGAAGTCTGGATGTTTATAATTTCTTATGAACATTGGCTGTTTCAGATCATTGCTTTTCTGGAATAAATATGTTATTACTTAAGAGCTTTCTTTTCAGTATGCTTGTGAGCTAATTACCAGATGGTCCAGCATAGTTTTGAACACGATTGTGCTGTAGTATTTTCAGTTATTTGAACCTATGTGTGTGCCTATAAATTGCCTAGAGACCTGAAAGTTACACAACTTTTAGTGAATGTGTACAGATGGACTATGTACTTTAGAAAATGCCTAATCTGTGTCCTCCAGATCTTGCCTTGAGATTTCTAGTGAAATGTTACTCACTTGCAAAATAGTTATCATATGAACACATGTAAGACTCAAAAAAAAGAGACAATTTTCTAGAACTTTTGAGAGTTTATAAGTAAAAATATAGAAATTCAGTGCTGGAGGGAGGAGGAAGTGTTGATCTTATATGGGAAGCTAATAATTTTGTCCCCCAAATCTGTAATTATATTTCATTGCGTTCACACCTGAATTAAATTGAAATGTGTGGGGAAAAAAGCTTTTTATGAACAATGAAAAAATTACAGAATCCAATGAAAAAAGTATCTTTCCTAGAAAAATGAATGTAAATATATAGTCTCCCTCACCAGACTGAGCTGTGTGCTTATCTAAAATGCACATGAACAAGTACATATCCCTAAGCCTTCCTTAAGAACATGCCTCAAATTTTACAAGATTTGTTTACATCTTCAGAATTTTAAAAAATCTTATGTATTGATATTGATATATTTTATAATGAATATTTGCATGATGATGATTTCAGATGTGATTGAATTCCATCTGGATTCAATACTGCCACCACCTTCATAGCTAAAACATCAGTGTTTAAGGCATACTGCATCTTATGGCAGCTGTCTTTTTATTCCTATAAAAAAAAGAGGGCCTATCTGAATACTTCATCTGGGTCAATGTAATAGGATTCCTTAAGCAAAGTTTAAAACATCACAATAAATTTAGAGCAGATGAAGAAGCTTGTTTCCATAAAAATTTCTTGTCCAAACCCAAAGACATTTTATCAAATGATTCTGAAATTCTATAAAATGATTCTGAAATTTTATAAAATAATTTGAAGTGTGTGGTATTAAGTGCATGGGTAATATAAACCACTACCAGTCATAGGATCTTCCTTGTATATGCATGGGAGATCCCAGTTCCATGACTACTTTCTGAAAATAAAGAATTGCTCTTCTGTACGGTCTTCAGCTCTGTTAAGAAATGCATTAAGAACTGATGGTTTAAAAATATTTTCAATAGTAATTTTTCACATTAAAATCTTGCTGATTGTATATTAAGTCTCTAGTTAGTCAAATGCTACTTAAGTACTGATTCCTAAAATGTTCATATTTTTGTCCATTTTCTCATATTACATATAGAATCTTTAAAAACTTCATGAAGGGTGATGAAATGATCTTCCAGGAGGCTTGTCACAGTTTAAAAATAGCACACTCTACTGGTTAATTGCAATTGGCCAATTGTAAGTATCACAAAGGAATTTATTATTGAACAGTATTACATTCACTGTTGGTGTATTAACTAGATTAATTATATTTGGCAGTCATAGTTAGCCTTACATCTTTAAAACACTTTATAAAGAATAATTAATCTTTGCAAAATGATGTAAGAGATCTAAATGAGACTGAAAATGTGCTCTCTGGGAGTGATTTCTTTGTGTAGGACAGATCAGGTATTGTACAATACTAAAATAAAAAAAATTATATTGAAACTTTCTGTCGTCCTTTTTGACAGCGTTTATGCATATTTTTTTAGAAAAGCCTTAATGATTTCTTATATGGTATAGTAATTCCTTACGTGTAGAAGATGTCTGTGTACTGTTGAAATATTAGCATGGAGAAATGTAAAAAGACTGAATGAAAAGCACTGTAAATGAAGGATTCAGAAGATATCCCTAAGCCTATGAAACATCCTAGAATAGCATGTATAATAATATTTCAACCGGTGGAAGCATGGTGAATTAATGCTTCAATGAACTTCAATTTGTGCCTTTTACTTTCTAATAAATTTATGTAAAATTATTTGAAACATGCTTTTGTGTTAGGACAAGTTGCACTAGTGGCCACAAGTAAAAGTTTTAAACATCCTGGATTAATTATAGAAAAAACTACATGCCAAGATTTCATGTCACTGGATTTACCGTCAGAAATTCCATTGGGGTCTATTAGAGTGCACCAGCTCTCAGTTTAGAAATCTTCTTCTTCAATTAAACACAACATTGCTTCTTGACATTTAGGAAAAATGTGAATTTTATTCTATATGTTTATTCTACAATGACTACATGCCTACTTATTGTAAACAGGTATTGCTACAACAGTAACTGTAAAATAAGTTTGAAAATTTCCTGTGAACTTTATTGCTTGGGTATCTAGATATGTTTTCAAGTTTTGAGATGTGTTCAAATTTTTGTTCCATATAAGAAATAATATAAAACAAAGTTCAGTTGTGAGCTCTCTAAAGAATAACCAAAAAAGAGGTACCTGCTGCTCAAATAATGGAACTGGGAGTTTCATGTCCCTTTCTGATTATTGCTTTCTAAGGACTAGACTGAAAAGAGGAGCAGGTGATCTTGGGTTTAGTTAGCATTCCCTTCCATACAGATGTCACAGTTTCTGCTCAGATGAATTCTACACCTCCTACCTCATTCTTGAAGTAGCAACTGTCAATTTTATGTTGGGTATGACTTCTGGAGTAATTTAATATGGCATGTTCCAATGAAAAAAAAATAAAATCAAATCTGGGTTTCAGTGTTACTAACATAGTCAATTAGCCTGATTTTTCAACTGTTGAGCTTTCCAAATTCTTATCCATTCAGTGCAGCTGCTCTCTGTCCAGCCTTTTAGAGGACAATTTCAATGTTCATTATTAATTCAGGTAATTCTGTTATTCTCCTAGTCTTGACAAATATTAGTTTGGCCTTCACTTTTGGGCCAAACTAATCCAAACTCCTATTCAATTTTTTAGTAAGAAAGTATTGCACCATGGCCTTTCAAGTGACCAAATAACAGCCAGAAAAAAAACCACCCTGACCCTTAATTTTTCAAGTAGTCTGGTTTACTATTAGAGTTTAAACATTGATTTAAATGAGTGTTTATAACCATTTTGCTGAGCATTTTGCTACTCACCCTTGCTTGAAAAAATCGGAAATTTTCCGATGTTATAAGTAGTAAACTTGTGATCATAACAGAGATCTGTAAAATAATATAAAAGATCTGTTTGACTCCTGTCAAGTGCAGGATATGAAATTCATGCCATCTTTTCTCCACAGAGTATTTTGTAGAGAGTGATAGTCTTCTGGATGAACTGGCAGTGAAGTGTATTCATAAATAGGAGAAAATAGTAAAGCAACAATTTTCTATTTATTTCAGTATTGGAATAAGCTTAAACTTAGTACCTGACAAAATATTGTGAGAAGATATGAAATACTCAGATGTTGGCATCAGGCTTTAGTTGTAATGATATATTGCATTTTGGTAACAGGTTTATTTAGCTGGCAGCATAAAGCAGTGTTTTTTGAAGAAGTCATTCAGTAGCTTTTCAGTTTTAGCTTAGTATTGCAATAGGAAACTAAGTCACATATCATGCTTCTGTCTTATATGTTGTGTTTTAAAGATCACTTCCACAATGAGTTATCTGCCTAATTCACACAATAAATACCTTGGGCACGGACTAGTGTTTCATTATTTTAACGTGCAAATCCTGAGGGCACTAAGAAGTTACGTGTATAACTTCACTATCATTTTGTAGGGAGTGATGAGATGGTGCTGTCCTCAGTTACCTACATTAACTGAGAGAGAATATTTGAGAAGATAAAAATATCCAACTTTAAGGATGATGTCATTTACTCAGAAAAATAACTGTGTGGCCTATGATTACTAATAACATCTGTTCTGTTCCTTCATACACACAAGTTTTCAAGCTATAGAGAGAAAAAATCAGAGTCTTCTCAGAACACTCCAGAAAATACATGTTATGGGAATCATTTTCTCAGGAAAAAAAATTTGGGATTTATTCAGATGGGTATTTTTATTCCATTTAATTACCAAAAATTATCTGCTCAGTTTTGAAAATAGGGAACATCAGCAAAACAGACTTTGAAAGCATGCTCTCTTTCTTCTCTATTTTGGTGAATTTATCCCATATTCAACTTTATTGGAGAATTTCCTGTGAAGGCACACATAAGTAAGAGCTTTTAAAACTTGATTTAAGAGGAATGCTGGCTTCTTATCAGAATACCAGGAAATAATAGTGTTCTGGTAACTTTAATTAAAAGCAAGCCTGGGAAATGTATATTTAGGGGAAAATAACTTTCAAATGTATCTGTTTTCTTGATGAATCTTTTCTTCTAATCTTTTAGATTTTGTCTACATTGTAGTTGACCTTTATTACTGAGACATTGTTTTAATATCTGTATTTTCGGATATAGCAATAGCAAAATATATAGAAATAGCAAAAGCAGTGCAGTCACTATGGCCCAAACATGGCCTGACAACTAAGTGTTTATACTTCAAGCAGTGCTACCTTGGCTTTCCATAATACTAACAAGTTTCCATGTTTCTCATAGTTTATGTTGGCAAAATACCATAAAACCCATTTATGTCATGAGAGCTTTCCAAATTTCCCAAGTGTTAACAGCTAGCGACCAGAGGGCGTGACTTTAGAGACCTAATCTTCTGAGTGGACCTCTCGATGTCTGCCTTTATACCAGTGATATATTCCTTTTTTTCAGTCATCAAATGCAAGAAAAATAATCAAATGTCAAAGAGGTGTCTTACGTTTGCAGCAATAATTTGATTCTCAATTTCCCTGGCTAGATCTAAAATCTAGTATGTAAATAGAGGACATAGTGCAATGCCTTGCCATCAGTCTTCAGGGATAATGGGGAACCAGGCCTAGATTCAACTGATCCTGCAAAGACATCAAATATATGTCTGACTTAAAGTGTATGGATCCCATCGCATTTCACCATCTTATCTGACTTAAAAAATTTGCAAAATGGAGGAATTTCTCTGAAGAATATTTCAATAGACTGACTAGAGACAAGTCTGTAGTCTCTTGCACCTGAAGTTAAGTTGTTGCCTGTCTCAGAGATACTCAATTTAGGAGTCTGTTCTTCAAAAACATTGGGAGCATATAGGAAAAAGAAGGCATGGTTTTATGTATTGTGTGCTTCCTAAAAGCTGCAGTTTCTAAGCATTATACTTCTAGCAGGCTGAGGTACATTGTGAGGGAAGAGTTCCATTTCTCACAAATATATTTGAGGAAATAATCAGCGAGGCTTCAGAACTCCTCAGTTTGTTCACAATCACACAGTTAGTGGTTAACACCATGGATGGCATTGGGGTATTCAGCATTTTTAGTGATGTAAATGCAGTAGGATTTGGACTTCAAACTTTAGAAAAAGCTGCTATAATCTCATGCAAATTTGTACTTCAATCTGCAAATCAGAGAGGTTTGCTACTTAGATTGTCACATGTTTGCTCTTTATTGTACTCCTTTAAATAATAAATTAAAAAGAAACTAAGAATGGCTTTGTATACAGGGAATATTGGCCCATATTCATCTTATAAATCTCATTAAGTACTTTATAATCAGCTTATTATTCTGCTTCTGTTAAGAACGTTTTAGTCCACTTCTCTATGCAATGAATAATAATCTCTGTTTTCTACTTATTTTAGGACTGTAAAATGTTTGAGATAAAGATCTTGTCTTTTCTATGTTTCTTAGTAACCCTAAGCATCTGTGGTTCTATGTAGCTATAAAATACTATTCTACTATTAAGTACCTGTCCATAGCTACATCCCAGCTACATATGCACATACAATTTTTCATTCAGCAAAATATATTAGAACAACTTGTGTATACTATTCCTAGGACAGTGAGAAACTCTTAATACTATAAAAAGTCTAGGGTTTTTTTTCCTGTTATTGCAGCTGGGAAACAGAACTGTTATCTGAATTAGCTTTCCTTTGGGCACTCAGCGATTTCAATCGTGTTAATTCTTAAACAGCTTTTACTTAAGAAGTTGACTCTGGCTTCAGTGTCTTTTCAATTAGAGTTTTAGTTCTTGCACTCTAATTCAAGTTACAAATATATGTATATTTGTCAGAATACAAGTTGTCACTTAATGCTAGAGTTTGCCAGACATAGAATACACAATTATACATTGTGTTTTGTCCACATCTGACAAAAAAAAGTATTTGTGTACCAAAGGTAGTTATCATGATGACTCCTGTCCTAAAGCATTATTTATAAGTACATGTGTGTAAACGTAGGTGGACGGCATCATATATTTGTGCATGAAACGTGATCTGCAGACCCCTGGATGTTGTTGGACCGGTTCTAGAGATATATGGGAAAGGCAATTAGAAAATAACAAAGTGTCAGCTTGCATAAATTAGCTCTCTGGGATCTGTACATCCACTGGTAGGTGCAGGGGAATTACAGTTTGATGAACTGAAAATAATACTGGACGTGAAAAGGAAGGTGTTCCACGGAGGCAAAAATAAGGTGTTGGGGGAATATTTCCTGGAATCAGTACCAGAAATAATGATGAGAAACTTAAAACTTCTCATGTTTGTGTTGCAAAAAACCCATCTGTAAAATATGGTAAGGGCTGAATAGTCTGACAAGATAAAGACTTAAAACTTCTCATGTTTGTGTTGCAAAAAACCCATCTGTAAAATATGGTAAGGGCTGAATAGTCTGACAAGATAAAGACAATCAATTTCTTGATCAATAATTAATGAATCAGCAGAAAGCAGAAGGTGCATAGTGTTAATAAGGAAAATTATTTTAAGCATCAGGACAGGCACGATAAATAATAGAAAAAAAGGTATTTAAATCTAAATTGCTACAATTTATCTGGAAGCAAATCTCAGGCAATAATGCTCTTAAATTAAGGGGACTGGATGATCTTTGTTCAAGAACTTTGAAAGAACTGGTACAGGAAATCTCACTCTTATAGTAGGGATTGTTAATAAGATTATAAAATCAGGAACAGAATAATATTAAACATGTTACTTGTATTTTAAGAGACCAGAAGTGATCTAGACAGGTACACTGCCTTTTTCATTTAAGAAAGAAAAAGAAAGAAAGTCTTGAGGACCAGAGTTACTAGTCATCAAGACAAATATAAAATTGGATAAAATTTTTATGTGTTTACTAAATTAATTTGCTCTCTGCAATCTTATTTTCCAGACAAAATAGTAGGTGGACTCATAGAGGTGATCTTCGTTATGATGTTACTTGGGAAATTGCTATTTAAAATAGAAAACATGAGTATAAGTAAAGAATTTTAAGGCAGATTAGGAGGTAGTAACAGAAGAAATAAAGGACTGTTAGAAGGTAAATATTATTTCCCAAGTAAAATGCTACTAGAGTTCAAATATTTCACTTAGTACTTTTATTCATGGAGAGCACTAGTGACGTTTTCATATGACTCAGTGCTAGGAAACTACCACTATAGAGAAGAATCAGATTACAGGATCTTGCAGTGGTTCAGGAGGAGGGAGTGTAAAGCTTAGATATTTGACGTCCCGAAATTTTTTAAAACTATGAAAGATAACAGAAAGTCTATTGATGACAATGAGCACAGGCTGACCACAAATGAAAGGCAAGTTCAGTGACTCAACACTACTTATATTATTTTCATAATTGCTAACCTTTTTCATGACATACGCTCAATGGTGAAATGATTTGATTTTGCAAGGCCTGAAGGTTTTGACATAATACATTTATTGATGACTAAGTTACAAACAGGCAGAAATGATTTGCTCATAAATAAAATTAAAAGCAAAACCAAGGCAAGTCAGGGCAAATCAAAAAGATTTTCATTCATTAGTGTAAATTACCTCTCAAATATCCAACTTCAAATTCCGATTTCAAAAAGAAATTATAGTAGTGTGGGTAATTGTTTTTTTTCTCAGAAAAGTATAACAAAGGTTCCAATTTGATAGAAAGCTGGAGCATCTAGGTTATTGATTATGAAAATAACATCACAAAATTCATTAAGGTATCTGAAGGAGTTTTAGGAATCTTCACACAGCAAATATTAATTTTCATTTCTTAAAAGGAAAAGAATTGCAGTAGGTCTATTTCCCTCTCAAAAATAACAAGAAATATTTTTGATGAATAAACAGCTCCAGAAATCTGCTCATTAATGATTCTAATGAGTCATCTACAACTTAGATCTTTAAGAAGTTTTTTTGAGATTATTAAGAAGATTATTCAAATGTCTAAGCCATATTATAAATCATAATTCAAAATTTAGTTGATTTAACTGTTTATTTGACATCAGAAAAGCATACTTGATAGAAAAATAAGATATGTTAGGAGAAATGAAATTTCAGCAAAAAAACCCCTAAAGTCCTGCATTTTACATGTGCCCATTTTACTTCTTTTCCTTCCCCATCCAAGAAAAGAAACTACCTAGATAGGAAAGTGTCTTAAAAAGGTATGTCTAAGTAACATTCCACAAGAAATGTCAAGAAAAGTCCTTTTACTCCATTTCTTTTTGTAAATCATAACTGAATTGTTCAATTAAGATAATTATAATTCCTTTTACAAAATATACTTGTGTTCAGAATAACATATGATGCTTGGTAATATAGGAAGAAGCCATCTTCACTAAGCTAATGTTCAACTGAGTAGTGAATGTAATGCAAACATTACCAGATATGATAAAAAAAAAATCAAACAAAAAGTATTACCAAGTAAAGTTTCATCCTACCTTGTCATTTAAGATTTAAGTACTCTGAACAGTGTTCTATTTGAAATACAGTTGACCAAAAATAATGCACAATAATCTCCATATTACAGAACAGGTCATGACTATTTGCTGGAAGTGTATTTAATCTGACTTCAGTTTGCTACCACTATGTAAATATAAAAACTGTCATCATTTTCTCATTGTTTCCATTCTACAGTTGTGAAAACATACAATTTGTTTTCTTGAATAACTGCTGCCAAACTGCCCTTGGCATACCTAATATTTTCACTGAGGTAAAATTTTAGAATTTGTGGTTACTGGAGGTCACTTCCTGTTTCACAGCAGACATACATCCAAACTGTGAGTGCGTTACCATATTCCATAGCAGTAACATGACTCCTTACAGACAGCTCAAGCTCTGCTTCTGGTCAAAAATAAGATAGCTAGAACATAGGAGGCAAAATAACTTGATAAACATGAGTCTAAACTGTGACTCATTTTAATATGTTAAGTCTGTATTCTGTCAGCAAACTAGAATAGTTGCTTTTCTTGCTTTTCTTAAGGCAAAGAAGATGCATTGGTCAGCCAGTGGATGGGGAAAAGGGTACAATCGGAAAAGCGAGAACAATAATCTGCAGTTCTTATTTACATTTCTCTTGCATAAATGTAAGTTTCTGTTTATATTGCTGGAATGATCTTTAAGGCATCTGAACTCTGTCTTATGCAATAGGTAAGATATGAGCAAAACCAGTGGGGCTTAATCTAGGGAGGTATGTTGCTATGCAGGACAGTTGTTGTTCTTCAGGTATCACCAATTAGTAGTATTCAGGACAGCAAGATTATTTATCTTCAAATGAGATCAAAAGGTAGTTTAATCTCCCTGAGATGCCCTGGCATTGTCCAGACTACTCCTTCTACGCCAGTTTAAATCTATGCAGCCTTAAGGATCTTTTTATATCAGTTATAAGACATAAATGGCACAATAAAAGTATAACAACAACTGATGTTTACCAGGTGAAATGAGGAACAATAATTGTTTTTTATACACCTGAGGAGATTGTACATTTTAAAATGAGATTACCTGAAAAAATCTCTTGCTCTAATTGAAGGGAAAAGAGACACAGAACAAGCTAAGAATTTAATAGAAGACACATAAAATATTCATTTTTCAAAATTTTTGACCTGAAGATTCGTGGGACTTCAAAAAGGGATGGGGCTTGGATGGAGAATGTTCTGCTCAAATTACATTTATAGTTCAGCACATCATCTTCAGAACAAAAATATACTTGATAACTAAGCTCTTTTTGTTCTTAAGGGATAGCCGCAAGCTCCTAGCAACATTACCTAATTCATGATTGTTGTTCAAAAGTGAACTACATGTTTTTTGAAGTTTTCTCTTTTAGTAGTCATTTCAATGAGATAATTATGACTCTAAGCTTTCAAGCCCTCAGGGCAAGTTATGTGGTGTGGGTTATTTCCCCACTGCATAGCACTCATTTAGACCTCTCTGGGTACAGGAAACAAATTCTCTGTCTTTTTTAGTTCAAAGTGTTTGAAATCATGTGAGACTCTGTCAGAGCCCACTGGGATGATGTTTCTATATCCATGACACCAAATGCATGTGGCTTGTCTTGTGATTTGTCATGAAAATATCTGAGGGTGGAAGATCTGTAGGGATGTAACAAGACTGTATAGGAAGAATAGAGACAAACTACTGTTATCTGGACTGCTTGTAGTAAGTGCTTCTAAGTTGCACAGGTTTTCCTTTCTGAAGATCTAGTTTCCCTTCTCCAGAAGGGGGTCCAATACAAAGCTAATTTTCTCGCAGGGTAGATGGCAGAGAAAGCACACAGGACAAAATCTTAAGTTTCTTGTCTTGACATACACTCATACAACACTTGCTGGTGAACAAAGAAGTCTAAAATGTGTTAAGGAGCTTACTGGGTTTATCTGCTCACTCTGATGAGGATTCTGATGAGATGAATTTGTGCCTTTAGTTTATATGCTATTATTACTGAAGACAACTTGTGGGGACTTAAAAAGTTGTATGACTAAAGACCTATCATTTGGATGATTTCCTTCAACTCTGTGCAATGGGATACATTTCTCACCATTTCATTAACCACGCTGATATTTTAATCTATGTGGTTTTTATTGAAAATTTATAAATAATGATGGCATCCAAACACTCAAAATATAGAAATTAATCCTAAATATGGAGAATCATCACATCCATGAGTTATATTTCCATAAAATGCTATCCTTTTTTTTTTCTTATAAGAATTTTTGTTTCAGCCTTCTTCCCAAAGCTTGAAATTACCTTCTGCACTGGTCATTTATGTTAGCAACATATTTCTTGCATGCACTGTAGCTGATCTCCAGAAACTCTCCTTGTTAGCGGTAGCATATTTCAGGCTCCACAATAATTTGTTACTTGGAGGCCATTTTGAAACTTTTTATGCAATTAAAAAGTTTGATGAGGTTTTTTTATTGATACTTGTCCAGAATCTACTGGTTCAAGTCACCAGCTTATCTTGCACAGTCTCAAAAAATCTGGCATTGGTCATTATTACTATTTAACAATGACACGGATGAAATTTCTGTGTACTCATATTAGGAGATGGCTTTTCAGCATTGTGTTAAGTATCAGCTTTACCTTTCCAAATACATGTATTGCCCTGTGCACTATTGTATTTTAAACAAAATATTTGATCCAATTAGTTTTGTTTGCCCTCCTTTTGTAAAAATTAAAAGATGCAGTAATTTATCTTTGGAAAATCTGCACTCAATCTAAGCACACAAATAGTAGTTCTATATGTGCCTGGAGCAGTTTTCTTCTCATGGCCTGTATGTCTGTATTATGTAGTTTCTCTGATTTTGTTGAGTTTTATGTTAAAATCTAATACTGATAGAACAACAGCTCTTATATTTCTTAGTACTATCATCATTTGGAAAGGTCTGCAGTGATAGGACAAGGGATACAAGGTTTTAAAATAAAGGAGTGTTGATTCAGAATAGGTGTAAGAAAGAAATTTTTTACAATGAGTGTGAAATACTGGAACAGATTCCCCAGATAGCTGGTGGATGATCCATCCCTGGAAACATTCAAGGTCACGTTGGTCAGGGCTCTAAAAAACCTGATCTAGTTGCAGATGTCCCTGTCATTGCAGGGGGTCTGGACTAAATGACCTTTAAAAGTGCCTTCCAATCCAAACCATTCTATACAGGCTAGTGGCCAGAAATGTCACAAGGTAAACTCTTCCTCTGGTGTCTGCTAGTGCATTTGCATCTAAGAGAGGAGCAATGAAAATACTCTAGAGGACTTCAGTTTAACACAGACCTTAGTCAATTTTTAAGTGAATTTTCTGGTATGGGTAGTAATTGAAAAGCTGAGTGCTGTGGGAGGAAGACTACCTGGAAATGGAGAGGCAAACAATCCTCTCTTTGGTTCTCCTTCCCTGAAAGAACAGAATGGAAAGGTGTTTGCAATTTTGCAATGTTAATAGGCTGATTAAAAATAAGGTTTATAGGACATATTCTTTACTCCTCCCTCTTAAGATGTTTCACTGGGCAATAAGAAAAGAAAGATTCTCAAGACTATTAAGAGGGATAAAGAGGATAGATCCTTATTCTGTAGTCCAATGCAACTATTTATTGGAAATGAGAAGTGCTTCCAAAAATCTGGTTCCTGCAACAAACATACTTTGTCCTAATTAATTTTAGTGGAAAATACTCAAGAAGACTTTTTATAAGGACTGGAGTCTAGGGTTCCTCCACCTCAGAGAAGAATCATAATCACTTGTAGACTTCTGTTTCTGTCTCTGCCATTCTCCCTCCAATTTCTTTATGCCTAGTCTAGATTCTGCACAAATGGGGAAGATGGACTGCACTGTCATATAGTCTAAATTCTACTGGTCAGAGCACTGTTCTGGTAGCCAAGGAATCAAATGAAAATCTACTTTCAATTGCTGCTTTTTTTTTTTTTTTTTTTTTTTAATGCAAAGTGGTTGGCAAGTTATTATGGGCTTGAACAGGAAGAATTTCACACGTCAACCTATTTTACTGGTTAAAGTCTCTAGTTTTAATTTATCCCTGCTCTGGAAAGCCCATATATTGTGCATTCCAGTTTGCTGGTGAGTTCTCTAACTGGTTTGTAATACCGTATAGTAACTTTGTATACGCCCACACTCCTTCTGCAACTCTGCTTCTGAATGAAATTAGCTGAGTCAATGGGTGCTAGGCTTTGTGCTGAACTTAACACTAAAGAAAAACAGAGAAATTGTAACACATATGCAGAATAGACTCATTCACAGATTTAAAATGTGGTAAGTGACAGGTCAGTGCTGAGAAACTATTTCTCAAGATAGTACAAGTCATTATGTAAGTCTAGTGTTGAAAATGTCAGTGCCTGTGAGTGAACTGGCAAGTATGCAGTGAGATAAGCGCAACATGAAATAGTAATGATGGTGCACATTTGTGTAGCATTTGGTGCAGTTAATATTTCATAATAAGTTTATCTACCTTAGAGAAAGCAGTAGACAACTGGAATAGTTGTGATTTTTTTTCATATTCAGATCAATCATGTAATGTAGCTTTCAGAGTTTTGTTCATATTATCTTCAAATGTCTCTGGTATAAACTCCCAAATTAATTGGGATGTGTGTGATAGGAGTGCTTTTCACATAAAGCATGTACATAACATAGTTATAACAGTTTACCTGGTCCCTTTAAAGTCATACTGAATATTTATCTTTACTGAATGATTATCTGTTTTGTTTTGTAGCATCTTAGTAAAAAATGCTAATTTTCATTCTCATTATTTCTAAATCTCAGAATCTGCTTTCTATCATGGTTGTACTTAAATGACACAAAAAAAACCAAACCAAGAAACCCTCACCTTCTGTATACACTAGAAGAACATAAATGATGCTAGAGCCCCTTTAAATTTTGTAATCGGTTGTACTTTTGTGCTGTAAGTCTTCAAATAAGTAGTATACGAATATTCAGTAATAAAAAAATGTGTGTGGCAGTACAGGGTCCCTTTTTATTACTGAATTGAAATAAATGCCATTTCACTGTCAATACACCGTGACATTCAAGTACTTTAATATTTTATTCTTTCTTCAGAGTGGCATCAACTCTACTAGGGCTAATTTGGGGCATTGTAGAATAGAGTTGTGACAAGCAACATAACCAATCTTAAGGAAATAGGATCTATACAAATGTGACGTGCAATAGCTTATCGTGTTACTCCCAAGTTCACCCACACCCTAATCAAATACAAAGTCTTATCACACGTTTAATGTCATTGAAGTTGCAGCTGGCTTCCATGCTCCAGGATTTCCTGTCCAAAAGGGCAAGGGGTCGTTAGAAGTTTAAGAAGTCTTAGTACAGTGTAAACCACGTAAGAAGAATGGCAAGCAAACAATGTATGCCCTGGTTATGCTGAAGTATAGAAGTCCAGAAATCTTTTACATCTCAGTACAGATGAACATGGTGAACTCTGCTTCCTGAGCGTCTCTTTTCCTGCAGATTTTTGCACTTCCACGCAAAATTTTCAGTGCTTTCTGTCTCCCGGGAGGCACGGGCCGTCCTAAGGAAGGCTCTCCCGCTAGTGCCTCGTCCTTCCCCTCCATCCCGGGCGGGTGGGAGCGGCAGGGCAGGTTGCGCGGTGCCGGGAGAACCCACCTAGAGGGCCCCCTTGACGCCAGCACAGCCTCTGCCAGGCAGAGCCCTCTCCGCAGCCGAGCCCAGTCTGCTGCAGGACCAGTGCCACGCAGCCCGACACTGTCCGGGGCTGCCGCGGCTGTTGCTGCTGCTGGGCGAGGAGACCAGCAGCCCGAGGGCAGGCTGGAAATTCTGGTCCGGGAAAGGGAAGTGTGAGCCTGTTGACTCTGCATTGCTTCAAAATAGATGCCGTCTCTGTAGCCTGGGCTTAAGAATCTTCCCGAGGATATTTGCCAGAGCGTAAGGAGTGATAACTACTGTCTGGGAGCTGAATTGGGAAAAAAGGACAGCAGAGAAAGAATGCTTAGGTAACACGGGACTTAATAGCTTTGCTTTCGTTTTGCAACGTACAGATTGATGCACGTGGGCTTATATACAGTATAATATCAAAACAGAACTAGATTCTGCAGTGAGAGCCAATAGCTTAGTCATTTCACTTAAAGGGAGCAGGCAGCCTTATTACGGGGTTAGACAGCAAAAATGAATTTGATCATGACATGATCATATCCCTTGACGGTATCTAACTGTAGTCCTGTCCTATGGAGTGGAAAAAGCATACTTCCTTCCTTCTTTCTTAGCTGAAGAAACAAAGTCACAGTGTCAAATTCAGAAAGAAGTTTGGGGTTGTTGTACAAGGCTATTAAACCTCCTCCTGTTCCCCAGGCTCATAAGAAAGGAAAACTGCATTAAATTGATCATTGATGAATATGTGTCTAAGAAAGAAGAAAAAGCAGTATTCATTTCTGAACATGGCAAAGCAATCTGAAGTTACACATCTCTCCCTAAACACTGATTTGGCACAGATGGCAAGAAACTATCTTTTAACTAACCTTTTCCAACTGTCCAAAATGCTGCATATGAAGATGCTTTAATTCACAGTCAAAACACTTGGATTTTTATCAAGGCAAACTGTTGGCATTGTCAGAACAGTTTCTGTATACTGATTAGTTTAATGTTTTTTTTAAAATAGCAAGTGATGCATAAATGGATGGACGTGTACCTAGAAAACCCTGTGAGAAGTCTTTCACTGGATCCTGGGAATTTTTATTTTTGTGGATTACAGTAATTCTTGCAATAATCCCTGCTGTTGACTGCTCATGCAGTTGTTCTGGCATGCATCTATGAATACCGTAACAGATAAATCAGTCTGACAAGGAAAACACTAATGTTGGAAGACCTGTGAACATGATGCATGTGAATAATTTCCCCTTTAGGAGGCATTCATGGATATGGTGAGTAATCAATACACATTATAGACTGTAAACTCAAAATGCTTGTTTGCAAAATACTGTGACAACTACCAGATACTATGGTTTTACCTAAATAAATGTCAAATGAGGACTAACAGAGCTATGACAAAAATGAAAATCTTACAGAGATAGTAGTGATGAAGTAATATTTTAGCACTTCTTCATATTTACAAAATAGGTAAGTCATAGAAATTGTATTGTTATTGTCATGTGTTCTTACATAAGTATTTTGAGTAAGGTGATGTATTTTCTTCCTGTATCAAAGAAACAGTTCTTTACATTTCTTTCTTAGCTTGACTTGAAAAAAATAATGAAGGCATATTTTTCCCGTGTTTTGTTTGTCCTGGAACTTATTTATTTATATACTTTAAAGTGACCTGAAAAAATGCTCATTCATATGGCAATTCAATAATCATTTATTAAAGATATGCGTAACTGCTGTAACTGCTGTAAAATGTTTTTGTGTGGTAGGTTCTCAAATACGGCTGTTTGAAAGACGATCATATAGCATTAAAACCCCTTTATCATCATTAAAACATCTGTTTCCTCTTTGAATCACAGGCGTCTATAGTTCTTCCTGACTGAAAAAGCTTTCTACTTGCCTTGCAATACAGGGCAGCCAACTTGCTTATAAATTCTACCAGTGGTTGTTGCGTCATGTCTCCCTCCTGATGCTGGAATTAATGTCTTGGTTAGCGCTTAATGAAGATTATTAGCTAAGGCAAAAATACTTCCCCATAAAACTTTTGCCCTTTGGATAAATACTGAGTCTTTCAGAGTACCGGCAGCAAGCACATCACGGAAGCTACCTAACCAGCCCAGCCCAGGAGGTGCAGGCAGGCTGAGGGGCTGGCCGCAGGGCCGTGTTTGCGGGGCAGGCCGGCGCTGCGCGGGCGCTGTGCCGCGCGTGTGGCGGTGCGCAGGGCGCGCTGCGGGCGGGCGGGCGGGCAGAGCGCGGGCAGAGCCGGGCAGAGCCGGGCAGAGCCGGACAGTGCCGGACAGAGCCAGGCCGAGCCGGGCACAGCCGAGCCGAGCCGGGCCGAGCCGAGTCGAGCCGAGCCGGGCCGAGCCGAGTCGAGCCGAGCCGGGCCGGGCCGAGCCGGGCCGGCCGCGCCGCCGGGACACGCCGGGGCCGCGCGGGGCCGCGCTGCCGTCACCGCCCGCGCGCCGCCAATGGCAGCGCCCGCCCGCCGCGCGTCACGCGGGGGGGCGGGGCCGCGCGCCGTGTGGGCAATTAGGGGGCACGCGCTGCTGGCAGCGCCTCTGTTTGTGTTCTTAATTACGTCTGGTACCGCCCTGCTGTAGGACCGCTTCAGTCTGTGTAGAGTCCTTTGAGAGCCAGCTTCAAACCACATTTCCCCAAAAATTAATAGCGAGATCTCGGGTGTTTTTCCTCTGCCTTTTTGGCGGTTTTCTCGAGCAGAGTGCGCTGGAAAGGACACTGCAGGTGTGCCCGCACCTGACAGGGAAACCACTCCCGTTGTCTTCTAAGAATATGGTTTACTTGTGTTTTTACTAACTTAGAGAAACATTTTAAGCATTCCCTAACCAGCAGGGTTAATCTGCTGACTAAGCATTTTTCAAACATGAGCCCTGAAGTCTGCTGAAAGGCGTCTGGAACAGCCCGGCCGTTTTTATCCATCTTCCCTAAAAGCTAGTTACCTGTCTTCCCTGTCTGCTCCTTGCCAACCCTTGCCGTCTGTCACAGTACGTGAGCCCATTGTCTGGGGAAGCCCAGCAGAAGTGTTTGCTTGGAAGACATAGTAAGCTAATTATACGTTCTATATTTGCTATTTTAACTGAATGCAAACCATACCATGGTTTCTGCCTGCATTTCTGCTTACCTAATCACAGGCCTTAATTTAGAATGAAAATGTTTTTAGCATGCTGTTGTTCATCTCAGCTCTTGGAGAATAGGCAAATTTGCTTATTCATGCTACAGTATGTCTGTAAGGGACATTTTTGAGTGTCAGGGTGTTAAGTTGCCAGTCATTGCTTTTCTTTTAATTCTGAACCTTCAAAAATCCATAGCATGTAAGATATGCTATCCTTTTCTCTTGTGAGTAGAAATTGTCATAAAGTATTCTGTATGTATATAATCTGTCATGCTACTTTCGGATGTCCTTTAAAGGATGACAGTGAACATAAAGGAAAGAATATATTTTATGGGACACAAATAGTTTTATGTTTATTCAGTACAAATACTAGTTGGTCATCTTTAATAATGTTTCTTTAATGCTGATGCAAACATCAAAGGTGTCCTGTGGCCTGTCATATGCTTCATGATATTTGTAACCTCTATGAGCATGCAGAACCAAATATTTTAGAAGTAGATCATTGATATTAAAGGTATTTTCTGTACCTTAGAGACATGCATTATGCCTTCATGTGCCAGTTCCTGCTTGTTTCACGTCGAATATGGGGAGAAAGAGTTGTGGGGGAATAAAAATATGAACCTTTCTGAAATACAATTTGTTGTTTTGAATAGCCAGGATTTAATGTTGTGTAACAAGTCAAGGGAGTGCATGTGTCTTTTGTATTAGGCCCTCTATTTGGATTTAGGGAAAGAATAGCCAAAAAGTGGTGGCCTATAGAGTAGGGTTTGATTTGGAACCCATAACCTTTAGTAAATGTAGTGAGAATTCCAGTATCTGAACCCTCCTGGTAATGTTAGCAATAGGTAGGAATGGACTACTGGCAAAAAGCAGCCATAAAATATATGTTTCTAGGCAGTATGACTGGGAGCCCAACTGTATCAGACAGATAAATGTAGCTATAATGTGAATGTAGACTAAACAGCTTAAAAAACTGAGACTGGAGTAGGCAAAAAAGGATGTACTTGGTCTGAAACTGTTTCAGAGTTTGGGTTATGGAGAAACAAATATAAAATACCTTAAAGGTGTGCAGTGGTTGGAGCAAGTGATGTCCTGGGTGAAGACGAAGTTAGGCCTGGAAATACTGACACATTTGTGGTGATAATCAGAGGAGTAAGATTTTATAGCAACTTACCATATTACACACTATACAGCATAAATTATGTATCAACAGTATGCAGCCTGCTGCCATTCACACTGAAAATTATTTTAGAAACATTTACTGCTGAGTTATGTAACCTGGCTTTCCTTTCCATTGCATTCTGTCTGCATTTGTGATGACAAACCAAATAAAGGTAAATATGGTATTCCGTTTCAGCTTGCCTAATTGCATAAACAACTACTGTGTGTGCCTTTTAGCTTTACCATAAGGAAAATATAGATGAAAAAAGAATAACTGCCTTTAAACTGACAAAGATTTAAAATTAATTCACAAGTTAATACCTTAATTTCAGAATAAAAAATGTAACCTGTGACTGCTCATCCTTTTCTATCAAATTTCAGCCTGTTAAGATTGAAAAAAATTTAGTTTGCTTATCAGGGCCGTGAATAAAAGAAAAAAAATCCTCTCTTGGTTCCTTTTTAATCCTACTATATATACTTGACTATTATTGCTCTATATACTTAAATGAAAAACAGTGCAAATTTCTGGTTATACATGTTACCCTTTGCCTCTAGTAAATTTCATTGCTAACTTTTTCAAAAGCTTCTTAGTATCATCATTTGTCATCATAACCATGATTTATCATTAGTGGTGTTTGACAGGAGTGGCCTGAGATGACTGGAGATTGGCCAGTTTGACAGCTGTCCACAAGACGAGCTGGAAGGAGGGTCTGGAGAACTACAGGCCTGTCAGTCAGCCTGACCTCCGTGCTGGGGAAGGTCATGGAACAGACAATCTTAAGTGCCGTTTTGTGGCACTTGCAGGACAAACAGAGGATCAGGCCCAGCCAGCATGGATTTGGAAAGGCAGGTTCTGCTTGATCGACCTGATCACCTTTTATGACCAGGTGACCTGCCAAGTGGATGAGGGAAAGGCTGTGGATTTTGTCTACCTGGACTACAAGAAAGCCTTTGACGCTGTTTCCCATAGCATTCTCCTGGAAAAGCTGGCAGCCCATGGCATGCACCATTTGCTGGGTCAAAAACTGTTGGGATGGCTGGGCCAAGAGAGTGGCTGTGAATGGAGTTATATCCAGCTGGTGGCCGGTCATGAGTGCTGATTTCCAGAGCTCAGGATTGGGAGCAGCCCTGTTCAATTTCTTTATTGATGGTCTGAATGAGGGTATTGAGTGCACTCTCAGTAAATTCGGAGATGACACCAAGCTGGGTGGGAGTGTTGATCTGCTGGAGGGCAGGAAGCCTCTGCAGAGGGATCTGGACAGGCTGGATCATGGGCTGAGGCCAATGGTGTGAGGTTCAACAAGGCCCAGTGCCAGGTCCTGCCCTTGGATCACAACAACCCCAGGCAGCTCCACAGGCTGGGCCAGAGTGGCTGGAAAGTTGCATGGTGGCAAGGTACCTGCGGCTGCTGGTGACAGCAGCTGAACATGAGCCAGGGTGTGCCCAGGTGGCCAAGAGGGCCAGTGGTATTCTGGCCTGGATCAGCAATGGTGTGGCCAGCAGGACCAGGGCAGGGATTGTCCCCCTGTACTTGGCTCCTGTACTGGTGAGACCACACCTCAAATCCTGTGTCAAGCTCTGGGCCTCTCACCCCAAGAAAGACATTGAGATGCTGGAGCAAGGCCAGAGAAGGTCAATGGAGCTGAGGGAGCTGGTGTTGTTTATACTGGAGAAAAAGAGTCTCAGGTGTGACCTTATCATTCTCTACAACTGCCTGAAAGGAGATTACAGCCAGGTGGGGGTTGGCCTCTTCTGCCAGGAGACACGTGAGAGGACAAGAGGACATGGCCTCAGGGGTTCAAGTTGGACATCAGGAAGAATATCTTCACTGAACGTGTTGATAAGCTTTAGAATGGGCTGCCCAGGGAGGTGGTGAAGTCACCATCCCTGGAGGTGTTCAAGAAATGAGTGGACATGAGTCTGAGCTCTATGGTCTAGTTGACAAGGTGGTCAGTCTAAGGTTGGACTGCATGATCTTCAAGGTCTTTTCCAACTCAAATGATTCTGTGATTAGTAAATCCCTGGATTAATGCAATTGTTAATAAACTTCAATCTCCTGTTTTTGCCAGTATTCTAAAATAATTATGCTAATTTTTAAAATTTTGCCTCTTATGGAACTGTATGTGATTTTCAGTCAGCCAAAATTGGTTTGGCTTTCCATTATTATGCATGTTATTCCAGTTTATAAAAGTAGAGTGTATAACTGTAAAGAAAATGAATGGAAAATGGAGATATTATGCTAATTCCTGAAATCAACTTTTCGTTATGTTCTTAGGACATGATGAGTCACCTCAGCTCACAAAGTTATCATGGGGAACTGAATCTGACCAGTGCTATGACCTTCTCGTGGCATAACTCTTCACTTTTAAGTGGTTTCATGCAGTATTTATTCATCTGCTTTTTCTAGAAAAATTTTATTATTTATATTTTATAGTGGGGGAAGAAAAAAGGCTTCTTTCCTAACTGCATTTTAATACAGTATTTAACTATTTTTCATTTATTTTATACTTAACATAAAAACACTAGAGGAGCATCTGAGTTTATCCTTTGGAAATCTGGGTTTGAACCTGAATTTGGGAAAAAAATAATGGTTTCTTAAATGAAAGCAATCTTTTTAAGAGCAAGGAATTTTGGTCTCTGAACAGTAGATTTTCACAGTACTGATAAATATGAAAGGTCACCTAAATCCCTGTTTTCCTATGCTCCATGACAGGTGTAACTTTTCTCCAGGCATAGTTGAAGTTTTTTTCTCAAGTTAGAGTGAATGTAGTAAGATGTAGTAAGATATTGACTGAAACAAAGAGTTTAATTTTAAGGTATCTTAAGCATTTTCCTTTGTATTTTTAATGCCTAATCTGCCCAGTTGCATTTAACCAGCATTCAGCTTGCTGAATATCAGATAAGAGATGAAATAATTTTTGCTATTTGGAAACAGGGCAAGGGTTCATTTGTTTATTTTTTATATTAGCAGTTGTTTGACTCACTGTAATGTTTGCATGTAAAAAGTTGAACTTACTCCAGATACTCTACTCAGCTAAGCCTGCTAGCATCCCTGATGGGTAGGTTAGATATGTATCTGTATATGTGTATGTAAATTACACCCCTTACCACAGAAGTGCTCTGTAGTCTACCATAAAATAGTTATGGCACTTTTGCATGCAAAATTCCTGTTCGGGTGAGATAATTTAACCACACAAGCTAATATAAACTCTAATTTCTCAATTTGGATGTCCTAGATACACGAGTATGCTGTTGGGATTTTAATCTATTTTTCCAGAATAATGAGATCACATAACCTGCATTTTCCGATTACTGTTATACTCATATTTATATTACCACAACTGACTCAAACTAAACTTTTTTATATTTGAAATGTGGATCTTGCCAAGCCCTGTCTTCTGGTCTTCTGTCCTCATCATATAATCTGGAAATGAAGCTGTTATTTTCTACCTCGATCCTTTTGGTCTATTACTGTATTCGTTAATTTGGATTGAAAACACTTTGAAACAGAATGTCTCATTATAAGTAGGGAACATATTTTAACCAGTCATTTTCAGACTAAGTTAAAGTCATTTTTTGAAGCATCCTGTAAACTTGCAGAAAGTCTTGCTATCATTAGATATAATCCTGATTTATATCTTCTTGTAAAATCAAGTCACAGTAGTAGAAACTAAACGGAAGCTTCTACTCATGAAACACCTATTAAGTGTTCATGCAGTTCTTCTACATTCTTTTCACTCTTACCTGCTTACAAATAGTTGCCTTTTCTTTGGGAATGGTTAATCCATGCTGCAATTTCATGCAGCAAAAATTATCCTACACCACTACCTCCTAAGTATAATTTAATAATTAAAAAAACCCTCTCAAACCCATTTAAACCATTATGACATTAAATATGATTGATTACGTATTATTTATGCTGTTTAATTTATAAAGTATTTTGTAAGTAGGTTAGTGGGTGTTTATATTGTTTCTAAATATTCCAGCCTGGGTTGAGTGGGTATGATCTTTCATTCACAGAGCAGTTCATTTGAGGAATTTGGCTCCTACTGGAAAAATAAATTATAGTGTTAAAAAAATTGGTAAATTAGCAGGTTTACTTGAAATCCATGCATTTGGCATTCATAGACAGCTGAAGAATTTTCCAGGTCTGTAAGTGAAGATTGACTATTTTGTTTGATATTTTCAGTACAGTATCTATGGGCAGAGAGAGGAGTAGAGAGAGGGGAGAGAACAGCAAAAAATGTTGAAAGCTGACAAAAAATGAAGAAGGTTGGTCAACAATTATAATTTACATCTTATTATACTTTCATCTCATTAAAATACAATTAGTTAGGTTTCACTGATACACTATACTAAATGGCAGTTTTCATTCTAATAGTAATTCAGTATTGCCTGCTGAAACCTAAACTGAGTACATGATGCTAAATATTTTTTGTGACTCACTTAACTCTTTGATCGTAGCAGAATGATTTAAGATAATTGTTATTTTAACCATTACAAAATACAAGAATATTTCCAGTAAAAGCTACTTGTCAGTAGATGTTAATAACAGAATAATTTTCCCTCTGTGACTCACTCCATGGAATTAGCAAAATGGAGGGCACAAAATAAAAGACTTCAAAGGAGTGGATAGAATCAAGCACAGCATCTGAAAAAGGAATGAATAATTTTACTTAAGAAAATGTTTTTATGTGTCTGATCCACTTATACTATGAAGCATGTAAAAATACTAACAGAGAGAAGGGCATTTATTTCTCTAATTTTACAACTAGCTAAATTGATATTCCTAGATTACCTTGAGAATTTATTACTCCTTTTAAAAATGTGTAGTGAAAAATGGTATGTAAATTTGTATTTTGCCTTATTTAGTCAGTAACTCTTCTGCTGTTGTGAACTGAATAAAACAATTCCCTGAATATTAAAGATATTCAGCCTCTGGAAAGCTACAGTGAAATTGAGTATACCCAAGTCTCAAATTCAGTTATGTGAAGGAATCTGTTTCTTTTAGTTCTGTTTGGCTTAGTTAATTTCTCAAAATTATGATCTCTAGTCTACTTATGTCACAAATTTTAATTTTACTGAATGACTTTATTCAGTAGCATTGCAAAAAATGTGGAAGATTTAATTTTTTTTCTGAAGTGGCATGACTTTGTATTTTAAATTGTCTGAAGCAATTAGTTTTGATTGCATTATTTCATATTGCTTCCTTTTAATTGGTTTACTTTGGTATGACAGATGATGGCTTGTTCCCTTCATGAAAGCAGGTAATTCTTACAGAGGAGAAAAGAGATGACTTTAACTCCTTCCATCTGCAATGAAATCTAGCTCCTTGTATAATGATTTTTGTGTAACACTGACCAAATTCTTAGCTTTATCCACTACCAAATGTTTGATGTGACAGGTGGATACATTTTTAATGTCAGTAGCTGAAGTTTAAATCATATGGATTATCACACAGATGAAACTCTAACATTTGTGTGTCCTTTGCAAACTGTTGGGCTTGGCACAACAGTTATTTGGTGAAATTCTAAGGTCAGCTCTATGCCTAGTTGAACAATAACATGATCTTTAGAACATTTAAGAAAACAAAAAGGAATTCCATGTTGTGTCATAACATTTTATATTCCATTCCTTTCGTGTGTCTTATTCACATTATTACTGGATTTATTTTTCTTTACAAATTTATTTGAGCAGGTTTTAAAGGTCAAGTTCTTAAACCATCAGTTTTTGCAAGAGCAATTTATTTTCTGTTGATGTCAGTATACCCTCTGTTACTCACAAACAAGGAAAACTTTTCAGTTTAGCTTCCTTTAAACTGGAAAAAAAAAAGTACAACTCATTTTTTATATACCTTGGAGATTCAGAACAGGGCAAGCCCTTCATGGTGAAATAGCCTTTCTGGTAATAGTAGAAGCAGCAAGCTTAGCGGCTTATAGACTCCGGTGATATATGCACATGGATACTAGGGAAGAAATGTTTCAAAAGTTGGTTTTGTTCGCCTTTGTGTCTGTGACAGCCTACTCCTCTACAGTATCCAGCTATATTCTCTATAGGCAAATGATGCCTTCAGGGAACATGGAATGCCCTCAGGGAAGTGAGTAGATTTTAGTTATCAAATGATCGATTACAGTGCTATTTTCATTTAGGGTACAATTAAATACTTGAGTTATATTAAAAATAGCAGGTTGACTGTGTTTTTGACTGCTGTTTTAAGGAGAAAATTTAGTTTGGTGGATCTGGACTTCAGTTGCTGTTTTTGTTTTTACCAAATATTGACCAATAAAAGATCAGCTTGATACAAAAAAATCATAGAGTCATAGAATGGTTTGGGTTGGAAGGAACTTAAAGATTCATCTAGCTTCAACATTCATGCCATGGTCAGGGAACTTTGCACTAGACCAGATTACTGTTACTTAGAGCTCCATCTAGTTTTGTCTTGATCTCCTCTAGGGATGGGGAGTCCACAGTCTCTCTGGGCAACCTGTTCTCATGCCTCACCACTCCCACAGTGAGAAATTTCTTCCTGATACCTAACCTAAACCTCTTCCTTGTCAGTTAAAAGCCATTTCTCCTTGTCTATGTCTTTGTAAGAAGTCACTCTCTGGCTTTTCTGTAGGTCCCGTTCAGGTACTGGAAGGTGCTATAAGATCTCCCCAGAGCCTCCTTTTCTTCATAGCGGACAGCCCCATCTCCCTCAGCCTTTCATTGTGGGAGAGGTGTTCTATCCATCTAATCATTTTTGTGGCCCTCCTCTAGATGCACTCCGACAGGTCCATGTCCTTCTGATGCTTAGAACCCCAAAACGGGATGCAGCACTGCAGGTGGGGTCTCACCAGAGCAGAGCAGAGGGGCAGAATCCCCACCCTGGTCCTGCTGCCCACACTGCTTTGGATGCAGCTCACGATACAACTGGATTTCCGGGCTGTGAGTGCACATTGCTGAGTCACATTGAGCTTTCCGTTCACAAATATGCCTAAGTCTCTTTTCCCAAAGCTGCTCTTGTTGCATTCTCCAGGTAAATCTAAGATTTTATGCATCTTAGGCCATTTTTTAAATTTTGTTTTCAAGGTCTGTGAATTTAAGAATGTCATCTTCTACTGTTACTTCTTGGGATAATTTGTCTTTAATTGAGTAGGTGTAATAATCAAAAAAGGAGTGAGGTATGTCATCTATACCCACTCTCAGAACTTCAGACAGAGGAGCAAGTATAATGTCACATTCAGTATCTAGATACATTCAGCAGTGTATGGAAATCAGTGCTCAACTTAGCTAAAATGTACATATTAAGGACAAAAAAAAGCAATTTTAATAGGTTTTATTTAGTGAAATAACAATTTACACATCATACCATCCTCCAATAGCAGATTTATTTGATAAAATAGTACTGGTGTGAGAAGTAAATATATTGACCTTTGCATATGATTGCTCCATTCATCAACTTATTTATATCTAGGCATCTAAATAATAACTTAGTCTTCCAACTTCAGATACTTTATTTAATTTTTAAACTCAGATAGAGGTATTTTATCCAATGCTCTTCAACTTTGGGAGGATCCGAAAGTTCCCAGCAACTGTTTTGAAACTTGCCATTCTTTTTTTTCCCTGCCCGTTATAAAGTATCATTTCATGCAATAGGTCTCATGGCGTAACTGTCCCAAGAAACGTGGCCTATAACTGCTGTTTGGCTTCTGTGTTTTGCCTTTCCTCAATCTTTTGATTTGTAAACAGTGAGTCTGAACCTTTACAGACATTCCAAATAAACCACACAATTTCATTTGCTGTATTTGGCTTCCGTATGTATTCTACTATATGACAGTTTTTCATCTGACGTCCATCGTGTCATCTTTGTAGTGTTTTATCTTCTTGTTTCCAAAGAGGTCATAAACCAAACAGACGAGGTGAAATAAAAATTATCATTTTCCCCATAAGCTACTTAGAGTTTTGAGGTATGAAGAAATTTACACCTTGGAGAAAAGTGGGAGATAAATTCCTTGAATGTTAGGGTAGTGTCATACAGAAAAGCGTATTTTTGTGTACAGGCTGAGACATACCCAGCCCTACATCCACTAATTTTTTGACATACCTTCAGCCCTTCCGCATTTCTTACTGGTTGTCTCAAATGCAGAGAGAGTGTAGTTTTCTTGTCTTTAACACCGAAATCTTGGAGATTTGGGGAAGTTTACAAATCAGTCTCTTTCTTTGTTACTGTTTGGACTTTTCACTTTAAATGTCTTGGGAATGCTCTTCAGGGTAGAAGTACAGCAGACACTGTGCAGTACCCCTAGATAATTTTCATTTTTTTTTAATAACTGGCATAGAAAGTGGTCTTTCTAAAGGAATATCTGTGGCAGAGTGACCTGTCCTATGAAGGTATAATAATCCTAGAAATTGCCCAGACAAGGAAAGTACTTCAGTGTTTTTGGTTTTGTATTCCCCTTTCTAATTCAACAGTATTTTGCATATCCAGCCCACAAATACTGAAATTACTCTTTCCAGTATTAGGCAGATTTTTATTGGGGGGTTTAGTTTGGGATATTAGACACTATATCTGGGTAAAAATACAGTTAAGGTGCTATGTTGGTTACATGTATAATAAGTATTTTCAAGTTTTAAATGCTGTTATGCTTAAATCATTGAAGCACACATTGGTGAGCTATATGCTATACAGTATCTTTAGCAAGAGTGGAATCTCTATACACTGTATAATCCTCACAGCCTAATCATATTTCTTTCTGTAGGATTTCATTTTGCAAGGAGATGTGGCTTGTGGTGAAGTAACTGCCACTGGGAATGCCACAGTCACAAAAAGGTACGCATGCTGAGCTGCAGCTGAGCTAATGTCTGCCTATTTATGGCAACCAAGCAGGAATCAGAGATTAAGTCATAATAAGGTAGGGATTGTACCAGCTAGAGGCTCACTTGTTTGTTCCATGAAGTAGAAGGATCTTAGAGAAGATGATTTAGGGCATTGCTTATCCCCTGCAAAGTGACTATGAATAAAAGTTTTAAGAGGTTTTTTGCATAATGAACAATTTTGAACCACCGCTTCATGCAATCCTACTAGAAGATCAAATGCTCAGGCTGTTTCATTTGTTATACAGTATATTAACAAAAATGAATTCTGATAGGCAAAATGAAACTTTTCCTGAAACAGAATACAGTACAATGTATCAGCATCTGCCTTTGGAACTTGTATATAGAAAAGATCTGATCATACAGGTAATGGCATCTGTATTAAGAAGAACAAAATAATAAAATCACTGGTGAAAACAAACATACCTGCAAATTTTCAGTCTTTCTCTTTCCAACTTTCATTGAAATGTTTCATTTTTGCCATCTCCCTGATACCAAACAACAAAAAAAAAGCCTGAAAATGCTTATGTCTTTATGTAGTGCTTTTAATAAAGATTTTGATACTTGGGAAATGTAAAATATGCAAGCGTACCTGTAACTGTGAGTTTAAATTCACTGCTTTCCTGAAATGTCATTTACTTTCCATATATTCACAGGTATTTTACTGGATTTTAATCAAGTGAACAGATACAGAATCCTGGGCAGGAACAAGTGCTTTGAAACTCTCATAGATATATACAAGTTTTTATATATGAGAGTTTTTTTTTTCCTGGTTTCTTAAAGAAATGGGGCCTACGTGATCATATGTGTCTGTTTCCTCCCTTTTATAGCTTTGGAACCTGTTGTCTGCTTTCAACCAAACTTTAGATGGTAGACTTTTGAAAATTAAGATCTTTTATACAGCAGTGTTGTTTAGAAAATGCCTTCAGTTTGTGCTAACCCTACGTGGATATTCTGTGTTCTGGCAGTGGCCAGGCAAAGCTCTCGTAGAGCTATATGTCAGCTCAGTGCTTCCTGCCTCCTGTACCCTCAAACTGAGCTTGTGCTGGTGTGTCACTGGAGAGGGGAATGTCTAAACTTCACGTTCTTCATGCGACAACTTATTCTTGCAATTCAGGTGTACTGTGACAACGATGCCAGTGAAATCTGTTATTACACATGGATGAGAAACAGTAGAGTCCAAGCATTATCTGTGTAGACATGTTCAGGACAGAAACAAAGACAGAATGGAGTCTGCAGTAATGATTAGTCCATATCTCTAATAGCCACAGATGTTAATTTCTTAACATCGTATTCTGAATATTTTCAAGACTCCCTCATAAAGATCTTAAGTGCTTTAGCTGCTTCTGAACTCTTGAAGAAGAATGTCCTTACAGAATGGCATACAGAATATGTCCTTATAGAATAGTCCAGCTGTGTTACCCTTCCACATTATCAATAGTGTAGGTAAGATACAGGATTGGGAAAGCACCAGAACCTCTCAGAACAACAATGATGTAATATTTTCCTTATTGAAAATGTGCTCAGTGTTTTAACTGTCAGTTCCAGAAAACACAGAATGAGATAATTAGAAGCATTCCTAAATTTCATAAAAACATATCTTCTTTTGTAGCTATTCACCAGTGCTTGAAGTGCTCTAAAAATGCTGAGTACTCAAGATGCCTCAGTTTAAGGTTTCAGGAATGTAAGTTGAGGATGCCAATACATTTGGAATGAGATTTGTCATAGCAGCAGTGAGTGCTACAGGCTTTAAGATGTATCATATTTCTGATATCAAAAGAGGTTTTGGCATCCTGGATAAGTTTTGCACTATCATTAATGTTTGTTAGGGGATACTTTGAAGAAAGCACAAATGTGCTTGCATGTCCTAAAAAAGTAAGGAAGACATTTTGTCTAGTGTTCTGAGTCTCTTGGGGATCACAGAGAATCAAAGAATGGTTTTGGTTGGAGGGAACCTTTAAAGGTCATCTACTCCAGCCCCCTCAGCAATAAGCAGGGACATCTTCAACTAGATCAGGTTACTCAGAGCCTTTTTCCAGCTTGACGTTAAATGTTTCTGGGAAAAGGACATCCACCACCTCTCTAGGCAACTTGTTCCAGTATTTCAGTGCCCTCATTACAAAAAAATGTCTCCCTTAGTTCTAGACTGAGTCTACCTTCTTTCAGCTCAAAACTATTACCCCTTGTCCTATCACTCTGTTAAAAGGTCTGTCCCCATCTTTCTTGTAAGCCCTCTCTCAGTACTGAAAGACCACATGTCACTCTGGAGACTTCTTCATGATGAACAACCCCAGTTCTCTCAGTGCTTATTTGTAGTTAAGCTGTTCCATCCCTCTGATCATCTTCATGGCCCTGCTCTGAACTCACTACGAGAGGTCCATGTCTTTCTGATGTGTGCTGACTACTCCAGACCTGGACACTCTACCCCAGGTGGGGTCTCGCCAGTGTGGAGCAGAGGGGCAAAATCCCCTCCGTGGCCCTGCTGGCCACACTGCTCTGGATGCAGCCCAGGACATGTTTCTGAGATACAAGTGCACATGGCTGGGTCATGTCCAGCCTCTCATCCACCGGCACCCCTAAGTTCTTCTCAGCAGGGCTGCTCTCAATCCCTTTATCCCCAGCCTGTGTTGATATTGATTGTTACCCCAACCCAAATTCAGGACTTTGCACATGGCCTTGAACCTCAGGAAATTCGCATGAATTCACTTCTTGGGCTTGTCTAGGTCCCTCTGGCTGGCATTCCATCCTTCAGGTGTGTCAATGGCACCATTCAGCTTGGTGGCATCTGCAAACTTGCTTGATCCTGCTATGTAATTGATGAAGATAATAAACAGTCCTGGTCCCAGTGTAGATCCCTGTGGGACACCACTCATCACTGATCTCCATCCAGACATTCAGCTGGTTACCACTGCTCTCTGGATGCAACCATCCAGCCAACTTCTCATCCAGTACATAGTCCATCCATCAAATCCATCTCTCTCCAATTTAGAGAGAAGGATGTTGTGGGGTACCGTGTCAAAAACTTTACAGAAGTCCAGGACATCCATAGCCCTTCCTTTGTTTACTGATGTAGTCATTTCATCATAAAAGGCCACCAGGCAGGTCAGGCAGGTTGCCCTTGGTGAAGCCATGCTGGCTGTCTGGAATCACCTCCAGGTCCTCCAAGAACATTAGCACAGTTTCTAGGAGGATTGCTCCATGATCTTCCCCGGAACAGAAGGGAAGCTGACAGGTCAGTAGTTCCTAGAGTCCTCTTTCCACCCTTTTAAAAAATGGATGCAATGTTTTCCTTTTTCCAGTCACTAGGGACTTCACCTGACTGCCATGATGTTTAGGTAGCTACAGTCAAGGATTTTCATGTGAGACTTTCAGTTATGAATCAATGCAGTTTCCTTTTCAGGAGAAAACAATATATGATATTATTGAATTCTTTTTCTTTACATTAGAAGTCAGGACAGGGAAATAAAAAAATGGTGTGAAAATATGATATATATATAGTTATTGCACATGGTTTTTCAACTACTGAATGTCAGAATTCCTCATTTACTGTGAAATTGGATGGCAAATATCAGATAATTTTTGTATTCTAAATGCATATCTGCAATGATAGGAGATGGCAGAGTCTAAGAGAATTCTTACTAAAAAATCCCCCATAACTTTAGGAAAGTAACTCTTGATAAAGATGTGCTTGAGATGGTAAAAGAAATGTCTCCCCTGTGGGTCCTCTGTTTTTGCAGAGTTTTAAGGGCAAGTTTAACCAACATGGCTAGGCAGATTTAGCTACAGTCCAATCCACCACTGGGTTTTCTAATACTTCTCTGTTAGAGCTGTGTTGGCAAAATAGAAGAAATCAATGGGGTTTAATTGGCCACTGGAACAGACTTTCAATAGCATATTGGAGAAAGGCATGAAAGTAATTGACTGTTGCACGTTAAAAATAGCCATGAAAAGGTTTGGACGATGCAGAGCCTGTGACAGCATGGCAGCTAGAAAATCCATTCTGGTGAATGAATTCATTTAAATACTTTTTTTTTTGATTCATTGGTTAGTTGTTTGGGGAGTTTTTTGCATTTGCTTTCTTTGTTTGGATTTTTTTACTTGTCATTTTTTGAAGGCTAAATTTTTGGAAAAACAGGGATCTGGTAGAATTGCTTTAGTGATGCAACTGCTAATATAAGTAAGTATAAGTAATATATAAAATGTGTAAACTTAATATTTAAGTATATTTTAAATTATATTTGATATGCATTTGGGTTCTCATTCTATTTTAACTACTAATTATTTTTAAGAAGTAGTGTATGAATTATTTACCTTTTCAAAAATTAATTGCTACGGTCTAGTGATCAACTCCTTTTCTTGAAGTTATAAAAACAAGGAAAAAGAGATTGATGAAACTGTGAACAAAGTAGATTCTTGGTGTAATAACAGATCTGGGAAGAAAGTTCAAAAAGTCATTTAAATCCCATTCGAAAATGGGATTTATAACAGTAGAAAACTTTTGCACCGATGCATTCTCTGAAAACCATTCTTTGGTTTCTGTCAATACCAAGAGAAGTTTTGGCTTAATTTGCATTAATAATTTCAACATGTAAAAAGGTAGTTCATTGGATAAAAGTAGTTCTGTACTGGAGCAGTCTGACAATCTCAAATGAGAGTTTATGGTTTTGATGGTATCTTCGTCCACCAAAAATAACAGCAAGAATGCAGAGAGTTTGTTTTCTCACATTCCAGAGACTTGTAGAATGCCCTGAATACTAGGCTGCATAATAATCTTACGGGTCTTTATTGCAGTTCTTTTTGCTGAGACATTACATTTTGCATAGAATGCTCCCGTAGCGGTTCTGTATCAAGGTGAATAGGGCAATCAGCAAACAGCAGAAGCAATTAAATTTAGATCCTGTTGTCTCATGGCAGAGCTGTTTAATAAATTATGATGCCCCTAGCAGCAGCTTCTTATCTCAATAGGTTTTTCGTCTCAGTGAGATAACAGATTAAAAATAATTTATGAATAATCCAAATTGATTTTTAAGGGTTTTTTTATTAGATAACCACATCAAAAATCTATTTACTCCAGCGGTATTATTTGCAAACTTCTTTTCCCTTTTCCTTGTTAGATTATTTTATAATCCTTTAATACATAGGGCTCACACCTCATTTGGATCAAAAAAACTAACACAGCTGAGCACAACTACTTTCTGTAATTGAACATAACTTTGATGATAGCTTTCAGTTTCAGTATGCTGTGTAATTCAAGTATTTTCAACCTGATCTGGTATGAAATATCTCTTTAAAATAGTCTCAAGATAATAATCGATTATATATTAAGTATAGAGTGTACTTATTATCTATGCATCACAAATCTAATAATTCTGTTGTTTCTACTGAAGATTTTGTATGAAGATATTGTATGCCCAGACAAAATGCATACTTTTCTGCAATTTCTGACTTCTAATGTTTTCTAATAAACTAAGTAACCAAAAGAAATGTATTAGGGTTTTTTTTTGCTAGCATGCTAAACTGTTACTAACAGCTTGGATATCTTTTACTGAGAGCCTAATTTTCTCTTGCATTGTTCATGAATTATTTGGGTGGAATTTTATATCCCTTTAGTTCCTTTGTGCATATTCTATTGTAACGTAGTATCTGAAATACAGTGACAAGCATACTGTTTTTTCTATCTTATTCAATTCAATTATAGAAAAAAATACATTTTGATTTAGCTTGAGTATTTGGCAATATGTTACATTGTTTTTGCTTTTCCTCGCTAGAGAGAAAGGATAGATGTTTTAAAAGATGATTTTTATTAAGTGTTTGTTCAACAGCTTCCAGATAACCTTTCAAGTGTGTCATTTGAGTCATATTTAAGAATGCTTTCTTTTTTATTTCTTCAATATTTCTTGGTGCATTTGGTGCTTATTTGCATTACATTTCATGTTTCACTATTATTTGCTGTACTTGTATGATTATATTGTCAGTTACTTTTAGTTCTTATTAAATACTTATATCTTTTCTTCATAAGACAACATTAGTACCTCTGATATGTTTTTTCTATATAGTTCTTGCTGCGCGTCTTACTGCAAGCATTATGGAACACTGATACCAATAACATAGAGGATGGAAAACATGCCTGCTGCTGGAACCTAAAAAAGAGTTTTCTCTCCTTAATTTTTTTAAGGGTAGTAGATTCTTGAGAAAACATATTCTGAAAACATAGCAAACATCTCATCTTATTTTCTTAGTGTGTTTTTTTTTCCCCCACTCAATCAAGATGAAATCTCTTCAGCAGAAGCTTCAGAATACTTATTGCATGATTTTTTTCTCACATACCCTACTTCTGTGTATAGACTGTGGCTATAAATATCAGAAAGTTTCTAGTGAATTATATTCTCATTGGTGAGCTTTTAGTACCCAGTAGGGCTTTTTAGCTCTGTATGTGATTAATAGGTCAGTTCTGAGTTCTCAGAGTACTATTTCAGTGCCTCATAATCCCGCTCTGCTGTAGCTAATTTCATTGAGACGTCAGCAGCTATTATTCTCACCAGCATTGCTGGTATCACTCTTAAGGACCCATGTGACTGCTCTTCTCCTTTTTCTCTAGTCCTAATGATATCTTTCACTTTGCAACACATCAGACACCTGTTTTAATGTATTTGGACTTCACTTCTACTGTGTCATCATTAAGCCCTTTTATTTTGACATTCATGTCTTATTAAAAAAAGGATCACGTGCAGATTTCTGGACTAAGTTTTTGATAAAATAGGACCTGTGTTCTCATCACAGTCAGGCAGGAACAAACAAAAACTCAAGCCAAAGTAATGTAATATTACTGATCACATTAACTACGGAGTAATCTTATGGATGTGCTAACAGGATAAGGTATATTGCTACAAGGAATGTAAGGATAATTAAAATCTTCCATAGCAAATGGTCTTTTGCTTTCCAGTAGTCATGAGTCTATTCTGACTGAATATTACATAGGATTCTAATTTGAAGTGCCTAAAAGATAGTGGGTACAGTGGAAACCTAAAAAGTCAGGGTAGATTTAGGGGAAAGCATGATTAGGTTATAAAAATAATTAGGTGGGATAGTGATGCTCTATATGTTCTTTAAAATTAGAGAATTTGAAAATTTTGCCAGTGTTAAATAATTTGCAGAAGCACTACAAAATAGTTGCTGTCTCTGATAGATTTCTGTTGAGAAAAATGTTTTCAAAAGGTATATGAGAAATTGCCATGATTGTAGGAGCAAAGCACCCTGCATACCTGATTTTATTTTTATTCTGTAAAATATTTTTGATGATTTAAAATGTTCTTTCTAATGTCAGCAGTGAAAACTTGTCTCAGGGTTCTCAAATGGCCTACTTAAGTATCTTTGAAAATTGTACTAGTAATTAGTAAAATGAGTGTTTTTAAGGCTTGAGTCTGCAGATCCAAGGCTTCGCATTGAGATCTTTTGAATGAATTTTGTTTTATAATTATAAAATTATTAAACATCAGGTAGTATTTCTGTCACCCTTTTCCTTCCCCCTTCTTTTTCTCTTTTTCTCTAGCAATTGCTTACATTGTTCTAATCAATGTTTAGATCTCTTTGACATTTAATTCTTTCTCTTTAAGGAGATACAAGTTTGTGTTACTGCTGAAGGAACCAATAATTTCTTATCCTCAGCCCGAGATACCATCGTCATATCTTTCCAACCACTAATACTGCTGAACACAGAACAACCTACAGAGACAGGTTGGGGAAAATGAGAAAGAATGGCTTTGGTTTTTAAATTAGTACCCTCTTTTTACTCAGGTGAGGTGGGGTTCTCTCACTTTTTCCTTTCACTGCAATTTCTTTTGTATCTGAATCCTCATCTAATGAAATCAACATGCTTGAATGAAAAATCTTGGTTAAAATGTGGGTATTTAAAATAATCCAGATCCCTATCCCACAAAATGCAACCATATCCTTGCTTAATTTAAAATGCAGGGATTATTAATATTATTATTTATTTTATTTTATTTTATTTTATTTTATTTTATTTTATTTTATTTTATTTATTTTATTTTATTTATTTTATTTTATTTTATTTTATTTTATTTTATTTTATTTTTTCTGGTTTTTTATTAAACTACAATTCAAAAATCACTTGCTGGTACAAGAGTTTGATTTTTGGAACCAGTGAAATAATCAGTTTCTAATTTTAGAGTATATGGACATGAGTCAAAGAGAGCTGAGCTTGCTTAATATGTGTCAAAGTCAAGGCATTATTGTGTATGTTCCCAGCTCCAGGTTATGAATTTGAAAAGTGTGTCTAGATAGCTTTTCATTTAATATGATAGTACAGAATTATTTTATTTTTAGCTATCCCCAAAATTAGTCAGTTCATTGTTTGTATACTTTTCAATGTCAAGCCGAATTCCTGAGGATAAACATTTTGCCTTTTAGGAATAAGAAACAAAAGATGATGTGTCAAACAGCATTTTATTGTTTGAAACAGGACACTGAGTCCCGTTAGGGTTTCTGCCTGGAAGTGGCCCCCTCCCTGCATATGAGAAATAGCATATTGACTGAGCTTCTGTGTTCTCAGGGATTCCCTGAAGTCTTTAGCTGTTATGCTGTGGCAAGGAAAAACCCAAATTGCCCCACAGCCCAGTACTCAACTCAATGAACCGTATGTGGTGGAAGACCTGAGGCTCGCACTCATCAAAGCCACAGTGTGCTTATTACTCATGATAATGTCCTCTGTAAAAGGATGGCAGTTCTTGGAGGTCAAAGTCTTTTCTGGTTTTTAACATTCTGAATAATTTTTGAAACTGTGCTTTCACAGATATTAACTAGCCTAAAATTACATATTGTTAATAATACCCGTTAAAATTGTAGAGCTGATATCAGTAACAGTTTCTGATACCATTCTAAAACTACTGGCTTTTCCCCTGTGAATCAGTGTTTCAGCAGGGTTCTTAAAGTACATTGCTTTCTTCTGTTCAGAGCCGATTATTAATCTTATAGATTAAATATTAATATTCCTATTACTATTTTGCTTTTTGTTTAGTCTGCTCTGTACATGAGTCATAAAAATTAAATATTTAAATGTATATATAAATTAGACAATGGTTTCTGTTTTCATACACTAATTACTCTTGACAGAACTTTATATCCAGTATCACTCTGTGGCTTAAGTGCTTTGAGAAGATCTTTTTTACAAGTCTTAGAGTCTTATGCTAATTAAAATATTTGAATTTTCACTAAATCTCATCTATAAAGATTATTTAAACAGTTGTCATTTTACATTTCACCCAGACTTCTTTTTGAAAACATATTTTTTTTAAGATGGGAGTCAGTAGATAAGAGTCCTTGGTATCCTCCAAGTTTATATTTTAATTTAGGCGACATATTAATAGGCAATAAACCAAGGTTTCTTGTGGATCAGAATGTAGTTTGAGGGAGTAATTAAATGGAAATCTACAGATTATCAGTCTTGATGGTGATCATTCGAAATGGTTAACTGTGCATTAGGTAGAATTTTTTTGAGAGACGAAGATCTTTTGCTTAATTTTGATGTACCACCTTTTATTCTCTCTTTGAAATAAGGAACAGGTAAAAGAAAAATTGCATACAAATAAACTGAATTGAAATACCTCATTTTTCTGTGTCACTTGTAGGAAGGCTGAATTTTTTGGGGGAATGTAGGTAGGAATTACTGGCTGGAATTTTTTTTCCTGAGTAAATGGTATAGCTCTTTTTCTTAAGATGGCAGGAATGCTTCTGCCTCCAGCTCAACTGGAAGAGGTGATACATGATATTGTTAAAGAAGGAAGGACTAAGGATGTTTGGATTTTTGTTGTGGTTTGCTTTGATCAAACATGGATTTCTTGAAATTTTCAGAGAAGCAGAAAAACTTTTAGAGGAAACAAGTGCTATGCCTCATTTGTCGCTTTGAGGTCTTCTTACCTACCACTCTATGTGTAATGGAAACACAGGCTTTCTGAACCAAATTTTTATAACTACCAGTAAGAGATGAGACTTGTTTGTCTTCAGACTAGTTCTTTCCACTGTGAACTACCTTTCTGCATCATGATTTTCTGCAACAGATACAGGCTAAGTTTATTAGCAATAAAAATACATTAATGTAAAATTTGAGGGGAATGAGGAGGCCTATGAATCTCAAGGGTATCAGTATATTCACAACATACTAAATGGCACAATGTCATCTGCTGCGGTTTTCTCTCACTTCTTATTTATTGTCCCACTAAATTAGAACATAAGATCTATACAAAGTGTGATTGTTGAAGGGATGAAGAGAACCCCATGATACAATACTTGAAATTTTCATTTTTCCATGCTCCATTAACGTCCTGTTCGTTTCTCAGTCATGAGGACACTAAAGCTGTATCTGGTTGTAAGTTTATTTTACACTTAGCATCACAGAATCATTAAGATCTGTCTTTATTTCAATTCTGATCTGCCAGCGTTTTCAAATATATCATAAAAATAAATGAAACCCCCAATATTTACAAGTACATTTTTTGTGAAAAAAAAATCACAAACCCATATGTTGTCTTAATAAATAAACCTACAAAAATGTAGCTTCTCTCATATAGAATCTTTGGAGGAAATAGTGAAGTGTCTGTAATGGCAACCTAGTATCCTAATTTTCATGGTTTTCTTTTAATAGCAGGTAATACTACCACTATATGCAATATGACATTTGCAGATATGAAGTACTGGGCTTTATAGGAAGGAGTATGTGTCAGAGGTTAATAGACATCTTTCAAATACTGAAAAATGACAGCTTTGTTCAATTCTGTCTTCATCTTAGTATCCTGCGTGATATGTTTGACGCCAATTCTTGGATATGATGCTGTTGCACGAGTCACATTACATCTAGATTTGGGAACAATTAAAAACGGTTCTAGGCCATCAAAATGTCTTCTGTGACAGTTCATGTGAGAAGATTGTAGATAAATGTGAATTTTGAATATTCCCCAAATCTCCCTTGATAACACAGTGATTTTCTCTGACTGTCAGTGTTGGAGCTAGAGAGATACAAGACAGCTTCTAACCTAAATGCCAAAGGTATAGTTTAATTTCTATTTAAGCTACAGGAATGTCACTTTCTCCCCCTCCCCCCCATCTTGGAAATGATAGAATGTACACCTTTTTCTACAGGAGTTAGAAGTTGCTTTTGTGTGAGTGTGGGGATGGGATGGGATGGGGGGGTGGGGAGGAAGGGGGAGGACAGGAATGGGGAAGAGGTGGAAAGTAACATGTAGCATCCTTTTCTCAGAAGTTGGAAAATAGTTTTCTCTTGTCTTAAGAAATCTGGAATTTGGATCTGCAGTTCTAAGGTTCTTCTCTCACTTTGTGTGTGATAGTGGCTCAGTTGAATATTTAACACTACTGCAGAGAGAAATCAGGAACATAATATTTTAAATAAGTTTTAATGTTTGCATAAGTAGCTTATTATTAAAAATATTTCTTATGTGAGAGAACTGAAGGTTTGTTATTTTTATTTCCTTATTAATTTTATTTCTCTGTTTTCTAGGATTTTTCATTTTAATGGTAAATTTTTGATTCAATATTGTGTTTCCTGTGAGGATATCAAAATTAATTGTGGAAAGGTTATTAGTAACATTCCTTTCTGTTTACCGAATTTACAGGGGATAAATGGAAGCACATAAAGCAGTTTCAACTGTAGTGTTTGCTTTTAAAAAATACATTACTTGTTACTATTACAGTTGAATGTAAAGAGTATAATCCAGATTAAGATTTTTGTTTTGATAGTTGACATTGTTAGAATTCATAGTAAGAAGTAATCTCTGCCTTGAAGAGTTTAATCCAAGTTCAGGGGCGGGGTGGGGTAGAATTCAAAGGTAGAGAGAAGTGCACTATGAGGACAAAATTCTTGTGGGGCCCTGAAGGTTAACTTCTGCTTTCTAATTCTTTAGATCATACTCATTCTTGTCCACATAAAATTGTTTTCGTTCAGTGTTATTGCATATGGTCGGTTATATTGTGTAATAGTACTTTAGGGATGGATGTAATGGGTGAAACCCATGGTACCTCTAGACTGGCATTCAGGCTGTACGCAGATGTTCACAGGAGAAAGCGCAATATGATACTTCCCAAAACTACTCTCCCATCCTCCAATTATTTTCAGCTCAAGTATTTCCTAAGCTTTTGCCCAGTGTCTTCTGGGAACTTTGTAAACCTTTTCATCTTCAACATCCTTTGGCAGGAAATCCCTCAAGTAACAACAACCTGTTGTATGGAGAACATCCTCCATTTTCACGTGGAATGTAGTTAGGTTACGTCAAATAATATTTTTTTCTGAACTGGTTACTCACTGAAATTTAGATTTATGAAACTTAGTCAGGAAATACTGGATACTGTTAGATATTATCAGTTTCTCACTGAAGAAAAGCTTGTTCACAGTCTTGGTTTTTTAAAAAAGAGTTGTTTTATCGTCTGTAAAAAAGAAATCATCTTTGAGGCTGATAACAATTGTTTGTCAGCCTTTAACCTTGTTTTGCTCTCTTTTGGATAAGGTCATTGCAAAAGCCTGAGAAAAACATCTCTTAAAAATTTCTGGATGTCATGCAGTTCTTTGCCTTCTATTTATCTGTGTTCAGATGGAAAGATAGTACCTGATAGCAAAGTTGAATATTAGTGGTTTGGACTTTTTATCTTATGGTTGACGTGTTCTTGCTGTAGAAATTTTGCTTTTACAGTTAATTTTTTTTTCTGTCTTGTCATTTACACTATAGGGAAAACATTTCTGGTTGGGTTTATTTCCCTTGAGAGCCAGGGATAGGTGGGAATAGAAATATAAGGCCAGAAACCTTTTATACCCACCTTTGAAGGCAATGTCATTATAAACAATTATCCATCCTTACTTCATGTACCTCCATATAGTGGGATATAACGCTGTTATTCTGATTCAGAGTTAAAATATTTACATTTACAAAAGTATTTAAAAGTGTTTAAATACTTTTCCTGACTGTACCAAACCAGTTGTGCCTTGTAAATCTCAGGCATTCAAAAAGTTTGATGATGGGGAATGTGGAAATCACCAGTTACATTCTCATGAGCTTGTTATGCACATGCAAATTGAGTAGTTGCAAAGAGGCTTTTTAATAGACTCCCTGTTTCCTCTTATTGAAGATCACAGAATGTACTAAGGCATGATTTCACATGCAGCTGTTTGAATAAATTTAGCATCATATATAAGTCACCTTTGTAGCAAAGAGCAAAACTGTGGTTTATGAGCTTACATGAAAACAAACCCAATCTTGTTAAAAACAAGAAGGTTTGAAGGAAAGAAAGTTAGGAAATGTTACAATTTTGGTAATTTGCACCTTATGGTGACTGGAAAGTTGGCATTCCTATGCATGTGAGTTACTTGTTCCAAATGCATAAAAGCACAATGTCGCTTCCACAGTACACCTTATCCCTTCAGTGCCTTGGCAGTTGCCCAATATTTCTTGTTCAGTAGACAACGCAGCACTTCTTGTTCAAAATAAACAATTTTAAATCTGCACCCAATTTGAAAAGGCCTATTTCTTCATGATTTTTTCCCATTGGAGAAGCTACATGCTTTACAAAGATTAAAAACTGTGCTGTAACAGCACTGGCAAAATATCGTTACATCTGTTCTAAAGATAGGGATTTGGAATATGAAGAACTGCCTACTAATGTGGAGTAACCTGCAGTATTCAGAAACTAACTATCCAGTATTTCTAATACTTCAATAGTACAAAACATGATACAAATACCATTCAAATCAACTTTGCAGTTGGGAATACTCTGTTTCTACTAATCTCTTTTCAAAGTTCAGAGCTAAGCACTGCCAAAATTGAGGGAGGTACCTGTGGAGATCATCTTTGAAGGGTGTGGGTGTGACTGATATCAGGTGCCCCATTATTGCGCAGGAGCTCAGAATCTCATTTTACAAAACTACGATGTCAATAATGAACAATCTTGGGATTTATACCCAATATAAAAATTTCTGACTGGATGAATAATTTTAGACGAATCTATAAATAACTAAAAAATAATATCTTAAAAGAAGTATCAAGGAATTGTAATGATCAACAGTGCTATCATTTTGTCAAAAGAATTTTCTTTGAATTGTAAATGCAGATTAGTACTAGATTCTGTCCCTCTCATATATGAATAATTTGCACAAGAAAGAGTATTTTATGCACTTACTTTTTCTTAAATGGAATTAAAGAATGACTGCCAGGTTAATCCTTAAGTACATCTTTGCCTCTTAAGAAAACTCTTTTGCTTTTCCAAGGATTTATTTTCCTGCACCATTACCTGATAAATAGCAACTTGTTTCAGTAATGCTTAATGACGCAGGACCCATCTGGCATTATATCAGGATGTGCAGCTGGCTATTAATTACTGAAAACTCCTCCACAGCTCAAATGAAACCATCCACCAAAGACCTGATTGAACAGATTCTTTTTTCTTCTTTCTTCTATAGCACTAAACACAAAGAGGGAGTAAATAATTCATATGTATTTACGAAGTTAGTCATGGATACTAAAGTTCCCAGCAACGTGAATGTTGATGGCATTAATGGTTTCTGTTCTTCACTTGTCCTGACTTTTATTCTTGAGATAACATAGTAGTTTCTCTTTTAAATTGTCCTTCCGACTTTATGGGATGTAACTTTTTTTTTTTGCGTTAAGGGTAATGATGCATACAGTTTTGCTTATGATCTTGGATTTTGTATCTTCATCTATGCCTGGTGGAGGCTAGGTGCTGCAGGTCTGCGTTGTCGGGGCCACCCTGGACGCAGCATGAGTGTGCCTTCCGCATGGGCACTCAGTGGGGTGCAGCACTGATAAGCTCACAATCATGGTCATGGCCACACGTATCAGCACAGATAGAACCACTCAGCATTCAAGGCAAGTCCAAACAGCTCTGTTTGCATCTCATGTCCTCGTCTGGCTGATCAGGATGAAGGTCTGTTATTGGGGCATATGTTGAAGGACCCTCCAGGAACTGGACTGAAGTCTCAGCAGTTGTGTGTCCAGCAGCTGGACTTCGGCTTCCTCATTTGTGTGAGTGTGCATGTGTGCACATGGATACCCACATACAGTTTGGATCTCTTCATGACCAGGCTTAGAGACCCATCCGATCCAACCCTGGCTGGTGCAAATCGGCCATAACCTGGGCCCTCTGGTTGTGCCTTCTCCAGGTGCCTCAAACCTGGGCCCTCTGGTTGTGCCTTCTCCAGGTGCCTCACTCCCAGCACGTGGCTCCCGGGGACTCAGACTGCTCACTGGCTAGCTTGTCTCAATGCTCGTTGGCAAATACACAAGGACTTTGTCCAGTTGCTGACACATCTATAAGCTGTCAGGCCCCAGTTACTTTGGCATAGAACAGACAGCCCCTTTCCCAGGAACAGAGTAAGGTGTGCAGTTTAATAAGCAGACAACATACTCTGGGGTTCTGGCACAGGGCATAGTCAGATAAGGGAACAAACCACCTGCTTTAACCCCTTATCCCTCTATTTTACCATGCTTGCTTCTCTGCAAACCACCTTATCTGTCTTTTGCCCCACTTTTGCTTCCTGATACATCCTGGGCTAAGTCTCATCCAAGCCCAAAGTGCTCTTGCCTGGTACCCCATGCCCTATGACAGTAACCCTGCAGTCTGTAAGGTGCAGTGGGGAGCCTCTCCCATCAATTCCTCAGGGAGGGGCCAGGTGGGGACTCCCTTTCTCTGACTGGGCTTTTAGGGTGTCACCTCTCCCATTGTGATTCTGTGCTCCTCTGTGTCTGTGTCTGTGAATATGTGTAGAAATTAATTACATTACCTGTATGGTTCTACTGTTACTCTGAAAACGGCACTTTGAGCAATTTCTTCATTGTTTTATATACACTAAATGATAAATCTTTTTTAAAAGCATATATTAAGAAAAATGTATATGAAAGGAAAAAAAATTTTAAAAGAAGTACTAAAAAATTAAAATATTTTGTAGGAAGCACAGCAGTAGTAAATGAAGTATTGTCTCCTAACTGTAATGGGAGATTACTAGCAAGAAAATGGCTCTACAAGCTATGTAATAGGAAGAGATCTAAAAAATTGTTCTTTGTGTTGAGATTTCTCTGTATCGTTTTAGTAAGCATTTTATGGAAATGTATTGGATGTTTTACAAGCTGTTGTGGCTGTGTTATTGCGCATCTCATAAAAAAAAGTGGGGTAAATATCTTTCTGGCTTTGACAGCACCCCTGAACTGGCATTGACAGAGATCTTGTCAAGGCAAATAGCCTCTGCAGTCCCACTCCAGAATTGTACATTTTGTAATAAATTTTTGTACACTTCTAGAGGTCAGACATCCAAGGAATCCTGGAGGCCAAATGTGGTCTGACTCCACCAATTATTTGGCTGTTTAAATGAGCTGTCCTGAATAAATAACTGTGCCTGGGCATTTGAAAAATGAGTGCGCGGTAGCTGGAGCTGAAGACTTGGCAGAAGTACTTGTGCAGCAGGCTAGCATCACAGCCAGGTAATTGGTTCATATAGCAGTATTTTTTCTGGTCTCATAGAGTACAGTCTCAGTCTGTACATTTTACCAATTTCCCATGCCTTGATATTCTAATTTTTGGAAGAAAATGTACACTGTGAAAAGTCTATTGCTGATTCTAGCAAAATACTGGTTTTAATGTATTACTTAACTGAAGCAAAATTTTTATTGATCTGGTATAAGAGCAAAAATATTTATTGCAGAAATGAAATTGGATGTTCAATTTCTGAGAGAAGCTGGGAAGAGTGAGTTAGTGGTAAACCATATGCTTAGTTTATACAGACTATGTTGCTGCTTTGTTTTCTGTGTTCCCTTTTCAGGGTTTTTATATTTTTTTGCAAGAGATGAAAGCTTGAGCAGTGAAGGAGGTGAGGAAAGAGGAACTTCTCTAATTAATTGTGTAGTATGTAACAATGCCTTCATTTAGTGTAAAGAAATTACAGGCACTCACTAATTTTAATAAACTGTATTGCCTTGAGGGATCAAAAACTAAAACAAAGATTCCAAAGTTTGTCTATAGTTATGCTAGATTTAAACCCCAAAAATCGTTGTCGTTGCTGTTGGGTTGGTGCTTGGGGCTCCTCAGTAATGCAGATGAGGTTTGTCACTCCAGAACAAAAACTGTAGTGTGTTCCAGCTGGTGAGTTGCGCCGTGTCCCCTAGAATGATGAAACTGCTTCCCTGGCTACTGCCCGTGAGGAGCTGGTGGTAGTAAATTTGCTGTTTAAAAGGGTCACCGTTCACATACAGAGCCATCCTCAACATCCCACTGTCATTTGAGTGGATGCAGCCTTCCGAGCTCTGTGTGTGGAAGGAGAGATGCTGCTCAAGCAGACTCTGCTTCCCAAGCAGCTTGTCGTCCTCTTTCTTGCCAGCCTGGGGAACTCCCTCGCCTCGCCGGGTCCCCGCTGGTACTTGTGGTGGCCTGCTGCAGTGGGCAGCTACAGGCCTGAAATGGGCTCAGCACTGCATTGCATCTTCAGCTTTCCCTAGAGAAGCTGGGAACAGCCTGTGGAACTGAAAGTTAAGGTTCTTGCAGTTATTTTCTTAGCTAACGTTTTAGAAACAAATTCAAGGTCTTGTCGGCTTGTGTAATGATATGATGAACAATGAAATTGCTACCAACTTTGCAGAAATACTGCAGCTTTGTAGAAAAATGTGCTGATTAATGTTGCTCTCTCTATGTATGAAGCTTGAAGATAACAATAAATATGCATATTTGCACATGTATGTCTGTTAGAAAACTGGAGCTGTTGTTGATAAGGTACTTTCTGTTGAAATCCCTGTAATTGTCTAACCACCATTCTTAAATGAAAATGATTTTTTAAACTGGAAAGGGATAATTTTAAAAGTAAATTTTATCTGAAACTCAGCACACAAAAAGGGTTAGTTATTCAACAGTAAATGAAAGAGCTGCAAAGTAATGTGAGGTAGAAGACAAGCTTGGTGAGTAGAAATAAAAAGACTGAATATGACCACACAAATCTTTATTAAGGTGATTACCTTAACTGTACCTGCAGAACTTCAATATATAATATAAATTTTCTGGAGAAAATGACTTTTTTCCCCCTAAAAATTCAGAAACAGCATTAAAGGTCATAAATCTTATAAATTATATAGAGTACATTGCAATAATTTTGAAATTCTGTCTATAAGACAAGAAAGAAATGAAAGTAGAAATGCCCTCTTTGTGAAGTAACTTTAGTAACAGGAAAAATGTGCTTCTGGAGAAAATCCTAAAATTCAGGTATCAGAAGAGAAGCAAGAAGTCCTTCACATTATAAAAACAATTAATGATAAAGTTGGTTTTAACAAGATGCTGTTTAAAGTAAGTCAAGAAATAGTGTTTTTTCATTAGGTAAAGAAGAAAATCCCTGAGAGCAACCATTTCTGATTTTAAAATAATCTGAGTAGATTACTTGTTTTGCATGGAAGTCACCTTTACACTGGAACAGAGAATAGCTGACGTGGAGGCAATTACCTAATATCCCAAGAATGTGAGGTTTTGAAATGACAGCTGCAAAATGTAGTAGAATGCATCTACAGTCTGTTGCCTGAAAAGGCTCCTTTTAGTTGCTCATAGAGTTTGTGTAGAAATGTTTGTTTCTTACTTGAGAACCGCTGACATTTCAAGTCAATCCTGAAAAGAAGTTTTAACTACATTGATGGAATAGAGTCTTTTTTAATAGAGTTTGTGATCTGTACACCCTTGAAGTTCAGTTCTGCTGTTCTCTGTCTTCTGCTTTGTCTCAGAAGCTTGAAAATCCTTGTGCTTTCATATATATATATATATGGTGGAACTGTGCAGGATTGGTGAAATGCCCTAGCAATTTCGAATTGTGATTTTATAGTAACAAATAATATATTTAATTTTTCTATGAAGGTCTGAGGTAAAATGTCAGATCATGCTGAGGCCAGTGTCAACTTTCTCGTTGACCTCCTACAGCTGAGGATTTAAAAAGGTGTTTGAGAGAAAGTCTTTAGGGATACAAAGAATTATTAAAAATGTTCTGTACTTTTAACCCATTAGTGACGTGCTTAAATTGGTTGGACCAGTGATTTTCTACACACCTCCAGTTCCTGTAAGATGAACAATATAATGGTTCTACAGAGCAAGTGCCGTATTTTGTCGTAGCCTATTTAACAGGACTAAATTTTCCTTCTTTTTGTCTGTCCGAAGAACAATATGCAGGCTGCAGGGCAAATATCCCTTTCTTGTGCTTTTTGTGCCTTTTACAATGTTAAGAATTTCATAATAATCCTGCATCCCAGTGCTCTGCATGAACACGGGCCAGACTTTATACAGGAGGCAGGAACATTTCCTGAAGTAAATAATGCCAAGGAAAACCACATGCAGGATGTATGCTTGGGTTCTCTGCACCTTTTATAGTCCTAGACTGAGTAAATTGGTGCCAGGAGGGTTTCCTCATATTGTTCTATTATGTTTCACCGACTTCTCTATTTTTAAATGAATTTATATTTCTTTTTAAATTAGCTGGTAAAGTATTTGGAATGAAACTGTTCTCTTTCTTTGTATTTGTATTTTACTAGCAAAATTGTGAGTTTAGACAACCTTGTTACTGTTTTCTTCAGATTCTGCTATCTTTAAAAAAATAATTTTATATAAATAAAGCATATTCATCTTATATATGCATATGTAGTCTAGGAAACTATTGGCATCATAAGGAATTATAGGAAATTTAATCTACATTTGAAACCATCTATTTGGGAGGGGAAAAAGAAAGAAAAAAGAAAAAAATTACTTCTAACATTGTGATTTTCAAAGTCACGTAAGCACATTTCGATTTAAAGTCAGTAATTCACCTGTTTGTTATTATACTTTCCAGCTCCATTACTTTTTAGACTATGCCTTTTTCTCACAGTTTCACCAGAATTTCTTTGAGAATTTTTTACAAGAATTGCAAAGGTCAAATGAGTATTTCAAATAATTCTTCATTTCATTATTTCTACATGAAAAGGGAAAATGAAAGAATGTTTTTCTCATATTCTTGTTTTCTGTGTGTAGTTGAGTTTGTCACATCTTTACATTCCTTCTCACTCTATACTACTTTTTTTTTCCAGTTTTAATGTATAATCTTGAATCTTGAACTGGTATCCATATGGTAATAGTTGAGAGACTTGTTGGCCTATTCTCCTTAGAAAATTTAGGCCAAATCTAAAATTATCACCTGGTCGTTTATTAAACAGTGCTAAAACACAAGAACAATCTGCAATAAAGGAGAAAATGAAAGTGGCAGAAGGACAACTCTTTTCATATACAGACTGCTAACGTATCTACGATCTGTAACCTTTTTCTCAGCATAATTTATTCTGGCCATAGTGCTGTGCGTTTAAGTGTCTAATGTCTATTGATTTTTATACAGGAAGTTATGTACCTAAACTGGAGGGGATAATCAAAATCTCCAGTGCCTTGACTGGCAGTCAGTATTTTAATTTTCCATGAGAACAGTCTGAAGAGAGTCCAAAAAAAGGTATTAGTTTTCAGAAGCAGTCAAATGGAAATGAAAAATTAATTTCCCTATCTGCTTCTCTTTTTTTTTTTTCACCTCTATTCTATGACTGCTGAATGTAAACCAAGCCTATTTTAGTTCAATAAAGTAGCTTATCTGCTCTGTTGATAAATATTGCACAGGTTCTTAGGTAGTTCTTTATGCCACTCTCAGTACCACAACATACAGAAAATCTGAAATATTCCATGGATTCTGATATGTTATGCCTGCTTCCTATGACGCTGACCAATACTATGCCATTATCTTAATTTGTTTCCTTGGTTGTATTAATTCACCTGGGTCTGCCTAAGTCAATCTCTTTTCCTTAGAGTCTAAGGACTTGGAGATAGGGATCAAGTTTTTTGTTGCTGTTCTGTTCAGCAGCTAACAGAGTAGATTTACGGTTCCTAAAGTGTGTAGTAATACAGAATGTAAAGGTTCTTATAAAGGTGGGAGGCCCTTTAGGATGCTAAATGTTGACGGTTGTCATTTTAAATTTGAAAAAAACCACATATATTTACTCTTCTATAACTTCTGATTATCTACATAATTTACTCAATTTATCACCCAATTTACAGGTGTTCCTTTAATATTTTAATATATTCATGTATTATTCATAAATTAGCTTTCATACTGATTGCCTGAAAAACAATTTTGAAAATTGAATTGAATGGGTGTTATTACTTCTATCAGAATGAAGAAGATGCAGGTAACGGAAGAGATCATTGTGTAACAGTTTGATGCAGATCCCATACAACCAGAAACATTATGAATATTTTAAGTAACCTAATTGATCTGTTGTGTATGATATCCAATGAGCAGGAAATCTGTTTCAGGTTTTGGCCATCACTTTCTTTAAAATGGCATCTAGGCCAAATTGCCCTGGCTCCAAATTATGCAAGCTTCTTGTCTAAGCTCAGAGAGCAAGGAGAGTAATCATTTAGTGTATTTTTCAGTGTTGTTCTCAGTGTCCAGGTTACCAAGATCACTTGCATGTTAGTCCATCTGTCTTAAATGTTTTTCATCCCTTTTCTACTTAGAAAATCATCTCTTAGTCACTTCATGCTTTACTTCAAGACAGTAATGGAAATGTGATACAGTCTAAAGGACTTTATTCAAGATGTGCTATTACTAATTGACAGAAGTTTTTTTCTATATTTAATTTTGTCCATGATATCTGCTTCTGTCAAATATTACTTGAATCTAGCCCAGGTATTCCTGTTTCATTCCTGTGTATATCACGTAAAGCACTACCTAAAGTTTTGCTGAACTCAAGATAGATGAAACCTACAGCTTTTAATTTCAACCTGTGTCTGATTAGTTATTTTGCCAAAGAAAGTCATAATGATATAGCGAGATTTTAAGCTCTTTTGGGTGTTTATTATAATTTTGTCCTTTAGAGTCTTGGTTAGTGATCTGCTTTTCATATTGGAGTTAAGCTGGCTTCTTCTTCTTTTTCCATATTGGCATTGTCCACCCTCTCCAATACACTCTGCTCTCACTAATATTCTGCAGTTCATGACAAAAATGACTTAAATATTATTCCAGATAGTGATATGATAGACACAAGCACACCGGGGTATATTTCACTTGCTCCTGATGATTCTCTACCAAGTATTTCCGCTGTCATTATTTGGCCACCGTTTTTAAATGGTTTGATACCTAATAATATGACAATACTTCTATTAGATTTATATTAAATGGGAAAAAAGAATATCCTGTTATTTTTTTGCCAAATGTCAAACAGTACTTTAAAGTTTTTCAGCAGGCTGTGAAGTAGTTATTACAACTGGGAAAATTATTAACAACCTTCTACAAAAACTACGAATTATATTTTTTGTCTTCTTTTCTTTTGTGTCATAGTGACTTCAAAGTATTAGGATTGACAAGCTATAAAATTAAAGTGCCAATGATAGAGGGATTTCATGTACATATTTTGTGTGTGCCTGGGGTGCTGCAAATGTTATGAACAACTTTTAGCCTATATAGCACGGTTAATAAAATATTCCCCAAACTAGGTTTTTCAGTTCTTGATACTGTTTGCTAGGAAAATAAGGACATAGGTTCGCTAAGTACTGGTTTCATATGTGTGTGTGAATGTGCTCTTTGGTTTGGAGACAATCATGTGAACAGTATATTGTGTAGTTAACTCAGCAGTTAACTCATACTCTTACTTTTGTAAGAAAGAGTAGCCATAAAAAGCATGGCTTAATTTTGCTGGAGAATGTGTTTAGAGTTTTAAAGCTGTGAAGACTTTTAAATTACTCAGATAGGAGTTCATTCTTTTCACTGTACTGAAGCAGAATTTCAAAATATTGCCAATAATCTGTTAAGCTTCTCATGATACTGATATCTGCAAGACAGATCTATTTAAGCATTATTCAACATAGCCAACAAGTGTTCTCCAAACCAAATTTGGTTTACACCCTGTGATACATATTTACTCTGAACTATGATGAACTTAAACCATTTCTCAACACTAGTTTGTGGAGATTTAACAGGTTGAAGATATTTTAGGTTTTACTCTGAACAGTTATTCTGTTTTAGCTCCAGTTCTGTGGAAAAGGATAGTAACATTGTATTGTTAAAACAAAGTAGATAAGTAATGAAACAATGTGGACCAGGTTTGGCCTTCATCTGAAAGTCCTGCTACTCTGAAAGAAGGTAGCAGTAGTGTATCTCAGGCATTTTTTTACTACACAGCCAAGTATCAGTTTCCCGCTGGAAACCTGTCCCTCCTGCAGCATCCTGCAGCATGTGAATGCTTACACTTCCCACCAATCCCCTGTGCCTAGGGCAGCAGGCTCCAGCATACAGTAGCATCTGGCAGGCTCAGGTATGAAGTAGCAGGGATCTGAAAGGGCAACTAGCTTCAGAGTATGTGCAGTTAACTTTTCGTCACATTCAATCCCCTTTATTAGAAGTACTCTAATTGATTCTGGGCTAAGTATATTGAAATATATTTCAAATTTCTTCATTGGAACTGAACAAAATAGAAAAATATTTGCGTGGCCAAACATGGAAAAATATTGTCACTTTTGAGCACAATAAATCTTAGAAGATTGAGACAAACTGTGAGAAGAAAATCCAGGGAAACCTGGAACCACCTCATATTGATCAGGCTCATAGAATAATATTCTAAAGTGATGTTTGAAGTTAGATCACAAATAATATGACTGCGCATTCTCTTACTGCTGTGTATTTTACCATTTACGAAGCCATTGCATTCATCAGATGTTTATTGCCAAGGTGTGTCAAATTGCTTGGGTGTGAAAAAATTTTTAAAACGAGGTTTGTGTAAGCCTAACTGTAGCAACTCTGCAGAATCCATAATGACAGAGCTGAAAGATTATACAGTTATTCACTTCCTTACTCTCAACTTAGACTTTTAGCAATTTATCTGCCCATTTTATTTCCTTTTGATGGATTGCCTAATGAATTAAAATGTTTTTCATCTTAGTGTCCACTTACTTTTATTTAAGACCCCAAACCACTGGTGCAATTCAACTAAGTGGGGTATTGCTTATTAAAAATAGCCTAAAACTTGAAAGCAAAACCAATTAGGTCGAGAAGTTATCTCAAGTGCACTCTGAAACCTATTAAAAGGGCATCCATTTCTTGAGCAACTGATTATATACTTCGTGTTACTTGCTTATTTTCCTTTTTATGTTTACCTTTGATGTTCTAAAAAGGTATAAGTGCAATCTTTAAAGTGACAATTTCTCTCTCTTACATGTGCAGTTTTTTTACGTTGTTTTATTTATCTTGGTTTTCCAGGATTTTTTCACCCATGTGTGAGGGAGGGAATAGAATTCACCCCATCATCTGATATCTTTAACCCCATGGCTCTGCAAGCCCTAGCAGTCTTTATTACCAGATTTTAATTTCAGACTATTCTGATCTCTAGCACAGAAATAAAGCATTTGAGCTTTAGTACCTCTTTGTGACTGTGATCTTATTCTTATGTGAAAAACTTGAAATGAGAAGTTGTTTCATTAGTTTTAATTATCTTTTATTATTTAAATAGCTACAATGTAAAACAATTGAGCTAATCAAATTTCTATTACTGATTCTCTTGTCTAGCTGACCAGTTACTTTCTGTGGTTTTCCCCTTTAAATTGTAGGGCTTTTGATAGAACAGCAGTCTCACATATTTGTAGACAGTATTAAGTACAGTAACTCACAGGGGTCTGTAGAAATTACTGGAATACAAATTATAATTTAAAAAAGTTATGCCATTGATACATCATGTTGTTTTTTTCAGTCTTTTTGCTATATGTGATAGATCCATTATTTTTGTTTTGTTTTGTTTCATTTTTACTGTTTGAAGTCAAATTTACTTGTCTACTCCTAATAATTAATTTACAGTCTTGAAAACGCGATAGGGTGGTGGGAAGGAAGATGAGGGGATACTAAGGAAATTTAGTCTCTAATCACAATTCCGTGCCAGAGTTAAGGAGGGAACTGTGTCCTTCATTCTCACTCATTAAGTGCTTTGCAGTGCAGCAAAGGCAGCATCTACTTTTTGTTCATTTTGTCAACAGCTTTTTAGTATGCTTTCTCAGGGAGGAAATAAATGTGTTATGCAAATTAGGCCCATAGTTTGTGTCATGTCTCTTTCAGGCTCTGTAAATTCTATTTAAAAAGTGGTAGCTTATCTCTCAGTGGCAGAACTGCTCTTAGCAGTTCAATACAGCTGTAGTTTTCCAAAGTGAGTAAGATGTATATAAGTAAGACCTAGCATGATACCTGACATCCTGGCTTAGTCACTGGAGGTTTAGGCAAGAGAAGTCTTCAGTGATGAAACTAAAGCTGTTAAGCTTCAACTGAAAAGTCATAATTTTTGTACAGAAGTCCTGTACAGCCTCAAGCTGGAAAAACCATCAGCTCTAGAATTATGGGACCACTCACTGCCTCTGGTTACAAGTTAAATGACATTTTTAGAGTTATTAGAAGAGTACAGTGGCTGTAATCTGAGTCTTACCTTGTCCTAGAGAAACAACAGCTATGGCCATTGTATACATTCTAATGCAATAAAATTGTAAAAGATATTCAGGAAACAATGTTTTAATTGGTCTGTGTGTTTCCCTGCTGAGAGATTAATATAGAGTCAAGTGCAGGAGTGGATTTCAAATGATGCCAAATATTTTTAGAATTAGCATTTTAGTATTAGTATTTTACTGCCAGGAGAGGTATAGCTAGATAAGCTTCCAAATGCCAGCTGATTTACTGCAGAGTCCGTGTGAGGAGTTCCCTCACCCGCATACACAAAAGAGTTCACAGAGTACTCTTTTGTACACAGCCTGCCCTGAAAGAAAAGAATTAGTGGCCATTTCATGTTTCCACAGCTATTGAGGCTAGGAAATGACACTTCCAGGATAAAAGTTTAATAAATATATTCTCTGTGTCATTGCCCTCTTACACCTGTGTTCACAATGTCTCCTATTCATAATTGTTCTTGCTGTTCATAGAATTATCTTGAGATGTTCGTCAATTTTGTACATTTTACTTATTTCCTTGAAATGTGTAAATGATTACCTAGATAACGTGGGAAACAACTGGTAATTGAATTTCATTGTGTCAGATTTTCTTTTGCTTTGGCTCATAAATCAAAAAGCCTTTTGGTACTATAGTTTTTTGAATTTCTGTAGTTTTCATGTCCCTGTTTGGGATATTTTTCTCTCTGTAATAGAATTGTGTGCAGTAGACATTATTTAAAAAAAAATAAAAGAAACCAATACTGATGCAGACAAATTTTCACCAGTGACTACTTGCTAATTTCAAAAGGTACAATGGTAATATTTTGGGCATAATACTTTTAATTTTTCCCTTTTTGTATCTTTGCCCTTTTTTATTTGTATCTATATAGAATTAATATTTCGGTTTTTTTCTTAGGACACCATGATGCATACAGTTTCTTAATAGCCCTATATTGCTTTTAGCTCTGCAATCAGGGCTGCTGATATTGCAGTGAAACAGAGACCTGTGTCCATGATCTCCTGAAAAAGAATTTTCCACTCTCACTTAGGACTTGCATAAAATATTTGGTTTCAGCAGACAAATTCTGAGACCTTCATCACATTTCAAATTTATCTATACAATAGTTTAAACAGCTGGACATGCAGATTTTTTTTTATTATTATTATCTGGCCCCAAGGCTAGGGTTAATGGGTAGGACAATAATTATGATTAAAAAAACCTGAACAAAAACCAAACAGTTTAAAAACAAACCGTTTTTAAAAAAGCTAGAAGAGTCCTGAAAATAAATGTTCAAATCATTAATTAAAAGAGGGCAAAATCAACATGAAGACACCAACAAAATCTAGTGTAGCTTACTGAGATATGATTTGTTAAGCGTGTGGGGAAAGTGAAGATGCTTGTTCTTCACTTTTTTTGTTGTTAGAAGAATTCACTGATAGATTCAGAGCTTGCTTTTCTGAAACTCTTCTTCTAGAGGATCTGTCAAAATGCTTTTCATGTTTTTCACTGACTTTCCTTTCACCTCCTCCCCACTTCAGGCCATAGTTCTAAGTAGGAACTATCTGATAGTTTCATGCTATATTCTACTAAATTCTAGTCCATAAAATAACGTGCTGTATTTGGCATTATGATTTGAGATACCCTCGGTGAATTCTTTTCTGTGTCTCTCTCACGTATATTTAGAAAATGCTTTCTGACCTTTGTTTCACCATCAAATTCCTCTCTCCTGCATTCCTTTCCCCTGTCACACGTCTGACTGTCGAGCACGGCTACATCGCACAGCCTGTCCTGGAGCTCCCCCTGCTGTAGGATGCCCCTAAGATTTGTTCTGCTTGGTTCTCTACAACAAACAATACAGCCTTGTCAAAAACCTTTTCCTTTGAAATTTACCTCTCTTTTACAGACGTGCAGGCTGAGTCAGATCAAAGAATTTTCTCCACTTAATGAATAGGAATGATTTTCTAAAGGATATAGGTGGAACTGTTGCAGTCAATGCAAGATTTCCATGAAGATTTCAGTGAAGATTTTGAGAAGTTGTTTTACTAGGCTGAATTCATTAGGATCCTGAACCCTTTACTTTTTACAGTATGCAAATGTTGTGTGCTTCTAATTTAAAACCAAGTGTGGTTAAAAGATAAGGTGCGGTACCAACACAGTTTCTCCTTGGCTGACTGCAAGCCTGAGTCACTTCATAGTAACACGGGTCCCTATTAATCTTGTCATGATGCCTAGTCAGTCTGTACTTTAAAACAGTGAAAGTAAAACTTCTCTTTGAGAAACATATTTTGAGTCAGTGAAAGCAAAACTTCTCTTTGAGAAACATATTTTGAGTCATCTGACTACCCTTGGTACCTAACCTAAGCATCTGATGGTAATACACATTATCTATGAGAAAGAAAAAAATTATTTTGTTTCTGAAGATCAGGACATAAGGCAATTCCAATTACTTTCTGTTTCAAAATCGTGCTGATTTATATGCTAAATATTTGCCTTCTTTTCTTTCCCTGATAATATCTTTTCTGAAAATATTGGTATTTGATTTGATGCTATGCATACTTCCATAATGTATTTGTGAGAGGCAATCAAGAAGCAAAGAAATTTAATTTCCTGCTCCTCTTTCAGCAGCCTTTCCAGGAAGAATATTGATGGAAAAATCAATTCTTTATTATGCTGGTGGACATTTTCTGGTATTGTTATAATAATAGATATTGCTAAATGCCCTGATGAGCTCTCTTCCCTTCAGGGTTTGCCAGAATTGCTAGAGTTCCTGTTTTGTAAAAAAGTATCTTTGGAATCTTTTTAACCCACCAGACTGAGGAATCAGGGACTCTACCAAGGCAAAAAAAAAAAAAAAAAAAAATCTAAGCTGAAAAGTTTTATCTTTGAAGGGAAGAAGTATTTGTTGGGCTATATCCTTGGTAATGCATGGAGTTGAGAGGCTGAAACTATGATCCTGACTGTTTTTCAGAAAGAATTATACAACTGTAAATCCTGCAGGTTTCTTAACTGATGCAGCAGAGCAAAGATTTATGCTCTTATAAAGGAGGAAGAAGGATTAAATATTGAAATAAAAACATTCAACTTTAATTTGTGAAATAATAGTTTATCCTTTATAAAGTATTGTTGGAGGATTCCTTGAATTTTCCTATATTTTCAGAATTATGTCATGTCAGGAACAGGGAGACATCGGTGCTCTGAACTCAAGAAATGTATTGAGATAAGCAGAAGGTGCTGGCTACCTTAGATCCTAAAATGTATTAACAAAGGGACAGCTTATGCAAAAATATTTTACTTTTCAGATGCCCTGAGAACTTGCAACCCTCTTTATTACAAAGCATATATGTAAGCTGAAACATTTTGATCGAGGAAGACAAATACGTATTTGAAACAATAGTACATGAATTGTGACAAAGACAGAATTTGAGTATAAGGTATAAACTGGAAACTAATCAGTTTAGAAATCTCATAAAGTGAAAGGATGCAAAGAGGACTGGAAATCCAAGAGAATTAAGACTGTTTTTACAAGATTATTAGGTGAATCATCTTAGCAATCCACTTTATATGGTATGAGATGAAAGCTGTCAACTTATCAATATTAAGGAAATAGAAGGATTTAATTGTTTTGTTCTTTCATTGGTGTAGCAGGCAGAACAGAAATCCACTTGTGAAAAAAACCTAAAATTAAAAAATTGTGAAAGGTAATATGTACTGATTAAATGAGGGAGTTTAACCAATTTTACTTCTATGGCGAAGAACTGAGAGATAGTCCAGTGGCAGCACAGAAATATGGACAGGAGCACAACAGTTTAATAAGGGAAGATAAATATTACAAAAAAAATTTAAAACCTGAATGACTAGTAGATTAAGCTAGAAAATTAACTTTAGAAACAATATTTAAATTTTAAATAGAGTAGGTTTTTGCTAAATTAATTCACCATAATTGGGAGAATCTTCAACAGCGTGTTTTAGAGATATGTTGTGTTTCAAACAGGATTAATTTGGTGCAATTTGACAGTCTGCCTTATTCATCAAGTTGGATTAGGTGATCACAGTAGTCGGTTTTAGCTTCGTGATTTCTAATGCAATTTCTGTTGCTTAAAGTACAGCCTGTATTTCAGTATCTTTCCTTCCACAGACTGTGATATACAAGAGTGATGCCAAGGCAATTGTCAAATGTAATAGTTGTCTAAAGTTAAAAAAAGCTTTCATTCAGGCATTGCTCTGACTATGCATTCATTATGAGGAGTGAAAACTATTGTCAAGGCAAGGTAGAAAAACACAACTTGTCATGACATCTATTAAATATATATTAAATAATTTAAATGCTGCTTTTCTTGTGTATTGATAGTCCTCAATGCATTGATAAACTTTAAAGATCCTACTTTGGAAAATAAAAACAACAAGAAAAAGCTGCACTAGTAGCACAGTGCTGTTGATAAATCTAAGAAAAAAGTCTTGAAAGATTTGATGACCTGAACACATTCATAAAGTTGCTACTACACTAGTAAGATGCACTTTCTTCAGTAACTACATGTATGCAGGTTTTGTGCTAAGGAAATGGCAACTTTTCCCACCGCTTCCCAAAACCTCCCCAAATTAACAAAAGGTTAGAATGCCCTGGAATCATCCCCAAGGCCCTTTGAGTCACGTTGAGCGTTAGGACCCTCTCTGCATGTCCCTCTGAGCTGCAGCAATCCATCAGCTGAAGTGTGCAGTTACAAAATGTGTCAGAGTTAGAGAACAATGACTCGAGCATATTCTACAAAAGAACAACAGGGCTTCCTTAATGCAGCACATCTTGAAGCATTGAAATTTTCTGAGATACTGCATTAGAAATGAAGAATAGTTTTACATTATAAAAACAAATTCTACTGTCGTAGAAGACTAAATCATCTATTGATGTGTTTTCAGTGGGAGTTTTCTTCACCTAGAAGCAGGTAATTTGGCTCAATGTCATAGTTCACAGTATACTCAGATTTATTCTTATTCTTTTCATCTTCTCAACATCACCTTCTGGTAGGACTGGAATATGTAAGAAAGAAAAAGAAAAGACAGCCTGGTTACTTGGATCTGATTGTATTATTTCCTGCTGTGACAATCCATGGTTTATTATGAAAGGCTGTTAAGGTTGTTAACTTTAAGGAGAAAAAATAAATCTTCCTTTAATTGAAGAAGAAAAGTAGCAAGTAAATAAAATTACTGCTTGGGCATGTTTATTTGGTCGTTAGCAGGTTATTTTCGTCTTCTATGACCGGGAAAAATATTGCCAGAAAAGACAAAAATGCTTTTTACAGAATTACAAGCTAATGGATTTGGAACTATATGAAAATACTACTTCTTGTCATAGATATTTTCACTCAAAGAATAAATTAGATAAATAACTGAGAGAAATATTTAATAGAAATACTATCTGGTATTTTATTTCTTCCTTTTACTGACATAAGTAGATTTTGTTCTGTTAGGCAAGCTAAAATATGGGCTCAGAAATACTTTGTGATTATACTGTTCTTTAAAACATTAATGTTATTTTCCATATGGATATACTTATGGAAATAATAGTTTCTTTGGCCTTTTGTTAAAGATTTTAAGAATTAATTTAAGCTTATAATTTGCTTATTTCTCTCTTTAAATTAATTTTGTTGCAAAGAGAGATTAAAATCCCTTGATAATTTTTTATATATATATATATATGACGACTTAAATAATGAAAGAACCTACAAAACTTTAAATGTAAATACACTTCAAATACACTCTAGTGTATTTAACTCATCTGGGGTATTTTAGAATGAAATAATATAAACCCAAAATACAATCAACATGCACAATATTCAGTTTGTGTAAAAATATTTCAAAACATATGCAGGGAGTATCCAAATCATTCATCAGGTTTATTAGTCAAGTTAAAGATACAAAATCATGTGAAAGGGTACTCATTTTGTAAAATACTATTGCACATCTGAGCACACCAATGGATTTATTGCTGTTGTCACTGGAGGAGATCACACAGTATGCCAGGAGATCTGGTAGGGAAAATATGGCTAAGAAGTTAATCTCCATTAAATTCTGCTTGAGAAATTAATTTTGTTCCAGATTTCTGGAAGAAATCCTAAATTAACTTGCCATTACAAACTTCTTACAAATTTGCAATTATCAGAATAAATAATACTTTTGTTAAAGCATTAAGTGTAAGGACTGTGACTCTGTTGCAGCAGAGAAGGACTAGTCTAGGACCCTTCATGACTGCAGCATTTTCTTATTTGGGATGCTCTCCTTTGATAGTGAGGATATCCTCGCCTGCAGGTACAAAATACCTGAGCACAGTATGTGGCATGTCAATAAATGAGGTCTGTTTTCTACTAAATTATTGATAATAGGTGTACTCTTTTTGTTCATTTTTAAACCAAGACAATGAAAATACTTTGCAGGAGAGTTTTGGGAAAGATTTCCTCACAGTAAAAGACCACTCTCTTCCGTCTCCCTGATCAGCAGTGGTGAGCAGCAGGATGCTGTCCTGGGTTGCACATTCAGCCATTGAAGCAAACTGGTTGTGAGGTTTCAGATGTAGGAAGGGCTGTGAGGGACAGGACTGGACCAGATCCTGGAGAGGGAGTGAGCCTGGGAAGAGCAGGCATAGTTGCTTGGTGCACCCACAGCCCTGGCAGCATCTCCGTCCACTATTTCCTAATGGCATTGAAAGGTTTGAAAACAGCATTTAGTGTCTGGTTGCAATTCCTGCTCTATCTGCTGGAGCCAGAAATTGATGCAGTTATTGTTGCAGTCAGGAATAGTTAAGCTATGATTTCTCTAGGGGCTGAGTAATGATGTCCATTTCTGGGTCCTTTTCTGCATTTGTTTTTTATTCTGTGGCTTTGTGTTAATGACTAAATGGAACCTGGGCTCCTCTTTTCTTCTATTTTTGTTTTTTTACAATGTTTGGGAACTGATTTTGTTTCCTAAAAAAAAAATGCTGTGAGATAATGCTGTGCAGGTGTATTCCTCTGGCTCTGGGAAAATGGAGTTAAACATCTGCAGGTCAGATAGCAACCTCACCTCTTCTTTAGGTGCTGAGATAAATAGAAATGGGCTATTGGGAAACAAAGAACTTATAGGAAACCCATCATGATAAGAATGCAGAGTTTACTTTGATCCAGTTTTACTGTTTAGATTTGGACTTAGATTTGTTGTTGTTGTTGCAAGTAATTGGCTACTAAATCTTGGCTGTACAGGTAAGAAAAATCTTCCTACCTCTGGTTGCATCCAATTGCAATCAATCTATTTGAGTTGTTCCACTGGGCCGCTGGCAGTTATGATAAAGAACTTTTTTCTTCACAGCATCCTCTTCAGCTCATCTTCAGAGTATCTTTAGTTCTGTGTCTATGGCTGAGTAGAATCAACAGTCTGCATTCTACAGCTCATAGTAGGAGTGTAATGCTTATAAATATCCTATTATCTATAGGATATATCTATAGGATATATTTGTATTTATGGCAAAGTAAAATTTTAATTAAAAGTCACAGTTTGTATTTTGCAGTTTTGCTAACAGGACTCCAAAATTTTTGATATTACTGGAATGCTATGCTACTTTATGCAAGTATTTGAAGGTGTTATTCTTTCATATGTTAGCAATCATGGAAGCCTTTTTCTATTTGTCCTTAATGGTGAGGCATGTGAATAAGGGGAGGGGGAGGGAAGAGAAGAGAATGCAAGAGAAGGGTGTTGTTTCCTTGGCAACTGGCACTCTGCTGCTCAGGGCACAGGTGGCATCTGTCTTAAAGACTGTTTAACAAAACATACAAGAAAATATGAAACAAAGCCTAGAATTTCTGTGGCAAGAGAAGGATTTTCTCAATCAGCCCTAAATAACTCCAAACACTTCCAAAAAAGTCTCAGCTTTTTTGGTTGTGAATTTGAATAAAAATTAATAGGAAATAAACATTTATATTTATTATTAAAAAAAATAAGGTCAGGGAAAATATCCTAGAAATGAGTGAATTCTAGTAGTCACTGGTCCTGATATTGCAAAGTTGTAATGGTCAGATTTAAGTTGGAAATAATTTTGGAGAGATGGGACCCTCACAGATGTCAGAAGCTGGCTAAGCAAGTTACAGCTTTTGAGGCAACCTGGCATCACTGGCACTGGAAATTCTGAAAGCAGTTTGGAAGTTATCTTCTGTGGGTGTTCTTCTGGTAAGGAGCATGTTAAGCTTTTAATTTTCTGCAATGTAAAGTTAACCTGAGAGTCAGTGTAAAAAGAAGAATGCATAATATACTTGTGTAAGTTTGGATCTGTATTCTGTTCTGAATTTTCACAATTAGTGATTCACAAAACTTTGTTAAGACTCTGTTGTGACTTTGCTATTCTTCCATTAGACATAAATTCAGAGGAATGAAATTCATATTCATCTTCTTGCAAATTAAGTTGAACAATGTCCTTTTCTCTGAAACTTTACTTTTAGACAAAATTGTCTTCAATTAGTTGTTTAGATACAACACTTTTGAAATGAAACTTGAATTGTTCCTATGTATATTCAATATTATGTCTGGAACTGCAGCAGTTATGTCAGAAAAATACATGGCAAATGTGGTAGATGTAGGTAGAGTGTGTGTACTGCAAAAATCAGTAACACCAATGAAAATAAAATTAATTTCCATTACATAGAAAATTGTGTTGTCTTATCAAGTGTTTTCAAAGGCAGCCTGCTTGATTTTGCAGTTTGGAAGCCCTATTTTTTCCCAAATGTTTGGAAAAGCAGTGGGTTGGAGCAAATCATGTTTGGTTTATTGGTGAGAACTTGGAAAGAAAAGACAGCACTGAAAGAGAGATGATTCAGCCAAGATATAAAAAAGAAATTTTTTGAGATGAGGGTAGTGAAACAGTGTAGCAGGTTGCCCAGAGAGGTGGTGGATGTCCTTTTCCTGGAAACAAGTAAGACAAAGTTGGACACGCCTCTGAATAACCTGATCCAGTTGACGATGTCCCTGCTCATCGCCGAGGGGGTTGCACTAGATGACCTTTAAGGGTCCCTTCCAACCCAAACCATTCTACTCACTATTCTATGATTCTCTCATACAAGTGTGTCCAGGCACACATGGTCCTGTCTAAACATATAGGTCCAGTTGCAGGATAGTGGCTCTTCCCCACAAGCCCTAAAATTTTCAGGATTAAACTTCTTGGGGTTTTGCTTCTTTCCACTTGCTCTACTGGATGCAGGCAAGAGCTAAATGAAATTCATAGGTGTACAAAAGATGAAAGCAGCAGCAGCACAGCAGCTCTGTGTTTTGTTGGACTTTTGGAAGTATCTTTTTAAGCACTGAAGGAGAAATAGATTGATTTGCTATTTGTGGCAAGTAATCCATAGAAACTTTATGGAAACTCCAGTGAGAGTGAAGAAATACTAAAAATTTGACTGCCTTTCAAAAACTTGCCACATTTCTTTCTTGAAAACATCACAGTGTTTGCCCTGTTTTTAGCAGGGATCTCCAGAGCTCCCTTCAATCCAGCTATTCTGAGTTCTATGTACATGTACTAAAAGAAGCAACACAGTATATAAAGGGTTAAATAAAACTTCTATTGCATACAGGTGATTGCTAGCTCCTGAATATTTCTTGAGAAATTTAGGATGGAGAAAATGTGTGATCTGTTTCATTTTTTACATATTTTAGACTGTAATCAACATTTGTGGGTATTGAGGGTAGATCTGCAGAAAGGTTAAAACATTTATCAAAAGGTAGCGAAGGATATTTTAGATCATAAATCCTAAATGTAATTGTCTTCTGGGTGCTTTAATTATCAAGACACATGAGACATTGCAGATGGATTGGTTTTGGTGCCGTGATTATTGACACTTGATAGATAAAAGCCCTGTATAACTTTCAGTAAAGGATTTTATTTTAAAGGCCAGAATTCCCATTCTTACATAACTCAGTGACAGCTATTAGAAACATACTTTCCTTGGGCTCCTACAAACAAATAAAAGGACAAGAAAGTGAAGCAATTTGCCCCAAATTTTGCATGCTCACTGGGTACAAACAAGAAGCAAACAGATTTCGTGGCTTATAGTCATGGACTTCACATTTCAGAAGAGCAGATAGGTATCTAATTACTTTCAAAAAAGATTTCAAGTGAAGTATTGGGGAATCAGAAAATGTCAGTATAAAAGTAGTTTCTTCAATTCACCCTGTCTTAGTGTGAGCGCTGTTTTGAAATCTTTAATTACATGGACACTGTGCTTTACATGAGTTCTTCCCTGATGAAATAGGAAAGAAATGTTATTTATTTTTATTTAAAAACTACAGAGTCCAGTTCTGACCTAGGGCAAGTTTTATTCCTTATGATGATGTAATGCAATGAAATATTCTGTTACCACCAGGGAAGATGCATTATTACATTCAGTAATTAAATTACAAGATTTCTGCATGACGTAAGATCTATCTAAATATACCTATAAAAAGGCACAATAGTAGCTATTGATAACTTTACACTAATCATGCTAATAGACATTTTTTTTGTCCAAGGACATTTTTTGCTTTTTATCTCATTTTAAGAAAATTACTTACTCTTACATATTAAAGTGTTTGCATGTTGCAACTAAGAACTAAGAAGAAAGTATAATGAAAATTAGTTTAGTGTAGACCAGATAATCTCTAGGGAGTGTAATTTTGGTATCTTTTGCTACCCAGAAGCCAGTTTACAGATTTTTTTTTTTACAGAAATAACTGATCACCTTGGATGCCAAGCAATGCATGGTGAATTCAGTATTTCTAGATATAAAATGGCATCTCTTTATATTTAATGTGTGTGCAGATGTAACATTCACCGATTATTATCTCACTACAGATTGGAAATTGACTATTATCTTATATATCTAAGCAACATGTTTACAAGACATTTATTGTGGAAAAATTTAATATTCTTAGTAAATAAAAAGGTAAATTAACTCCCTATTGCTAGTAAATGACACTATTCTGAAATATCCAAAGTGACAGGAATGAATGTCACTTTGAATTAATTAGACACTGGTACAATGGGGGTTTTTGCCAATTAGTATTGCTACATTACTGACTTCTGCTTTACAACACGTAAGGCTATATGAATTTTGTATTCTATGCATCTGTAATTAAGACGTTTAATAATTCAAAGCAAGTGAAAACAAAAAATGGATGATTTGGTAAACTTTAGAATTAAGGAACTTTTCTGCTTATGTTTTTTTACAGTTGCCCAGAAAAAAAAATTATAGTGATCTGTAAAGATTATAAGAAGAATTTATTGTGCTTCATTTATATTCACAATTATCCTAAAGAATGCTCATCGACTCTTAAATGAATGACTCTTCATAATTCAGTACCCTACAAAATGCAAGTGTTTCTGGAGTCTCCAACAGTTTGAAATCTGGGTGGATATAAATGAGAATAAGAATCATAGAATCATAGAATGGTTTGGGTTGGAAGGGACCTTAAAGGTCATCCAGTTCCAATCCCAATGCCATGGGTAGGGATGTCACCCACTAGATCAGGTTGTTCAGGGCCCCATCTAACCTGACCTTGAACACTTCCAGGGATAGGCCATCTACAGTGTCTCTGGGCAACCTGCTCCAGTACTTCAGCAATCTCTGAGTAAAGAATTTCTTGCTAACGTCTAATCTAAACCTATCTTCTTTCAGTTTAAAACCATTGTCCCTTGTCCTGTCGCTATCTGACTGTGGACTCTCCCCAATTTTTATAAGACTCCTCCAGGTAGTGGAGGAGTTGACTGGCCACAGATACCAGTGTGTTAGCCATGTGTTATGGCCTAAACTTTTGAATTGTTTGTCTGTGTAACTTTTGCTAAATAGAGAGCTGTTTTCCCCCATATTGTAAGGAAACTTTAGGTTACTAGTTCTTAGATTTGGTCTGGCGTGCTAGATAGCATGGATCATGGGACTTGTTGGTTCAGCTAGAACTTGTGGGAAGCAGTTGTTCTGTAAGTGTCTATTATTTTAAGTGTTTCCAGCACTGCATTCACCTGCTTGTCCCTTCCTAACGTATTTCTGGGAAGTGCTGTCTCACTGGTTATGGGCAGTACAACAGCAGTTTCTCTTGTAAAACTTCCTTATCCTGCCTCTGTAAATATTATTGAGAAAAGGATACAGGCATTATCAAAATAACTAATAATTGGAAAGTATGGTGTCTATGGGTGAGGATGGTACTAGCATAGTCTTATCATCCATACCTTCCCATGTATAGAACCCTTTTGTGTTCTTTCCCTTTAACAAATATAAAGCTATTTGTGTTATCTTGATTGTATTTCAGTGATATCATTGGCCATTTTTCCTAACTTCTGGGAATAACACAGGATTTTCATTGCCATAGCAACTTTTGAAATCCTTAAAATATAGTGTATCACATGTTCTTTTCTTTGGAATGAAGTCCTGCAAAGTGTATCAGAAATTTCATATTTCATACTGCTAGAATAGTCATATAGTTATGCACAAAAGTAATACAAAATCTTAAAATAAAGAGCTATGAGATTAGGCTATCAGCAACATGTATTTATTTTCCGGAGGTATGTTTTTCATTGAAATATTTGAAGACTTTTGGAATTATAACTAGCACACCCACTCTTTAAATATAAGGAAAGTTTTGAAGAGGGAATTGCAGTGGTGAAGAGGCAGAGCAGCAGTGGACAGAAGGCAATTCAATACTACAACTTCTCTAAGATCCTTTAATTAATCTCTTTAAAATGTATTTTCTGCTCTAGCGATCCTGATTTTCAATTATGTGATTTAGAAGCCTACATAATGCTCAAGTGGGATTTACACATTAAGATATGCCCATAATTAAGACTCAAAAAATTAGATATGGAAATTATGCATTCATAGGTGAAACCTCATCACCGCTTTATCTTACCTGGTAGGCACGAGAAACAGGCTTTCCTAAAAGGCCTAATGTCCCTGGCATCAGAGCTGTTGCAGCAAGCAGGATTATCAGATGCAGCCAGAACAGCAACTCTCAGTCACTTCACAGAGTCACACAGGATCCCTGCGGGATCTGACGGGACATGAAGGAAGTGATTTTATGCTGGACTAAGGACAGAGAAGTATATGAAAGACAGAAAGTGTTTGGGAGGAGGGAGGAAAACAGTATTATGTGATAGAAATACTGCTGTAGATGGTAAATAACATTTTCTTTTCGTGATGAAAACTCAAACAACATTAGCCCATACATGCCTCTTCAGTAGTTAGTTCCTCTATCTGTTAGTTTTTTCAGTCATAAACTGAAAGCAGAAGCATGCAAGGATGACTTTCTCTGCCTAATGTCTGCCATCATCTTTTGAGAATCATTATTTTCAGAGTGGACATCTTTGATCTCTTTTACTAAGAAGAATAAATGAAAGAGTAGAAGGAGAGCTAATGCTTTGTGTGTTGTCGCAGTGCCATATAGCAGTCAGTTTTCAAATATTCATTATCCAAGCATTTTTATTCCGCAGTCTAGTGAGAAGCAAATTATACTTCTTCATCTGCTTTCTACAAAAAAGGCTGAGAGGATTTGAATGTATTTGGGGGGAGGAACTAAAATTGGTCCAGATTTCTTCTTGTCTTTGTAATTCTTCCTCCAGCTGTGGCTTTAATTAGTTCTGCAACAGCACCACTGAGAGTCTATCCTTCAATGCCAACATTTGAACATTATAAATGTACATGCTCTTGCATGTAAAGAAAATATGTTTACAAAGATGGAACTTCTTTCTAAAGCTGTATGTAATTTTGGGCTTTACGGTTATTTTGGCTGCACTATTTAAACTATCAGAGAATTTCATCTAAATGATAACAGAAGCTCATCCTTTCCATCCTCCATCTGCAGATATATACAAATATCGACATACAAATACTGACTGCCAAGTGCTTCCTGGATGCGTCCTTCTCATATGGCATTAGGGGCATGTCTGACTGACAAAATAAATAATGGTAGACAAACATTACCAAATAACACTTTTAATATTTTTTAATACTAATTCAATGTGTCATTGTTTTTAATAATATTATACTCTGGGTTTGTTCCTATGTGTCATTTCCATAACATTCTTTCAACAGACCCCATTATGGAAGAATCTAGAAATCTAGCCCAGAATCCACAAGTACAAGCTACAATAAGAAAAGTTTACATACATTTCAAAATTGTCCTAGGTATTTAAAAAGCAAATCTCAAATGGATTAGATTAAAAAAGATCAAAAACTAAGTATCAATTTACACATCTAAGAGATACAACTAGGACACTGATAACACTGTCTGCTTCCTAGGAAGTCTCTAATTCCTTTTCCTGAGTTTCAAAACTGTTTTATAACATGTTACTTAATGAAACAGGAAATGTTTAACAATACTTATGTGTTCTGAGCAGGCATTTGTAGCCTAATTGTAGAGAATTGTTTGCAGAGCATCTGCGCTGCACAAAAATGATGGCAATAAGGAAGCTCTTAGTTTTAAATATAGAAAATAAAATTCTGACCTGCTGTGTGGAGGGCATGGAGTGTTGCCTACAGCTGATGAATGTATGGTGTCACATCAAGGAAAGGGAAAGGTATAAAGAATGTCTCGACCTTCTCATTTCTGTTCTCTTTTTATAAAACTGTGTTATTATTAGTTGTATCTACAGAGTTAGAATCATAAAATCAGTTAACTTGTCAAGCTTCTCTGTAAGTTACTTCATCCAACCTTCTACTGACCACAGGACTAACATTGAAGACTGATCAGATTTCCCAAAGGCTTCATCAGTGAAGCTTTGAGCATCTAAGAGAGTGGAGATTCCATGAAAGTTCAGGGCAGCTGATTTCTGTTCTTAATCATCATAATTGTGAAGGTTATTCTTTCCTTGTGTTTCCTTGTAGTATTCGAAATACTGCTTTGTGCTACTGCAACTGGTTTTTCTTTATTCTCCATGAATGGCTGAGAAGAGTTCAGCTTTGCCTCTCTATATCCTTCCCATGGGTAGCTGAGTACAGTAATTATATGTCTCTCCCCTTATCCCTGCTATCCAGACCCTGTTCACTCACCATTTCTCACCACGTCTCAGCAAGACATTCCTCCATTCATCTCTCACCAGTTTCCTACTGTCAATGGAAAAGTTCTGTGATTGCTCCATTAATAATCTGAAGTGCCTGGGGTAAAAGCCAGTCCGGCAGACAATCTAATAAGCCCCACTGAGGAAGTTAACACATTAACTTGGGCTAATAAGCCCCACTGAAAAAGGGAATACATTAACTTGGTCTTGACTCTGTCCAGCACAATTACACAGCACAGCTTTCCAGTTTTTCCTGCACCTAAGTCTGCTAGCGGAAGCTTTGACGCTGCCTGGCACCCGGCAGGGTATGAATTATTGCTGCTGTAGTTCAACAAGCAAACCTACAACTCTTTGTCAGAAGCTGGCATCCTTTGAAGGTCTGGCCATTTGAAAATCATGAATGTTCTAGCTTTATACGTAACGGTTATGGCCTCTTTAGCTAAATTAAAGCTAAACCTGTTACCCTAAGCCCTTTGCTGGTTGTATGACATATAAAATCTTCCCTTTCTAAGAACTGTTTTGCAGCTCTTTTATTACTGAAGCAAGCATGAGGAAAGAAGATGATAGATTGTGCTATTTTAGGATAGCATACAGGGATGTGCATGTTATTTTGATCCTCTGGGTCTGAAGAAGTATCTGAAGCTATTTGCACTGCTTGGCAAAGTTAGCTATACTCTACACCAGTACAACATACTGCCTTAATGTGTTAAAACAGGAAAAAAACAACGCTTTAAAATGTAGATTTTTTTGCTAGCTGCTGATCTTTCCTTTGGCCTTGATATGAAAATATTCCTTGTGGCATTTGTCACAGGTATTTTCTTATAATCTTATTTCTGCTATTCCCTGAGAGCAAAAGAATAGCTGTAATGAGAGCAGAAGAGGTGTCTTAAAACCTGTTTTGACAAATAGTGAAAATGTAAGTCAACCTACAGATGTAAAATATGAAAGTGTCAGTTGTCAGCTTCTCCTGACTATAAATATTTTTAGCCTTCATGTACTGAGAAATTTAGTTAGTAATATTCATTCCTTCAGCCACTTAAGGCCTTCAGCCTGTTTCTGCTGAATGCTTACCTGTTCCAGAAGATATTTCCACTCTTTTTTTTCCCTAAGAATTGTATCCAATATAAACTTCAGTTTTGCAAGGGCTCTAATATAAGTCAAATAAAAGGCTCTTCATCATACTTTTCTGCTAGGATTTTGTTATTAATTTCCATTGCTAAATCATTAAGCAAAACTATTAAATATAGAAAAAGCCAGTGTTTTTAATAAAATATAATGTCAGCATTTGTAGGAGTGTATCATACGTACAAAATGATGACAATTTATGGGACCTCTAACAAATAATTTTCCCCTTCTGCTATGCTCCCCATTTTGCCCCAGTCATTGATTGACATCTGGATTGGCATGTGCTTGGAGTCTCATTAATTGAGTCTCGTCGACAATACCAAGAGGAATTAGATCATGAAGTCTGGAGACTCCAGGTGCTAGGCTTGTCAACAATAGCTGGGGGTGGTTGTGGTATTTGCTGAGGGAGAGAGAATCAAAAACAGGACAGAAAAATGATTAATAGAAAAGCATAGAAGTGTTTTACAGTGGCAATGGCTTCTAATGTGTGCCAAATCCACTTGTATAACCTTGTATTCCTCATGAGACTCTTCAGTGTCACTTCTGGACTGAGCTTTCAGACATTAGTTAATCATATTTTCACTGTACTTCTGCTGAAAGTATAATAGGTTGTAAATTCAATAGCACTGAATAATAGGAATTTTTTCTTTGATTTTAAGTTTTTTACTCATGGAAAGCTTTTTTTTTGGCCAGCAGTTTCTGTGCATATGTAACTGAGATGACAGCATGCATGTTTTTAGAATACTGAAGATGATGTTTTTTAAAATACTAGTTCTTTACTGTTTATTGTTAGTACAACTTGAATTAATTACTAGAGGGAAACACTGTACTGAGCACTGGTAAAATTCCTGGTGGTCTAGTCATATTTTAAATGCAGAGCACTTTTGCATCCTCTTACATACTTCTTCCTGTAACTCAAGTAATTTTTATAATCTTTTTTCAATTTGTGGCATGGATTTTTTTGATGGAATTAAATAGCAAAGAAACTTAAGTGATCTTAAAATACCTTCAATATTTCACTTTTAGTCTATCTAAAATTTGATCTATCTATGTGTACAATGACTGAAAACCTTTTTCTATGAAGATATGAGAACTCAAAATTTACTTGCATGTTTTGATGTTAGTAAATACAGTTATGTTCAGTAATGCTAAAGTAAAACTAATTTTAAACTCAACTACACAAAAATATATACTGGAAGCTAATGATTGTAGCTGGTAATTGAAATAAAAATTTTTATTATATTGTCCACAGAAAGAGATAGGTATTTTGTATGTAAGCTGTCAAAAATAAGTGTTGTATTAAATTTTAAGTATTATAAGAAACAAGATTCTTAACAAAATTCAGATAGACTTTTGAATATACAAGAAACAGTGTCCTATATGTATATTTATGTGCTAACATCACATTAATTGTGCAATAACATAAAAAAATAGCATTAATATCTAAGGAGAAACGATAATTTTTTCTAGTGCTTCTGTAAGCATTTTTACATGCTATTGATATAAGTAAAAACTGTAAGCTTCCGTGTTCTAATGATTTCTTTCTTAATGTTCTATTTTCTAGGTAAGTACTCTGTCTTTTTCTTCCTAACATTCCTCTCTGCCTTCTCGAAGTTAAGTGAAAGAGGTAAAAATCAAGACGACAAAAAATGAAGGTCCACTTGGTAAGAACTTACTTTGATTTACAAGCTCGTCTACTTTTTTGTTTTTTGGTTGAAGGGATGCACCTGTTACAGAGGATTAGCTTGTGTAGAATTGGTGAGAGGACCCATTTGGAGCAACTGTTCATGAAATGGTCGTGGTACTGTCAGACCGCCCAGGTGAACTGCAGGCAGCATTGCCTCCTGTCTGGGGTCTAGGGTCACACTATCAGTGTAAAGGCTTTTCTATTTCTTACAAGGCTGAAATACTTATCCAGAGAGTTTTCATGGCAGAGATCTCTGTGTTTGAAAGTTGTTTGTCATATATCAAAGATGGAAGAAACTGCCCTTTTGGAAAAGGTGTTACACAAGGTATCTGGAGCAGTAATGGGGCTCTTACTAAAGCACAATTTGGTCTTACTTCCTTCAAGGGAAACAAGGCAATTACTTGCAATAGCAAAAAGTGAAAAATAGGGGAAAATGCCTTTAACCGTGGTTCTTTTTAGTTTGTCTCAGAACCATTTGATGAAGCAGTAGAACAGATGGCCTTCTGAACTTCTCCAAAATCTTGTTGTCTGTGCTGAATTGAAGCTATTTATACTGATAGCTTCCATTGTAGTTACAGTTACAGGAATGCAGCATGCACCCTTAGCCAGCTAGGACTGATTACTTTTACTTAGAAGGCCAAAGAGAGGACACAGAGAAAGAGCAGAGGAGGAGACTGAGGATAATTACAAGGTAAATGACACAAGTGAATGTTTTAGAGCAGAAACATGAATCTCACACTCCAGTGGTTTTCAGGACCTAACCAAAGATATTTGAAGTGATGATGTCCTCTGGACTCACTCTCCAAATCAGAATTTTGAAAGTTTAGTGGTGCTAAGGGGATTCCAGGAGTTCTGGACATGACCATGGAAGGCTAACCTGCTAGCAGAGATGAATCTCATCCATCTACCTGTCCTCTGCAGTACCAGTGTCAAACTGGTAGATGCCCCAGGACTCATACTGTCTTAGGAATCTATACATGTTCCATTGCAAAACTCAAGATCTTGTGCTTGCTAGACACTAAAGCTTTTCTGACACATCTGAAAAACAGTTATTAATTTTAATCTTGTATGAATTTAGTTTGCCTAGTTATACACTGCCTGCATTAAGTTTCGCTGTATTTGTGTTCACACACATACAGATACACAAGCACACATATGTGTATCTGAAACCATGGTAAAAAGCCAAGTAAATTATTTTTGAGCTAGATAGTTTGGAAAATGAAAATTGAAATAGCTCAATAAAAATTTTTACTTGAAGAAAGGTTCAAAGGCTAAAAAGGACAAGATGAGACAGTAGTGATTGCAATTTTAGGAATGATGGGTAAAGACTTCCATCTTGATTGAAAGTAAAAAGAATAGAAGCAATATTTTTGTATTTCCCTCGTTTTAAAGAATGACTAATTGAGCTTTTTAACACCTAAAGAAGTTCAGACATGGAGCAATATTTCTTTAAAAGGTTACAGATTATTGAAAATAGGAGATTGTAATCTCTATTGTAAATTAAAACTTCCTTCTGTCTATTGTACATAATTAAATCATTTAATCTATCTATAAAAATCAAATATTCCTCTAATTAAAAGAAAATTAAATAAGTTTAGAGGAGCAACAAGAACAACAAATCAAAAGCCACACATGCTGTATATTTTCACATTTTACTTGTTCATTTAGTGTCTTCTTGGTGAATCTACATAGTGACTGTACTGAGATCTTTAAAACTTCTGTATTTGTTTTGAGAAGATTAGGAGAAAAATAATGGCTAATATTATGATAAAAAAAATTTTTAAAGCTTTTCATAATAGATGTTATTGTTCAGATGTATAGGAGATAATATACTTCAGGCAAGAAATGGTTTGATAAGGAGTGTGTTACCAGATCAGCCTGTAGAGTGTGACATGAGGGTTTTAGCATAGCAAGTGGTTGGTGAATAGGGAAATTAGAAAATTCACTGAGGCTTCATTATAAGTAGTTTAAAAATTCATGCAAATTGTTACTACATTTTGCTACTCAAGGTACTAAAATAGTATATCTTATTCTGAGTTGTCATGGAATAGAAACTATCTTTCAAGGTGACCTTTTTTTGTAAAACATCTTTTGCTCTGTAGTTCTATAATGAAAAAAAAGCAAAGCCATTTTCATAGCTGGTAAAATCCTGTAAAGCTTTCAACGCCATATTCCGGTTTCATGTTTCAACACCAAATTTTCCTTCAGAATGATGTGTTGCATGTAAAGGGAGAGGTTAAATATGTATTTTTGTATGCATAAAAATTTGTATAAAACACACTTGTGATTTTGTGTCCATTCCACACAGCTTTAAAATTCTTGTAGTTTAAAACACCTTTTGGGGGAGAGGAGTGAGTTCTGTGGTATGGCAAAAACCAGCCATGGCACATAGGCCTGCAACCTCTCATTTTCTGGTGCTAGCAGACTGCATAGAGCTGTATGCATTCTGACAGAAAATTAGGTTGAATCGGACTTTTATGAATTCTTGGATAAGAAGCCTGTTGAGAACTGCCTACTGTGATCCCTGTATTGCCATCCTCAAGGCCCAAATAATAGAACCATTTAGAAACAGTGCCTTAAGAGGAAAGGAACTGGGACTTGGAAGGTAGAACGAGTTTCTTTTGTACCATGCAAAATAAAGAAACAGACATATTTCAAGCAAGATCTTTTATTTATTTCTGCAGGGACCGTTCAACTGTGCAAATTGTACTATTTAGGCAATATCTTGTCTATACACATAATATCTTACAGTACCTCATGCATGCACAAGTGACAGTGTTGAGAAATGGCTCAAACGTAATTGCATTCTCATAAACAGAGAGCAAGCTGAAATAAAATGCAGCCTTGCCTTGGATTTGTTTTTAATTTTTACCTTTTTTTTAACCCAATCTTTTTTGTGTTTAAATATTGGCATTTTACATTCTAGCCACTTCTGCTGATGTTTTTCTAACATCTTTTGTCAAACCAATTTAATATGCAGCTGTTCTTTCTACTAGAGGAAAACCATATGCAAATAATGTATTTAGTAGCAGAATCTTATTGACTTAAAAGCTTGAGGGTTTATTTTTTGTGAAACCTTTGTTGTCTAGCACAGAGTGGGCTTTTACTGGGTTTTGAATGCATTTTCCTTGTCATCCCTATACTTGTTGCATTATAGTGCAGACACAGAATTAAGCACTGTGAATGTGTTCTTCAAAAGACCAAATAGTGTATCTTCTGACAGGCTGTTACAGGAATTAAAGCTGTGAACTCATAAGGAGAGGAGTAGTAAATTGTACTTTTGGAACAAATGTGCTAATAAAAGAGGAGCAATCATGGGCAGTGTGTGCTACAGATGATGACAGCAGAAATGGAAATGTACCTGGTTTGTGTTGTTGCAGCTAAGATAAGCTTAAAATCTTTGTTCTTATCTCAGTTTGAGGCAAGTACTCTCACATGTTTAAGATAACATCAGATAACTATAAGGTTACTGCATACTTTCCATATTTGGAATGCATGTAAAATGACTAACACAATATAGTTCGCTCAGACTCCTGCGTAATCCTAATAAAAATAAGTCTGCACTGTAGAGCTAGATGACTTTGGTACCCTCTTGCATATAGAAAATGCAAGGTATCTAGAGGGAAATTACAGGACCTGTGTTTTTCCACTTAATTTTAGGTTTGTGACTGATCTGAGGATAGTAATCCTCTGGTAAATTTTTATAAATCGCTCCACTGAGTAAGTAATAAAAAGATAGAGGTCTTTTTCCCTGCAACACAAATGAGAGTGTGGCAGTTGGACAGAATGTGTTCTGTGCTCTCTGTAACAAATTTCCATGGCTTTTGGATTTTTTTTTTTAATTAATAAAAATTTTTAGTATCATCTTTTTGAGGCCAGAAGAGTGCCTGTTTCCTGACTCTTCTATAAGTTGTGTGCTTTTACTTTCTTTCATTTTGGACCTGGTACGAACAAATACAGTCCAGAATGCCAGTCTGCACCCTGTCATCAGAGATGCACAGGAAACTTTTAGCACTGTTGGGTGGACATGGACTTTATTTTCTTTCTCTCTGTCCTGTCTCTCAGCACAACCTGTCCTATCAGCCTGACTCTATTCCTCACCTTCTCCCCTAATCCGTATATCCTTTGGGCCTATGCTATGTTTGTTGTCCCCAGCCTTGTCTTTCATTGGCTGCTTCCAGAAAACAAAACAAAAGAAAACAATTGTCTTGTGTTTACAAATATTTTAGTCTTCTAAAAAGTGAAAAACCTTATTTTGAGATCTTTTTTATGTGTTCTACACATAAGTTGTCCACAACTATACTATATCATGATGCTATCCCACAAAATTTTACTCTTGTTTCTTCTACATCTTAGTGTTTTTTGCTTCAAGAGTTTGTCATGGTAATAACTTGTCAGACATAAGCCAGCATGGATCTGATTGTTTTTAGTTGCTGGGGTTGTCAACAGAAAATTCCACCATATTCTGAAACTGTATTTGGGTGAGACTCTGTCTTGGTCTGAAATAGAACTATGATGTATAGTGACTACATCCAGAGTACAAACTTGTTCTGAGCTTATGTAGCTCCGAGATCTGATTTCATGTTATTATGGCATCCATCTGCCTTCACTACAACTGACTCTGTTACATGCTCTGTACCAAAGAAGGTTTCTCTTTGTACTGTGTTCCTTCCTCAGACTTACAATCAGTTTGCTGTGATTCATGAGCAGTCTCATTTTGGCCTTTTTCAAACCGCTCTGCTTACACCACTTCTTTCTGCAGATTTCTTTCTCAATTGGCTAATTCCTTAACTGGAAGTGCACAAAGGCTTTGAGCACAATAATGCCTAAACCTCCCTAAAGGACTCTTCACAGCAGTATCAACTGAAATCAGCTACTAAAGTAGCTTCAAAACTCCACTGAAATCAAGATATTAATTAATTGGTAACATCTGCAAAATTTTACTTTCATCCATGCTTTATTGTATCAAAAGAACAACATATACAGTCTCCTCTGTGATTTCTGGGGTAAAAAAAGGTGACCAAGTTTGTCTGAATCGATAAAAAGACTGTAAGTTCACACAGAGAGTCTGTCCTGCTATGATCACAGAGTGTATCTTTGAGTATCTCTTCCATCAAAATGAAGGCTTGCTCTATCCACATATCCACATTCAAGTAAGACTCTCAGAGTCAATCTTGGAGACACAGCAGTTCTCAAAATGTTCTAACAAGCAACATGATGTTCGGCTGTGTCAAATGTATAAAGTTAACAGGATCATACGACAAATTTAAGAGTGGCATTACAGTCTGACTGATTATGCTGGCACTCTTCATTTCCACCATCCTGAGGGGGTAAAATCTGTCAGCTGTCCACAACTGAATCTACGCTGACACTTACATCAAACAAAAGGGATTGTGATCTTTATAACTTGCCCAAATCTAGCTCTGAAAATAACTTGCCTACTTTTCTTTCAGGGCTTGCTAGGCAATGTTCCTGAAATTTTTCCCTGGCGTTTTACCTGCTGCAGTTATACCTAAGATGGCATCATGTGTCATCTGGTGCTGTTCTCAGGTTTAACCTCAAGCCATAGAAAATATTGAAGTGTTGACAAGGGTCACCTTAGCATTTGTATTTATAAGGTACTAATTAACATCAACACTTCAGAGCAGACTTATTTAATTTTCTCCACTAGTTTAAGGCTCTGATAATATAGGACTAGGTAGCCTTTAATTGGTAATCTTTAGCAGTTCGAGTGAGAAGTTTGAATGGACTTCAAATTTAAGGTCATGAAAGGAAAACCAACCTTTGGTATAAAGCCTCAAGAGCTTTGTGATGATGGTTATTTACACTTTACTGTAAATTATTATGCATGAATAATTATTTACAATACAAAATTGGGATAAGGTCTTGTTTTTAATTCTTCTCCTCACTTTTTTATTCATCTTCAACACATGCTCAACAAATTTGGAAGGACTGTGAAGTAATATTTGCAAATACTTAGTGACCTTGTTGTTCTCCCTAACTCTTGCTCTGCATCTTACCCCAGGAAGCAGTATGACTCATTTCATACAATGAAGTCATTTTTTAAAGAAATATTTTCTATGAGATGGTGGTGGCTTGAGTTTTATCGTGATAGAAATCAGAACTTATCCGGAATAGACATAGAATACAAACAGATATATCCATTAAATTGGAAGAGAGGATGACTAAATACTAATTATTTTAAACACTTTGAGAAGGGGAAAGGAAACCCTACCAAGCATTTCCTATAAGAGAAATAAAACCATTCTTTTATTATAAAAAGCAAATCATAATAGCATACCTGTCACACCACATGCAGCAATGCAGAATCTATGTCCCTGTGTGTGAAAGCAGATCCTCTGTTCATTTCAGTTGCAAATCAGCATGTAATTTTGTCTGCAGTGCCTGAAGTTTATTTGTAGCAGAGATCAGGAATTGGGATGATTGTATTGAGGAAAAGAGTCCAATACTCAACATGGTTGGTGCAGCACAAGAAGTGTTACAACTATCATGGTGAATATGGTAAAGTGCAGTATATATAAGATCTCTGTGGAAAGAAGGGGATTTGTTTTTTGTATACAAACTGTGGTTTATGCAATATTTTCATAACTGTGAATATTCTCACCTTTTCAATTTGCTTCATCTGCTACAACATACTTAAAATTCCATGCCGAAAGAAATACATTAAGAAACATATGTGTTGCAAACTTTGACATTCTAATTATATAAGGGATTAAATTATCCTATTTAATAAAGTTAATTTTGACTGTGCATACATGGACTGATAGTCCTGAGATGTTTAACTGTGAGCTTTTACGAAGAACCTTAACTTTATGTATTCAATGAGATGACAGGACAGTTTCTTATTTTATCTTCATTGTTTTTTGTGGAGAATCCCCTTACCTTTTTTTTGTCCTTTAAAAAAGCGACTCAGTCCCAGAGGCAGTAGAACATTGTGAGTCCTGACTGGGAAAAAAATTTGTCAGTTCTCTAGTTCAATTTTCTGAAGTGGTCAACAGTATAATATCTGGGTCTGTGTATTTGTCTTTACAGTAACCTGAACGTCTAAAATGGTAGCGAATCTTCTATTGTCTGCCACAGGAATATTAATGGCAAAGATATACATAATATATATACATATTTTGGGTATTTAATTTACAAACCAATGATATATTTTGATTTTTATGTTTGTTTTTTATGGCATCTTTTTGATCGCATCTCTTACCAAAAACACTTACAAATGAAGGTTCAATGTTTCCACAAGAGGGGCAATAAAGATCCCATGAGAGACCTGGTTAAAGGCAGACACCACTATTGCAGACATAACATTTAGGGATGTTGCACAAGGAGCTTTTAATGGAAAAGACATCCGTATTCTTAGGGAATAATTTCTTTCATTCTGTAAGCTTGAAGCTTGAATGCTCACCTTATCTTATTTGCTTGAATGCAAATCATTACTTCTTTCCTTGCTCTTTCAGTTAATAACTTGAACCAATTCACTGGGGACTCAAATGAGCACCCTAAGCCACACAAGAGTGGGAGGGAAGCTGGATGCAGCTCAGTTATGCGTACTCAGCTCTGACCCGTTGCGGCAGAGTCAAAACTGCTGTGAGACACTCAGGATCTTAAGAGTTATTCTGTTTTCAAACATAAGGAAAATATATTTCAGTCTTGATTCCCAAACAAACCCTTAAATCTTTAGATTGATAGATCAAATTAAACAGTGTTGTATACAAGGTACTGTGAAAATTTCTCTGAGCAAGATGAACTCAGCTTGTTAGGACGTACATCAAGCTACATCCCATAATTATGCTGCATCACCCTGTTTTCAGAGCAAAAGTTCCTCCCTTTTCCTGGACAATGTAGAACTAAGACTCCTTTGCCTTCAGGAAAGGATGTCATTCTGCCTTTTTTTCCAGCAGTTAGATTAAGTTGAAGGCATATCTTCCTGCTCTTTCTCTCTTGTGTGATTTGTGTGGGGTGTGACAGCCATGTGAACAATATCACTGTGAGAGTGTTTTTATTTTGTTTTGTTCTGTAGGAAAGTTTTAAAACAGCCTGGTTATATCATTCTGGGAAGAAATAAAGAGCACTATTAGATCTATACTATAAATTTTAAAATGGCATGGAATGTGGATGTGAATTTATACCAAGTAGAGATATCTACTCCTTACAGGTTTCTATGGGAATCAGAAAGCCTTCATAATGTCAGTATTAAAGAGGACAGCACAATTCTTCACTTTATTCATGGAGTTGTTAATAAAAAAAACAATGAAAGTTGAAAACTAACCAGAAGTTATAACCTTTACAAATTTACAGTTTCTGATGGAAAATACCTTTCTTGAAAATTTATTGTCCGTGGAAACCTGTAATGGAATACACAGCCTTTCACCTGTACATTTGCCGTGGTTTTAAACCCAGCTAGAGATGAAGCATCAGGCAACCACTTGCTCAACTCCTTTTCTCTTCCCCCCACCCCCTTCCCAAAAGACTGGGAAGGAGAATGAAAGTACAACTTGCGTATTGAGATTAGAACATAATTGAAAATAAAGTAAAATAGAATAACAATTTCAAATAATAACAATGATAATAAAAAGCAAAAAAGGGCCAAGTGATGAGCAATACAATTTCTCACCACCTGCTGACTGAAGTCAGACCCCCCTTCCCAAACCCAGATCAGGCATGCTTCCAGGCATCTCCCTCCAGTTCATATCCTGGGCATGACTCCTATGGTGTGGAATATCCCTTTGGTCAGTTAGGGTCACCTGTCCTGTCTGTGCTCCCTCCCAGTTTTGTTAAGGTTTTTTTTGTTTGCTTGGTTGGGGTTTTTTTGCATACTTCCTCACTGGCAGAGCATGAGACAAGGAAAAAATAAAAGTCCTTGACTTGGGATGATCACCCCTTAGCAAAACCCAAAACATCAGTGTGTTATCAACATCTGATAACATCTATTTTCATCTGAATCCAAAGCACAGCACTGTAACAGCTATTTAGAAGAACTTAAGTCTACTCCAGCTGTAACCAGGAAAACATTATCAATTTTAATTTATCCCTGATGAAGAGTGTGCAAATACACAATACATGTTTGGTTTTGGCAATATAAGAAGTGAATGCATAGAAGGTGATATCACATAAAAAGAACAGAGGTATATGCCTAAAAAATGGACTCAGAAATTATTTGATTATTTACCCATACAAAATATACAAAATATAAAATTTAATCCTAAATAGACAAATTTGTAGTTAGTATGCCGCAGAAGCAACGTACCTTACCAGCACCTAACATTTCTGAAATGTCTTTATTTTGCCTATTCAGTAAACAACACTGGCAGTACTAACTTGATATTCTAAATATAGTAGTAGCAGCTAATGTTCAAGGAAGATGTTCATTTGGAGAGATGAATAAACAGAATTGTTCTGCTGTGTAACTGCTGCAGTATGTCATTAATGTCTTTTAATGAGTGACATTACATACAGTGACGCTATCTATGCTTGCAGACTGAATTTAATGAGAACTGATTTTTTAATTGCTTCTATTCATCAGCTATTTTATGCCCTTAAATAATTTTTCTGTCAGAAGAATATGATTTCCTTGCAATGAGATAGCTGAAATTCAATTTTTCGAACCTTTCTGGTTTTGTTGTTAAGATGCATGACAAAGAAAGGGCAGGCTTCTGGGCCAGTGTTGCAAATGGGGTGCTGAATGGACCCACTGTGGCTATTCTAATGGCTTAATGATACGTGAGGGAGAGAATAGAAGGCCTTCATTAAAAATTCCCTGGGTTATTTAATGAGATAAAGGGAAGCAAAAGTGTGTAGGAGTCCATTGAAAAAAAAGGGTCTTCAAGGGAAGCAGCATGTAGTCCTACATTTCAATAGCAAAAGTGTATTGGCAGAGTAAAAAGAACATATGTTAAAACCAGATTCATCTTTGTAAGACAAATTCAAACATTAAAAATTGAAGCCAAGTATATGCCATTATTTAATATTTGTCTCACTCCCTTGAACTGGGGGTCTTTTCCAGTATATATTTGATATGTACTATGTAAAACCGTTTTTGTTGTCTGTGTATGTGACACACGGACTCACAATATGTCTATGCAATCTGTGCAGTGCTGTAAGCAAGAGCTGGTTCTTATTCACAACTTTATTATATGACCCATATGTTATGAATTTTTGTTTTTGTGTTTGTTTTCGCTGGCACTTTGCAGGACATACAGCATACTTAGATTACTATCAATCAGAGTGCACTTAGCACTTTATAAAAAACCCATGCGAATAGTTTTGGACAATTCAAGCAATAGTCTTCTTTATAAGTAAATTAGCAGTACTTTTTTATAGGAAATTCATCCTCTAAGATATGGGAAGGACAATCAAATGTTCATCAATCAAGAAGAAATGTGTTGAAATAGCATTTGTGTTCCCATATTTCTTTTGCCTTTCAATTAGGAGTTAAATAATTGCCCATATTCAGCAGTCAGTGAATGTTCAACAGCAATATTTAAAGTAGTTATTTAGATAAATAAATGTGTATAAAGGGAAAATAATCAAAATAATTAAGGGGAGGGGAGCTTTGTCCAATCTATTAATCTATGTATTAGGGTCTTAGTTATTACTGTTTTCTGGAGAGACCATATCTTCATCAGAAAAATTTGTCACATGTTGTCAAACCATTTTCATGTCATCTGTCGATTCTTTGTCAGTCAGAATATTTCTGGGAAAAAATTCTTGTCACAAGGAAAAAGGTCTAGTTAGTGGAGAGGAACTGACGCTATATAGGTGAAGAAAAATCTTTTCATGTATTTGGGCTGTGAAGTGAGGAACACCTGCCTTTTCCTTAAAATGTTCTGTAGTCTAGTGAAGCCCATGGCATTGGCTGAGGCTATCTAGTCAAAACTGTGCAATCTTATAGTAGTAATAGGAGTAATAGGAGTTAAAATGTTGTAATTTCTCCCATACAGCAAGAGAAGATTTTGCTAATTATTATTTAATGTCCTGTTATTTCCTGGTGTCAAACACAAATCGAACTAAGTTTTAAAAGTTTCACAAACATTGTTGAAATTTGACACATAAAATAGTCATACCCTAACCCTAACCCATATACCATATGCCAAAATGAATGTAATTCCTTAAAAGACACAAGGTAAGTATTCTACATTTCACTGGGACTTGGGCTTATGAATAAAAGGTAATAAAAACATAGTTTTTAAGTTAAGCATTCAAAAAAAGTGTTGAAAAACTTTTAATGAGACAAGTAAGTAGGTAGACGTTTGAGTAATACTTGAGTCTTCGATTACATTATGGGCACAAGCTATGGTTAAGTTTCATTTCATTTTTGTCAAGTGTTTTAGGATATTTAAACTAAGTTGTATGTCAATCCAAAATATCAATATCCATCCACACAGTAAAATCTCAGATGGCTTAGTTCTACACTGACTTTAACACATCAGATTGAAAAATTGAGGATATTTATTTCACATAAATGTTGATTTTAGAGAATTTTTGAATATTGTAACGTACTGTTGACCGCATCTTCTTGGAAAGATTTAGATTGCTCGTAGGATATCAAAATTAAGTGGTTTTAATTTTTGTGCAAAAATTCCATAAAAGTCAATCCCATTTCAAAATGTCTTGATATATCCCGATGCTAAACTGTCCCATTGAAATTTCCCTTGAGACTAATTTGAATATAGTCTAATTACCTGCACACACATTATTTTGGAAACATTATGTCAAAGTAAGTTCACTTTTTCTGGCTGCATACTTTACGAAGGTGTTAAAGCTGAAGATGTGTTTGGCATACAGTTTTCAAAAATTCATCCTTCACTGAGGAACAAAAGACCTCTCAGGTAAAAGACAAGTTCCATGGAGCATATCTGGTGTCAGTGAGATTTCCAAGCTATAATAGCTCCATATTTTGAATCTACCCAAATTAGATAAAAATAGTCTCATCCAATGGGCTGTTCAGATTTGTAGAAAGTGCTTTACGGTTGATATGATATTCCATCCCACATGTAAGGACAGACTGTGAGATGGGGAGATATTATTTGCCATATATTTCCCAGTAAATTTTCATGGCCTCTGAAGACAGACAGACAGATGACTGGGAGGAAGATTGGAGCCTCCCAACTCTTCTGGTCCAGTGCTGCTGAGGGCAGCCTTGTGGCTGAGGCGCAGGCATTAGCATTGCAATGGAGAATTTACTGACACAGCAGGGCACCTGAAGTGCTGTTGTGCCCACTTTAATTCCTTCTTTGGTGAAGAATCTTCAATGCATAATTTAAATCAATTTTGTACCTAGAACAAATATTTCCAGTTGTGCGTAGATAGCCATTATGAAATGGAAAGAAACTATTCCACTTTATTAACAAGGAAGAAACTGTTCCATATATAAAAAGACTGGTTTACAACCATCTTTAGTTGAACTTAAATAAACTCCAAATGTAAACAAACAAACAAAAAACCAACCGAACAAGAACCCAATAAACAAGCCACAACTGAGAAAAAACCTTTTGATTTTACTCTGATCTGATTTTTCTTATTTTATTTTTAGATTTTCCTACTTTCCTTATGTTTTTCTCCTTTCTTTTTCTGTCTTAACTAAAGTAAAGATCTAACAGGCAGTGTGTTTGTGTTGCTTGCTTTTTAGGTTTTTTGGTTTTTTTTTTTCATATCTGTATTTGCATGTTGGAGAATGGCTACTTGAGGCTTAGGTTAGATATATTTATTTATTTTAGCTTTCTGTTGTACAAAGCTGAAGTAGTTTCTGAAGGGTTTTTTAACTGCTGATATTTTATACCCTAAGGAGAATCAGATGTAGCCTTATACTAATGCCACATTTAAAGGACTAGTGCAGATTTTCTGCTCTCATCTGTCACGTTTTCATCTTTCCAAGAGTATGGACTTCTGCTTCCTTAGAGTGGCTGTTAATGCAGCAAAGAGTTTACCTGGATTGAATTCAATCTTACAAAATTATACTCCAATTATACAGACAAAGCAGTTTCAGGACACAAAGAGAATTAAGAACCACCTATAAAAAGTCTTATGTGTTACATTTATCTGTTTTTATTAGACACAAGGGAAGCACACAGTATAGATGACTGTCCACCTTCTGCCTGTTTTTTTCATCACCTAACAAAATCCTATGAGAACTTTGACACCTGCCAAGGGCTCATGACAAATTGCTTCTGTTTCCAGCCAGGCACTGAGGGTGGCAGCACACGGAGCAGCTGCATTGTGATTGCAGGCCACCGCCCCTGTCTGATGCATCTGGACTTTTGAACCCCTAATTCCACTTCATTTTAGTGGTTCCAAGGCAAGGTGTCCTGCTTCCCATTCTGTTGGATACCTCTGTTTCCTGTCTGCTTTCACTGAGATATCGTGGGCACATTCTTGCCATTCGCTTCTTTTCCCTTCTCTAGTGCACTGCAATCTGGGAAAGGTAAATGTTGCCATCCCCTCTGGAGCCAGGCATAGGGTATTCCTTGGGAACACTCCCGGGTTCATTGTTCTCACAAGGAGCCTTATCTTTCTTTCTGTCTTCCTGTTAGGTTTCCACCTTTGCAGCCTCCTTTGATTTAATGCCAGCAATTCAAGAGGATTAATAGCAGTCAGATAGATTGAGGTGCTTATAGTAGTTATATATGATACAGACAAAATACCCCTAGTTTTCCAGTTCTCCATGATAGAGCTTTTTCCTATGCTGAACATAAATCTCTTTCTATCCCTCAGATTCTCATGCTGTAGTGTAAAATGCACTTCATAATTTGATTGTGTGTGAAAGTAGCACTGTAGTACTATTTTTCTGGATTTTTTTATAGTTGGGACCTCTAAGAGCATTGCACAGAGAGCTGAGATAGTGGAGGCCAAGTAGATGCAGTTTCATAAATAAAGGCAATTCCATGGATAATTTTGAATTGTTGAATTGTATAAAATGTGTTATAGATATGAGAAAACAATTTTATATGTTCTTAGGTTCTTAGGTGGGGTTGTTCACATTTTGTTACTTTGTTTTAATGGAGAATGCTTTACTATGCAATAAGAAACATACCTCAGAATATAAAACTTCATAAAATATATAATAAATTATATGATCTTCATTTTTTCTTTATAGAGATAAAATTATGAAATAATTTGTAGAGCAAATCTAATCAGTATGAGTTCACATCGTGAATCTTAGAAGTTATTTGACCTTTTAAAGTGTATCAGTGGGTAGAACCTCCTCCTCCCACTGTGATCTTTTGACGTATGCAAAAACATCTCTTCTGGCCCACCTGCTGCTTCAAAGTGGATTCAGTCTGTGGCTTTTTCAGATATTGGTCTTAACGGACTAAACTATGTTTTTATGGTCTGTCTCCACAAAGAAAAAAAAAAAGGCAAATTATTAGGGAAAAGATTAAAAAGATTAGTGCCCACGGGTGAGGGAGACTGTTCCTGAGTGACTTTCTGCTTTATTTGCTTAATCAATTATTGGTTGGAGTATGACTGGGTGGAAATAAACAACCAACTTCCTGCATCCATGAGGATGACAGACGCAGCTGAGACGAGGAGCATTTGCTTTCCAGGCACAGGACTGCTTGGCTCCTTTGGAGCAGCATACTTCAATGACGTTGACTATGTAACATTTTGTTTCCAGTTTTCCCAGGAATGCATCCTTTGGGCTGTTAGTCTTGTGCTGCTTCTGTTGGGATAAAATGAGTTTACCACCTAGCTGTGATCACCTGGCTCTGGGGAAAGTGGCTAGATTCCAGAACGCTTGCACTCACGGATCGCCTTATGCTATTAACAAGCCTATTGATATTAAACAGCAAAGGAGACGGTATGAGACTTTATTATTCTTCAGCAAAGTGTTTGCATTGTCTACAACTTGCTGCCTTTAAACCTTCTGTGCTTGTTTGTAGAGAGAGGGGGAGAAGGGGTGTGCGATATAAAAACCATTTCATTGTTTATGTGTTCAATATTAAATCATTGAAGAAAAGTGTAATGAAAAAGAAAAAGGCAAAATACCAGGTAACAGAAAAAAAATATAGCAGCAGAAAGTTATATTTTTATTGTATGTATGTGCAGTTACCAATAATTAGAAAGTTTTTCAGGGATGAAAAGTAACTTAATTTTTAAAAATACAGGTAACTAAGGCTACTGTCTTTAAATTTCAAGCAAAAAATATACTAGGAATTTGACTAGTGACAAATTATTTCTTAATCCAACTTGTCAGATATTACGTACTACATTAGATATTTTCTATCTTTTTCTCTGGAATATATTTGTTACATATTTTAGCAAAATAGCTGAAACAGCCTTTTGCATATTGGTGGCAGAATTTCCATCCAATTTTATCAAACTGTCACATAAAGAGAAAATTTCTTTATTAATGGAATTGAAAGAGTTACTGAAACTTCTTGTGTGAAAAAATCACTCTCTCTTGATTTTGTCCCAGTGGAAAAAAAAAAATGGATGTCAGATCAGAGAACTGGTGATAATCTGATTAGTGCTTCAGCAGAGGCTTTTTTGAGTAAAAAAAGTGAGATTCTAATGAAAAAAATTGCCTTAAGAAAAAATGATCTTTTATACCAGCTGCCTTATCAAAAGCAATTTCAGGTGAATTCCATGTTTATAATCCAAAATCCTTCATGTGCTATAGTTCATAGTACTTTTTATTGAAATGACCAGATTACATGTAGATTTTAAATAGAAAAAACAATTTTTGACTAGGAGAATGAAAAATCTACTGTGAAAACGTAAATGAAAACCTTTCTTCAGTTTCAAAAAAAATTTGCGCTTTTCCATAATATTTCTGATAATGTTAATTTTTTAAAAAATACTGTTAAAAAGGTAGCCAAACTAGTAAGAAAAGTTTGAATAATATGTAAACGTAATGCTTAGAGAGCACCATGGTTTTGCTATAGAATCTAATTTCCTCTTAATCGTTTACGGTTTGAAAAATCAGTGTAATACATAATTTTTCCCAAGATTTTATTTCCCTGTCCTGAGATAGTATCAGACTATGCTGAAGCCTGAGTTTTGATTTTGGTATTACAAGGGTATATTTCTCCGGTCTGTAGATGATTCCCCACCATGTACAGTTCAGTGTTTGCTGAGTACATATTAATAGAACTTCATCAGAGCTGGTGATATACTGGGGAAAAAAAACAAACCAACAGTGAAATACAAATGGCCTTGTGCAAATGCATAACTTGATTTTACAACCAGTGATCCATTTTTGTCTGTAAGCCAGAGAAATTTCCTCCGTTACACTGTATTAATAATGGGAAACGTGTTCCAGTCTCAGCTGTCTTTAAAGAACAGGGAGGCTGGTGCTAGCATCTGCTGAATATGATGTGATATATCTGTCAGTCTCCATCTCCAAGGCCTTTCTAAGGTGTCACAACACTAATCTAGAAGCTACTGCACTACTGCCTTTCGGAAAGGTGGCTCTCTCTCTCTGGTTTAATAGCTGTTCTAGTTAAGATTCTAACCTTTATTATAATTGATGTAATACTTTGGTCTCCTTTTTTTAAGAGATTGATGCATTGTATGACTATCCATTCTTCTCTTTCCTTTTGTGAGAGCTCAAACCCACACCAGTTTAAAAACAACAAAATAATATTAGTAATTGAAGATCTTCCACAGTTTCATTGTTTTTTACCTGTTGTTTCACCTTCTTTAGAAAACTCATAAAAACAGTGCAGGATTGTACTTCTTACAGTTGGGACTATTTGCTGATTTTTTCAGGGAGAAGAGGTTCTATGTACAAGTTAATTTGAAATATATACAAAACGTATATGGGTCACATTTTGCAGTGCATTAGTTTGAGGCAAGACTTCACTTGTAGGTGAAGATTTTCTAAGCAAAATATAATTATTAGTTTTGTTGTGCCAAGTATTATTCAGGAGCTTGTAAGAGAGTAGAACTCAAAATATTTAAAAGGATTAAGGTGAATGGGAGTATTGATATAGTGGGAATGAAAATAAGTATTGTAACTTTGAAGCCAGAACCTGAAGTAGGCTATGCAACCTTTAAGATGAGTGGGTCACTGAGAATGTTTCTACCTCCAAACACAGCAAACTGGTCTTTCTGAGTGAGGATTTGCAACAAGACTTTTCACGGCTAATAGAAAAAGTACAGTGTGTATAGAAGCACTTTTAGGGGAATTGTTTGCCATTAGGTAGCATTTGTTTATTCATGCTTTCAGTGGATGTATGAAGTACAAGAGTTTTTCTCAAAGATCACACTCTGTGTTGCTTGACATGCAAGGTGTCTCGTAGCTGACTTTGTTTTTGTCATCAATGCAAAATACCATCAAGGTTTGGGGGGGTAATTGCATCTTTCATAACCAGGTACTCGCAGGAAGAGAGAGGTAGAAATATATAGGTTGTGGAGTTAGAAATATGAATGATTTTGATAAATGCAGTTCTCTTTTTAGAGAAAAAAACATCACTTATATGTGCACATACAAATTTTCTACATATACACACACACACACAAATATATACATTTTGAAATGATGTAATGCTTGTTTTCATGGCTGTTACCAACACTAAGACAAGTATATCTCTGTTTCAATAGTGCTAGCTGGATGTTTCCCAGGATGTCTTGAAAATTAAATTTTTTTACAGAAATGTATAAAATCAAATTCCTCGAAGATTTTCAAACTGATAATTCCATTTTGTCTTTAGGAAGAAATGTGTCAAATTTTTGTTTCGGAGGAGATTTTTGGTTTCAGATTTTTATATCATAAGCCTTCCACAGGCTCACACAAAAAAAATCCCAAACAAATAAGAGAAACATTTCAGGTTTTTAATTCCAGATACATTTCAATTAACCTAAAATGCAAGCCTTTTAAAATTTTGGGCCACTTGAAATTTCTGCATTAGTGTTCTGTCTGGAATAGGATGAAATTTCAGAATTACAATACTACCAGTTGAAGCAAGAAGATTGTTTCTGACATTGTTCTGCCCCTAAGTACAAATAGGGGGTTTTGTCAAATCACCAGGTAGTCACTGTTTTGCAATGATATCCATTAAATGTTTAAGTTGCGAAGACACAGTGGTTAGGACTTAGACCAACGGCAATGCTTTATGACATCTTCATGTCCATAGAAACAGAATGAAACAATCAGTGAGTCCTAACACATGGTGAAACACGTTGCAAAGCTCATCCTGTTCCAGGAAGGAAGACCTGCTTTTTCTACTGAAGAAAAAAAAAATGTACAGAGGGAAATTATATCCAACATGTATGGGGAAAATCTTTTTCTTTGAAATATATAATATACACTATTAGTGCAGTGCTTTGGTGGACTGGTAGAACTGGAAGTGACAACTTAATGAACACTTGGCTAGTCAGATATTGATATAAAACTTGAGTATTAAACCCTATCATTAGTGCTTAATCTGTGGCATAAGCAGACACAAACTAGGGACCTGAATATCTGTTTAATTTATTTCTGTTCTGTTCTCATTTGGTGTGAGCAACTTCATTTCACAAGCAGGTCTTGCATTGTAATATTTTAGTACTCTATTTTGTCTGAAATGCTCTCTAAAAACTACTTTTTATTTTGGTGTAATTTTAAAGTGTTTTGCTTCATCATATGAAACCTGTGTCATGTTCTTTCAGTTTTCCCTGTTGTAACTCTCCATTGGGTAGATTATTTTTGAAATTAAACTTCCGGAGCATGTGAAAGAAATGCTGGTTTAGTAGGTGATGGTGTGATCAAATCAGTGTAGTGGCAAACTGAGAAAGATCCCCAACTGGCTTATGATGAGGTTCCTCATCGTAAAATTCCCATTCCTTTTTCTACCTCATCCTCCATTGTCCTGGATGGTGTTTAGCCGGTTTGGGAGCAATCTGAACATAAGCAGAATTAGTCCAACAAAGAAATAATGGCACTGTTTATTTTCAGGAATTACAACGACTCACAGAATATCAAGATAGTTTAGAAATAAGTAGTTGGGTTTTTTTGTTGTGGCAATAAGTACTGGAGAGATATTATTGAAGTGTACATGGCCTGCTGCATTTAGAACGCAGTTCACAAATCAGTTATTAAATATTACATAGTCAATAGCAGTGCCTGAGGGGGAGGGGAAAAGAGTAAGACCAACTGAGTAATTTTTCTTTATATTAATTTAGCTTAAAAGTATGGTCTGATTTCAAACTTTCTGTTCACTGAGAGCAGTGTTCTGAAACCAAGCACTGATATTTCCTAAATGACCTGCCTTAGGTAACGTTGTATTGCAGGCAAATACACCAGTGGTTGATGGTGGGTTTATGCACATGGGGATGTGCTGAAAAAAGTTCTGAAATTTGAAGTCTCTCATTCTACCAGTGAGAATGAACAATGCTGTTTCAGTCCTAAGAGAAAAGCAGCTCTGTCACTACCAACCAGTTTTAGACTTGACAACCACACTTCCTAGTAGCTTCAGCTGAACATGTCTAAGAAATGACCTAAGTAATTGGGCGATTCTTTGTTTTCATGCGGTGAGATAGATCAAGAGAAATAATGAGGACAAACAAGGCTCCATCCTTACAGGCTGAGGGAAAAGCTGGCTGAAGTACTGCAGTCATCTTGATAGTTGAGGCACAGGGCTGTGCTACCTCATTTCAGCTGATCTTTGGTAACAGCTCTTGCCTTTGTAGTGAGAAGAAAAAAGTACCTCAGCTTCAGTCTCCACAAGTGCGATTTGAGAGCCTGGACAGACATACAGAAAGTAAAATCAGATAACTCAAAACTCTCAGTCAGTGCTCTGAGTCAGCTGTTCTGCTCATAACATTGAAACAGATGTTTGATGTATTTGTGAATCAATTTCTGAACCCTAGCCATGTCTGGATTTGGCCCTGGGTATTAATTTACTGTCCAGTTTAGTGAGGCAGAAGTACCTTCTGCTATTTCTATCTTTTAGATGATATAATATATTGTCTGTCAGAATTTAAAAATAAAAGAATTAGTCTGTGGCTTGTGATGGCTTGAAAGGTTACACAACAGTCTGGCTTTGAAGAAGAATGAAAACTTTTTAAGCTTAGCTGCATATTTGAGCCTTAGTCTTCATGCTGAGAAGGTTAGTTAATGATTTATCACACAACCAATTTATATACACCTAGCAGACAATTAAGTTGAAAAGAAGCCCTGACAGGCTTTTTGGACCGGGAAAAGTTATGTCCAACCAATGTGATGCTCTTAGCAGGATAATTGGGCTAGTGTTAAGGAAAACTATAGGAAAGTTTATGCTACTGTTCCCTGAGAGACTTGCAAGCAAACCAGTTAATGTGGTTTGGATTAAATTAGTATAAACTGAGTATCCATCTGATTTAAATGTATTTTCAGAAAATAGAAAACATATAAAGTCAAGTAGGGTGAATTAAATGAACTTGTGTGGAGATCTTGATTTAAATGGTGAAATAGGTAGAACTTTGACGACAATCTGAGGAGGGGTCAAAAGGCTTAGTGGGACAGTTGAGATCAAATCCAGATGAAATTCAGTGTAGACAAGTACAAAGTATTTAGAAAGAAGAAACAGACTGTATAAATAGGTGGGCAGCTCTGCAGACAGCTATTAGGAGAGGACTTGTAGATTGTGGTGAATGACAAACATGGTGGTGATACTCCATCTCAAATATACCGACAGAAACAAGCTGGGAAAGGAGCTCAGTGTGCTGAATATTTAACAGAAAAACAGATTTAAATAAAAATATATAAATATGATGTTAAGACACGTGACCAAAAAAACCCCCAGAACCCCAAAATTTATGGCTCTGAACTACTAAGTTCCATTCAGAAACAAAATCTGAAATAATGTTTTCCCTGAAAAAATTATTTCAGCATTGTTTAGTAGCCGAAAAAGAAAATTATATCTGGAGTTATGATGAAAAGTGTAAGAAACAGAAAGGGAAACTTTAGGCCATTATTTATAGCTATGTTATGGCCGTGTTTTGAATGTTAGCTGCTCTGATTTCTCTTGATTTCAAAAAAAGAGTAGTTGAAAAAGCTGCAGAAAAAGGTAGCAAACATGGTGAAAAGCAGGAAAATCAGAAACTGATCAAAGACTAGGGATATTCAGCTTAGAAAAGAAGAACAACTGGGAAGTATGAGAAAGATTATGAAGAATATGACTGGATAACAGCTGCTCAGTATCTTCTTCAGAACAATGACAAAGCACCGGTCAAGAGAAGGGAGTAGTTCTGTAACACACCAAGGGAGACACCTTTCCATGAAATGTGTAGTTAAACTATGGAAATCATCTTCAAAGTATGTTGTTTTCATTGAGTTTACATGAGTCAAAAAAGCAATTGCATATATTAGTGGAATGAATTCCCAAACTTTAACTCAGGAAGTCTTCAGTCATTGAAAGATTTATTCAAACTTTATGGAATATATATATATATATTATATATACATATATTTGCGATAAGAGGATATTACTAAAATTATTTACATGCCACAATGGTCAGAATTAATTTAATACTTTAAAAAATTTTATTTAGTCACTTCTACTCCTTCATTACGAAGAAATAATTTAGAATATTAAAACTTGGTTAATAAACAGGAATACCATGGAAGTTTAACCTTTCTATTTATAATCTACAAAAACTAATGCAAAACAATAATGCAAGAGGCAGCAATGGAAGCATACCTATTTCCTCATACACCTGTAACCAGGTGTTCTAACAGCAGTGTGGTAATTAGCCAGTGTGCACTCAAGAGGATGCCATTAACATCCCACATTCCCTCCCCCCTCTTGCTTTTTCAAATGCCTGAGGCAGAACATGGCTCATAACAGGCTGTATGGAAAGTGTTTGAGGGACAACGAGATAAACAAGCTATCATAGTGATCACTGGGCTGAGCTGCTGACTGAGTTTTGTTTATTGTGATGGGCTATAGGAATGTGCAAAGGGAAGTTGAAATATGGGATCAATGGGCAGCACTAAGCATATTGAATGGCAGCAGTTATCAGTCAATATGAAGCCTTCTGTCTGATGGGAGAGCTGTTGTGCCAGCTATGGAGATTCTGCACGTAGTCTGGAACACTTACTACTTTTACTAACATGCTGTGATGAGTTGACCACAGCTGGATGCCAGGTGCCCACCAAGTGGCCCTATCACTCTTCACCTCAGCAGGTCAATGGGGGCAGAAAATAAGATGGAAAACCTTGTAAGTCAAAATAAAAGCAGTCTAATAAAGCAAAAGCAAAGGCTGTATGGAAGCAAAGGAAAAAGTGTATTTTATTCTCTATTTCACATCAGCACGATGTTCCGCCACTTCTTGGAAAGCAGGGCTTCAGTACTCATAGAGGTTCCTTCAGAAGACAAACATGAATAGTAATGGTCCTTTTCTTTGTCCTTTCTCTTAGCTTTTACTTCAGGCCAGATCCTATATGGTATTGAATAACCCTTTGGTCACCTCCCTTGGTATTGCCCATCCCCAGCCTACTGATGCAGGGAGGGCATGTGGGAGAGCCAGCGCTGATGCTGTGCCAGCACTGCCCAGCAGTCCCAAAACACAGGTGTGTTATCAGCACCTTTCTAGGTACCACTGCAAAGCACAGCACTGCGAGTGCTGCTATGGGGAGAACTAGCTCTGTCTCAGCCAGACCCAGTGCTCAGGCACCTCCGAATTTCACCTCGGTCTTGTCTAAAAGATAATTAATAGTTGTTTTTCAGCTAACATTCCTGTGGGCATATGAGTCATTTAAGGGAGTAGTGCAGATGCATTAAGTTACTTTAATGTAGCTGAAAAATTTTCAAAGAAATTCCAAAAGAAGTAAATTTATAAATATTTCTACTAATGAGATCACAGTGCTTCAGAAATTGGCCCAGTATAGTATACATTTAAATTTTCTAGACTAGTAATTTGGCCAAAGTTGTTGCAGGCTTTCAAAAATTGGTTGAGAGCTGGATAGTAGGTTTGAATTTGTCCCTTTTTCTCTCCTTATACAAAAACTCAGCTAAGATTTTTTTTTAATGTGTTCCAATACTTAGTTTTATAGCTGTAGCTTCCTTCACATGGAAAATATCTTTGTATTATATAGTCTTTTTTTTTCCCTACTTTTAATACTCCTAGTCTGTTTTATAATTCATCTGGCAAATATCCATCATAACATTGATCTCAAATCATGTATTTATAATTTATATTCACTGTATTCACTGTGAAGAATCAAAAATGTTAGAAAGCTGAACTTCTTAAGCATCCTGATAAATTATAAGATGTATGGTTTGGGTAAACACGTAGTACAATTGAATATTTTCCTTAACATGTCAGTACATTTCAATAAAAGCAAGATCAAATACCTATCAGATAGATATCAAATAGTTTATCAGATATATCAGCTAACAAATATCTTCTAAGAAGTAAATCAGAACCAGCAATGAATGTTGGCAAATAGATAAGCAGAATTTCATTTTTTTAAAATTTAGTAATGGATATGCACATTTAAATAGCTTTATGACTGAGACAAATCAACAAAAGCAAGGAAATTCAAAGCAGGTGCTTGCATTCTGGAGCAAGTTCATGACTTGATAAGGGTGCATATCAGCCATTAATATTAGAGGAGTTGCATTGATGCAAACCAGAAGATTGGACACTACACATACTTGCTTTTCACTTGTCCTCCTTTGAGTTTACAAATGCCTGATTCCAGACTCAATTATGCTTGGTGTCTTAGGTAGAGATTTTAAGACAATGTAAAGGCTCCTTCAGTTATTTACTATTTTAGGAAAAAGATTAGTTTGGATTAGATGCCTGGGTATGAGGGATTCATCTTTCACTATTGGCTACTAAGGACTGGTAGTACTGCCAAATTCTTGCTATTTATCACTATATTTTTAAGTAAAGGTATTGATGTACATCTCATGCTATTTCAGTCCTACTTTCTCATTCTGTCATGGTTTTCTCAGTTATGGAGAGCTACATAAAGTTCACTCATTTGAGTTTTACGTGTCTGGTTTCTTGCTGGCATTCTTCGCAATCTGCTTTATGTTGCTTTCACAATCTAAAGTAATCCTAAAATGGAAATTAATTTATTACGAAGCAGGTTGTTATTTTGAAATGGATTTCAATACTTTGCTTTCCAATTTCTAAATCATATAATTACTTGTATTTGCAATTACTTCTGATCAGTCTGCTGTCTTCTACTGGTAGATTTTTTTTCTCTCTCTTTCATCAGTAAACTACTGCAGGTGGTTGCTCAGTAATACAATAATTTGAGGAAAAAGAGTTCTTTGTGCTTTGCTGGTTCATTAAACAACTCCAAATTTTCTCCAGGATTTGTGCACACGACAAATATAGTCCTCTGTATTATAGCAGCAGCTCACACACATCTTTCATTTCCATCTGCTTTAGTGCTGTTCTGATTAAGCCCTATAACAACCTCAAGATAGAATATGGCGTAATGACTTAAGTGTCTCTTCAAACTTTTTAATAAAATACTTTTTCTTGTCACTTATACATTACTCACGTGATACTACTGTTCTGATACTTGTTAAGAGTGTTTCCTAAAGTGTTGCTGTTATTAGAGTGGATCATTAATACGTCTTTTTGGGCTGGGAAAACAATCATATCAGTGTATTTTCTGCTTATCAGAGGTTGCAGAAATAGATAATTCTGAATTATGCTCAGTTTAATCAGGAAAGTTTGGGAACCCAAAGATTTTCTGTTGAATTTCAAGGTGTACATAAAAGCCCTTTATTAAAGGCTGTATTTTCCTGAAAAAAAAAAAAAAGAAATAGCGAAGACACAAATATCAACTTTAAGAAATTTAGATAAATTTTTCCTATGGATATTGATTAATTGATTGGCCAATTGGAATTATTTGAATATAAGAGCGTGTCTTTGGCTGGAATATTCTTGGTTCACAGCTAATAACCCTGAGCCCTAGTTCACTTTGAAGGCTCCTAGGTGTTACAGTGACTCATGATAAGCAGTGATAATAAGAAATACCGTTGTTGAACTTTGACATAAGTTATTGTCCTATGGATGAGAAAGTAAATGCATGGGGTAGACATACTTAGTACTGATTATTGCTGAAACATGATATATGGCAGCTCTCTGAAACAAAACATCTATTGAAGAACTGTTACTTATCAAAGGGAAGCTAGATCTGAACTGCTGAAAAGAGCATTTTCAAGGTTGTATCCAAATAGCATTCAACTTCACAAATTAAAATTATTAGAAATGTGGATTCTTTATCACAAAATAGAATCTCCCGAAGGAAATATCAGACACAAGGCAATACCAGGACCGCCACTAAATATGCTGCCCTAAAGATGACGTCTGTAATGGGACATATTCTTCTGATTTATCCCAGCAGCATATGCTGTCTCTATGAGAAAGAGCAAACTTTATAATAATTCATCTGGGATAGGTCCATCGTGAGTCTCTAGCACTGTCTTAGTCTCTCCCATGATGTTGTGGCATTTTAGAGCTTGAGCAAAGCCAGACACTTCCTAGGCCAATTCCCCTCTCTTCCCATGCCTGGCAAAGAACCAAAATTAACAATGCCCCATTCCCAATCCCTCATTTGCAAGGCATGTCAGAACCAGGTGTACTAAGAATTTAAAAATGGGTGATAAATTGGCCAACAAGATGATTGTTTGGAAAATGGTAAAGATAATCCTCCAACTGCTGCCTAACAAGTTATGTGACAAAAAGGTGCTTACAGTAAGAAGTAACACTGTGTGTTTGATTTTATGTGTAGCAAGATAAGTGTAGAGTACATACTCTGCAATCCAATATTCCACAATGAAGAAAAGAGTTTAAAAGTACTGGTTAAAAATGAAAATAAGCCTTGATAGTCATAATGCCAAATTAAATTTCCATCCTTTTTGTGTGGTTCTTAAGTCATTTCTTTGGCAAAAAAGAATGTGCTTTTAAGATTAGAAGCATGAAGAAAAGGGACTGAGAAAGTGAAAGTTAAATTAATACAGCTACATCCTAACAATTAATCAGCTAGGTTGTGATTCATCTCCCAACCCATTTGAAAGCCAAGCATCTTTGTTAATAACTATCCAAATTTCTTTTGTGAGTATTGAAAAGAGAAGGGCACCTCTGAGGTCCAAAACTGACCTTTAAGGAAAGTGAAATTTATCACATTTTCAAGGTGCCTTTCTTTGTTCATTACTATACACAGACTAGTGAAAATATTTTTAATTAAACTAACTTTTAGATAACTGAAAGTGAGGCAAATTCTTTTCATGTTGAAACAATAGAGTTTTTCCATCCTTCATCATTTGCAATAGGAACAAGTAAAGCTGTCTAGAACAGTTTCTTGAGTTACCAGAAACAATGTGGAACAATGTAGATGAGAACTCAACATTTTTTTTAATTTTATAAAAGAATATCCCAAAATTTCCATTCTGTCAAATGAAGGCTTGCTGCCTTTGCTCTGTGTGTGTATAGCAACTGCTGCAAAACGAGTCCATTTTGGGATTGAAATGGTACTGTGAGGGTGTTCCAGTTCCTATTTACTAAAAGACAGAAGTTTGGAGATCCCAGAATTATCCTTGAAGATACAAGTTTAATCCTTGAAGATACAAATTTAATTTTTAAGCATGAAAAATAATTATCCATAGTTAAGAGTTGCTGGTTTAAATGCACATGTGAAGTATGGATTGCAGCAAATGCGTGTGAAAGTTTTTGAAGAACTAAACAGCTTTTTATCTGACTTTAACAATGCAGGAAAATTGATTCACTACTTGGTTATTAGTCTGATGTTCACTTGAACTTTTTCACTCAGTCTTTTAAATTCAAAATAATTTAGAAATAGCATAAAATACAGCACTAAATAATTCATAACTTTTAAATATGCAGTATTTTAATTCAGACTCAACTTGCTTGATAAATACCTTTTGGGATTAAAAGAATGAAATAAAAGTAAGACTGTATGTATTCCAAAACAAGCAAAGCACATCCAGGAGGCATTTTGATTTGCGGGGCAAAAGGGAAGTGACTAACGGGACAAATGCCAGCAATTCATGTGACGTGAGTGACAGGGGGATTGGGTTCACCTTATGAAGTTCACTAAGGAGAAATGCATGGTGCTGTGTCAGGCAGGGAGTTAATAGCTAACTGGCAATTCTACTGAAAAGCACCTGGAGATTTTGATGGACATCTGGTTGAATATGAGCTAACAGCACACTTTCATCACGAGCAAAACAAGCTGCATACTGAGCTACATTAGGAGATCTGTGGCCAGCAGATCAATGGAAGCAGTTATTTTCATCACAAATTGCGAGTTACTGGAGCATTTCCTGTAGTTCTGGGACTCCAGTTAAAGAGGGATTTGGAGAAGCCGTCAGAGATCCAGTAAGGGAGCTTGCAAGGGGGAGTGAAGAGATGTTCAAGTTTACTCAAGTAGAAAACAGGAATGAAGGAGGGATCTAATAGTCTGAAGCTAGTAACAAGGTAATAGCAGGTAGTGAAGGATAGTTGCAAACAGTGACATAGCAATCTGTTCCTCATAGTGAACCCTGTTCTAAACAGGGGTCATGATAACAAATTGTGGCTTTGAGGCTTTGTATTTGGTTCTGAATTTTTTTTTTTTCCCCAACTGTGAGTGTAGTGCAGTGCTTTCATCTAACACCTGGAGATGCTGTCAGATCTTCAGCTTTGGAAATTTCTCAGATTCAAGTAGAGGAAGTCATGTATGGAATATTCAGTATTGGTGATAACCCATTTTCCAGCAGGAGACCGGGAGAGGTGATTTTTTGAGACCCCTCCACCTAGTGTGTGTCTCTGCTGTTCATTGCTGCAATACTTGAGTACTGTACAGCAGAACTTATTTTTCTTCACAATGAGAACTGATTGATGAGGGGCAAATATTGCTTTCTTTCTGTAAATGGGTACTGAATAGAGAAAAAGTAAGATCAAAGTTTCACTCTTAATTTTATGTACTTGGTTGAATGAGTTAAAGACCTGTAGTAAACTTCTTCAATTTCTCACAAAAAGCTTTCTTTACCTTCATCTGTGTTTATCGACTCAGCACACTAGCAAAGCTAATTCAGGTAGCCAGAATATGAGGAAAATATAACTGCTATGACTTTATCTTCTTCTGTCTCCATTTTCCTTAATAATAAGGTCAATCTTCAATGTATGTAATTTTCCACTGTATTTACTACATAGCTATGAGACATTTCTCTCTTGTCTTATCCATCCATTCTTACTTTCCCCTCTGCAGCTCCATCTTAGTGGATGATGGAGACTTCAGTGGGTAAAAGGTGTATGAGGTCCTTTCCTTTAAGATTGTAGCACAATGCACAATGTAAAAGGAGGACAAAGGTATTTTTCATATTCATAGGCACTTTCATTTAGCCTGACTTTTCTTCAAGAATAGCTATTGAAAATATTGGTAATCATGTATCAATTGTATATACACGTTCTAATTCTCAGTGTGCTCTTTTAACACAGGAAGTCGTCTTTTCATATTAGCTGGTTGAAATAATGACAGGTGAATATTTTTTAAGTAATATAAGATAGCAGAAAAATTTAACAAATATTAACTGGCATGCTAATTGGATAAACAGTCAGGAATGGATTAATAAAAGGGCTAGTAGAAAACAAGAGTTCTCTGTATGTCCCCCCAGTGACTGATAAGAGACCTCAAACGACAAGGAGGAGTTTGTCTAATCCAATTCTCTTGAAGATTTTTGAATCCAGGCTTGCTGAGACAGTGCCAAGACCTGTGAGTTATTGCAGACATGGAATAAGGGATTCTCCATTTCGCCCACTAAATTTCCCCACACAGGCACCAGAAGCATACAGAATTATCACTTCCTTCATTCTGTTGTGTGATAGGCAGTTTTGTAAAGAATACAGCAACTACATAAAACTAAGTGGCCAATGCAATATGTGAGTGTTATATCGTTGCTCTTATTAAGTGAAAAGTAGTCTACTACACAGCAAGCTACATAATCCCAAGACTCTAAAACAAAGCCATGCAGAACATTTTGAATTAAAAACCCAGAAATTAGACTTTATACATCAAGTGGCTCCAATGTTCTGTTCCCTTCACAGAAGCCAAATGCTAACATTTCTGAGATACTGTATTAAACTTGACTCTCAAGTGTTTATTGAATTGGAATCCTGGAAAACAAAGTAATTTTTTTCTTGTCCTGGTTTGATGGTTTTTAATTAAATGGTTTGCATTGTGGCTCTTCATGAGCATGTAATTAAATTGTTAAATGTAATTATTCATGAGTGGAGGCAATTATGTTAAAAAAATAATGTGTGTTATTGGATTTACATAAGAAGCTTTTGCTGAGAGGAACTGGAGTATTTTTGGTAAAATAGAGGACTTAATATCAGTCATATTTACCAGACCATAGCAGATGAATCACACAGAAAAGCACAGGTACACTTTGAATTGGAAATGCCAGGGCACTCTTTCTACTCTCCCAACACCTGTTCTTGAAAACAGTTCCACTAAGTTACAAATTATCTTTTACATAAGATGACCTAATTGTGATTACAGTATTAGATACATTATCTACTTCAAAAATTATTGTTGCCCTCAAACCAAGAGGAACCTCCCTGTAAAGAATATATTGCTTTTTTTGCAGGATGCTGTAGGAGAAACTACGAAGTTTTTTGCAGCATTACTACTTAATTGGCAGTGTTTAATTTTCTTTCACTTTGAAGTTAGCTGAAAAGCATTATTCTTGTCGAATAATGGCTATATCAACATTGCTGTGCAATAATTTTGGAACAAGCTGGAACTTCAGCTCTTAAAACTAGGGAGGAAAACTCAGCAGAGTTCATGGGAGTACCTTCATTTGGTAGTGTGTTCAGTTGTCAAGCGACTAGATCATGATAGATGAGGTGTCAAGTGAATAGATCATGAGGTGAGCCAGGCAGCCTACACCTATTCTAGTGGTGACATAGCCTGTCGGGTGTCGGATGGCCAGGATAATTCATGACCCTGCCAAAATACTAACATTATTGAAAATTTAATAGGTTTGGGATTTTTACCAGAATAAGACAGTGAATTCACAGTATGGACAGACACAGCAAATCTGTCTCAGTCTTGGAAAGGCAGCTCTACAGACAGCAAAACCCTCATATTTTATGAAAATCACCATTTGTTCAATTATATCCAACATACCAGATGCATTTCAACTGATTCTTAAAGCAAATCCATCAGAAAAGTTTATGGTTGAAAATATGTTAAATATCTGGGCTTCTAGTGAGGAGAAATATTGACAAAATATGAAAATGAGGAGAAATATTAGCAATCAGCAAAGTCTTCATTGTATAGTAGATAAAATTATTAAATGATACTAAATGACCTGTACTGAGTCAAAATTTGATCAGAAATGGTAAAATGTCTTGAAAATTTCTTACCAGCATAATAGATATGAAACCAATGCACTCTACAGCTGCACTTCATGGTTTCATTCATGATTGACTGATGACTCAGCTTCATCTGTTACAGTCAACTGTCAATTTACAGACATATCATTGAACTAGTTTCCAAAATGTCTTTATTCATTCAACTAAGTATTGTCTGTTCTCCAGAACCGTGAAGCTGATAAAAATGTTTCAGTGTACTGGCAACTAATTTTGCGAATCAGCATAGTACTCAACATTTTCTTCAAATGCAACCTTGCAACAAAATATACAATCACAATTCCTACATAATTTGAGAATATTGAGCAACAGAACTACTGACTTACACCTTGCAAATAGGGAAAAAAAATCCTATTATGAAAACAAGTTGAAAACCACTGCTAGAAACTTTCAGATCTCTATTTTCCTTCTACTTGTGCTTTTAAAAGTACTAGTAATTTTGTTCCAAATTTCTATTTTTACCATGAATAAATTTTCTGTACTAGTTAATGCAACTGTAAAGCCTCACACAAATTCTCAAGGTATTCAGCCAAAGTCACATAAAATATTTCAAGTCCGGGGGGAGAAAGCTTAGTTTTTTGTATGGGCTTTCACCAAGACTTTGTTATGAGGGGAAAATAATTTTTGGTTGAAAATTTTAGAAGTACATAATTCTTCTCTCACCAAACATGTATAAGGTAATGAAGCAGTTTCTTCCATGAATTGTAAAGAAAAAAAAGAGACAAAAATATTTTAGGCTAGAAATCACCCCACTCCCTTCCCCAGAAATTTATTTGTGGTTAAAACCAGAGGTTTCTTCAGTCATGTTTCCTCTTTCATCTCTGTGCTTCTTATAACATCTCTTATTCCTTCTTTGTCCACTAACTCCTATCTGTTTTTACAGTTGTTCTGGTAGTTTTCCAGCTTTCCTTATTTTCTCAGAGTACTACAGTGTTCTGTGTGAAGCCCTTTTCTTCTGCTTTCCTGTGGCTTTAATTGATCTTCTGCATGCTCAAACATCTAGCTAGATGCACCTGACTCCAGTTGCTCTTTTCTTGGGCCTTGACTCCTCATGAAACAGTATCTCTATTGCACTTCTGGGCTTTGTCTGCTTACACATGCACACATACACACGCGCGCGCACACACACACACACACACACACACACACACACTGTATTCTCTGTAATTTTATGTGTGAAACTAAGAAACAAATGTAGTTACTAAAAGGTCACGTTTTGCTGCACAAATAAGCAAAAGAGAGCATAGTGCAAGGCAATCTAATCAGAGTTTATAACCAGAAATATAATGTGAAAAAGGCACTTGGCTAATAACTCCTTTCCAAATATTATCCAAAGGTACCATCACTGCATTTATCTGTTTGAGGAATGTCCACTGCTAATTTTTCTCCCATCATCTTATTGAAGGTTTTTTATATTTTGTTTGTGAAAAGAAGAAAAAAAATCTGTTCGGATCTTTGTTCTACTTCTGTTCCAACTTTCTAGTCTAACTCCTCGGGGTAGAAAACTTTATATACATCTGTTATTTACATGTTCAAATGAAAGGAAATAATAATGGATGAACAGCTGTATCTGACTTCTTGACAGGCAGTGTGTGTCTTGCAACCTCATATCATGGTAAAAGGTAAATAGTTCTTTTCATTCTCTAAAGAACCATTCTGAAAATTTGTTGGATACAAGGAAGCCAGCATTTTCTTTCAGTTCCATGAGGGCATGAGGGGAAAAGAAGTTTTCACTGTCTCCATTTCAGAACCACTGTCTAAAAAGTATTTTTTTGTTTAGAATTAATCTTCGGTTCCCATTCGTTTTTTAGTAACAGGTGGCATGGAGAGGTGTTAGTAGTGAACAGGTTTGGGGTTTAGATTTTTTCATGGTAAGTGAAATTCTTAGGGATTGGTTGGGGTTTTATTTTAAGTATATATGAAGACTTAGCTCTGGCTGTTGAAATAATGGGCTGCCTTGATGGAGCTAGGAGCTGGAAGTGTGCCCCTTCCCACTGGGCCAGGGGTGCTGTATGCACGAGGACATCAAGAGACCAGTGGCAAAGAGTGGCCCTTGTGCAAGACACCAGCAAATCCTGAACCATATCAGAATGAAATGTTCTCACACATGAAAATGTGTGGTTTTTGCTTTTCATACACCCAGGACTTGATCCTTTCGTAATGAGCACAAACTGTTACTGGTGGACTTATTCCCAAGCTGCTGACTTAACTTCTAATTTATGATTCATGCTGGGCATGAGTGTCAGCAGTTCGTATGGGAATTGTGTATTGGAGGTGGTCCCAGTATTTCTCACAATTTCAATTATTGAAGAGGTATATGTAAGTAAAGTACAGATGGTTGGTGCTTTTTCTTTTTAAAGAAAACATGTATTTCAACCCCAGCTACTAGGAAGACAGGAAAAAGTCACCCTTGCTGCTGCAATCATCTTTACTTTAATTTGGTTTATTTATTACTGCTCCTACTTTACAGTCACATAGTGTTGAGATTGAATAATATTATATTAAACACTTTGGGTTTTACACAGCTCACATTTTTAAATGCTAGGAATTATTCTTCCTTTAAAAATGTTGTCTAAGTCCCATTTTCTGAGGGTTTTAAGCCCTTAAGAATCCAGGGAAGGAATTTGCTCCAGGTTAGGACAACCCTCTATATAAAAATGTGATCTGTGCATGTGTGAGAGGTGTCGGAGCTACTGCAGCCAACAGAGATCAAAATGGCCAGTACAGCCTAAAGCTCAGCTGAGCTCACCACACAGACACATGTGGTGGCAGCTAGCTGAACAAACCCCTCCAAAGGAAGAGAATGACCTGGTTATGGATGTGGTAATAGTTTAGAAGAAATAGTTCTGAGAGCAATGTTTTTTATTTTTTTGAACACCAGAGGGCATGAAAGCGTGTTTCTACTGAGGGAGAAGTACTTTGCCAGCAAGTTAAAGCACTTCTGAAATTCCATCGCTTTCGTGATGTCGAAACCTATCAAAAGTGGGATTGCTTTACAGTATCACAGATTCTCTCAGGCTGGAAGGCACCTCTGGAAATCCTTTAGTCCAACCCCCCGGCTCAAGCAGGGTCACCTGGAGCAGGTGGTCCTAGACCATGTCGCTTGTTAACTTTATGGGTTTATATGTAGTTTTGATGTGCTCTCAACATGAAGTGACCGAAACTATTACACTATAGTTTTGCATAATTTTTTTTATTTCTGTCAAGAACGTTTCAGTAAATTCTTACTAATGAATTTTCTTCAGTCACCTCCAGCAACAAATGGTCTAATATTACTTTCACATCTGTTCAGTTTTTAGGGTAACTTGCAATGCCAAGCATTACCTTTTTCATCCTTTCCCTAACTTAATTTTCATAATTTATGCCAGGAACTTTTTGATAGTACTTTCAATATAAAATCTAAATAAAGCTGTTCTCGTAATCTAATACAGTAATTCTTGTGTTAGGACTGTGCAATTAAATATGTCAGTAGAGCTAAATGAATGAATTAGAAATATAATTATCTTAATTTTCATATAAATAAGGAGAAATTGAATTGGAATAAATATAATGAAAAATTATTAAAAACTAAATATAATACTTTTTCCTACCTGCAGTATAATTCCTTGTTTCAAGATGAAGTTTGTTACATTTATATTAACATAATTATAAATTATTATTTTATGATAAATAAATATATATGGAAAGTAAATAAAAATAAATATATAAAACTATATTTTTAATATGTATATTATTATTAGTGTCATGTGTTAAGCAAGATTCTGGTCCTAGTTCACATAGTGATATGCTTTTAGGTTTAGGTTAAAACAGCTAAGTTCCCTACTTCAACTACCATTTTCACTGCATGAAAAAAAGCTTATTTACAGATGGATAATTTTCATTTTCATAAACTGTTGAAACACACAAAATAGATACCTAAAGTGTTCTTTTGAATGCTTTATTTAATGGTTCTCTTTAAATACAAAATATGTAGGATGTTGGTTCAATCAATTTGTTCATTAAAAACCTTAACAAAATACCTGGGAAGTTTGAATTTTGAATCAATATTTAGGTATGTAGACAAAGAGTTATGTCCACTTTTTTCTTGCAGGCACCTCTTCTGAGATTTTCCAGTATTTTTGTCTGCCATGTTGGCTACCAATTCACACTACTCATTTTCAGAGGGTATATTTACTTGGAAATGAAAAGTTTGCTAATTCTCTAAAAGGTGTGTCCTGGGCAGCCCTAATGCCTTTCCTCTAATTGTTCCTTTCTTCTGAATAAGACTTTGATGTATAAGACAAACATCCCTGTTTAAGAACTTATAAATGTTGTCCATCATCTTTAAAACAGATGCATGTGCCTATCTGAGCAGCAGGAGAATTGATCCATGCTTTTTCACTGTCACACAGACAAACAAGGCTGAGTTGCACAGACTTTAAGACTCAGATTTCCCAAGTCTTGCTGGCAGCTAATTCTATCTTCTTGTGCTCAGGCATTGAAGTAAAATCTTTATTTCCGTATTTACAAGAGAGCACTTAATATTATACATGATGCAAACAGGATTTCTTATATGTGTTAACAGCAAATTCAGTAAATTGAAAAGTAGTCTATAAATTAAGCTTATTTCTTTTGCATTTCAGCACTGTCCAGAGCTGCCCCATTTTTTGCCCTTGTCCTAAGGCACTTCTCAAATTAGCTCTGATCTAAGTGACTCTGATGCCACTTCTGTTGCAGTCACCTAGAAGTAGAATGTGTTCCTGCCAAATAGTTCTTGAAATCCCACTAAAAGCATAGGATTTTAAGTGTTCAGGGCAAGGAATAACTCTAATTCTCTGACAGATCTTTGAGGAATCAAAGGAAAAACTGAAAGCCTTCCTAAGTGGTTTGCTAAATATACATTTTGTTTATCTGTGAAATCCCCTTTCAATAAGCCAGCTCCAAACATGAGTCAAAGGTGCCTGGTAATCGTTTGCACAAGCTCTTCAATTTCATTTGTACTAAAATTAGGTTCCTCAGTAGTTCTAGAGATGCCATTTGTCCTTGAAGTTTATCAGCATCCTTTGAAAGAACCGATAAATAGAAAAGCTGTGATTTCAGCAGTGATTTAAAAAAAAATGACTACAGCATCCATTTCTTATGTAAAATGATTTTTTTTTGGTAAATATAGGTTTAACTAATAAAATAAAATTTATTGGAAAATTATCAGGAATAACAGCATTTTTATAATACATATTATTTAATCTGACTACCTTTTTAAAAATACTTTCAATTGTGTTTTTTACAGAATTCTGTAGTTTATAAGCTGATGATCAGTGTACAGTGCTTGTATAATGTCTGTAGATAAGCATAATAGCCTGTACCATGGATAACATGTTTACACAGGCTGCGGGAGTTGTCAGAGAAACTCAGAGATAAACCTCGCTCAGTAAAAGTTGTTTCTGCAAATTTCATAAAAACTCCACTAGATATATTTCAACAGTCTTAACATCGCTGCATGGCTTAGCACCTTCATTATTAAAATAACTTATTTCTGAGCTCAGATCTCCTGGTTTTCATTCTGATATTCCCTTCGTGATGATACCTGTCACACATAGTAGGTAGTGTCTGTATGCATGTCTAATGGAAGAGCTATCTGTTCAGGATGGTGCATTTTTGACATCTCTCTTCTTGCTCTCCAGTATTAGTTCTTTAATCTGTAGGAAAGAATTTCACACTTTTTTTATGCTTCATACACTTATCTATTCATGTGTTTTGCTTCCAGCACAGACACAGTCATTTTACTTTCTGAGTGAGAGCTTCACCAAATGACTCTGGTGACAATGACAAGAGCATCAAACTTCCTCTCACTTTAAATTACTCATCACTATTTACAATAATTTCCACACAATAAATATATGAGAGGCCACAAGTAGTTAATGACTGATGAAGCAAAACCCTTTATACGTGCCTATCTGTAAAATTAGCACTAGCAAAAGTTACATCATTGTAAAAGTTACTGAAAAAGCAAAACTCAGATATTTTATGATGTTTTCAGAATTATTATATATTTCCTAATTACAAAATCAGTGTGTGTAAGTACATGCTTGTGTATGCTTGTTTGTATGCCCTCCTTCTAGGCAATTTTTAACCCTTTAGTGTAATGGTTTTTTAGGAATCTGAGAGATAATTAAAATGATTAGAAGTTCACAATTGTAGTAGACTAGATATGTAAGAAACCCTTTTGACAGATGGGCTGCAGGCTATGCTGACTCTTTATAAATCACAAAAAATTCTCAGCAGAGCATTCTTGTGGATGCTGCAATCAGGAGAGTAGTGTCACTACTACCAACCACTTCAGAAACTGTTGTTCAATAAAAAAGCCTTACAGAAATATTTTAGCCAGATTTTTTTCATGGACACAAGGACTGCAGGATTAAGCATTACAGCCAAGAACGGATGATAAGTAATGAAAATCAGAAAGAATTTGCAGTGCAAAGAGATACTAGTCTTGGGTAGAATCTTAAACTCAACAAAACATAGTGAGAACATGCCTTTTTCATGATACTTCATCCCAAATGAAATAATTTGTGATTTATTTTGCATTGCACATTTTAATAGGACCAAGCTGGTATCAAAAATAATATATATTCAGACTCCCTTGAGTGTTAAAATAGATTAGAGTGATGGAAAAAATGAAAGACTGAAGGGAATGTGCTTGCCTTTTGAGGAGTTGAAAGTTCAGGTTTTCAGTTTACAACTCAGTCAGATTTGTGTAGGGTTTTTTGTTTAGGGTGAGCCTTTTTGTTCAGGTGCAAAAGGAATACTTCAGATTTCAGGATACTTACTACAGAAGAAAAGATCTCTATTATGAAGTATAATATTCTGAGCAGAAATAATGAAAAAAAAATGGAAGTTAGAAGAATTTTTTTAAAATAAGCTTGAAGTTATCTAAAACTAAATGAAATGTAGGAAGTAATTTTATTTAATTCTAGGCATTGCATATTTTTGGTTTTCCAGCATAAACTTTTGTTGAGGTACCTCTATGTGATACTGCAAACACTATCATTCTACTGGGGAAAATTAGTATGTAAGTTTATTCTATATTCAAACTGTTTCATCCTAATTCTTGTTGTGAAGGTTGTGTTTCATTTGTCCTGATAGCAAGAGAGAAAGGAAAAAAGCTGCGAAAATATTTAGACAATAACAAAATCTACATGAATATTATTAAATTATTTATCATTTGAATTGTGCAAGATATATATTTGAAGTAGTGGGTCAGTATTTGACTTTAACTACACAAAATTCAGAGGCATTTTGTTTGGAGATGTCTAACTAAACCATCAGACAGTGTTTGAAAACAGAAGGAATAACTCGGAGAGAAGCATCTGTAAAATGCTCTATGCTAGTGTAAACGATCCTGTGTGTTGTAATGACCTCAGTTTGAACTCTTTCTGAGTTTCCAGTTGTTGCTAAATAAGAATTTTTTAAAGAAAACAACAGAGTTTATATCATAGAAACATAGAAACATAGAATGATCTGAGTTGGAAGGGACCTTAAATATAATTTAGTTCTGATCCCCCTGCCATGGCCTGGGACACCTTCCACTAGACCAGGTTAGTCAGAGATCCATCCAGTCAAGCCTTGAACACTTCCAGGGATGTGGCGTCCACAGCTTCTCTGGCAACTTGTTCCAGTGCTGCACGACCCTCACAGCAAAGAACTTCCTCCTAATACCTGATTTGAACTACTCTCTTTCAGTTTGAAGCCATTCCCCCTTGTCCTGTCACTACAGGCTCATGTGAACGGTGTCTTCCCCTTTTCCTTGTAGGCTCCCTTCAGGTGCTGGAAGGTCACCCTAAAGCCTTCTCTTTTCCAAGCTGAACAAACCCAATTCTCTCAGTCTTTCCTCACAGGAGATGAGCTCCATCCCTCTTATCCTTGTGTCCTCCTCTGGACTTGGTCCATGTCTTTCTTGTGCATGTGTGAGAGGTGTCAGAGCTACTGCAGCCAAGAGAGATCAAAATGGCCAGTATAGCCTAAAGATCAGCTGAGCTCACCACACAAACACATGTGGTGGCAGCAGGTTGATAGTTCCAGAGTCCTCCTTTATACGCTTTTGAAAGATGAGTACAATGCTTCCCCCTTTCCAGTCACCTGGGACTTCACTTGACTGCCATGACTTTTCAATTATGATGGAGTGGCTTGGCACCCACATCAGCCATTTCCCTCAGGACTCTGGGATGCACCTCAACGGGTCCCGTTGACTTCTGTACATTCAGGTTCCTCAGGTGGTCATGAACCTGATCTTTACTTACAGTGGGAGGGACTTTGCTCCCCCAGTCCCCATCCTACTGTCCATCCACTTGAGAAGTGTGGGAAGAGAGGCTATCACTGAAGCCCAAGGCAAAAATATTGTTGAGTACCTTGGCCTTCTCCTCATCCTTGTTACCGGCCTTGTTTAACAGGGACCACTGCTCCTTCTTTGACCTTCCTTTTCGGGTTAACACACCCGTAGAAGCCCTTGGTATTCTTTGTGTTCCTTGCCAAGTTCAGCTCCAGCTTTGCCTTAGCCTTCCTGACCCCATCCTGAATAATTTTCCTTCTCTATACTCTTCCTGGGTCACCCATCCTACCTTCAACTGTCTGTGCAGTTCCTTCTTTCCCTTTAGTTTGACCAGTAGATCCCAGCTCAGCCATGCCATTGCTATTGCCACAATAGGAACTGTAACATCCTTTTTCTCAAAGTACAGCACTGTGTACGATAGAACCACACAGAGGATACAGGCTTTGGGAAGGAGCATGACTGTGCAGGGGCTGCGAAGGGAGGGTGCAGGAAAGCCCCATTGCTTCCCCTCAACTTAAAAGTAACCTCATATTTTTTTTTCTTCTGTTTCCTACGTCTACCACTACTCCGTCTGTCAAAATAGGAAAGTATACCAAGTCTGTGAGGATATTTCTGCTTATGACCAGACCTAGTTACTTACAGGTGGTTTCACACTTACCCAACTTCAACTGACCAAAAAATAGTCTAATTTCATGTGGGTTTATGTGCTCATTATTAATTTAAGTTTCACATTTTTAATTACACTAAATATTATTTTGCTGTTTATTTATATGAACCTTTTCTGTAAAAAGTAGTAGTTGACATATATGGGGGAATAGTAGAAATGTTTCTAAAACTTCACCTTTTGTAGATTCTGTGAACCTGAAGCCATCATAACACACTGCAGGGGTACTGCTGACCAGCTAGGAGTGTGGGGCTGATATCTCACTATCTGTCAAAAAATGTAGAGCGACAGTTGTAATCACAAAACTGCATAGAATGTCAAAGATATTGCACCATAATTGTTTATTACAGTATTCATTTCTATAAGAAGTCTGAATTATGACTGAACGCAATGATTGATTATGCCTCTTTTATATCAAACTATAAATTTGTTTATTCTCTTGAGCTGTTTTTTTCCAAAAAACACTTCTAAATAGCAGCAACTTCATGTCAAATCATTTTATGTTATTAGTGTGTTTCTAGAAATGTTTTGTTTTGGTCTGAAAGAAAAGGAACATGGCTGGAAGAGTCTAGCAATTTCTCTGTAAAAGTCAAGGTGTATTACAGAATTATTTCCCCCTCATTTCCTTGAATTTCTATAAGCACTGTGACATGTTTTGGTACAGTGATCTACTGCATGCCACTACACAGTGACAATAAGTGCTTTTGATATCAAGGTATAAATTTAGTCTTTAGTAATCTTGTAAGAAGCTTATTTCTGTGACCTTATTGCGGTTGCCTTCATTAGAAGATTTAGTGCCACAGTGAAGGAAAGGCACTGAGGAGGAAAGAGACCTCACAATAAATGTGTTCAGTTTATTTGGTTCAGTTTTCTTTATTAAAAGAAATAAAAAGGCAAATGTTGCTGCTGCATTAATGTGTTGTAAAAAATCCTTTTTGGAAACAGAATGTGGAAAGGAAAAATATCTGGCAATATAAACATACTTATGATACAATTATAAAAATGCAGCCTACCCTGGGTTTATTTGCCAGAAGAGAAATATTGATCTTGGCAATGCTCACATTCAGTATTATTCAGGCATGTTTAAAGTGATCTATTAATCACTCAGACATTAATGGTATCAAGATTTTGAAGAAGACTATAGCTTATGATACTCAGAAGGCACCTTACTAACCGCTGTTGGAATGATTTCAATTCCATTCCTTTGAAAATTAGTTGCTACACTATTTTAATTCAATTATATAGTCTGTAATTTTAACTGCTCAGATAAAAAAATGGCTTTTGGCCTTCTTGAAGCTTTCACCTATGAATCCCACATATTGAAAACTTATGATGTGAAGATATTGTCAGTTGATGTTGTAGTGCATTTGTCAGTGTAAAAGGAGAAAAAATGGTTCCTCCAAGGAGAAAAATATAGCCAGTTATAATACACATACAATCTTTCTGAAGAGTGTACTTACTCATAGTACCCTTTACCATGAAAACAGTACATTTTATCAGATAATTGATGGATAGTTGTAACATGTCTCTAGGAATTTATTTTTCTAAGTCTCTGAACTTTTCTGGTAAAGCCCTGAGTGGTTCTAAATTTTCATGTTTAACCTTATTCTGGGTGAATACTCAGTTTCTTCTTGATCACATTTCTTATGAATAAAAATATCTGAATTTATTTTGTTTCAAGATCACTGGAGGTAGAGAATATTCTGCCTACCAGTGTTGAGAGATCACAGCCATGTTGAGAGCTGCTTGCCTTTAGCACTACTAAGCTAGGCTGAAACAATTGTATGCAAGAGTTGAATCTTGAAAAAAAAAATAAATAATAAAACAAAAAGAAGCACAAACCCAGCCAGCTGAAAAAACAACAAAAAGACACTGAACTGGAATGACCTCAGGTTGGAAGGAACTGAGTTCAATTCTCAACGTCACTGGTGGTAATTCAGCCCAGGAGTGATGTCATTGAGAAAAGCTGCAAAGAGGCCTGAAAATTATCTACCAGACTGAGATGTACTTTCTTAGAGTGGCTGATCTCTTGTAGATCATTAAGCCCTCTCAGGAAAGCTGCTTAATGTTAAAAATTGATTCTCTTAAGAAACTGTGAGGAAGGAAGACACACTTGTAGAGAGTTAGGAATTAAACAAAGAGACGATTGAGGGATTTGTGATTGTGTTTCCAGCAGCAGTTTTACTCCCTGTTTACTATCTCCTTGCTGTGCTGGGGCTACACATTGGGGCATGCAGCAGACTTTGATTTGGGATTTTTTTTGTTCTTTTGGCTTTTTTTTGTCTCTCCATACTCTTAGCTGTCTGATGCCAGTTGGAAGATGTTGTTCAAATATAACCCTTATTAAAAATACTTTCAACAGACTGTTAAGAATTTGAGGAGTTTTGTCTGGGCAGCAGTGAATAATCAGAGCATTGGCTATTTCTGGTCTGCCTTAGCTCCATAGTTCTGTGCTCTTCAGTGGCTGCTATAACTATCTAAGGGTTTACCATAAGAGTTCTCACTTGAATAATGCGATAAGAGCCCTGAATATAGGAGATGTTTATGCAAAGGGCAAGCCTCACGCAGCAGGAAATCCCAGTTATCCCTTTAGCCTGTGCTCGCAGCCAGCCACATCTCTGCCAAAGCATACCAAAGGAAAAGGACGTACCCTTACACAGTTACAAGCGCTTCATGATTAGTGTGGGGCACTTCCAGCACTACTGTCCTGTGTCCCCTCAGGGATACACTTGTTAGACAGTTTTAGAATTAGCTTTTCCAATGGCCTTTCTGTGGGATCCTTTCGGAGCCTATATGCCTCGTCCATCTCCAAGAAATAAGATGAGATTTCGCTTTTTGAAGTCCTACAGGTATCTCTTCTAGTGGCTTACAATTGACAGTGGTTGCTGTGGATATTTTTTTTTCTTCTAGAGGATTACAATATTAAAAAATATTGGAAATGGCTTGTATTAATTGTGACTCTCTTGCCCTCGTAAAGGTTTTGCTTTACATAATATATCAGAAAAACAGATATCATTTCTGTGTAAAAGAAAATACTATGAACTAGTGATCATGGAAGTGTATGAAACTGCACTTTTTCAAGTAAACGATAACTTTGAATATTTTTCTCACTCCAAGTTGGGGGAAAAGGTAGATTAACATTTATATGAGTGTTTTTATGAAAATATTAATTCTAAGTATTCTCAGTACTTATAATGAGTTAGCATATTTAATTAAAAATATGACACACTGATACAGAATACCAAACCTGAACGAATATTTATAGTTGTGAGGTTTTTGCCAGAAAATCATATTTGTTAATTATTTTTGTGTTAAACATTTTTGGAAGTAAGTATAGCAAATGAGAAAAACACACAGATTGTATTTTTTCCTAAACTATTGTTTAAAAATAGCAGTAGCAATGTTTGATTTCTATTATTTGTCACATTACTTTTGGCAATTGAACCAATATTTGTTCTTCAGCTTCCTTACATTTATTTATAATAGATTAATGTGTATTTTCAAGTAAAAATTCTTAAGATCCTCCCATTTGTATATAATTCATTGAAGAACTTGCTACATATCATCTTAATAATAACTTTTTAATTTTAATCAATGCAACATTTAAGTTTATTTGTATACCTGTACAATACAAAATGCCTCAGAGGACAAATGCTTTATGTAGTAAACACTGTATAGGTGAACAGTGTTGAAAACAACTGGCTAGATACCGTCCATCTTCTCTTAGTATTTTCTTTTGGAAAAGTTAGGCTGCTCATACAGAGGGAACTAGGTTTATGACAAAAAGAATAATAGCGGTTGCAGGTATTAGAATAGAAAATAAAAAGATGGTATCTGTTCAAAGTTAGATCGTATAGTTCAGTTGAGATTCCCTTAAGGCAACCTTATTGTCTAGGTTTTTTTGCTTAAAGTAAGCTGCTTATGTTTCTTTTACAAATTTATATCAATTGTTATATATATATATATCTATCTCAATGCTTTAAAGGCTAAAAGAAAGTTATTTCCTGTAACATGTTAATATAGGATCTGATTATTTTCATTTTTAACTTATGTACATATTGCACGTTTTCTAATTTTTCAATCTAACAAAATATTAGTGAAAATGTGAAAATATTCTTACAAGCTGTTAATAAAACTAAAAAGCAAGGAAGCCTTATGGAAAGTCCAGAGGTGTGAATGAATTTTGTGTTACCATAGAGTGTTACATGTTTGTTTTTCAGGAGCTTTCAATAATTAGGATGAGGTTGAAGATAATTTTATAAAAAAGTTGTCGTAGTTGTATTACTGAATGTGAGCCATATTCTTTGCTAGTGTGTAACTTAACTGTAAGTCTCTAAGAGAAGAAATAAAAATCTTTAATATATATATATTGCCATGTCACTGCTATGGCTCCATTCACACTGTAGGTTATATTTAGAAATCTACTACAAAATTTTACAGTACTCAGTGCCTATGTAATTTAATAACCTTGTTTATATCAACTGACAGTTCTGCTCACGTTACTCAACCATTCGATGTCAAGGGACTTTGGTTTCTAAAACTGTGTATCTGATAGTGTCGTCCACGCATTCCATGTTGAACGTTGTTCAACAAACCATTTAAAATGTGAAGTTGGCCATAATTTTGAATTCTATTTTGTTGCTTCTTGGGAAAACCCAGAATGTTTCTTTTGTGAGATAATCTATTGATGAAACAGACCATCATGTTTTAATCTACATATTTCATTTCTGGGAGTTTCTGTGATACATTGATGCCCCCTCACAGCCCAATTATGAATGCCGCCTTATAGCAAAATAGTGAATTGAGTTTCTTTGCTTGCAGAAGATGACAGAAGACCCAGGCTGATGCAAGTTTTCCCAGAGTAGGGGAAAGTATGCCTTGAAACAATGCTATTTTTCTAGGAAGAGACAGAATGCAATGCATTCACTTAAAGCTCTTCTTTTTCCACCTGTCCCATCAAATAAACCATGGCTTACAGCTTCAGCAAATTGTACTGAACAAAAAGAGGACAGTACACTGAAAGAGCTGGTAAACAAACTGATGATTCGCTCTACACCAGAAATGCAAGTATTCACAGCATGAGATATAGAACCAAGGCCAGGAGTGGCTGCTTCACAGAGAGGAGGCTCAGGAGACTGCCGAAACGTTTCACAATTTACAAAAATTCTTGCAGGCTGAAGGAGGAGGTTTGTTTAGTTTTGTAAGATCACATCTTTTCATTTTTGTTTCCCCTCTCCCTTTTTTTTTCTTTCATTTTAAAGCCTTGAGTGTTTCTAAATTGAAGCACACCTCCCTTACTGAAATGCAAATACGAATCCTGCTTCCTGCTGCATTTCGCTTTGCTCAGCAAAATAGCACTAGATGTGACTGTGAAAACTACAACCTAATAACAGCACAGTTACACTTTTTAGAGCCTCCTGAAACCTCTGAAGAATGAATGCAGATAGAAGCTTTAGAAGCTTTCTTCATGATGTCTAAATCCTGTCACACGTGGATGAAGGAGAACTAAAACACCTATCAAAATTTCCTGCACATAACTGAGATGTATTAATAAGAACATGCTATATGACACTCAGTTTTAGATACTAAACACACCTCCCACTGACCTAATGACAGGTCCTCAGGACCACTTAGAAGATTCTCCAGAGGCATCAGGATCTGCCTGGGTTGTCTGGCTGGCCATTAAGTCTTTTTCCACCATATGTGAGATTTTTCACCATTTGTGAAAAACACGGTGTCTATCTGCTGAGTAAAACATTTCTGGGGAGACAATTTTGTAGAAATGGTAAGCTCCGAAGTAAAACGGGTGTTACAAAGAAATGACACTGTCAATAATAGTCATTAAATTGAAATAATCAAATAATTAGTGAGTTTGCTAAATTATTGCAGTGTCAGAACTACATCTTTGTTCGGTTAGCTATGAAAGATGCACTTCCTGAGACAGTAATCATGACATTTATACCTTCACATGGAAAAGAAAGAGAGGTTCTTTGTTGGGTTATGTGAGTGTCTTTTGTTCTGTTTTCTTTCTGTTTTTCTTCTTTGGCTGCCATCTGGCATATTTCCCTGGACTAGAGGAACAATCATGTGGCTGAAGCTACTGCCAACACCACTTCTGCAGCCAGCTGCTCACAGCATTTGTACATAAGGAGGCAGATTCCCTCCTGCCAGATAATTGTACTTGAAGCCACTAAACTCTTGGGAACTAAGCTGGAAAGTAGGATACCTCTCTTAAACAGCAGTTTTCAGGAATCCCTTCTCTAAGCGGATTTCATAATTATGTCAAACTTCTCTTAGTGAGAAGAGTGTGATATTACAACTTTTTGTTATTACAAGCTTGGTGATGAAATGGAAATAGAAACCAGATTGAAGTTTATTATTTTATTTATTAGGGATTGCAGTCACAGCACACTGGAAATATCTTTGTTCTATTTGACCAGCCATTCAATATTTTCTGTGAAATAAATTATTTGAATGCATAAGTGTTAACTTTTCTAGTGTATGTGATGAATCACACATTTGATTTAATATTCAGCTGTTCATAGTCTGTAATTCATAGAAAGATATGTCACCACTAACGGGATGTTTGGAACGTCACTCAGACTTATTTTAGACAAATTTACATGCCAAAATATCATCTACCCAGTTCAGACATTTGGTATGGTTGACTTGAAATCTTGGGAAAAGTGGCAAAATAGCAAGGCATATTGCAAGTCAGATTAAGTAGCAATAGGAGATCAGGTGCAAGTGAATCTTGTGTTGCTGCAGGCTTACCTCCTTGTCACAACTGCCTAAAGAGCCCCTGACAGTGAATAAAGACAGTCTCAACACTCTTTCTAACAGATCAGAAAGTCAAGCTCTAGTCCATAGGTATCAAACAACAGGAAAAAACTGCAGAGCAGTAACATGTTCATAAGTTTCAGCTTTTGCTTAAAATTTTTTTGATGTAGTTGATCATCACACAGATAGGTTAAGTGAATCTGTCACAGTGGGACAGGTTGCATCTGTCAGTGTCTCTTATTGCTGCCTTGGATTAGTGTTACCTGAGTGCTTATTCAAGGGGATTTTGTGGTTCTTGCTGCAGCCTTGGAAGTGATTTTATAAGTGTAAAATAAACAGAAAACAGAAGTGTATCTATAGGTATTTTATCAACTAATTTTTTCCAATTTATGCTTAAGTAAGTTCTGACAGCCAAAGCCAGATGCTCCATGAATAACCACAGGAAACATTCCTTTATACAAAGTGAAGTAAACTATGATGATTGATGTTGCTACAGTTTGCAATAAATAAATGGCTGGGCTTTGCTGTTTGTGGTTAAAACAGTCCCCACACGAAGCCAGCCTTTGAGATTAGGCTAGGCACTGACACTAGCATCTCTTGGGATGCAGAAAAAGATTGCACTAACCATAAACTAACCAGGAAATACTCTGTTTGATTTACAAATTGTAGATGTCCATGAATATTTATGTAAATGTCAGAAGTATCTGACTTGCAATTCCCTGATGTATCACAAATTCTGGGAGCACTATAAATAGACCTATCAGTCAATCTGATACCAAATACATCAGGAACAAGCTGACGCAAGTTCAGCATGTACCATGCCCAAATGTTGTAATTAATTTCTAGATACTTTGTTAAATAAGAAAAGTAATACAAGGGTAACATATTAATGTTTACTTTATGGCATTCTAGAATTTGCTTTTTTCCATTGTGGATCTGAATAGATTTTTTTTTTTTAATGCTAAACTGACATTTCCTATTGGAGTTAGCAAATCCAATTTATTTCTGTGCCCTACAAACCTAATAATCTACAGGACATTTTGTGTTTCATTTGTCTCTATGAAAGGAATTTGTGAGTGTTAATTGAAAACTTCTGTAATATGCTGAAGGGTAATTTAGTGCTCTAAAGCACCTTTCTTCATGGGGCAATAAAACAAAGTAAGAGAGAAAAAAAGAGGCTCATGCCCACCTAGAGGAGTCTGGCACAAACACCAGTGCGGTGCCCTTAGCAGTAGGGGCAGTTACAATTCAGCACATGGGTCGTCCACACAAGCTAATCCAGCTCTTGGTCTCTTCCAGCAGCCAGCAGCAAATATTTGAATGTGGACAGTAAGAAACTTAGTGGTTACAGTATAATTTTCCCTGAGGGATAATCTCCTCAACATCTTTGGTAGTTCCCTGTGTATGAGCATGCCAGAACTCTCCTTGCTGTGTGTATTACTTAGTCTAGAAAGTCTGAGTATTTTACTTATTCGGACCAAATGTTGAGCATTATACAATAACAAAATTGCTGAATTTTTCTCTTCTGCGGTACTTTTCAACACTCACTTCCACAGATGAACTCTATGCAAGGTGCAAGATTTTCTTCATCCTGGTGTCTAATTTTGCCTTGAAACGTTTTAAGTAGTATTGTGACCCAAAGATTTGTTGTTTTATATATTTGTAGGCCACTCTTTTTCATTAGCTTTCTAACTAATCTTTTCACATGGAAAAATTTTGTGTTCATATCATTCACGTTGCCAATCTCTTAACACTTCCTCTTATCACAATGGTCTTTCTAATGCAGAGTGACCAGAAGTGAACGCAGAGCTTCTGATGAGGACAAATGGTCTAGAATTATAATATTACTGTTCTCATGGGGAAAAACCAAATTCTATTATGAAACGTCTATTATTCCCCTCTATCTCATTTCTGATGTAGATTAACAGACTTGCTGATTAACTGGTTTTAAGTCATGAGCAATAACCTCCCATTCCATTAAATAACTGTTGGTGTCTGTACCATCCAGGTTAGATATTCTGTGTTCTTAACACTGTTTGAATGGAAGTCTCACTTCCATTACTGTGCACTTTTTTCTTCATCTCTCCCTGTTCTCTTTTCTTAGAGAAGTTTACAAGGACACAGTATTGTGTAAAGGCAACAAGGATCGTTTCAGTAGGCAGAAGTTCAATCTCACTGGAAATTTTGCATTTTTAAAAGTAAAAAACCCAATGCAGCCTTGCGGCAAATAGTGAGTTTCCCATAGTTCTCCATGGGAAGAACATTTTTATTTTAAGATAAGGAAATAGAAAATGTTGTTCAGGTTTTCTTTTTTTTTTTTTAATAGTGTCTCTTCTTCAGGATTTCTGACTTGGTAGGAGGCTAGGAGGTCCTTCAGGAAATTCGTCAGAATGCTTGCAGCTGAAGAAATGGGGGGTGTTAGCAGTAGGAGGAGACAGATGTTTGCCATCAGCATACCCATACGCTTGATCATTATATACATGTATCCTATATAAACAGTCTGCACACATACAAACACACTTGTGTGGGTGCATCCTACACTGAAGTGTACAAACTATCAGAAGTTTTCCAGGAAGAAGCTGAATACGCAGCACTTACTTTATTGTTTGTCCATGTGAACTTGTTTTTCCTTTATTTGTTTTACCTTTGCAACATTTCCAGTCAATACTTGGCTCTTCAGAGACTTAGCTTTCACGGGCTTTGGTACAAATGTCTGTTGAAGTTGTAAAAGTAAATGACACAGTTGAACAAACACCAGGATCAGATAAGCTCCTGTTAACACTAGCTGAAGTTATTTAGCTAGTAAAAAAACCTAAAATGGAAAAAAATTATTTAAACTATTTAAAGGGGATGTAGTTGTCTTCAGGTGGAGGATGAGAGGCCTCATTTTTTTTTTGTTACAACAGATGTAGGTGAAGCAAAGGGACAAATATAACAAATAAATAAATGTGTAACTCTAGCTGAAGCTACATGTGCATTACTTTGATTGATGCTATGAGTTACCCTGTGAACACAACATAATTGGCAGCTGCAGGGAAGTGATCATTGCAGATGGAGCAGAATCTGCTGCTCAAACTGCTCTGGTGTAAGGCAGAAGCATCATGTGGCACTATTAAACTGATGCATTTTTTAATGTTACTTCTTATGTACTAATAGTTGTGGATGCATTCTTAAATTTACTTGGTTTTCCTAAGTATGTGAAATGTACTTAAACTTCTAGGTAACCACCCAGTTGCATCATTTTTCTTTACTTCTCGCTCTTCCTTGTAACATAAAAAGAAAATGTAAACATGGTAACGCAAACATTAAACTGGAAACACAGAGAAGCTGGTTATTTTAAGCAACAAAGTTCATCTGGTTTATATCATGCGCTGGAGGCCAAGTCAAGTGTTTCAGCATCACTTGCACTCCACTGAGCCAGGGACTGAACAATCAGAAAATTGATAATTTGGAAAATGGGGTATGTCTCTAAAACAGTAGAAGTAAAATTCTCCAAGCTTCTACTGGTGGCAAAGGAGAAAATGGTTTCTTTTAAGCATCATATAAGAAAAACACTACAATGAACTTGGCATGCAATATCTATAAGTGATGGGCTCCTGAAGAGAAGTGCCATTGGCACCTGAGAATCAGGAAGAAATTTACAGTAGAGTAGTAGAGTAGTCTAGGACGTGTGATTAGTCATGTGAACCTTCTGAAACAAAAGGTTGCTTTTTGAAGAAATGTTTCTATTTCAAATAGAAGGGAGAAAAAAGAGCAAAAAAACAGAGAGAAAAAAAAGATAAAAAGGGAATGTAATTTCTTAGCATTAATCCTAGCACCCAGATGATTCCCTTAATACAGTCTTAATGAGTGGCAAATGAGTAAGTGGCAAATTATGTTTGTTCCATGTCTCCTCTTGGCCACAGTCTTTGTTTAAGCTCTTTCCCACATGACACAGTAAAGTGTAAATTGGAACACAGAACATGACATATTTGAAGCTTATGTCATTTTGGCATGAAAATACATGTAGTTCTGTTTTATGATAAACTCTGCTTGGGGTCATAGGAGACAAAAGGAATTCTAGACAGAGTGGTTTTACAATACAAATGCAAGCACACATTAATGCCAAAATAGGGCTTATTGTTTACAGATAAGAATGAAATTATTTAAAACGGGTGGCGTATTAATTTATAGGTGGGGCCAGTAGCAAAATGTCATTAAAAATCTATGTCATGATACTGTCAAAGTTTTGTCCTCACATACAGAGAAACAGATGTGTCTGTGATCCACAAAAGATTTAAGTTTTGCTGGCACAGTTCTTCATGCTTGGCTACCCCTATTAGACTACAATTAAGATATAAAGTTTTATTAATACTGTAGATAATTTTCAGTCTGGACTACTAAATGTACCATATGTTAACATAAAAATTCACGTAATATTTAAATTAAATATACATAGTAATCCAGGTAGTGTCTGTTAGACATATAATCATACAATTATAAGATTGCCTTATATATGCTGAAAGTCACAAATTACATGTTTTTGTAAAAATCCAACATAAAATCTCTTTTTTAGGTAGCTTGATGCTATCAAAAAGTGCTAGCTGCTCTGACTTTAGTGAATACTATGTGAGGGCCCTGATTTTTCCGTGGCTGAATCTCCAGAGTGAATAAAACAGCCCAGAAATCTTTTCAGCTGGTGAACTGTGACAAGCTGGCATGACATGGCCAGGAGACTGTAGCCAGGTGGGAGTCAGGCTCTTCTCCCAGGCAATCAGCAACAGGAAGAGAGGACACAGTCTTAAGCTGTGCCAGGGGCATTTTAGGCTAGATATTAAAAAAAAAAAATCTTCACAGGAGGAGTGGTTGAGAGGCATTGTAATGGGCTGCTCAGGGAAGTGGTGGAGTCACCATCCCTGGAGGTGTTTAACAAAAGACTGGATGTGGCACTTTAGTGCCATGGTTTAGGTCATAGGTTGGACTTGATGATCTCCAAGGTCTTTTCCAACCTGCTTGATTCTGTGATTCTGTGACAGGGCCATGTCAGTAGCACAAACCTCTTCTGCTCCCTGGAACAGAATATGAGGGGCCAAAACACACTTCTGGAAAGGTCCTTGCTCCAGGACTCAGGTGGTCCGCAGTAGCATTCAAAAAAAGAAGGGTTTACAGCCTTTTTACTCCATTAAAATATATTGATCACAGTTTTCTACAGAACTACATCATTTTCTGCTTGCTCGTATTACAGTACAGTCAACTCCAACTGTTTTTAGCTATATCTTGGAGAATCATAAGAGTTTGTTTTGAAAGCCTTTCTTTTTTCCTTTGTCCTCAAGCAACTAAATCAAAAAAGGTTTATCAAAACCAGAAAATCCAGGCGCTTTCTTAAGATGCAGATGAGATTTTCATCTAAAACCTGGACTCTAGAAACTGTAAGGAAAATACTTAGTGAGACTGGAAATATCATTTCAGAGGTTTGCAAGGCAGGATAGTGTGACTTTGACAGCCACACCCTGAAAAATATAGTTATCTGAAATTCTAGTTTTCAATGCACAGAGTGGATGTGTGACCCAAAGTGGTCATCGTGATGCTCTGCTTTTTCTTCTGGAGTTCAAAATAGAGAGTTGTTAAGCAGCAGTATAACAGATTCACCCAGACTGATGTCGCCGTGCAAAACTCACCAGCTTCTTCTTCCTTGACATTCTTTAAAGATGTAGATTTCCCAGCTGTCTAAGGCAATTGTTTCAGGAAGTAGGGAAAGGGGCAGACAGTCCTGGAAAACTGTGCTTGCTCTTTCCACTAAGAGAAAGATTTGCTGGATTTGTACTCTCTTCATCCTTTCATAGAAACAGCTGGTCTTTGACCAAGAAGATATTTTATAATTTGGACCATTTATTTTGAATTACTATGTTGTTTTGATCATAGTTTACAGTAGCTAATGTAAATTTAAATGAAGGAGGATAAAAAGCAGTCAGAGGATGCAGCGAAATTTATTTATTGCAGTGTAGAATTGTCTAACTGATCTGCAGTTCACCAGCTTCTTAACTTTGATAAAGAGAAATAGATGGATTATATTAGTAATTTATTGTAAATAAATGGTTTAGGTAACATTTCTTTTTGGTGCAATATATTTATTTGATCCTGGAACATTGAATGCACTGTTAAATGTCATACACTCTGTTACTATAAAAAAATAAAACTCCTTCCAAGTACATATTGTTTCAGTAAGACACGAGCTTGCTCATTCCAGCTCTTCAGGTTTACAAAGTCACTTCAAAACAGTCTCTTTAGGTACATTATGGTAATAACGTAAGCAATGTAAAACTCTTTGTGGTAACAATATAAAATATTCTTGGGCATCTGCATTTGAAGTCCTACAGTGCTTATCCTAACTTTGGGCAGCAGCATATTTTTGCATTTATACTGGATGCTCTAGGAAAGTAAAGTATGAATATAATGTTAGAAAGACATCCTTAAGGAAAGGGATTCTTTTTCCTTCAATAATTTTTACATCTGCAGATCATCTATATTTAATATTTTTATGTATAACCTAAATATTTGTTTTTCATTATAGTTGTTATCTATTCCTTTTCATTAATTGAAGCCATTGCAGAATTTCTGCTGTGTTTTGGAATTTATTTCTGGCTAAAAAATTGCCTGCCTTAGTTACCTTCTTTCTTTTTTTTTGTGTCACTAAGAATATGTACTAACACCATGAGTGCATTTACCATTGGTAGATTAACACTTGGTTGATATGATATGTATGAAAAAAAATCTTGTCTTTTATTTTTTGTATTTCTAATAATCTAGTGATTTTCTTAGGCTTTGTCAGCACATCTTGAAGTGAAAATTGGAAACAGTCTGATATTATTTTGAATTTACAAATGTCAGGTTTTACAGTAGCATTGTAATACCTGTGGGCTCAGAGTTGCAATTTAAGAAATGGTTAATGACAGAAAATTCAGAGGAGTCACGGAATTAAGCTCTGTAGATTTGATATACTGGTTTTATTTGGCAACATGACAGGAAATGATAGAGCAAAGAGTGGAAAGGCGCATACAGCTGTTAAGGGGGGAATAGTATGCAATGAAAGAGACCATGTATGACAGTCACATAAGACCTCTGTCTATTCACTTGGTAGCAAAAACTACATCACACTGCTGCAGCTCAAGTTTTTCATTTTTCCTTTTTCTATTTTGAAGGGCTGAAATTGTTGCCCAGCTGCCTAGAGCCTTTTGATCTATAATGCCTGTCTTTAGCAAAACAATATTTGGAGCTCCTTAGAAAAAGGAGCTCCTGGAGGTGACAATGTGCCTTGGTGAGTTACCTTCATGGTTACACCTTACTGAGTTCAAGAGAACAAGATATGAATTCCCCTTCTGTTAATATAAATTAACTGATTATTAGTATGCATCTAATAAACAACTATTAATACATGTAATGGCCAGGCATAGGTCAGAGCCATCCCAGTTTGCCAATAACCAGTAGAACCTGGATGTAGATGTAGATTAGAGTCATATAAAAACTTCACTACAGTTTTCAAGGCAAAACTTTATGGCAAACCCCTAGGACAGACAAACACAGCAGGCCAGTGGTGCTAGCACACAGAAGTTTTCTCTTTCCAGCTTCAAACCGTATTCATAAAATTTTACATTGTTTTTTATCAGTTCTGTTTCTCTCACAGGCACTGTACTTATAGAGGCATTTATTGAATTTATTTTTGAAACCTAATCTACCAGAGTGAATTTAGTATCACTATCAAAATTTTGTTAGTGATTCTTGTTGGCATATATTCAGAATTTTCAAGGTACCTATTGATGCCTCTGTCAATTAAATTTAACCAAAAATATGGCAAAAATTTAAAGGCTCTCTACAGAACTTTTTAATGAAGGAAATACCATTTAAGCAATGCTGCTGGAAATTTAATTTGCAAACTTACTTGCTGTACTATCTAGGCCACCAAAGTGGTCTGCAAGTACTGAAATTTCCTAGAATATCAACTCACAGGACGAAAACAACATTCCTCTTCCACATATGTCTGTAGGTCTTCACACTTTAGAGTAACAGACAGTAAACCAGTACTGCTTGAGCTTCTTCCTCTTTGAACTGCTGTAAAGTGAATTAGTCAATGCTGTAAAATCGACTTTGTGTGAAACATCACCTTGAAATCTTGCATTTAATCTTCAGTCATTTTGAAATGGTACAAAGAGTTAGTGTTTGCTGAAAATGAAGTCAAGTGTTTTTGTTGTTCTTTTCCATTTTTAGTTCAAAACAAAACTTTCTTTCTTTTTTTGCCTCCAAAACTCTCAAAAATTCTGGAGGCCTAGTTAAGCTAGACAATACAGTGCAGCTGTTAGATCTTGATCAATTTTGACTATTCCTGATCTTATTAAACAGAAGCCACATGTACTATAGAAACAAACATTCATTTTACATGTAATTTGGTATGCACTCAAATTCATGAAGAGTCTTCTGTAGCACACTGCAGTTAAGGTCCAGTGGTGTGTTAGAGAAAAGTACAGAAAAAATAATTTCAGGATTGGCTCTTTGACATCTATTTCATTTGGTTCAATTTTGAGATTTGCATGTTTTGTGGGGTTTTTTTATATATAAAGAGTAAAAAAATATAAAATAGTGGTCAGAGAAAAAAATTCTTAGTTCTGGTTCTTGCTACTTATACCAGTAAATTTACAGGGAAAATGTTTTCCAAGAGCCATGGGCAATGAAGTTAACTAAACTGAACCTATCTTGCTGAGGTGATTGTCAGGAAAGTGACACACCAGGATGAATAATCTAGGTTGATTAAAACCAAGGAAATACATGGAATCATTTAGTATGAAATTCAAATGTATAATACTGGACTATAGATAGTCTAGTATAGTTGCATTTCTAACTTATATATGTTGAGAGAGAGAAGTGACAGTGGAACACACGTGAAAAAAGATACACCCCTGAGATGTGAAGAGGGTCTCCAGTTGTTCATTCAAATAAAAAACCTGGTTAATAAAGCCGCAAATGTTTTGGTTCATTCTTCATTATTTATTTTGTATTTTGTTCTTGATAGTTACATGGTTTTTTTTGGTTTTTTTAATATGGCCATGTTTGTTTGGTGAGGCTTCTATCGTACTCTTTCTGCAAACTGACTTTAAAAAAAAGTATCATGATACATTATTGCTGTGCTTTTTTTCTCTTACAGTCTAAATAACCCATCAGTTTATTGAGTGGTTGGAGTTAGTGTTTGCTGAAGTTACAATGCAAAATGAGGCAGGGAAGTGTTATTAGCAATCATCAACTTCAATTTGTAAATCAATTGTAACAGAGTAAAAATCAGTGTGCATACCTAAAATCTGTCATGTAAGCTAAATGTATTGAGCAGTTAAATATCACTTTGTTTACCTAATTGCCATGTTTGCTGTAGCAGGGCTTAGTTGTTCAGGAATAATGGCCCATCAGCTGAGCCTGAAAGAGATCCCAGACAGATTTCAGACATCTGTAAGACAACAAACCACAGGGGCAGAAGTGAGATCTGAAGTCTAAATTGAAGAAAAGCAAGTCAAGTATTATTGGAAATTGTTATTTCAAAATTACTTTTTGAGTAACAGTGACAATATTAGCAGTACTTTTTTGCAGTATGTGTCGTGTTTTCCACTTGAGGGAAAACATATTACTTTTTTTGACTGATATACCTACCAAGGGAAGAGCAACAAGTTCTGTTACTCCATTGTAGCTGCTCCAGCTTATCAAAAGGGCCTCTGTTAAAACAACTGAAGTGGGATAACTTTGAATGGGATGCTGTCAGATTTAAACCACAGATTCCTGTCTACACCACAAACTGGAATTACTGAAGTTCTGTTAGTTCCGTATATTTGTGGATAAAACTGCAGGAGAGAAAGATTCAAGTTATTAATTTCATTTTAAGTGCTACATACTGCAAGAGACAAAAGATCAAATAAGTTTCATGTTCAAACTAAAGCTAGACCAAACCCAGGACACATAAAGGATGAAAAGATGACTGTATTATAGGAGAGGCCTAAACATTGTTTAGAAAAGTGATTTAACTATTCTGATGTTCAATGGCTTTTCTTCATTAAGATTTTTTTTGTTGATTAGAGTTGAAGAGAACTTTTTGTCAGGGAAATAACTCATATTATTCTTAAGCTCTGATGCATTTTTTAAATTCTTTTCTCAAATGCTCTGTAAACCCCTTAGACATCCTAGTATACTGAGTTGAAGGAGGTCTATTTAAAATGGCATTCTCCAAAAAAACAAAGCACAGCCAAGCCAGAAGGATTTGACAGGGCTTAAAAGCAAAAACCTTAGACCCACAAAACGAGGTTTTTCATGTACAATTTTTTCATGTATTAAGAATTCAATGCATCTCCAAAGCTACCTCAATCAATATCTTTTTTTTTTTTAAATGAAAATTCAAGGATTCTCATTAGTGTAATGTATTTTTTCCCATGCACTGGACATCATAATAGAAACCATGTGAGTCAAAATAGACAACTTCTGGAACACCTAGAGTGTTCTTTCTGAAGCAATGGAGGAATGTCAGAAACAAGAGGAACTTTGTTGTATCTCATCTCCCTCAGTGTGACATGCAAAGGGCAAGACCGGGAATTTTAAGTTGTCATTTTGCTGGACACTAAAATTAATAGAATCACAGAGTCATTGTTATTTTCAATCTTATATTTTCCTCACCGTCCCACTGGTCACCTTCTATTCTAGAGATGCTGTTTCTCTCTTTTTGCTCTCCACAGATCTGTTACTCATTCTCTTCTCGACATCTCTTTCTTCTTCTTGAGTGCTCTTTTTTTTTTCTGTAGGTTTTATTCTAGCACTTTCAAATGACTTTTTGAGAGACATCTTTTTCTGCAGATCTGACGTCTCTATAAATGTCTTTCATTGATGAAGAACTTAGAACATTAACATATTTGAACTCTGACTTATTTTGGCACTACAGGTTTAATTGTTGGTATCTACATTTTTGAAAACTTGTATTCAGATCTTAGAAGGACAGAGCTTACCCTGTTTTATTTTGAAAACAAAACCAATCCTTCTTCGAGATCCTTACTATTTTAGAAGTTAAGAACTGATATTTAGTCCAAATACCTGCTGGCGTACATTTCAGAAATTTGTGGTCATCCCTATCAAGGTTGTGAATGAGTAGATCTGAAGGCACACTGCATTCCTGAGTGCTCAGCCTCTTCCCTGAGACCTCTGAGCCTCCAGTGATGTGCAGCCTGGCACATGTCTGTCAGATCTTACTGCTTCATTTGATGGGACTGAGCATGCAGTGGGTCTGTATTAAAAAAACCCCATCCATATCCTCAGACAAGAGGACATGGATCTGTAATGAACTGCAGAGCTGAGGAATGCGATCATAATTCTAGTAGTCATGGATTTCAAATAGGTTTTTCTCATTTACTTGGGTAAAAATTATGCTTTTCTGTTGCTCTAGGTAGTTGAAAATTTATTAATTGTTAGAAAAGTTATTTTTGAGTCTTTATTTTCTTTAGATGCCCTTCTGAGAAAGAATATTGCCAGAATTAATGGTTGCTGTAAGTGGTTTTGTGTAAGCTTTTTCAGAATAAAGATTTTTGCTCAGAGCTTTCTCTAAAGTTAAGACTTTTTTCAACCATCTGGCCAAGGGTCATAAAGAAAGTAAGCAACAGAGTGCTTGAGGGTAAAGCTGCTGTGCTAGAAGGAAAAACACTGTGCAGATGCAAACCAGGAGAACTTCCAATACACTGTTTGGAAGACTTTGTTTGCAGAAAAGAGATGGAGATAACAAAGCTCCAAATATTCATAAAATTATTAAATTTAATCGACACTGTTATATACAGTTTAAAATAAACAATGAAGAAATCATAGTTTTTCTCCTGCAGTCAGTGCAATATGTGTTAGATTGAGAACTTTTTAGGCGAAGCAGCTTAGTTGCTTATCCTTGTCTTTGCAAAATGGCATCCTAACTGAGAAAGATTTTAGATGCCAAGACTTTTTTTAAAAGGCAAAAGTGAATCATTTATTTGTGTTCTTGTCCAAAGTAACAGAACACAACGGGGAGACGCCAAAGGGAAAAAGATCTCGGCCAGTTTCTCTCTTCCTAAATATCACTTTATCTGGATGACGGTCAGCTGGATTGACTTTGTGAGACTGACATTATTTACATACACAAAAATTGCTTAAACAGCAAAAATAAATTCCAGGTTTTTATAACTTCATATTCCAGAGACAGTAATGTGCATCTCGCTGTGATTTGTAAAACTGCCAGTGTATTTTGAATGCTAGTTCAAATTAGATTGTAGTTATGAAATATGTGCCTATGAGCACGCGAATTTAAAAGAATATATTATTGAAGCCAACCATTTAATGTCGGTAGTTGGCTTTAGCAATGTTCACAATGTAAAATACAAAACAATTTTCTGAATTTTTAATATAGTGAGTTATTGTAAAAGAAAAATTTCACTGTTGCAATATTTATAGGTTAAATTTTTCTGAAATTTTCTATAAATGAATCAATTTTTTCATGTAAACTTTCACATATTCTTAGAGAGTTTTTTTTTGCAGTACTTTCATAGGTAATCTCAGATGAGAATCAAAAAAAAATAAATTCAGTATTATCTTTTCAACCCAGTCTGTTTTAGCTTTTAACCCTCCCTTAGACATGTAATAGAAACCAAGCAAACCACCTTTCAAAGCTACATGGAAAATGCTGACGGTAGTTGAAAAGGGCTGACGCCAGTTTTTGTAGGTTTCGTGCAAACACACAGAAATACGGCCCATATGGTCTCAACCAATAGTGAACACATTTTGTTAGACATGCTGCATAAATTAAGTTGTTTCAAATAACAACTGCTGCAGTTTTGATTTATTTTCTCTGTATTCATGGACTAGATCCTCATGGAAATGATGTTCAGATACATACAAGACAAGGAAGTGAACCAACATAGCCAGGACAAAAAGGGCCTGAGCAATCTCTGAGCCCTTCTGTGGTGGAGGTATTGCAATGCTCAGAAAGGGAAGACAAACTGATGTAATCTGCCTGGATTTCTGTAAGATTTCAACACAGTTCCACATGGCATCATAAACTCCAAACTGGAGAAACCTGGATTTTAAGAGTGGACTAAGGAAACGCTGAGATGGACGCAGCCAGAGAGTTGCAGTCAATGGCTCTGTGTCCAGGTGGAGTCCAGTAATGAGTGATGTCCCTCAGGGCTGTCTTGAGGCTTGGGCTCTTCAGTATCTTTATCAGTGACAGAGGAAGTGGGACCGAGCGCACCCTCAGTACATTTGCAGGTGACAGAAAGCTGAGCAGTGCAGGTGACACTACAGAAAGATGGGATGCCATGCAGAGGCACCTGGACAAGCTTGAGAACTGAGACCATGAGAACGTAAGGATGTTAGAAAAGCCCAAGTGCAAGGTGCTGCACCATGGTCAGAGCACTCCCAGACATGAGTACAGAACTGGGAAAAGAACTTATTGAGAGCACAAAGGACTTGGAGGTTCCCCTGGCTGAAGAGCTGGATGTGACCCAGCAATGTACCTTTGCAGCCCAGAGAGCCAAACGTGTCCTGGGCTGCATCCAAAGCAGTGTGGCCAGCAAGGCCAGGGAGGGGATTCTGCCCCTCTGCTCTGCTCTGCTGAGACCCCACCTGCAGTGCTGCATCCAGCTCTGGGGTCCCAGCACAGGAAGGACCTGTTGGAGCAAGTCCAGAGAGGCCACAGAGATAATGAGCAGGCTGGAGCACCTTTTCTATGAAAAGAGGCTAAGAGAGTTGGGGTTGTTGAGCCTGGAGAAGAGAAGGCTCCAGGAAGACCATATTTCAGCCTGATAATTAAAGGGACTTAGAAAAAAGAGGGACCGCAACTTTTTACAGGGATAGATAGTGATAGAGAGAATGGTTTTAAGATAAAAAAAAAGGAAAAGGATTAGATATTAGGAAGAAATTATTTATTTAGAGGGTTATGAGGCACTGGAACAGGTTGCTCAGAGAAGTTTTTTATGCCCCTTTCCTGGCTTTGTTCATGGCCAAGTTTGATGGGGCTCTGAGTAGCCTGGTCCAGAGGAAGGTGTCCCTGCCAATGGCAGAGGGGTTGGAACTAGGTGATATTTAAGGTCTCTTCTAACCCAAGCCATTCTATGTCTCTATGATTTTTTTTTTAAGAAAATACGTTGCAAAGTTGATGAACACCATTTACTTAAAAAAAGAAAGCCCTAAAGAAAGAGGAAAACTTGGTGCCTTTCCTCTTATTTTAATTAGAGATTCTCTCTTTCTGCATTTAACGTAGCAGCATATATCTAGAAGGAATTTAGCTGGATTGAATTCAGTGTTAAAAATAGAGATAGCTTTGCTAATCAAGTACTGAAGGAGACCATCCAGAAAAAAGAACAGATTGATTTGCTATACTAGAAGGCTACTATTAGACTATGTAAAACACTAGCTAGGTATCAAGTATAACTGTACTAGTCTCAGAATTGCTGTCCTACAGGATGTTGAGGTCTACATATAAATATTTCTTTGTGGCTATCCGTATAACAGACTAAGCTGTGACAAGTTTGATGACAGACAAAGTGTCTCACTCATACAAGGGTAAAGAGGAAAGATGCACGTTGTCCATGTCTAATGTGGCAATGCACTGGCAATACTGAAATGCTTGCATCCAGTTTAGGCAATTTATACTTCCACAAGAACATGAAGTTTCTGGCTGCTGTCATCTCTGGTGGTATTTACAGCCAGTGTTGCTGAGGGTTTCTTTGGGATTTATAGTGCAACATGGATTTCTTGTGCCTGGTACATTGTTTAATAAGGGGAAATTCTTACATATAAATATGTAATAAAGAGTTCAGATAGAACAAGCAAATTAGTCCTAAACTGAGAAGAAATTCAGAATCAATGAATTTCAGAACATATTGTATCTCTCCCTCCCGATGCCTGACTATTCAGGAGAAGTAGGTCTTCCATGAGTTTTCGGTGGTAGGCATAGCTGCTGTACCGAATATATGCACATTCCTTTTGATCACCTTACTTTTCCCCCTCTGGGGAGGAAGGGGTGAGAGGTTGGAAGTGCAGCTTTTTTGAACCATGATAATTACTACATTAAATATGGATTGGGGCAGTGGTTTCTTGGCATTGTTCGTCTCTCACACAATCCAAATATGATAACATGCGAGGCCAAATATGGAAATATGTCAAGTTTACATTTCTATAAAAGGAAAAATTTTAATACTATGTGCATTCAGTTCAACTGCTACAAGTAAGAGAGTGGAGAGGCAAAAAATCCTCAATCCCCAAGTTATATAGACTTATAGGTTTTATCCTGGTACCATAGGATTTATCAAGTCCATCTTGAATTGCCCAAAACCTAGGTTTCTATCATAGAGTAGGCAGGAAGCCATAGTCCACAGAAGGATAGATAGACAGTTGAGAGGAGCATTTCTGTCTGTCTTAAAATAGATGCCTGAATCATGGAAATAGACTACCCCAGCAAGTGCCTATCGGAGCTGTCTCTAGCAGGAGCCTAGCTGACCAGTTTAAATGAGCAACCAATCCTCTGACAGCTCAAGGCTAGTGAGAAAAGTCCTTTCTTAGTGTGCCTTGTTTAACTCTCTGTGAATAATTCATGACAAGTAATGTACTCTCAATGTAACCTTCATTTGTTCTCATAGAAGCTCTCCAGTCACTTGCAACTTTTTAAAATACATTGCTTTTTGCCTTTAATTACAGTTTTGAGTTTGACAGTTTTGTGTTAAAAATCAAATACATTTTGTACTTTTGAGTGTTCATATAAAATGTTTGGGTTTTTTTTTTTTCTTCACCCCGTACAAGCCATATTAAATCTTTGGAGTTTTCCATACCTGAAAAACAAACAGAAGTGTAACATGACTAGCAAATTTTATACAAATTCAAGTGGATTTTTTGAAACACGAGTGTCATAGAGGTATACCTCCTCTTCAAGAAAGGCTTTGTAATATAATGAATAATTTAGATTTTATTTTAGTTCCTGACATTTTTCTGAAGGACTTAGAAGTATGGATGATGTCATTCTACCAAACAAGAGTCTTATCCATGTCTGACTCATTCAGGTCATGATCCCATACCTGTGGATGCCAAGTTTCCAGTGAAGAACATGAAGAAATCTGCTCTACTGTTTTGTAGAGAACTCTGCTGTTACACTAATGTAGTTACCTCACCTCAGATTTGCTTTCAGGATGACTTTCTGATAGTAAAAGTTGATTGTTTCCAAAAGGGCAAAATGTTACAGAAACATTCCTTTTAGAGTACGCGTGGTTGGGGTAGGCAGCTTTTTTGTTAATATTCAATTTTTGTTCTAGACAGGACAAAATTGGAAAACAAAAAAAGAGGTTTAATATATAAGACTAGCTAACATACTTAAAATTTAAGTGTGAATTTTCAGGTTGTACATGCAAGTTTTGCTTGCTTGAGATGGTGGTCTATTTTTTACTCTTGAAATACATGCATAGTCTTAGAATGGTGGTATTCCTAAGAGTCTTCCAACTTTCTCTTATTAATCTCACACTATCCCATGCTTCTGAACAAGATGGTGATGAAAGAGGGCATGACTTACAAAATATGATGGTTCTTATAGTAAGCCTGACACTCAAGAGTAACTTTGTCCAGGACCAGCCCTAATTGTGTTATCTTTGTAAAAGGAATACAATCCTCTCATGCATTTCGTAGCAGCCACTGCTTCATTTGAAAAAAAAAAAAGGGAAAGAATGTTAGTCTACCTTTTTTTTTTAGCCTACAAAAACTGGCATATTGCTCTCGGAAACCATAGCTACTGCTTAACTCCCTACTGAGTTAAATATGAGCCACCAATGTTTATTTTTTATTTTAGCTAAGAAATTGTAGTCTGAGTTTGTGTGGAGCAAATAGCTCAAAAACAGAAGGGCTGCTGGAAACAGGGATAGATTTTTCCTTTAACCTTGTAATTAGTGCTGTATTATTGCAGTAAGCCCATTCAGATCTGGCAAAAAACCTGTGTTTTATAATGCAACCCGTATTTTTGTATGTCTGTGCGCTCGTATATATAGATAGATTTACTCATGATTCAATCTGGGGGGGATTTTTATGTTTATTTAAAAAAAAAAAGAGAAAAACAGCCTGACACACTAGGCAGCCTTAGCTTAGCTGAAGTCCAAAGTCTTCCAGTAGGATAGTATTTAACTTTAGGCTATTTGCTGTTATGCAGTGTTAATCCAACATCAGCAGACACCATTTATTCTAACCTTAATGACAGATGTAACCATAGACCACAGCCATAGCTGATAACACTGTTTGCCTAGGATATAATGTTTCTCAGAAAAAAAGTATTCTCCTACTCCTAAAAATGAGCTCTTTTTATTTTCTTTTTGAGTCTCTAGCAAGGTTCTATTTTGATCTCTGCGACCGAATCTATGTAGTCCAGCAATGGCCGGTTAGTACTGAGGTTGCTAACCTCTAATTGCATAACTGATTAAATCAAATTGAAAGTAGGCAGGAGTAAAGGCAGAAGGACACATTTTCAGCCTGATATATATCAAGAACCTGAGTTTGCTATGTAAGGGGGTGAGGCACTGTAAGGCCTCTGTAACATGGACCTGCCTTACTGCTCATGGTACAGCTCAGGCAGCAGCACCTGGCAGCTCCAAAGGAAACTGAGATCGGGCATCTTCAGGCAAGGCATCATATTAGAATTGGGTATTCTTACAGAAGACCCTCTTTGCCATGCTGCCTATGAGGAGTTTTGCACATTTGATTCTGTGTAAAGCCTTTGTAGAGCACGTAGTAACTTTGTTTACACTGCAAGCACTGAGCTAATAAACCATCTTTATTTCTAAGTTGGGCAGCTCAATCCAGGGAGCTAGATGTAGGTGGATATAGAAAGGAAACACTAGCAACATATATCACATTTCTTCTGTGCCCTTTGGTTTGCCTTCTTGCATTCTTAGGAATTCTATACTCTAGTTATTATTACATTTTGTAGTTCTTTTACTTATGCAATTATGTAGAACTTTTTCCTCTTTGCTAAAGGAAGTCCAGTCAAAAGGGAATATGACGCTACTTAGAAATTAATAGCAAATTCCCTGGAATTCTAAGCCTACAAAAAATATTTTTAAAATAATTTGCTATGTTGAGCAGTGGCAGAATCTTCAGGTGGGTCAAAAATTTTTTTCTCCAATTCTCTGACTTAATACTTGTTTTTGAGAGATATGTCTCCTGAACCTAGACCTGCATTACTAGTTCTCAGACCCACTCACGCAGGTAATATAAGAACATCTTGTTAATCTTTTCTGTCCTTCAGCTTGTTGTGCAGTACAGGACAATAAGAGGATAATCTAGTTCTGTGGATAAACTAGAATGAACTGTGCAACTCAGAGCTGCACAAAACCAATTGGTATGGAGCTTAGTTTGTGAAAAATTTTATCCTACGGTGGAATATGTACTCCTACATATTTGAAAGGTTGGGCTCAAGTTTAAATGCATATTCTTTGTTTATTGAAAACTGTATTTCATATAAATGTGTAAACTGGAAAGTATATATGAAGAAAGGAAAGATACAAACTGAGCAAGACCAGATGCAACAGTAACTAAACAATAACAGGGATAGTCCTGAGTGAATGAGTCCAGCTCCAAGTTTTTAAAGATATTTTAGTTATCCTACTTGAAAAAAAAAAAAAAGATGAAGCTAAGATTGCATATCAAAAGGCAGCAGATTGTTTTACAGCTTTCATTTGGTAATGTGTATTCCAAACACCACACTTAAGAGCCCAGTCATTATGTCTGAAGGCTTGAGATTGTGAATCCATTTCTTCAGCTTGCACAGAGCAGCAATAGCCTGGTGCATATTGCATAGTTTTTTTCATCAGTTTGATGTCCAAGTACTTTTCAAGCAGCATTGTGTGGGTTATTCCTGTTTTACAAACTAGGAAGACAAAACTTGGAATGTTTAAGCAAGTTTTCCATAGTCTCAAGAAAGAGATGTTGCCAAGCATGGAACAGAACAGTCAGTCCTGTACCTCATTCCCTAAGCCATGCTTTTTGCAATTATTTTAATATTCAATTCTGTGCACTGTAGCACTGGTTTAATTCAAGTAGTTACTAATTTGAAGATAAGTAACTAAGATGCAAGCATGCTCAAAGTGGGCTGAATCCAGCACACTTTGGGTTACTGGTGCTTTAATTCTTTCTGTATCTTTTCTTCTTTAGGCAGTTTAACTATGCAGCTGAACCTCAGTTGATGATACATGTAGATAAAAAATATGGTTGCTTTTCTTGCTGTTTTTATTACTAGGGCATTTAGTAGTACTGAAAGTCTCCATCTTTTAGTATTTTCATTAATTTTAAATCTTTTCTTCATTATTTTTATTATACAATCAGCCCTTGCCTTAAATGTGGTGAAATCCCAACAAGACTTCTGTTCCAAAGCCTTTTTCCTGCTACCCTAAAAAATAAAAGGATTCCAAAAAGGAAAAAAAAAAAGAGAGGTTTTTTTGTTGGATTTTTTTTTTAATTACAGGATTACATGCTCAAATCAGCTATTTAAACAATGGTCATTTCTCTATTTATTCTCTTAATTTTCCTTATTTTTTTTTCTCTTAATTTCTCAAATTATGAGAAATCGAGGGTTTTTATTATTTGACCCCGTACCAGATACAAAAAATAAACACTACATCATCATCATCTATGAGCACAGTGGACTAGTATGCTCCTATCTTTACATAAAACTTAGACAAATCTGCATTTGAGGTTAATTGCAGCACAGCAGATTTTATGTATGAATTAGAAGCTATTTTTAACTGCCAAAGTTGTTCTAATTTGTTCTCTAGAAACCTCTCTAGAAAGAGGTTGGCCTTTCTTATAATGAATATTAAGAGGTTCCTTTGTTTTAGCTTTGACAAAGTCAACTGATGAATTTCAGATAAAACTAACATTCCCTCGAGGACTGTGAGCTCTCCTTCCTACTGATAAACTCCCTTTTTTGTGGGAAGCCTGTGATTCTAAGGTTGCTACCTTAAGACAGGCTGTGATTCGGCCACTTGGAGTATGGTTGCTTAATATGTATTTCATAATAGTTGCAGTTAATAGGCACTTGGAGAACAGGAGTTTATGTCTAAGGGGCTGAGGATGGAGACCAAAGAAAGCATGTTCACAGTGTGTGTGTATTTAGTTAATGAGATGGAGAACTGCGAACCCATGAGAACTTTTTTTCTGAATTAGTATTGAAAAACACTGACTCAAATATTTGAGCACCTGCAACTAGAGTGTATCTACATGGCATAGTAATGTTTAGTATCTAAATATGTTAATATTTCTAGTTCTGTTTCTAGCAACTACAAGTAAGAGGCAGCATCTTGTGTGATACACTATTGAGAACAGACTGTCCTGGGATATTTACTTTGTGGCACAGCAGAAATAGTCTTTGAATATTCCATTTCAGTATGGTATTACAAAAAACTTAGTCAAAAGCTTTGTTTTCCTTCATTTTGTGTTCCAACATAAAATCGGAATAAGTTTCATATTTATAAATAATAAATAATCAAGCAAACTTAAAAAAAACAGCTTTAAAATGGCCAGGTATTCTGTAACATTCCAGGACCTCTATTTTATCTGATTTCCTTTTTTCATTACCTATTCCATCTGTTAAAGGAATAAAAAAGTTTCGCAACATGGTGCCTGATTTATGTGCACTTCTATAGACGTGTGACCTGCACACTGACAGACCCAACTGTTACTAAAGGTCCCATGACTGTATGACCCTTCAAGCTAAATTTACCACAGATGCCTTTTCCACTCATTGAAGCTAACTTTTTTGATTGCATAGGACTCTTACAAAAGGTCCTTTGCAAGTCACTGAGTGATATTTGAGAGATAAGTGCCAGAAAACATGAAGAACAGAACACAGAGCAAGAATAGTTATTAACATTCCTTCTGTTGTTGTGGAACACTTTATATGCAGATCACTGGCAAAAGCCTCCAGGGCAGTTAGGATCTTTCCTGGTGATATACAGTGTAGTTGGTAATGCATTTTATTGTACTGTTATAAAATAAAGTGCGAAGGTTGTAGAGAGCCTTATACACATTCCAGTTTGATAATTTTTTGATCTTTTGATGTATAATCTATTTATCATATTTTCCTCCTATTTGCTGAGTCTATATAAATTTTATAAATGCAATCTTCAGTGCTTGTTTTTATTATTAACCTAGATGCACTACCATCAAAAGTAATGTACTGCAACACTTGTAGAGACTGCAAAGGAATGACAATTAAGCATGTAAACACTTGTTAAGCAATAAATTTGTTTTTTCAGTTTAAAATCAATTCTAACACAGTTCTGAGCATTTTCAAAAATTTATAAATGAAACAATATAATCCCTATTTTTTTTCACTGCATTTTTTCCTCTTTTAATGCTGAAATGGCCAAATATATTAAGATAGGAATTAACTCCCAAAGCTTTTATGATATTTTTTTGGCTAGAAATTATAAATGCAATTTTTTTGATAATGCATAAACTATTAATGTAATTATTATAACAGGAAAAGGTATCTGCAGTAGAGCAGAAAGGACATCATGCTGTAGTTCTTCAACTAAGGTATTTTGTCCTTCAGTGATTAATAACAATCACTATCTGTATGCGTGTTTGACTTTAACAGTCAACAAGGAATTTCATTTTTACTTAACTTCCCCACAGTGTTCTGAATGTCTTTCAGACAGGGAATACTTTCTAGTTTGAAGTTAGACAATACTACTTATTCAAAGTATCTAAGCAAATGTTAGGAGAAAGAGAATGGGAAGAATTACATTTCTGGGTAAGAGTTTTTGTTGATTTGGAATTCAAAAAACCTTCCTTCCTTTCTTTACTCCACAGAGACTAATTTATCTAGCATGTCTCTAAGCAGAATTTCCCTGCAAACTCAGAAACGTTACTGTAACTTACATTCATCCTTTCCTTTCATTTATTATCCATAAGTATTGTTTCCTTTTTTTTTTCTTTTTTTTTTCTTTTTTTTTTTTAATGTTATTGACCTTTAAACCTGTTGTTATCAAACTGCAAGAAAGAGATAGGGACTCTTTTCAGCTGCCTTCATTCTCATGTGACCTGAAGGGAGAATAGTTCAAAATAGACTAGTTCCTCCCAGGGCAATACAAGACAGAAGAGAAAAGCACTGTCACTTCCGAACAGCACAGTGCTAGAGTAAACTCAGCATGAAAAAGGAAGGAGTTGCAGCATGTTAGAATTCTTCCTCCACAGCCTGGATTTTTACACGAGACTGATTTGGAGTGTGTTAAAAAGAAGAGGATTTAAAAAAATACTTTGAAATGGAGTACTTTGAGAATGAGCTTTTTAAGGACAACTGACGTCTGACTGCTAGTATTACTGAAGGAATTTTTCGAAATGAGCATTGTTATGAAGCCAAGATCCCGATCTACCAGCTCCTTAAGGACTGCCGACGCAATGTGGTAATGTGGTTCGTTTGTTTCTTTCAGGCTCTCCTTCCTATTATGGCACAGATATATGTCCCAAGAAAGTCACAGACTTTAATTTTGACTTGATAGATTTTGCATGGTTATTGAAGATGTTCAGCTGTTGAGTTTCACAATTATTATTGTTGCATTTTATTGTAAAATACAGTATATATAGTTTTTAAAAAGAGAAGCCTTTACATACTTTTTGGTACACATTACATAGATTTTTCCCATTCAGCAGTCAGGTTCAATCCTTAAACTTGGAGATTCCTTCTAAAAATCTTCAGTAGACTTATTTCAGTAAGAGAAATCATAACAAAAAGCCTGCATTTTTGGAGGCTGGAGAGTAAAATGAAGTTATAATTTGTGTGAGCTATTTTGGCATGCTTACATGCAGTTTTGCTGCATAAATAGACTGACTGGTAGACATGTGCCCTGGGAAGCAGCAGACTTTGTAGCAGCATGTGTGAGACTGTGCTGTGTTATGCTCCATGTGTTTCCCCTCCTCTCTGAGGCTTATAGGAGTAGAAGTAGCCAGTGATATTGATCTGTCTGTATGATTTTCTTGCATATTTTTTCAGCTAGCAACCAGCAAGGTTTTGTCTTTTGAATACTTTTTTTCTTGTGAGAACTTTATGCTGCTTTTTAAAGCTTGATAGGCACTGACAGGACAGCTTTCTATAAAGTATGAGAAATAAATTCTCTTTACGCTCTTAATGTGCCCCACAGTTTTTTCTTCTCTCTGTGTCTTTAATAAAACCACCATCATTTTAATAAACACATAATAAACTAATTTTTCAGAGCTATATTTTACAGGTATAAAATGATGTATTTTAAAATATAGCTTTTTTATATATAAATGGCTGATTTGCTACTGGGGGATAGACTAGTAACTAAATACAGTTCTTTGTGAGGAAATACATCCAGTTAATTGAACATTAGCCTAATAAAAACTTTGTGTTTCAAATAGTTCTGGCTCTGAGTTAAAGCCATGTCAGTATTACTGTTAAAGCAGTTAGTAATTTCTTCCAGTTATCTTTTACTGAAACCATTTTGTAGTAAAAGAAAATTAAACAAGTACACTACTCAAGCTAAAGAGTAGTCCTAGTTGTTCTCAGAAACTGCTAAGGCAGAGTTTTGCTGAAATAAATGCAGTAAGTAGTGTCTCTATCTCTTTATTAAATCGCAATACCATGTTGGTAAACTAAATATTGCTAAAGTGCTGCACTCTGCAGGGTGTCTCCAAGGAAGTGAGCTAAAACATACATACCTTAGCTGTTACGTACAACTGTGCAAATAAGTCAGTACCTCTGATTAAATCTTCCTTTCTACTTTTTTGTTGTTGTCATTGTTGCCTCCATTAGTTCTTGCAGGAAAAAAATAGTTTAAAAGACAAAAAATCCTTGTAACTGATAGTTGCAGTCTAATTTGAACACCAAATATTCTGTCTAAAATACCTGCCTTTTGTTGCTGTTGCCTTTAGTTATAATGCTAACCTGATATCTGAGAATACCTGTTCTGCTGGTTGTAAACTGGGAGTCCTCTGCTACCCTGCTGTTTGGGAACACTACCTGAGCTCAGCGGTAGCTCTCAGGGAGATACTTGGAGGCTACTGGAGAAGGCACATGCTGTTCTCTGGTGGTGTGGAGCAAAGGCAGGCAGGCCCTGTCCCAAACAGGGGGAAAAACGGAGCGCTGAGATCAGAGAGAGTGGGAGGGAGCTGCTGGCTGCCCACACCGATCTCAGCTCCTGGCCGCCTCCAGGGAGGTGGCAGCTGAGGCCAGCCCACCCTACCCACATCGCCCAACCAACAGCCTTCAAGGTGGGCCTGAGCAGGACCAGTTTCCACACCATCTGCTTGACTTCATTTTGTGTGCCTTATTGCCTGAATCTGTGGGTTTGTGCCTTCCTGCAGTTCTCTGGGAGAGAACAGCAACACTATATAATCTTGCCACTCTATGAATGCTTAGGGACAAATTAAATCAGAATTAAATCAGAAGCACTGGTAGGTGTTCAGGCCAGGAGACAGGAAGAGCTACACCACATAATTCTCCTTTCTGAATCTGTTAACATAGTGATCCCACTCTATGTAAGAGGAGCAGGAGTGCCTGGGAGGTAGGAGAAGTTGGGTCTCAAGAACACAGAGACTTGAGTGACAGGACTGTTTTAAAGTATGGATACCCCTCTTAGAAGGGTTTGAGAAAAAATGATCCCAGGATTTCCCCTGCCACTTCCCTCTTCCCTTGTGAACAAAATCTCCATGAAAATCAGAAACCAGGCTCCAAACACAGAGACCACTGAGAGGACAGAAAAGATGTAAAGATAAGACAGAGAAACCTCTGCCCTTGGTTCCCTGAAATCACTTTCACTCTCTGTGCAAAAGACACAGCAAGTTCAGTGTAAAAGCATGTGTGTGGTAAAAGAATGATATTCTTTTCAGTATCAATATTACAAAACACTCAAAGGGTATCTCCACTGATGATGTGCTGTGATGGGTACCCCAGCTGACTTTGAGCAGATGCAAATGAGCCCAGGCTGAACTGATGTCTTCCCTTTTAATCCTGCTTGGCTTGGAGATGGCTGATGTTTAGCATGATGGTAGGATCTGTAGGCAAACCTTCTCTTTCCGATGTACCTTGGAAAATTTATCCTGATGTTATGGTGACTGAAGTAAAAGCAGGGGGCTTAAGGGACTTATATAAGGGTTATTACTTGTTATGTTAATGCTGCTCAATTCTGCCACTCACTGCCACTCATTCCTCAATTCAGGGTGTGATTGTGACATATAGTTTTATATCATAGATCTTCTGGACAATAGTCCAGAAGGGAAAAATGATTGTGCAGTCTTTTCTCACTAAAACAACTGATGTGTCTTTTTATTCCAGAGAAGAAATAATAAGGAAGTAAGGAAATCACAGTATGCTAAACTTTGGCTGAGAGAGGAGTACAAGCATTTAAATGAGAATATGATTCCCTATTTTCTTGACTATTTGCCATGTAACAGTAAAGCAGTAGTGTTTCACAGAAAATGTCATGTTTCTGTTGATTCTTTTCCTTTTGTAATGAAAGAAAAGCTTAAACTTAGGAAAAAAAAGCTATTTGGATTAAGTGAATTAAAATTTTAGAAGTATAAATGAGGAACTGATGGCAAGTCAAGCAAGCACCCTGGGTTGTTGGGCAGAACCTACTGGCTGGATATGGTGCAGCGAATCAGATTTTAGAATTGCCATTGTTTTTCATGATACATGTAACTAGTCAAAAGAGCTACAACCCTCAGGAGTATTGTCAGATTTTTGCCACAATCCTTTCTGCATGACACAGCTAGACATAGTTACCTGTTTACTTCATGAGTTGGAATCACTGGGTTTTATTTATTTTTTGTAATGTAGGCCAGTTCAGCCTTTTCCAGGTTTTGGAACTTTGGTGTTTGATCTGAAAAGGGCACAGCCTGTCTAGTGACCCAGAGAGCAGAGGTCTTCAACAATTCAGTCTGTGGTGTTATATAGAACAATGCATCTCTTCTTACTTAGCTCTAGAAGTGGGTGATATTGCTTGTCTGCAATATGATGAAGTTCAGTATATTGGAAATCACTGAAGGATGTTGTCAAATATGGATTTCTCAGTCTATGACGTATTTATGGATAAGTGGTACAAAACTGATCTCTTGTATGGACTTTCCATGACTCTTAATATGTGGATCGCAAGAGAGATGCTAAATAAAAGTTTTATTGAATGGAGACAATAAAATACTTGTGGCTTGACATCAGTGAATGGTGTTGTCTCTGGGGCAGAAGAGCTAGAACAAAAGAATGAGCTGACATTCAGCTGTGCTGACCTCGGGTAGCTGCACTGGTTTCCTGACTTAAAGGTACCATGAAGTGGAACTCTGCAGTAAGCATGAACCAGTCTTTTGGTAGCCCTGTCTGACAGGAGGAAGCTGTGGCCACATCGCACTGCTTAGGGACTGGCCATCCCCAAACCTTTCACATCCTTGGTTAATCCCTTGGTGCTAGCAAGCCTATTGCCAGTACAAAGATGAAGAATGTATTCAATAAATGATACTGAATGAGTCATATGCGTATAGGTTATTATTATCAGACCTATATTTAAAGTTAGCTGCTGACTTCCAGACTGGGAATGCCCGTGCTGGTGACATCAACACCAAAACCAGATATTCCTTGAAGGAATCTTTGTCTACAGGGCAGAGAATGTAAACATAGGTAAATGCAACTGTGGACAATATTAACAACATTCATATCACTTGGCTGCTAAAGGGTTAAGGTTTTTTATTTCTGTGTTGGGTGAATCTCTTTTCCTCTCCAGTATTATGATTGTTTGTGTGAGGCACTGTGGGTGATATTACTTGTCCCTTGTTGCCGTATCTTATGAAACTACTCTTAAAGAAAAGAGGGTTGGGACTTCGCATAATATCTGATTGCACTTTTGGTAGTTGAAGGTATAGAATAGAGTGCATTGGGAAAGTTCAATGCAAGCTACACACCATCCAAACTCATAGGGAGGGATTGTAGTACCAAGTATAATAGGTAAAATTGGGGGGTTTCTGAATGTTGAGGAAAGCCTGCAAGCTATAGGTGAGTTTTCCTGCGTGAAGTCTGACTTTGATTGAATTCATAGGTGACTTCATTAAGAAAAATGGGCTTTTCTTAGCAGTACGGGCCTCAAATCATGGCAACCATAGAAATTCAAGGTGGTATATATGCTTTTATTTAGTGTTCAGTGCTAATGGGAAAGTCTGCAGAGTCAGCTTGACACCGTTTTCCAATGTGATATGTTAAACAGTGTTATTTTTGCAAAATGAAAGGGGAAAAATGCAGTTTTTTCAATGAAGTAGTGGTGGGTTTTGAAAGGATCAAGTTATCTATTTTCTGAAAGAATAAGACATGTCCTAATGGGCCTGGCCAATAGTCTTCCTAACCTAGTATCCTGTCATCACCTGCAGCAACAGGAATACCTGAGTCCCTGTCCAGTTTCTGCAGTCCATTCCCATCATGTTGCCCAGCATTTACTGGTGTTGTATTAGAGATGTTACAGGGTTCACCTTGGCCTTCTGCTTTTCAGATCATCTATGTACCTGTTTGCCTATAGATTGCCTAATCTCTTTTCTGAACTTGCTGGTAAACTGTCTGACAACCTTTCTGCCTATGTAGGAAAGCCACTTTCTTTTCTGTGCTTTAAAATTAGTTCTGTCATTATGGCATTTCATGAAAGAGCCTGCATTCACTTATCCAACAGCTCCATGATTCTGCAAGTCCAGTTATAACCTCCTCAGCCTTTTCCTGTAGAAACTGAAAAGTTTCTATACTTTCCCTCTTATATTTTCCTAAACAGGCTACTGCCCCATCCCTTGATCATTTTAGTTGGCATTCATTTTATTTCCTCGAAGACCACCGGGTCCTTGAAATACAGAGACCAGACGGCAGGCATCACCCAAGATGTGGGCGCACCAAAGTTCTCACACAGTAGTAAAATTATGTCTGCTTTTTTTCTCAGCACCTTTGTTGATTATGTCCAATATGTTGTGTAGGTTTTATGACTGCCATTTCAAGTTGAGCTAGTGATTTTAAATAATTTTTACTGCTTTTTCTAGCCATTTCTTTTAGCATGTTCCCATCTCTGTATTTTTGTAGAACAGAAGTATCAGACTTGCCAACATAAAATCCGGTTACTTTAACATAAATGTGATAAGAACTGCTGTTTTGAAATAACAAATGTGGTGTTTTTTTAAACAAACAAATATTGCAAACCATGCCAAACAGAACAAATTGCAAAATTTGACGCCAGCAAAGTAAGGCACTGCCTCAGAGATACTTTCTTTCAAGCTGCATCCAGATAAACACATAATGCTCTTTTTCCACCACACGCACACACACAATGTAGTCCGCTGCCTCTCACTTGAGTGTATTAACAATCCACTTTCAGTTTTCCTGAAAATATAATCTTGTCTTTACAGCACAGTTCTCACACCTTCTCCCTGAGCACATCTGTATGTTATCAGCTTGTGGACAAAGCTCTGTTCAAATCTAATGACCATGAGGCCCAGTGAAGATGTGGCACTTCAATGTCTGTCTCTAGTGTAAAAAAGGGAGAGGACAGCAAGGTTCATGGGGAGTTCACTTGACAGGTCAACCTGAATGACCAAAAGCCCATTTACAGCCGGTTCAAGTGAGGACAGAAGGTAGTCCCAACCTGGATCAATGTTGAGATACCATGATGGAAGTCTTCTCCCTTCTCTACCCTTCCAGTACACTATGTCTGAAACAGTTGTTTGCATTTATTTCCATAACAAGGGGTTATCTTACTTCCTACCTTGTATTCTGAGAAGCACAACTACAGTGCGAGACAAAACAGGTGGGATTCGGCTCATCTAGACAGATTTTTATCATACCTGATCTAGTAACATCATGCTCTTGGTGGAGAGAAATACTTGCTGTCAGGGTGCAACACGTCTGTGATATATTTTAGCTGTCTGCCTCAGGAAGATACATACTCTTGATGTCACTGATTTTATCAGCCTAAGCGCCACTCCACATAAGTAATGCATATAAATGAGATCTGACTTGTAAGTGGACACCTGCAGTGTGCATATATAGCCAGATGAATTCTTTCTGATGCAACTAATTTAGCTTATGCTGAATACATGCTTTACTATTTAGTAGTTTTACTATTATCTTATAATGTAAGTGGAATTTTCACATAAAATAAAGGAAGTCCAGTATGGAGTAGAGATTATTAGAACACAACAGCAAAAATAAACCAACTACTTAGGCTAAATATTGTATTGCAAGAACCTTGCAGTCAAAGTGAGGTCAATTCACAGCCATGAACTTGCTAAACAGTTATGTCATCATTCCAATGACAACACAAATGACTCAATCTCATTACTGTGATTCCCATCAGAGTTCAGCTATGGTGGTTTCTAATTCAGACTAATATGCACTAGAGCATGTTTCTTAAGTCACATTACAAAACCACAAGTAGATTTCTGTACTCCTTTATTTGGTACCATTGCTGTTGCTGTGAAGATGGGGGCATTCATGACTTAGGTGCATAGGTCACATATTATGTGACCTTTTAAATATTTTTTCTTTCATTAAAAATCAAAAAAGCTTTCCAGACTTATAATATATTAAAAGACAGAACAGTTTCAAAGCAAAATGGCAGAAACAGATTTGTTCATCTGACCTCATTTTGGAGGATTTGAGAAGCACAGAGAGGAAATCATGATTTAAATTTGTTGCTTTTCTGTTTCATTTGATAGATTTATAACAGCATTTGGTGGTGCCTTTATAAGTATGCTCAAATACTAACACACTAAAGTCTCACACACTAATTCAAAAATAGTTTTCTCTGTAGTTATTTGAGAAATACTTTTCCCCTTCTATGAAAGTGTTAAGCATTAAAAAAGAAAGATTCCTTCAGAAACATTAGTAACAGTCTTTTTATTTGTCAGACATCTCAAAATAAATCCAGTACAGATCAATTAAAAAATTTCATTTTTGCTGTTTCATTGTGCTTTATTTCAGTTCAGTAATTTAAAATCATTATTCAAATAAACTATTTGAATAAAAATTCAGGTTAGACTAGAAAAAAAGGGATTTATTTTTATGAAAAAACCTTTCAGTAGTTCTGAAATTTATCCTTAAATTTCTTTTAATAAGTGTAAATGTTTTGCGTGTTTTTGAAAAATGTCAGTTTTGGGGTAATTTTATTGGTTAGTTATCTAAATTTTGAACTTACCATATGCAGTTGTATAATACCCTACTAACAAATGTCTCTAAAGTGTGTACCCACAACGTTTCAAAAAAAGGACACAAATGCCACATTCCATCAGTACAAGACAGCACATGGCAAAGAGTTGCATGTTGGTGCTTGCTGTACTGCCCTGGGAGCTGGTGGGATGACGCTGTAGCAAGGCCAGTTAACCCTCTGACACTGTGACAGGCTGCTTTTGGAGCCCCAGTGACTAATTCCACGTGGTAGTGGTGGTGTACTACGTCTCATAGCTGCTGCCAGCATCCACCTCCACACACACCATGGCAGATTACAGCAAGCGTTTTAGGAAATTCTTTCCAAGAGGTATATATTGGGAAATAAACAGCCAGTCACTACGAAAGCTCCTTGGTTGTCGCTGCCCTGAAGCGTCCCCTACACAAGATCAGTTATATAAGATCGTCTTCTTCTCAGAGCTTTATATTCATAATCATCTTTATTGTCTCAGATGTTTCCACATTTAGTAATTTTAAGCTTGTGAGCCATGCTTTCATGTGATATGTGGTCTTTCCTTGACTTAACCAACATCTATTTTTGTCTTGTCCTTGCCCTATACATAAGCCTATTATTGGGTTCAGACACTTTAACTAATTTACTTTTACTTCCCCCCATTTTCACATTTTCTGTCTTTCTCATTTGAATTTAATTCTTCCTTTCCAACTGAGTTAGAAACAGCCTTCATCATTTGAATGCCATCAAAATTTACCTTGGCAAGACGGCAACAAAACAGTTCTTTTAACAGTTCTTTTACTTAATGACAAAAATATTGGTTTCAATTTTTGTCTCCAAGACTTCCAGATATAAAATAGGTGTTTTAATGTCTAAAACTGAGCACTTGTATTACTGCAGCTTTCATCCTTCCTTGTTCATTATCTCCTATACTGTTTGACACCCTTGTTGCTGTATCATGAACACAGATATGTTCTATTCAGTTTAATACTTTCAGTGTATTTGCACTTTAGATGTGTGATGGCCATAAAGTTAGTCAAAAATCTTTCCGTGGAGATGTGTGTATCTCCTTAAAATATATTATCCATATTATACAGTATAACATAAAATTTGCTTGCTTGTATCTCTGTGTCTACCAAGTGTGTCCAGTGAACTAAAAATTTTATTTACTTCTCACAAGTTATATATCTTCATATTTAGTGTGAGAAGCCACAGTGTGACAAAGCCTGCACTCCTTATGTTCTAAAAGACCAAGTGAAGTGCATCGCATTTCCATACATGAATCGCTTGGTCTTACTAGTATTTAGTCATGCTGCTTTCGTTGCAAGCCATCCTAAGGGGTGTTTCAATTAAACTGTATGCAAAAATACTTTTTTTTTCTTTTCCTCATTCTAACTTTTTTTCCAGTCAAGTATTTTTCTTTCATAAAAATGTATCTTCTATTGTTTTCCCCCTTGGTACAGCTTGAGTAATTTTTATATGCTCAAGTCTAATAGTCACATGACATACTCAGCTCTCACATTTGAAAATGAAAGATTTAATGCTTACAGAAAAGATTGTAAATTTCACAAATTGAAAGGTGAGAAAAAGATCTGTTGTTTTTAAACTCTCACCATTTTAAGACAATCTCTTCACCTATACTTGCATAGTCAACAGGGGAATTTGTATAAGTCCAGAGGGCTGTTCAGAAAATCAGAAATGTCATCCTAACACAGACAGGTGCTCCCAGATTTCCTCTGAGCTCTCTCCCCAGGGATTGCTGGGGAGCCTGGCCTCCAAGTTCAGATGTCTGTGCAAACCTGTGCTATTAATTTTCCCTGTGTGATCTATAAAAAAATGTTTTTTCATGTTTTGCCAAGTTATGTTTGGGACCTTTTTTAAAAAAAACAGATTTTTTTTGGTGTAGTTACTTCTTATTCTTGATTCTTATGTATATTTACTTTGCATGCTTTGCATAAAGATGGTGTGATAATGCTTTTATCTGCTGGTGTTGAAATGTACACAGGAAAAAGGAAATACGGAGGAAGGATATTCTATAGAGTGAAATGCCATTTCACAGATGCTGGATAGATTTTGTCCAATTCCTGTGTGCAGTTTTTCATTATTTTTCATCTGTTAAATCTGAAACTACGTTAAAAAATTATTGGTAGATATAGCCCTGTTTTGTGGAGAGAAATATGATGAAGTAAAGAAGAACATTTAGAAGTTCACAGGCCTGCTAACTAGCTTGCAGTAAGAGTGTGAGACTTCTGTTTAAGCTACCTCTGACAGACTCAATAAGGGTGAAATGGAGCATGTTTTCCTGTGACAAATGGAAATGTCAGGTCACGAAAGAACAGCAGTAACATCAGTACTTCAGCTGGTAGATGTTCTGGTTATACTCATCAGCAGATGTTTTTTTATCGTATAATGCATTTAAACCCTGTTGATATGCACTAGCCAGACTCTCACTCAAGACCAGGATCCACACACCAGGATCCAATTATTAATTAAGACTACCTCAACCTAAGGTGCTCATTAACCTCCTACAAACAGCTGTGGCTGCAGGGTGGGCACAAGCCCTATAAATCAAACCCTGGGAGGAGCCAAAGGTGGAGGTTGTTGTTCCGGTTGCTGAGTGCTGCGTGTCGCTGGAGCTCTGCTCTGAGAAATCATAATCCAAGACTCAGAAGACTGCGAGCTCCGGCACATTTTTTAGTGGCGGAGGCCGTATTAGTCCCTTGTTGCATTCCTTGCATACTTATTTTGGCTACCAAAACACACAGTGTTACTCTGCAAAGCTCAGTAATGGCAAGGGGGAAAAGCCCACCGTATGTTCTTTCAGGCTGCAAATGGAGCTAAGGCCCTGAAGGGATCCCTTGCTGATGCTGGAGAATGAAGGCCCTTTTCCCACCTACTTTCATTGTATCACAAGTTTTCTTCAAAGCATTTTCAGTCAGGTGAAAGCAATTAAATATGTACAAACACTGTTCCATTTGAGCGTGCTTCTGTAAAGCATGGTTTAAAAGTAGTTTGCGGTAGGCAGCTAGGTTGAAAGAAACATTTATGGAGATGTTGTTGATGCTTCCGAATGAGTTTCAGGTTTTCTTTATGTCTGCTTCAATTTTACAGTACTTTAGCCTTAAAATAGTACTGAATTCTGTAATTGAAATATATAAACTATAATAATTTGATTTCCTACTATTCTTTTTGCCAATCATTCAACCCCCTGAACATCAAACAATTAATGTAATACAGTTTGCAGTTTCAAATATACTCTTCTCAGTTCTGGTGTCTTGTTTACTTGGGAACAACTGTTCATTAAAATGAAAAAAAAAAATCTATACTATAAATTAAGTAAATTCTTATTTACAGCAGCAGACAATAGGGTTTTTATAGCTTTTCATTCCTGGCTCATATTCTAGCTCTTGTTCCTTCCTTCTCTAAATTTCTTTACGTTTATTTACCCTTTAGTACCCACTGTTTCACGATTTAATTTTTCAGAGATTCTTAAAAAGTCAAACCAGCCCTGATTGTGTTCTGTCAACAGAGCAGGGCTGAAAAGAGAATTGGGTGTGTCAGGAACTTTTGTGATTTGTTTCTGTTCAGATTGAATAACAATGAATTTCCCTGACTTCTCTTCTGCCTTTATTCTGCAGTACAAACCTCTGCATGAATAAGATAATGAGATAGTAGATGTGTGCCATTCCTATGATAAAGGAAAAACATTCTGCTGAAGCCACTCAGGCTTTTCTTCTGTTTATGTTGTGGATAGTGAATGTTTTGGCTCTATCTTTATATACTTCCATAATGCTCAGGTCTTTTCTTGTGCTTTAGAAAACAGACTTTTAAAATTTGAAATGTAATGTTTCCCTAGTCAGCAGGTCATGGTACACCAAAACCTGTACTGTAAGTATTCCAAAACCTCCAAAGTTTCAGTGTTACTGCTCTATGTTCAGTGACCATTTCTACAGCTACACCATTAGCTCTGGAACACAGTCAGTGTCCAAAGTGGTGACTAGATTGTTACCTTCTCTCTTTATTATATTTAAGGCCTGATTTGATAGTTTTGTCTGCCTTAAGTTGCTGGCAGTTCAAAATGTACTTCACAATAGAAAGAAATCTGTGATTTAGAAGCCAAGGACAGTAAAACTGTGTACCAGGCTGTTACAACTGTTACCTGTTATTACAGGAAATCCTGGTGATAATAATCTTTCATTTGTACCCACACATAGAGGAAATCTGTCGAGAATCAAGGAGCAATTGACACAGAGGGCGTGTGTGTGGGAAATTGGAATATTCAAGGGGGCATATACACAGCACAAAGGTTCTTTTAAAAGTTATAATATTTTTGAAAGGCTTAAGAAGAGAATATGTGGATCAAAGCCAATGGGACCCCTTGGTCTAAGCTTGCTGATGATCAGTGATAGGCGCTACCATTGCATAATTAATTACTTTTAAAAAGTTCAACCTATTCTGTGTCAGTTCTCAAGCAAACTGTTCAGATGCCCTTCATTTAATGAGCTGGAAAATGATTCTGGCTGGCTCAGTGATATTGAAGCTGTGCCCTTTCCAGCCTAGTCTGCAAAAGCTTATTTTTTGATTTATCCTCTAGGGAACACTGGCCAAGGTACTCTCTGTTTTGGTCTTTGTTTTAATGTCCCTTTTCACATTAGTCAAGACATGATAGTCATCTCAGTGCCATCTGCTCTGAATTCCATGCTGTTAAGGAAAGATGCATGCTTGCCTAGGTTTCAGTATGACCAAAATGACTGTTTACGTTTGATGCCATGTAGAATCCAGGACATTTGAGAAAACATATTAAGTGACTCAGTTGATACTGGCACAGGCACTGTTTTTATGCTTGGTAACACTATGATTAGTGACTTAATTGCTGACATATGTTTTCCATTCTTTAAGGGTCAGAGACGTGAGCTGGGAAAACATTAGGAACCACTCTTTGAACCACTGGTGGTGGCGTCAGCCTTCATAAAGTCATAGCTTTTGTGGCAACTCAACTATCACAATTGCCTATTAAAAGGATTTTTTCTCTTCCAACTGTGATCCTGGTATCAGTCTGTTTGTAGCTGATGTTCTTGCTGTTACAAACATGCACAGAGAGCCCTTCCAAATGAATCTGAATTTCAGCTCTAGAGATCTGCATTTCCATAAAGCCATAGAATCTTAGAATGGTTTGTGTTGGAAAGGACCTTAAAGATCATCTATCTCCAACCTCCCTGTCACGGACAGAGACACCTTCCCTCAGCTAGGTCAGGTTACTGACAGCCCCATCCAGCACAGCCCTGAAGACTTCCAGGGATGAGGTGAACATGCCAGGGTTTGGGCCTTACTCATATTTATCAGCAGTGCCACAATTTTTCTTTGATTCACAGATAATAATTACATTTGCATTTTTGGCAAGCAAGATGTTCACAGCTGTGAAGCAATGTATATTTCTCCTTGGAATATCCATTCTTGAAAAAGGCTGGAAATGAATAACTAGGAAATGACATTTTGTAAAGCCATCACAGCTTTTCATCTTGTCCAAACAGCTTTTCCACCACAGAAATACTTCCCTCCCCCACAGTTTCCCCCAATGTTAGTAAGATGACTGTATGACTTTGTTACTGATATTGTGCATTAACAACTTTCTTGCAATTATTTATGTCAAGAGTAAAATATTGCTTTGCATTTATGCCATTAGTATCATTACATGGGTTTAGATGGATGGGAAGCATGCATTTTTCGGTTTCCAGTCGGTCTTCAGAATGTTTTGCTTCCTCAACTAAAACTGATTGATTTCCTAACCAGTAGTTATGTTCTTATTAGTTCCTGGTACTAGAAATAGAAGTTCTGTATGATTCATTGTAAATGAAACCAAAGCCCTGTAACTCTTTTAACATTCAGACAGGCTAGCTGCTCTCTCTGCCTCCTCCATTTTTCTTTTTTTTCTATTTGAGATATTGATCATGGTAATATTTGGGGTTTTGCTTCAAAATAAGATTTTATTTTAGTTCAAATACTCATTGGCAATTGGAAATCCAGAATCAAAAATGAAGAGTTAGTTTTCAAGAACTTTCCATCTGCTTTCAAAAATCCTCAGAAGAGACTACTGAAATAAAATAATAATAAAATTGTGATATTAACTGAAATTCCAGTTCAGTTGTTTTATCTGGAGAGAAAATCTTAGGGCTAGCAGCTCTTGGAATGTACTTTTGCGCACTAGCAGATCCCTTTTCTTCAATCTTTAATAAGAAATATTGATAAACAGAATTTTATTTGCTGCAGATATATATTTCCTAAAAGGGATGAGCTTGCAAAGTAAGGATCCTTTGTTGTTTCTTTTCCCTTCTCCACACAAGTCCAATCCATTCCCCTCTTACCTGCTGCTCCTCTTCTTTAAGTGCGTGAATATTAGGATTTTCCCATAGTGATCCAGGTGAATAGTGATTTTGAGAGCAGACTTCTGAACCCCTTTGACCTTGCTATCTCTCTGTTGCTGAGAACCAGCATCTGGTTTCAGAGTTACTTTCTAGTTCATTTGATGTTTAATTAGCCTCAGACATTGCATTCATTGAAGGAAAAGAAAAGGACCCATTTCCTGAAATTTAGCTTTGCAGAACCAGGTCTTTTGCAATATTTTTTATTGCAGGTTCTTGGAAAATAAATTAAATCCAGCTTCCCATAAAAGATGGAATATAGAGACAATCACAAACATTACTGCATAATATAATAGCTCTCGAAAATTTAAATGAGACAGGTATTTCCATAATTGTTTATTTCACTTTCTCAGGTGCTAGGGAACCATATGAATTTTAATATTTGAAATACAAACAGAAATTCTCTGCTTCCCTCTCTACTTTAAATACTCCTTGAAGAATTTATTTTGTTTTAATCAAACATTTAGTTTCTCAAGCATGCTATCCCTGAAATTGTACAAACCCATGAATATTCTGAAAATTTATGCTTACTAAATTGCACTTTTATGTTGACACTGAAGTTCATTAGCAAAAACTGTATTTAACTCAATGCTACTTCATTCATGCATTAGAGAACTCAGATTAGTTTCTGTTTTCATTGCCTTAACTTTTAACAATCATAGAAAAATTTCAAAGAGGAAAATGGTACACAAGCCTGCTATCTTTTTTAATCGCCTGTCTTTCTCATGGATAGGCAAGTTCTCCTCTGTGGGCAAAAAGCCATGGCTGGGAGGGGGAAAAAAAGAACAGTGTGGGAAGATATGTACTGACAAGGCTTTCTTAACTCAATACTACAAGATTGCCAGGAGGAGATGCTTGCCCACGTGCTGTCCCAGCAGGGCTGTGTAGTAGGGTATGATAAGCATATATTTGGCCACTGCCAGGTTTTTCTCCTTTACATCCTAGTAATGTTTCATCTGGTGCATTAATTGCCCATTTAACTTTTTTTTTTAAAATTTATTTAGTCCTTTCTGTTATTGTTCTCAAAAAATAAACAAAACCAAACAAAACCAAAGAAACTATCTAATTCTGTCTGAAAGGAGAATTCATGGTTTTCTGTGTCTCATAGAAGTACAGCATGTTGGGGGCAAAAAATAAAACCACGTTTTATAAGAATCTAATCAGCTTCTCACCTGAAGTGAAAAAGATTTTCTCCTTTATTTTCTAAACACTTTTCATAAAATTTATTATAATAAATGTTTGGTGAAGGGTGTTTGTTTGTTTTCTGGTGGTTTATTTTGTTGTCCTTTTTTCCGCCTGTATTTTTTTTATTCTCCATTATTCCCTTCTTTTACACCCAAATGTTACGGACATACCTGGTCTAATGTCTTCTTCCACTCCATTTTTATGGAGAGGATCTTGAAAAGCGCATGTACGGAAACAAGTAAATAAGCAAGTCTTCAATTCTGCCTATTTCTTCACATGTTTTCTATGAGGAAAACCAGTAAGTTTTCTAAATTTCTCATTTTCTCACCAATATCTGCTTCTGATACATTCTTAAAAACAGTGTTTCTGTTACATCTTCTGCTCTTATTACTACTCCCAGTAATATTAGTTTTAGGTCATAGGAAGTTTTTTATTTGTTTTGTTTTGGTTGTTTTTAAGGATCAGAACTCTTGGCACTTTACAAACTTCCCATTTTGCAGGTAGAGAAATGTAAGCACAGAAGGGGATAAAATGATTCAGTCAGGATGACTCATCCAGTGAGAGAACAGGTTTTTGCATCCTCTTATCCTCCTTTATTCCCACAAAAGAAACAAACGTAACAAAGGATTTCCTGATAGCTTGTCCCTCCTTCAGCTGCCTGGGCCTCCCCCCCCCTCTTCCCCGCCCAGGTTTCTCCTTGGGAGGCAAAGACTGTCCATGAATTCTGCGGCAGAATCACTGGTTAGACACGGTGATGGATGGCGCATCCATGGTGGTGCCAGCCAGGAGGGCACGCCACCACCGCCGTGCGTGGTCAGCGTGGCAGTGCTCAGGGTATGTAGGCTGAGTTTTGCTGAAAAACACTGCTTGAAAAGTCGTTTTTTATCTGGCAAAATTGTTGATTCTCCTGGGAGCACTTCACAGGATGAAATAACAAGATGTCAGGGGAAAATAGTTGAAGTCATTGTTCCAAAAGCAACAATGTTACAGTGATATTTTTTCATCTGTAAATGGGACTGATGAGAGATGGTGGACTTTCTCCTTGCTCTCTTGGATTGCACATTTTGTAATGTTTCCAGAGTGATATAATCACCTCCTTGGCGCCAGCAATTATGGCATGTCCTATCCCAATTTTAGTAATGACATCAGGATCAAGAAAATAGACTTTTGGAATCAAGTTGCCCGACAACTTTTTTTTGCACTAAGTCAAATAAATCATACACAATTTTTCCTGCTAACAGGAAAAGTCTTTATACAAAAGATGCCCTTATGCATTTGATTTTTCTTTTTTCTACTTGTAAACATATGTCATGTTAATCATTTTGTCCTAAGAAACGCTATAGTTCAGTTGTTATGATTTTGTCCAGGCTTTGCAATGCTTTTGTTAGTTTAAACACATATTCCTTTGGTGTTAGGGGGAGACCTTGTGGAAAGGAAGAGAAAAGGCAGCACATTTTGCCCAATGGAGAATGGCAGCTGATGAGTTGTTACAGCAGGGAGGATGGTTGAGGGATGAGAACAGCAGAAAGCAATCAGTCGTCTTCCCTCCCGAAATTTTAGTGCAAATTGGAGCACAGAACTTATTCTGTGGAACTGGTTTGTGCTTACAGATAACTCTGTAACCGATGAGAAATTTTTAGCTGGCCTTGATAGATCTATAGATATATATTTCTGCATGGGGCGAGACTGAGTTGTAAATTTTGATAGAATGGCTTGGTCTTGCTCTGTGAGAAGAATTTCACAGATTTTGTTTTGCAATACACAGTGATTTTTGGCTTGCCAGGTCACTCGCATTTATTAAAAAAGTGTATTTTTTTTCAGCTTCTCTTTCAACTAACTACATAAAATCTGCTTCTAGGTTTGTTTAATACTGGAAAAAACGTGCCTTGCTACATACAGTGTAAACTGGTATTTCTGTTACTGCATTCCTTCATAGAGAAAGACTCATTTCTTTGATGAGGCGTGCTTAGATTAGCGCTGTGTGTGGCATCTGAAGACTGTAGCAACTACTAACTAGTGTTAGAGGCTCTCCTCTCATTTCTAGTTAATTTTTAATAGTCCTTGAGCATTACTAGACTTTTGTTCATTTAGGTATTTTACCAAATGAGAATTGTATAAAATGTATAGCAACTTCACCCCTTATAATATTTCATTATTTTGTTAATAGTTAAAGCACTATATTTGTAGCTCCAGAGGTTTTGCCTTGTCACTTTTGCTTTCAGAGTGCAACAGTCATGTGGACAATAGGAATCATACAGTGACTGGTAGAAACATACGATATAGGGGCACAAGAGATTGTAGCAAGAAAATGGTTATATTAAAGTAGGAGTTAATCAAAGTGAGACTGTGAACAAAGTGTTCCAATGATCTTGAAGATGAGCAGAAGATCAAGTCAATCATACATGCATTATAACAAAAATGGAATGCGTCCTTCTTCATCTGTGTACTAACCACTAGAAGATACACCTGCAACACTGCATTTGAAGTCTGAGATTTCTGATGGTCTACCATTAGCAGCTGTTGGTAGTGCTACAGCAGGCTGAAATAGAAGACTGGAGATAAACAATAGCAAATGCAAGAGTCTTCAACATGTGCTCAAATATCTACATAATAACCTGATATCCATGTTATTATGACTGAAATGTCAAGCACAAAAGCCAAGATTGCATTTGACTTAGGAGCTTTGGTTTAGTTCCATGCATAAATAATTTTATACTTTACCTATATGGTCTTATATTGTTTTTACTTCACTGAGTAGTCAAAACAAATGCAACACAATTCATGAGATATTTGGTATTTTATCATTTTCTTGCTTCTCTTTATATGGTAAATAATATGCATTATTGACAATCTGCTGTTCATATGTGTTGTAAAAGCAGCTATAACACTTTCATTGGCTTTTCTGTGCTGCTCACCACTATGACACCTTACTGCTTCTCACAGATGATTAAATTAGTTTTCATATCCCCCTTGTGATAGAAGGAATTGTTGTCATCCTCACTTAATAGATATCAAACCACTGAGATTAAAGTGAAGGTATTATCTAAGTTGAACACACAAAACGTGATGTGTAGGACTTTGGGATTTTGATCTCCTTGACATGGAATCACTCTTGTATTCAGAGCATTGTTTCAATGAAAGGGTGACAAATTAATGAGGGGCTGGGTTACAAGGGGGATGTAGCACTTCTACTTGCTTCTTCTTACCCTTTTCCATTGGCATTCACTTTTAGCACTCCTAGAGAGAGATCAGTGGATCTGATGGACCTTTGATCCACTCAGTAGCAGCTCAGATGTTCTGAGTTAATCTGTGTCTGTGAGTGTTGATACCCACGTGGCTTAAGCATGTGGATACCTCAAGAAAGAAAAACACTTAACTAGTGACGTGTGATAAAGTTGGTGTAAGTGACTGGTTCATTATCAGGTGCTTTGCAGCTTGAGCAAATATTATTTGCAGTTCCTGATGATAAAATCACTCTTACTTCTCTGTAGCCCTTTGATTCAGTACCTACCTTCTGCAGTGAAAGACACAAATATCCCACCAACAGGGGTTTCTTCCTCAGAGTCCTCTGAGGCTCTGAGCAAGACAGGAGATTTTAAAAATATACTATAGTAGCACTTCAGATTTTTTCAATACTGCTGATACATGAGGCAACAGACTTAAGGTTGGCCTATAACTTTTTGAAATTTATGAAGATATTCACAGAATCAGTTAAAAAAAAAAAAAAGCATTTTGCAGACACTTGGCTAAACTCTACTTTGTGCAGCAAAATATGAGTCACTAGAATGTCTCGCAAAACAGTTTCCAGAATGTTACTTTAAATGTGAAAAAATATTATTTTCTCTGCCACTTTCCATCAACAGTTGACCCACTTTCCCTCTTAAAAACTTGGACAGAAAATTGCAGCACCACTGGACAGAATTTAGTAATTTAGCAACAAGAAAACACAGTGCTGTAATGTGGAACATCAGGCAGCCCTCCTAGGTAATGCTATTAGGCATTGTAATAATATATTTAACATTAAAATAATGTCCTAAAAATCAGGAAAAACAAGATCCAAATGATTCATTATTGTAGATTATAATTTGTTTTGGACTAGTGACATGAATTATCTTTGATATTACATGTACTCAGTGAATGTGCTCAGAGTCTAACATAAGTATGAGTGCATACACACAAGATAATTCAGTCTCAGCACTCTTCCAAGGTTAGCTCCTGAACTAGTTTCCCCTTAAAGGCTGTTGTTTGGATGTGGCAAAGGAGTTCCAGAGCTCACATCACTACATACACCTTGATACATTTAGTAGAAGTCTAGGGAAGTGGAAGCAACAAAAAATCTAGCACATTTGGTAAACTAAATACAAAAAATACAATATAAAATAAAAACAATTAAATATAAGAAATAGAAACGAAAACCTAAATGTAACACCCAAAATTTAAAGAATTGAAATGAACTGAAGTGGAAAGGATGAAACAATTTTGCTAAACCGACGTAGAAAAATTTTAGAACTCTGCAGGTCTTAGTACCTTGAGCTTCCACCCTTTATAAAATATATAGCTTGCTTTCAGTGATAATTGCTGCTAACATATCCCAACACAAATTCTTGTGGAAGTAGAATTCATTTGTGATTTATTGCCAGCAATTGCTTATTGCAATTAGAGGAATGTTACAATGCTGTGAGGAAAAAATTGTTTCCCATTAAGCATAATTAAGTGTCCTTTACCTGGAGCTTTCATTGTCATGGACAATATCTAAAGAAACAACAGCAATTTCTTATCCAGTTGCCTCCTGTCCACCCTCCTCTGAAGCTGGCCTTGATTTCATGTTGATATTTATGTGTGCACGTTGTACTGGTGGAACAAATCATCTTCTGTGTGCAAGGTCCCTATAGTTTGGAGCTTCTCTTTGGACTTTTCTGTCCACAGCCCTTGTCCATTTTCTGCAATGCACACTTTTTGAAGAAAGTGTTGCTTAAGGTCAGTTGTGCAAAGATTTAATAATTATGAGCTTAGTGATGCTGAGGATTGCAATATCCTCTTGTCATAATGGTCACCCCCTGGCTCACTGGATCTCTTTCTAAAAAGGACTTGGGCCTCTTAGAATGAGTCCAGAGGAGGCCATGAAGATGATCAGAGGTCTGGAGCACCTTTAGTATGAGGACAGGCTGAGAGAGCTGTGCTTATTCAGCCTGGAAGAGAAGGGAGACTTAGAACACCAGGGAGAACAACTTCCAGTACCTGAAGGGGGCCTACAAGAATGCTGAAGAGAGACTTTTTATGAGAGACTATAGTGATAAGAGAGAAGCTAATGGATTTAAGCAGAAGAAGGGTAAGTTTAGACTAGATGTTAGAAAGAAATTCTTCATTGTGAGGGTGGTAAGGCACTGGAAAAGGTTGCCCAGAGAAGTTGTGGATGTCCCATCCCTGGAAGTGTTCAAGGCCAGGTTGGATGGAGATTTAAGAAACCTGATCTGGTGGAAGGTGTGTTCCTGCCTGTGGTGGGTGGATTGAAACTGGATCATTTTTTGGTCCCTTACAACCCAAACCAGTCTATGATTCTATCGTTCTATGCTGTATTTTCTGGGATGGGAGAGTAGCATGGAGTAACCACAAATGCTTAGTCCTGTAACCTTCTGTCTCAGAAGAAGTCTCTTTGCAAAAAGGTCTCTTTGCAAAAGATCTTTTTCACTAAGCACAGGGTAAGTGTAACCATATCTTCTGTGACTTAGTGTTTATCACCATTGGGGTTATATATGATGATGCTTCAGAAAGATATGTTTGCTGGGAACCTTCCTAATGCATATTAGTGTTATCCCTAGGAATATTTATACCTATTTTATGGACACTGTGTTTTCATCAGTACTGTAGGGTATTGATTTAAATGTTATAGGTCTGCGAAACTATCTCTTTTCCTACATGCTTGCTTTACCACACCAGTAATTCATAAAGAATATATAAACTTGATCGCTTTTGGTAATGGCATCCAACTGAATTCACAGAAAGAGGAGGCTGAGCTCTTTCAGTGTATTGAATTTTCCTTCTCTGGCACAAGTTTGGTTCTCAAACATGTTCATACATTTATTTCTTTATCAGTTTTTCCTGAAGGAAAGCTGTTATGCCAGTATCTTAGGAAAGCTGCATTTTAACTAGGATTAGTCAATATGCTTGGTGGATGGTTTGCATATTTTTGTAAATTGATGAATAAGCATTTTGATATGCTTTGAAATTTTATTCTACTACATTTAAAATAAGACATAATTAATGGTCCTGTGTGTTACAGTAAATTCATGCTGTATGGTCACACAGTGCAAGTCGGTGTTGTATCCCATCATCCAAATACTGCTCAAAAAGTAGTGATGCAGGAAAAGAAGTTGGTATAGTTGGACCAAAACTCACCCTGGAAAGAAAAACAGTTTTTCTTGAATTTCTTAGAGAAATTAGGTAAAATGATTTTTTTGAAAAGAGATTGAAGGTAGTTCAGTATTTATGCCATCCAGAGGAACCTAAACAGGCTCAAGAAGTGGGTGCATGGGAATCTCATGAAGTTTAGTAAGACAAAGTGCAAGGTACTGGACTTGCGTCAGGGCAACCCCTGATATCAACACAGACTGGGGGAGATGAACAGATCAAGAGCAGCCCTGAGAAATGGACTTGTGAGGCTGGACATGACCCAGCCATGGGCACTCACAGCCCAGAAAGCCAAACATGTCCTGGGCTGCATCCAAAGCAGCGTGGCCAGCAGGGCCAGGGAGGGGATTCTGCCCCTCTGCTCTGCTGAGACCCCACCTGCAGTGCCGCATCCAGCTCTGGGGTCCCAGCACAGGAAGGACATGGAACTGCTGGAGCAAGTCCAGAGGAGGTGCCAAAGATAATCAGAGGGATGGAGCACCTCTCCTATTAGGAAACACTAAGAGAGTTAGGTTTGTACAGCCTGGAAAAGAGAAGGCTTTGGGGTGACCTAATTGCAGCTTACAAGTACCCAAAGAGAATTTACAGGAAAGATGGAGAGAGACCATTCGCAAGAGCATGTAATGAAAAGACAAGGGAGAACGGCTTCAAACTGAAAGAGAGTAGGTTTAGGTCAGATATAAGGAAAAAATTCTTTACTGTGAGGGTGGTGAGGCACTGGAACAGGTTGGCCAGGGAAGTTGTGGATGCTCCATCCCTGGGGATCAGAGTCATAAACTCATAGAATTATGGTATGATTTAAGTGAATGGTGGCAGATAGACTGTAATCAGATAATGACAGTAATAGAGTGGAAAACCATCAGTTCAGCTGAGACTGCACTCCTAGATATGGAGTTGATGGGTACCTGCAGCAACGGCGTACAGGGGTGGCAGGGACCAGCAGGCTTGTGGGGTACTTTGAGCACCCCAGGGCTTGCTGCCTAGTCTTTCTCATGCCTGGATCAAGTGGTTCTGTGTTTCAAGATTCTTTTTCTCAGAGAATATTGTCCAAAATACTTCTGATTCTTCAACATTTTCTGCAGATTTTCACATTCAGATCTCAAGCCACCACAGATTTTAGCAGAAGCATTGGGGAAAAGAGTTAATGTCTTGGTGGCTTTTTTTGTTATCTAAAAGCAGGAATAATAGTCCCATTAGATACAAAGTGACTTAAATCTAGTAGAAGCATGAACAGATTACCACATTTCTTGGAAATTGTTTTGCATTTCATTTCTCTTGGTTTTTTGTTTGAATTGTTGTTATACTAAAATCAGACAACTATTTCAGCTTCAAAGAAACATCAAATCCATGTGACAGGATCTGGAATCTGGCATTCTATCTGAACACCACATTAGTGGAAAGAAGTTCACTCCAAAGAGACAAGTTTAGAGAATAAAACTTGCCAGGTGAGGGATGATATTCTCTCTGAAGAAAAAAATAGAAGGAATCACAAAGGGAATCCCAGTGTGACTGAGCACAACAGGCAATTTGATTCAATAGGTGCCTTAAAAAAGTGTTTCATGCCAGATGGATAGACCACTGAGGTATAATTAAGAATAATGAGGGGACATTGTGGAAAGCACATCTTCAGTTGAGTACGAGGAATCTGTTCAAAGCTAAAGTACCAAAGAAATGGAATAGTCATCACAGGAAACTCCTTGCTTGGAAACTTCATAACAAAACATGATGCAGTTTGTTTTGAGAGATTGAATTTCCTGAGATGCTTGCTAGAAAATCATGACAGAGAAGATAAATAGATAGTCAGATTTCCTTTGTTTACATGTTTGAGTAGACCAATTCTTACAAAGCAGTCTGCTTCATTGTATTTTTTGTCCTACACATCTTCTATTTGTCTGTTTCCTGGGCTTTTAATGCTAAGTCTTGTAATTTTAGTCCTAAGTCTTGTAATATTAAGCCTTCTACACTCAAATGTTTCTAAAAACAGTTATGCCAAGAGCAAAAGCCAAGTTCTGCTGCTAAAAAAAAAAATCATGAAATGTCACATTTTATTCTTTTGCTTGGAATTTTGATACTGGAAAATCTATCCACACCACTTCTAAATATGGAGTTAATCATAGGGCTCACTTTCTGAATTGCTTAACTGGAAACTCAAAGCCACAAGCAGATATTTGGCTTGAATTTTACAGTGGTACATGAAAATTCAGATTTAGATCATATGTTCCTTTTAATATCATTTGGTTACAATTGCCTGGAAATATTTTAAGTAATGAAAGGCAAAAGTTTTTCTTATGTTTTCTACAAAGAAAATAAAAATATCAGTTCACATACAAACATTTTTTTCTTCAAATATAGAGAATAGGTATTATATTCCTTCTAAAATATCAATATAAATATTTATATTTTTCTTCCCTCTTTTTATTGAGGAGGGTTTTCTTTGTGGGTTTTTTTTGGTTTGTTTGGTTTTGTTTTGTTTTTGTTTGTTTCTGTTTTTTGTCTTAGTTTTTAGCTAGTCTTGGGGTAAAAGACAGAAAGAAAAGAGAAAACCAGATGTGGACTCTTCTGCTTCACTGGGTAGACATTGTCAGAAAGGAAACATTTTGAAAGGTCTCAAACAAAGAATTAGCCTGCTATTCAATTATATAAATCCACTGATTTAGTTTGACTTGTTTTTTTCCTGATGCTGCAGGTTAGCCTATTCAACATCTAAAATCTTCTGGGAACCTGTGGCAGGGTCAGATTAGTGACAACTTATTTCTTTCTGATAAAGAAAATTCTAAAGTTTCATCTCTCATCTAGGTATAACTACGTCTGGCAGAAAAAGGGGACACCCAAGCTGTTGGCACATTTTAATGCTTAGTTTATTAATAAGCAATGAAAAGGCCCAAGTGAAGTCACAAAGACCTACCAAGCAATCTTAGATACAAGCACACTGTGGCCTTTCTCTACAATCCTCTACATTCATGGTGCATGCCACCAGCTGTGATGGCCCACTGCTTATTTAAATCTGAAGCAACCCAAGCTCTACATTCAGATTCTGCTTTTGAAGGCAGTATCCAATCCTTCTCTTTCTCTGGTTGCTAAGGCTTCCTTCCCCAGAGGTGGGCTCCTGTCCTGGGGCACAAACAATAAACAGTTTACCCTTTCCCTGGAACCTTACAGTTTTATTACCTTGCTTTTACTCTAAATTAGATCCTGTTCAAAGGGAGTTGCTGCAGGGCAGGTCTTCCGTGATAATTTCAGTGAATTACAGCTGCTATACCAAATGCACCTATTTTGTGTGATATTGGGATTGTGCTACCAGGTGAAAAAACAGGACATGACTTCTTGGAAGTGAGGACATTGAGATGTGTATGTAGGTCGTAGAACAGATGGCTGGAGAGATTGCTTGACACTAGGACAATGGACTCCTTTGATGGGGGAAAAGAATTGCTCCTCTAGAACTTGCTTGTCCCCCTGTAATGTTACAGATGGCCTCAAAAGATAAGATGTCCCCAGAGGTTCAATTAATTTGGCTCTCCCTCCCTGTAGTTTCCAAGATAAGATGAAAGCAGGGAGATACTTAAAGGGGAATAGCAGGAGCACAATTTGCATTCTTAAAAAGTCTAGTAAGTTCTTTATTTTCTTTATTTAGGGTGAAATTTATTTCCTTCTCTCTCCTACTATTGCTTATTTCTCTAAAAATAAAAACCACACAAAACCAAAAGAAAATATCCCCTCCAAAATGCTGCAGGATTAATGCTAAATTCTCAGTACTAAGGAAAACCAACACTAAGATTTTCTATGCAGCCTTAATTACAAACTCTTGAATATAGTGATTGTGATGCCATTATTCCTTGTGTAACTTAAGTCTCTATTTTATACACAGGCCTCCACATTTTTTCTTTTAGCAGCCTTGCAGAGAGTAGGAAACCACTCTTTAGGGACTCAAAAGGAAGTCTGCGAAGGGTTTCTTTCAATAAGCAAAGAAGCTGTGCAGCCATTAACAGTGAAGAAGTGCTGCTGCGATTCAGGATCCAGAACCTCTCCTGTTCTTGTCACAGAGTCCTAGTATTGTCTGAAGCAAATATCTAATAATCTTCCTAAAGTTTGCTTGTGATGTTGTTATTAGTTGTCCTATTAGGAGCACAGGGAAGATCAGCCATGAACATTTACAAATCTCACTTTTGTCCACGTCTTAGTACAGAGCCTGGATGACAGAAAGTGGGCAAGAAGTGCAAACATGATGAATAGCCAAGCAAGGAAAAAAACCTCTGAATTTCATCTCATGTCGTGTTTGTCATCAGTGAACACCGAATAAGGCAGGCTCTAAAGATAAACACTATCCACTAATGCCTTAAAATGTTTTGTCAAAATGCAGACACAAAAGTTGCTGAATTATCACTGACTTTTCATGGCTTTGCCCTCTCCAGACTTGCAGCAAATCTCTTTGAATATATAAAATTCTGTGATGTCTGTGCCAAAAGTCACCAAAGGCAGTTTCAGTTTGCATGCATTATGCAAAGTGCCCAGAGCTGGCTGCAGAGCAGTGGTCTAAAATTCTGTCTTTAAATGCCCCACTTACTGCCTGTGAAATGAAAGCAAGACAGTTCCTGTGCTCTTTAGTAACAACTTCCATGAAGATGTTGTTCTGTTTCACTGTTCTTTCCAATTCACAACATATTATTGTTGTGGCTTAAAACTTACTGGGAGCGGAAAGATAAATACGAAGCAAGGACAGCTGACTTGTTGCAATTTCTGTTCAGGCAAGTTGAAGAGTCTGTCCTATTTCGTGTCTCAAACCTTTGGGTTTTTTAAGTGTATGCAATAACAAAAAGCAAAGAACTGGTGTGAAAGTGTTCAATTCCCCATTCTGAGTCTGTCTCCTTTTGAAGCAGTGTAGTCAGAAGTACAGTTTCTTGCAAAAAAGACTTGAGATTCAGACAAAGAAACAATTTATATTATTTTCATTGTAATAACTCTTGCTTTGATTTAGAGTTCTACAAGCTTTTGTATCTGAAAGTGTTGGCAAATGTCTCAAAAAGATCTAAACAGGACACTTAACTGCTATAACATTTCAGGAACTTTTTAATATAAACATAGGTTTTTGAAAAAACAGTTCTGTATTCACACTCCCCTTTGACTGTAGAACTGAATAAATTTTTTCTTGACGCATATTTTTATAAAAGACGTTTTCTTGGAACAGCACGAGGCAAATCCAGCTGGGCTATTTGGATCCTGTTTATTACTTTTTACACCCATCTAGTGGTCACTACGCAGTACAACAGGGTAAAATTCCTGTCGCAACGGCAATGTCTTGCACAAACTTGTGGTTGCCTGGTGGTGCCCAAAAAAGGAGCTTTCCCAGCTGGTGAAACCGCACTTCCTGCTAATAGTCTTCTAAATTTTAAAAATTCACTATGTTACAATCTGACAGTGAAATCATCCCTAGAAGCCTGCCTTAGTTTCTGACTGGAAGAAATAAGATTGATAACATAATTTTCATACGATGTCCACAAAAGGGGAGTGAAGAAAATAAAACAAATCTGCAAATAAAACCATATTCCTTGAATCCAACTAAATACTTTTGAATCAGTTGAATATTTAAGTCCACTGTTAAAGAAATCAATTTAGTATTCACTCTGTACTCAAAAGTTTCCTCCTGTGAGAGGGACTTACATTTATCTTCATTTATTTATATCCAGCTTTTAACTTTTGCTTTAAAGTTCCCAGGCAAGCTTATATGCATGTGAAATTATACTGCCATTGCAGAAATTAGTCTTACTGAGCACAGGAGTAAACTACTGTCTTCTATTTTACCTAAAATTGCAGGAATTATCTGCCCTCCTGCCCTCAATAGAAAGAACAAAATATACAGACTGTGTATTGATTAGGAGTTTGTGCTTTATTGAAACTGTTTAAAGGGAAAAAATTATTCAGGCAATGAAATATAAATGTTAGGAAATTTGGATGTGATGAGATAAAGCCTTCATTGCTATTGTGATTATTTTGTGCTCCTTCAATATTTAGGAATTCAAGCTAAAAAGATATGGATTGATAATAATTAATAGTAGTCATGCTAGTAGCAGTGGTAATATGGTTTTGAACTAATGACACTACAAGCTGCAAAGGACATTTTAGTGTAGCATTCGTGGTATCTTGACCTTTCCAATGCATTCTCAAATATTTTTTGTGAGCAGATCTTGCAGTGATCACAAAGATGCAACAAGTACGGAAAATGAAAGTCAAGGAGGAGATCTGCACAGTCCAAGATCACCTTGAAGGCTGGTGGCAGAGCTCTCATTTGATGTCTCATGGTTTAAGCTTTCTTAGTTTGAGATTGATAAAGGAGTAGCATATTTAAAGACATAGAAAAAAGTATACAGACATAATCAAATTAAATCAGTTCTGGGAAGAAGTGTATGTCTTTGGATTTACTGACAGTTAATTGTTATGAAAACTAGAGTGAAAAGAGAATTAAATTACTATGCTCTCCTGAAGTTTTTTTATCATATTTTCTGTATTTATTTTTTTAAAAAGAGAAACAAACAAACATTTGCTTTTCTACACTTCTACACTCAAACTGTGTGAGATGAATACGAAGAAAATAATATAGTCTGAAAGTGGCAGTAAGTTTGCAGTTCCAGAAATATGTGCAAAGTAACAAATAATCAATGAAATAAATAATGAAAAAAAAAATCCATCCTCTGCTAGGCAGTGTGCATCTGTGTTGAAATAAGCAATATGTTTCTTTGATTAGTTCATTTAACAAAGGAAAAAAAGGTCATGGGAATGCTGTCACTTCAGCAAAGGATTGAAGTGGCAACTCATTGAAACCTCAGGTCAATGGTAGATAAAACAAGCTGGTACAGAGTAGTATGTAACAGCTGTGACACCTGTGCTAAGCTGAAGTCTAATCAACAGCTGACTTGCACTGCATCGTTTCTGCTGTCATTAGCTGTAACTGGAAACCTGTGGGTGACCTTCAAATGAACACCATTTTCAAAATGAGTACTTTATATGGGTTCAGCAGAAATGCATTATATGGTGCTAACACTTATCCATGTTTAAAAAAATCATGTGAAAGATCAGCTTTTCATCCCTCATTTTTAAATGCTTTAGCAGTGTTATTTATGTCCCCATTAGTATGGCAAATGAGCCTAGAGACCTAGTCTTGCTGATCCACACATCTGTAACCTCTCAGACTGCATACCACAAGACATCCAAAAATGAAGCCACATGCTGCAGAAAGCCTCCTTACAGTACCAAATGCAGCTGTTGTGCTGTCAAGCAACACAGGTTGCTGTGAACACATCCCCTCAGCACCACCTGCCTGTACCACTGTTTAATTGTTTGCAGACTCCCATTCAAGGTCTTTGTACTGATTTTCAAAGGCCTTTGTGGAAACATTACCATCTGTGTGAACCAGCATCTACTTCCCCCTTCTCTTGTTCAAGGAACTCAGAAGTTCCCTTGTCTTTCAGCCTCTCATAAGAAAAGTGTTCTCTAGGAATGATAATCCTCTTTACCATTCTTCATACCAAACACATCAACCAAAAATGCTGGATCTAAACTGTGTGGTTCAAAGACACAAATGGCTACAGAAGTTCTGCTGCTTGGCCATGAAGAAAGGACTCATTGATTCAATCTGTTTGTGAAACAGCAAATCTGATGCAGGCAGATGTGCCGAAGCACACACATATGCCTTAATGCCACCCCAGAACTTTGCTTATTGGGATAAGATAAAGTATGTTCTTGAAATATTTTTGTAGTAACAAGCTATTAGGATTGGGTACTCAATAAGAAAAAAGCCCTCAACTGCCTTAGCAGTGGGAGGAGACAGGATAATTGTGGTCCAGCTTAGGAGTGATGAGACCTGATGAAGTAAATAATGAAACATCATGTTTCCTCTGGTGTAGAGCTCACGGATACTCTACATGCAGAGAAGTATGAAGCTTCCTGTATTCCTAATAATGTGGGGTTTTTCTCTGCCAGATTTCTTTTCCTTCCGATTTGGGGTTTTTTTTGTTTATCAGTAATTTTAAAGTATCTCTTTTTTGCCTCACATTTTTTCGTAGCAGTGGACATGACCTGGTCTTTATTTCCCCATTACTATCAAGAAGCAATTAGCTATGATAAGTTTGTCAGAAGGGTGTTTGTTAAATTTAAAAATTCTTAGGTCAATGACATAAAAATTTTTCTCTTCTTTTTGCAGTTTCGATGTAGACAATGGTACATCATCAGGACGAAGTCCCTTGGATCCCATGACAAGCCCTGGGTCAGGGCTAATTCTTCAGGCAAATTTTGTCCACAGTCAACGTAGGGAGTCTTTCCTTTACCGGTCAGACAGTGATTATGATCTGTCTCCAAAGTCCATGTCCAGGAATTCCTCCATTGCCAGTGATATGTAAGTACCCTATAAAATACTTCTAGTCTATAATTTGTCCAGTATCAAGATGTTTGCAGCCACAAGAATTTTTTTTTTGGAAAATCAAAGACAGTAATCACTTACGCTAGTGAAGTAATGGAAAATTGTTTGTTTATTACTTTAATGAAGATTATACTTGTTCCTGCAGCTTTTTGAAGAATATCGTGATGGTGTACTTGACATGTTTATACACTCTATTGGCTTTGACAGAATAATAATGACAGTCAATACTGGTGTACTAAAACCCTAAGGAGAGCTATTTTCTGGCTCTTAAGTTATTTTCAAGAGAAACGACACAAACTCAATTTAGGCTTCTTCATGATTAAAGAAATAGACCCCATTTATTTACAACAGGGGTCTTTTATGTTTTTAGAGAAAAGATTTAACAGCTGGCAGAAAATAATATATTTGAGAGAGAAAAAATTACTTCAAATACCCTCTTAGCTAAAACAAAAAATTCTAACAAAAGACCTTTATAAACTTATTCTGTCCTCTCTCACTATTCTGTAAAGTGTGTATTTTCTGCTAGTGGCTCATACTTTTCAAGTATGTGTGGACCCCAGGTTGCATGTGTAGTGGAAGTCAGATGCAAATCTCTGTTTATTTGTAAGACACCAAAAATATTTAAATGTTCCATCTTCTAGTGACTTCTATGTAGGAGAAATTAACAAATATTTTTTGTTTGGTTGGTTTTTTTGCCTAAACTGCTCCAAATTTCTTGGTCAAATTGGTGTTTATGGTTCAAATATATATCTAAAATAAAGGATCAGTCTTGTCCGAATACCTCAGTGAATGCTGTTTTTTAATGCGGCAAAGACTTTTCGATATCCCCTTTAAAAAAATAAGAGTAGGTGCAAAAAAGAATAAGGGTTTTCATAATAATGAGTGAAATTAGAGCTGATATTTAACTTGAAGTCATAAATGAACACTCTTATTTTTTTTTCAGCTTATGTAATCTTTAGAACTGTTATTTCCTTTAATTATAGCTCTTTTTCTGTGTAGAGCGTCAAGGTAAGAAAAATTCCTGCCTTTAGAGAGGGTTAGTGTAAGGTCCATGACTCAGTTAAGCTCTGTAGATTGAAGTACTCGGTACGCTTTGTGCCAAATGCGACCAATTTTTGTTGAGACAAAACGGGTTAGAACAGGAGCAATTCATTTTGCTTTGTTATAAAAAAATGCATTTTTCTTGGAAATAGTACCCCCCTTCCAGCAAGTCTTCCTCTGACAGATATCCTTTTCTTAGAGGGAGAAGAGTCAAGCTTTTAGTATGGCACCTGTGCCAGGATAACATTTGTAAAGATTTTTACATTCAGGAGGACAATCCGGCTGACTGCGTTGCTTAGATGAGTCATTTCAATGAAGAATTCAATTAGTGCTTCATCCTTGAACTCACAATCCACTTCATTTCCTAGAATTTTGGATAATTTTTCAGCACATGGCAGTAAATTGGATAAACAATATAATTACTGAAACAGCACACATTTTCCCCCTTTTTTCCCTATCTATTCTTCCTTTCAAACTTTTCTGGAAACACATTTACATGTAAAATTTATTTGACCTCACGTCTTCATAGATTTTCACAGTCTCTTGTCACAGATGAACTTTTGTACCAAGAAGGTAAATATTCCTGCCACTGTTTAGGAGGGGAGCACATTAGGAAATGTAAAAGGCAAGTTGTTCTAACCGTGGAATATTAATCATTTATCAATAAGCCTAACTATAATAAGCTTGGCTGTATCACAGAAATTAAGTGAAACAAAGCCAAGGAATAAAAGAGGGCAAAGTTTAAAAAGATAAAATAGCAAGGCAAAAATAATAAAAATCACGAAAGTCCTTGTGTATAGAACGATAAGCTGAATGTGGTCATGGAAATGAAACCCATTGAATATTATTAAAATAAAGAAACAACTCTGATTCAGGACATTGCTAAATGAGGTGGAAGATGAAGGGGTTGGTTGACAGGGGAAGTACACAAATTTTAGGTTAGTCCCAAACTATCCTAGTTCCCTTTTGCATCTTTTTACATGTGTAAGTATTTTTTGTTTTTTAAATATGAGCAATATGTATTACAAAATATACACATCATTCAGGTAATTTAAGTGGATTAATTGTACATGGCAGTTTAGTCTAGATCCCCTGATTCTTCAATCAGCCTCGATGTTTCACTTTGTAAAGAAAAAGAGAAAGCAAAAGGCATATGTCTTGTATTTGTAAGGAATAGAGCAAAAAGAATTCTGGCATTCCCATTACTCTCAAATACTGAACTTACAATAATATATTCCAGTCAGTAGCAACAAAAACAATACTTCAAGATTTTATTCAAATGTGGAATGTCATGTTAAGACAGCCAGTGGATGGCAGTGCTAAAATGCCGAAGTCATTGTGCCATTATTTATTATGTATGCTGCTCCAGCCAAGGAGGGGAACAAGTTGTGCTCAGTTGTTTGCAAACCCAAAACTAAAAGATGGGCTCTGCTACAAACAGCCTATAAAGTCAAAGTATAAGATGATAACTGAGAGACTAATACTGTCAGATGTTATACCCAGGAGAAGGTACAGTGCCAGGCACTATGGTCAAAGTAGTAAACCTGACAGAGAAGGCAAAGGGAGTTTCACTTAGGGAGTTGAGATGGAAAGTAAAGAAACAAGGGCAGAGAAGGGATAGGCAGAAAGTTTTTTAAAATCAGAGAATCCAAAGTACATTTTTATTAATTAGTTATGGAAAAGAATAAAAGATAGGATGAGTGCAAGGCTTCTTTGATGAGAGAAGGTTAGTGGGACAAATATGGGTGCAGTTAGGCAAAAAAAGCAGCTGAATGTAAGAAACGAAAAACGTATAAAGTGGAGTGGGGGTCAGTAACACTGTTTCAGTTATCCCTTGGAAGAAATGACATGGTCTTTGACAATAATAAAAGCAGGACATGGAGATTATATACAGAGATTAGGAAAAGCTGCTAAAGTTTGTGAACTGGGGAGGTGGGTGGTTTAGATAGGAAGATGCAAGGTCCAAGGCAGATGAGCACAGATGCATTGTGAAGCCTGTCTATGGGACTTCCAGCAGAGAAATAAGGATGTGCAAGAGAAAAAGAAGAAACTGAGTGAGGCAGTGAGGACTAGTGAGACAATATGAAGAATTATAGTACGGGATCTGTGATGAAAGACAGGAAAACAAGAGAAGGAGAATAAAGAATGGAAAACAAAAAACCCAAAAAAGTTCCCAACAGCAACACAGAGGAGAAAGTGAACAGTACCTAGCTGAAAGATGTGCAAAATCATTATTGGAAGAATTGTCAGGCCTACATTTGAAGATGTTAGTGAAGCAGAGAGCTGTGTGGATGTCTTGCTGAGGTGGCCTGAGTACTTAAGGCTGACTCGTTTGAACTGCTGCAGCTGCCCAGAACTTGCAAATGCAGGAAGAGGTAGAAGTGGTAACACTTTTTTTGCCCTTCTTGTTAAGGGATCACTGCCCTGGTTAATGGAGCAAAAGATCAAATTAGTAGAGAATTTCTGTTTTAGCAAAACCCAGGACTCTAATCAGGTTAAAGAACAGTTTCCTAGAAAAAACCAAAACCCCAATAAGCTATCCACTGCTGCATCACAGCCCATGTTTGATGCCACTCTGAAGGGAGAAAACATGTATAATCCTCCTGTGATTCTGAAGAAGCAGACCAGAGGATAGCAGTCTAGACCGGAGAACCAAGATACTCTCAGTAGACAAGTCTGTCCAAGCTCCACTGTATCTTCTGAGTGTAAGAAGACATCTTCTGACCTCTCACTTAAGTCTGTCCTTCTCCCATTTCCACAAGGTCTCAGAACACAGCTCAGACACAACATCCTGTCTTCTCAGGACTTGGCCAACTGAACCCCACTCATTAAAAAGCAACTGCTCTGGGGCAGTTTTACAGCCTTGTTTAGAGAAGGTCAGCACTGTTTTCTTCATCAGCTTATCACTATTGTGTATTATCACACAAAATTTGCTGATTTCTATTAAAACTTGCTTCCATGATTTAAAGGAGCAGAACCCAGCCAAGGGATGCTGACTGTGGGGAGCTGCAGGGTCATTGGTCTGGTGATCTGCTAAATGGCCATCATCCCCCCATTCCTTGAGCTGGACAACCTACTCCTACTCTGTCAGTGACTTCTGAAGACAGCAGCATCCCTCTGCTGCTGTCTGTGATAAAAGAAATAGCAAGAGGATACAGTTTACTGCAGCACATTTTCCCTGTAACTACAGTTACAGAGGATATATTTTCTCATCCTCTAAGGCAAGCTTATTCTTTTGTTTCTGAGCCAGTAAAGCCTGGTTTTATTAATGAAATATTGTGAGTATGAATCTTAAGTTAGGGAGAAAAAACCACCTTTTTCCTGAAAGGTGCTGGCCAAGATTCTAGGACAGCAGACAAGACATGCAGTTACCGAGAGGAGTAATTGCACCTCAGTTTAACAAATTAGAAATAATTGTCTTTTCTCCAGAAAAATCGCAGCTGAAATTCCTTTTGATGTATCATATTCTTTTGTAGGAATCTCTGATGTTACTATATCGTGGGTGTTCCTGGCTAAAATAAGGCAGTTAAACTTGAAAGTCTAGCCTGATCTAAAAAGATCTTTTAAGAAGCATTTTCTATGTGTGACTCTGTTTAGGAACAAATTTTAATGAAAAAATACATTAAATTGCTTGAGACATTTATTTGTTCATGGAAAGAAATGTACGTACATCACTTTAGGAAAAGCAGGTAAATATTTGGCTTCATTGTGTTTTGCTTTTTTGTTTTTAAGATCCTTAAATTAAGTTCCAGGTTGCAGCTTAAATTAATCTACATAATTTTTCATGTCACTTGCAACATTTTTTTGAATCATAAACAAAAAAATTTCGGAAAAAAAAGATGTCTCTGTCCTTTCCAGTTGTTTTACACATTTTACAGGTGGAATTCAAAACAAAGAACTCAACTTAGAATGCAACTATCTTAAAGTTGAATCATAAATTTGTCTTAACTTCATTTGTTGATAAGGAAATTGGTTATGCTGTAAAACAAAAAGAAGGTATTTTTGCATTGAGAAGACTTCATCTGCTTTTTATTCAGGGGAGAATTTTTGTTGATGAAATGCAAATTTGTTTTATTTACTTTCAACCAATACAGAATCATTATTGGTTTTGTGTGAGATTGCTAAAACCTTACAATTTTCCAAACATTGCTCTCAGTTGTTAAATGCATCACTTCCCCTTTAAACACTTTTCATGTGTTAGGCTTTTTTTCTTCCTTTCTCTGGAAATAATGGATGTTTAAAGGCAAATAACAAGTTACTGCTCATGTGCTAACCAAAACAGACTGAATTCCTACATCTTTTCAGTCAAAGGTAGCATGTTCTTAAAAATTCTTAGCTGGGATTTCAGGTACATCACAAGACCATTACTCCCTGGGCTTGCAATACTGATCTGCAGTGGGGGGGAGGGTGGATGTGTGCATTTTGTGTGCCTGCAGTACTGACAGATGGAAGCAGTGTGAAGAAAGGGAACTTTGTAAAAAGGGACTTCGTGAAGAAAGGGAACTTTGTAAAAAGGGACTTGGATGTTTTAAGGGATCCCTCTAGACTGTTTTTCCAGCTCAGCGATCACCTACGTGCACTGATCAAGTTTATTTCAAAACCCAGAAGAACATTAATTGTCATTTCACCCCTCAGGGTACAAACTCAATGTTCTGAATTCTTTTGATGGCACTAATGCTCAGTTAGCTGTAGAGTTCAATCCCTGAAAATGTGCAGTCTGAAATTCTGAATTTCTTGTTTTTCTTGAAGTCAGCTTGTTTCTTCTTACATACATTCATTTAGGGACCTTTGAATTTGGTTAAGGGACCATTTTTTTGTAAACCTTGAAACTATCTGTGGCTGGCTGATAGCAAGCTCTCTCAGGCTGGGTTGCATTGTGTAAGTGCCGTGTTTTCAGCAGCTCTGCTATTTCTTTTAAAGAGGGAATCTTTCAGCATACACCAGTAGAAAGCTCACATGGAAAGTCATGTAGTCTTATTCTTCAGAATTAGCACGTGCATATCAGTTTTAAACACTTTGGTGTGTGGGACAGGGACAAGCGAGCAACCAAACGCATGATGCTTAAAAGTAGTTCCAGGCAACACATTTTATTTTCATTTGCAACAAGGTAAGAGTTTATATGTGTCAGCTAATGCAATCAAAACTCACTAATAGTAACTCATTAAGTGGCACTAATTTGATTGCTTCCAGTCATGTATGCACACTCAGTCACTAATTTTCTCAAACCTGAGCAGAAAACAGAACTATTCTGTAGTCTCTCATGCCTGTTTGTTTTGTAGCCTTGATATAGCTAAATTATGGTTTTGGTTGTATGAACAGTCCAACAGCAGCACTGCTGAATAGGCTGGACTCTTCTGATTGAGTTCGGCATTTTTCTCATTCAGAGTCCTGTATCATCTGGCTTAATCCAGCCTCTCCTTCAAAACACAAACCAAAGCCCCACACTGCAGTAGCTTCTTTTCCCTTGCCATTGCCTCAGTGACCCCCAGCAGACTACCTTCTGATTTTAGAAAGAAAACCACCTACAGCAGTGAAACACTCTGGCAAGGCCATGCTTTCTTTCCCTTCAGGACTGAGTAATTCTGTCAGACTTAACAGAGGCCAGTTGTTTCGTTGCCCACCATTCTCCTATAATCTAAATGTTCTCCTATACTCTGACAGCATTAAAGCATTGAAGCTTGGTGGATGGCTAGGGAAATATGATACAAATTATTTAATGAATTATCTGTGTTTTTGTATGTTACACATCATGCTGGCATCCTGCTGTGCTGTCCACTACATCACCACCTATGTGATTTCCTCAGGCAGATACACAAGTCAGACGTGTGAGTGCAGTCTCTTTGGAAAAGGTTTAAACTTCTGAGCAAAGAAGTAGCTGGGTCTGACATAAGAGGTCTTGGTGGTCCTCAAACTCTTCCAAAGGTGTTAGGAGACTTTCATGGTAGATGGAAGAAGCCCAGTAGTGTTCCTACAACATACTATGTAGAATGGGAAAAAATCGTTATACTTCCTGCTTTTTGAGTTATCAGCCAATTCTGATTCCAGCTCATCCAGCAGTTCTGAATGAAGCTTCTGGATTTGATGGATCTTCATTCGATCACTATCACTGAGACCTAAAATTACCCTTGCACCCAGAAAAATCTTTTTTTTTAATCTGCTCAAAAGCACAGACACTGTGAAAGGGAGCTATTGATGCACCGTAAGATGCACAGGTAGCCAGATAATACTACCTGATAGTCCCTGGATTAAACCTCAAAATACTGATTTAGAATTGCTAACACTGTTCATTTCCAGTTCCTTTGTCTGTAACAGACATGGTCTTTCTGTATGTTCAAGTCTTGAGAGAGCTTCTCACTTCGGGTGCTAATGCAGTTCAGCTTGAATTAATACTACAGTTTGGATAACCTAACACTGTTGACTGAAACAGGACAGATTCCAGGAATTCAAAGGCTTCTTTCAAGGCTAATCAAGTGTCTCTTCAGGACCCGAGATGCTAGAAAGGAGACATGAAAAATTAAAGTACTTTCTTGTATAAAACATTAGTTGTATCTAGAAAACTGCAGGTGTTTTAATACATAATATATGTGTATTAGCCAAATGTAATAATCCACAGTTCTTTTGAGGGTTTTTTAGGACCTCTGATCGTAAAGCAGATAAGAATTGTTTTCTTCATCAACATGTCGTAGTGGAGTAACTTGATTTGTGCTCCCTATGATGTCAACTAGGAAATACTTGTATCTGAAGTTTTTACTAGTGACATTTATGCTGGAGAAATTTTTTCTCCTTTTGGTGTGTCTTTCTGAATCTCACTTGCTAATTAGACAGTCCAAGTAGAGTTACTATAACCAGCATTTCTTTTGGCTGTGATAATGGACTTCTTAGGTGCTGTGGCTTTTCTGATTCAATCCTCCTTCATCTGGTTAAGCTCAATTAAATTAACTGTACTGAACTCCCAATATTACAGCAATACTTTTTACTAATTAGGGCAAGCTGTGTTGCTGAATTAGACAGATGTATCAGGAGGACATAACTGCACAGTGTTATAGAAAATTGTGGTGGTCTGAAACACTCAGACAATAGTTGATGAGAGTCTGCTTCATTCAGGGTCTAATTTCTGTGGTTTCAAGTAGCTCTTTTTAACAATCCTCTTACCTATATGTTCATAGAAATAAATAAGTGCTCTGGGAAAAACAACTCCTCCTCTATAGCTCATTTTAATCGCTTGCTCTCTCAGCCCTAACTCCCAGCCTGCCCACAGTGTCATAGTCTCTAGCCCCTGCCTTAGAGGACTGATCATCCCCCAGATTGCACTCACCCTTTCAAAGAGATGCAAATCACTAATAACCCACTGTCTATCTAGGAAAAGCTGAAATCCCATTTCATAATCTGGGCAAAACATTAAGAGCTGCCACTTATACTCATTTAGTCTTGGCTTTTCGAGCAAGGCCTAACCTATCTCATGTCTAGAAAATTTTTCTCAAAGTCTTTAAAAACTGAGACGACATGACTTAAGCACTATTCCTGCAGAATAAGCTGACTTGGAGCACTCTGATTTCTGACTCACCAGCCCATTTGGATTTTCCAAATGCAGATGATGATGATAAAGTTTAAGCTGTATGGAGCCGGCAGCCACTGCTGCTCGCTATCCTCAAAGCGCAGCTTCTGATGCAGGGTGCATTCTAGAATCATCTTTCATTGCTGCTAAAATCAGAATCTGAGCAATGTGACTACTTCAGCACACCTAAATCATATGTTTTGTGTGTGCATATTTGGCTTCAACTATGAGACGTTATTGGGACAGAAAAGAAAATCCCAGCAGTTAGGGTACTGTATTAGCTTATTCTCTGTCTTTCATTTGTGGTTTTGTATATGATATAATTGTGTTCCAGCATATGTGCAAACAAAACATGAATGTCTCATCTAAGCTGTATTTCTGCCACACCCTTGGACAGTAAGTCTGATTCAGCCTTGTATACAGAAATCAGTGGATGCTGTGTTTAATCCAAATCTGGATGTTTACACTGCAAAAGAAGGCTGCCATTTATTTTTCTGACATAAACAGAAGACTACCTTAGCATTCATCGTCTTTCTTATTTTTTACATTGTATATAGACAGTATGGATTTTCCCATACTTTTATGCTTGCTATGTTCTTATAGTAAAGGAAAAAAAAAAGCCTGAATACTATTCTTTAAAAATTTATTAAGTTCATATGACAATATGATGAAAGCATTAGTTCTTGATGTGGAACATCATTCATGAATTCCATACAGCCACTGTCATCTTGGGCTTTCCAATTCTGTTGGCAGCTTTATCCTTTCAATTGGCCTATGTCCAAAGTTTGTAGCCAGAGAATCCAACATGGACTATGCCAGCTGGATTTAAGGCCTGACCGGCATTGTTAGCCAGTACTTCTGGGGATATAAGTAAGATTTTGATTCAATTGGAGGAGTGTGGCAAACCAGTAAGATCACACTTTAAACTGGTACATTTGTGTCAGAATGTTGTAAGTATGTGTTGTATGTTTTCTCCCCTCTATTTAAGTAAGACAGAGCTCTTATATATCCTGTTTATGTCTCACAACTTCAATATATGTCCTCAAGATCACTCAGTTGGTATTTATGTGAAAGTCTAGAAAGTCTAGAACGACCCAGAAAATCTTAATCTGTGGCCTTACTATGGCCTTTACAAAGACAAACCTAGAGGATCTTCCCTGTCAAGCTCCACAATGGCAAATGCCTCACGCTCCTCGTGGTCTCTAAGGCCTGGGATTTGCTTCTCCTTAATGGGTACCTTGAGTTTTTTCTGACCACTATGAAAAACATCCACTCTTTCTTAACTGTATCCTGACAGGTCTGTAGGATATCTCTCTAGTTACTTCTTTTATTAGATGTTTTATTAAATTATGTCAGTTTAATTATGAAGTAAAGGTCATGCAGTCACCTTGTCTTATCCTTGTGTTAATCTTCCTGCCTGCTTCTCTGTCTGTCCATGCAACTCTAAGTTCCTTATTAATAGGGGAAAAGTTAATTACTATTCCATAATTGGGATAGAAGAGACAAATTGATGCCAATCCTGAGGAAAGGAAGCAGAACTTTTGTACTGAACGAGTTCAACTAACTTCTGACTTAATATAGCTCTTTCATTTCTTCTTCAGGGTGGGGATCAGCATAGGTTATATGGTGTGAGTTCAAGTATGTCATATAGGAAATGTTAGGAAGCAGAAGACAAAAATTTGCAGAAGTCTAGTCTTCATCACTTTACTGTGGCAAATAGCTTGCAAAGTTGTATGTAATCTTTAGTCTGCTAATGAAAATGGCTTGTTTTTCATGTAACAGTCATTCGTCTGATCTGGGCTCGTGCATGTTTTAGCAATGTTGATGGTGGAGAACTGATCATTTTAAATTTTGGGCCTATGTGAAAATTATTCTGCTTTCAAACCTGTGTTTCCTTTGAAAAATGAAGATGTGAACAAGTATGCCAGGCATTCCAGTTAACAGAGTCTAACACTGATGTAAACAATTTCTTCTAACTTTAAAGGCTAATACCTTTGTCTATATTTAGAAGCTTGTGACATATTGTGGGATTTACACTCCCTCTTGCTGCTTCTGTATACAGATGTGTGGCACTATCCAATCTAGAGTCCAGAAAGAGTCACCCATCAGCTTCCATGTCATCTAGAAACAGGAGGACACTCATACATTGCAGTGTTTATTACACTGTAGTACACTGTGGATCAATGGCATTTTGCATAATACGTTCTTGCTCTTCTGTACAAAAATTAACATAGCTTCTTTGAACACTCTCACCCTGTCCAGATTTTCTTACCCAATGTGGATCAAATATTGCTCACCGCCTTTTACAATTGCTTTGCAGTTCAAGTGGGTCTGGTGAGTGCTAAACTATTTTGAGAAAGCTGTGGATATCTGTACTTTCAGTGTCAGATTCACCAAAATTATGATAATTTCTGGAATTGTTTCTCTTGACACAAGGGGGATTTAAAAAGTGAAAATTAAGTCCTGGTTTGATTTCAGTACATCAAATTACTACTGAATCATGCCTCTTTTAAAGAATAACAAGCTACAGTATGATATCAGTGTTCTCCGGTGAAATGCAGTCCAAAACCAAGTAGAATCAAGTAGAATCAAGTTTAAAAATGAGAAAAGTGGGATCATGTTATTTTGCACAAAAGAGAAACATGATCCTCCAGGGCAGAAAGCCAAGAACATGTAGCTGTTGCCTTTTATAAGTGCTTCAGCATTCAAGGGGTGGCAAACGGGCTGAATGGGAAGAAGAGGAAGTACCACCTACAATAAGGAAGCCCACAGAGAAATTTTGAGGAGGACAATCTAATTTTCGTATTTTTTGCCAGTCAGAATTTAACAGTTAGTAACTATGTTTCAGGAGTTGCCTGGTATTTTGAGGCACTGATGCATATTTTGTGCATTTGTGTCATATACCGGCCATTCAGAGTCTTTGCCACTGACAGATGCTAGAAGGAACTATCTCCATGTCTCCACTGTCTTATTTACAGGTAGAAACAATTTAATATTTTTGTTCTTCATCCAGTGCTGCTGTTACCTGTAAACACTTTCATCTTCGGAATTTTGCCCTTTCATAATTTCCAAATGTGGGATTAGGCCAGATCAGTAAAAAATGGGTTTATGTTTTGAGCTGCGCCCCTTTAAGTGTTAAAACAGAAGCAAAAATGGAGTAGCTCTATGCAAATAATAAAAATATTCTTTATAAAAGATAAGAAATTAAAGGACTTGTGAGAAATATTTAAGCCAGCTGTCACGTATCAGATAACGCCATTTCACAGAACTCGAAGACAGCATAATTTTCCTGGAAGTGAGGTAGCATAGTCACACTTTGGCTCTTTCAGTGGAGAATGGGATGAAAAAAGGAAAAAAGGTATTTGACTTATCTTCTGCTAAAGCCTTTGTGTAATTCATTAAGCAACCCTTATCTAAAATTATAGTGTAGGGCATTTGCAACTGTTTTCATGGCCCAATGAAAACATAAAGAGGCACTAAACCCAGCTGGTCATTAACTCTCCTGTTAATGCTCTGGGATGATTCACGTTGTCTATTATCCCCGACTGGATTTGACTTCACTGAGAAATTGAAGTGCCATGGAGGACATGCTTCTTTTGGCTTGTTCTGAGAGTCAGGCTTATATGCTTTCCATCCAGCCTGGGACTGTGGTTTCACCTGAAGCAACACTCTATTCCAACCACTCCTGCAAAGACTCTGTTCAAAGTGCAGATTTCTTCCACAGAGTGTTTAAAAATCCATTCTTCCATTATAAAAGGAATAAAAGAGATGGTAGTAAAAATGGTTACACAGTTATTAAACATTCTGATAATCTTTAATATTGGGGAGTTTTGTTTCATCCTTACAAACTGATGGTACAGTGGTACAGATTGCACATACTGCTTTTTAATTAGGTTTTGGCAATATCTGCAAACCATTGCTGTCTCGTGGACAGTATATAGATAATAAGAATAATGTTGTAGCAAGTCAAACACAAATCACATTTCTCCATTTATCAGCCTTTTTCTAATTAAATTTTCATGGTCTTGAAATCCAATGTTAAAAACTCATTATCTTATGCTTAAACTTAAATAACATTAAAATAGCACCAAATCAATGGTAGTTTCTGTTAGAAGTTGCAACTTGTAATTTATCATGATAAATTCACTGCAGGAAAGTACAAGAAAATTAAAAGCAGAGTCATATTGGATTTTTGTCTTTGGAAAATTTCTTTTCACCTTAATTGCTGTCATATACTGGATAGGATAACTGAAAAGGCCAAATTTTCTCTGTCCCTGTGTTTTGACTCTACATCCTTAAAGCTGCAGATGCTACTTTTATGCCGCTCAGTCTACTTGTATTTACAGGACTACAGTTTTTGACAACCATTTCAAGTGGCAGTTTCCATGACTAGGAGAAGGAACCCCACTTTCTCTTCCTGCCTTTTGCCCTACAGTGTGTCATCCTGGCACCTTGTCCATACATCGCCCCCGCGGAGGTGAGGTTGCCACAGCGACAGCACACCCTTGGTCACACACCCCATAACTACGGAAGTCTCAGTCAGTTTGGTAGTTTCACTAGGTTTTTATTCATCTGTGATGTGCTGCCCTGCCATCCACCTCTTCAGTCCTCACAAGCCTGCTGGAAACCCTCACTGGAGCCACTTTTGGAACGTTCACCGCCATCCTTTGGGATGAAATGTCTGTAGATTAATCCTGGGTGGTCAGTCACCTACCCAACCCACAGCACAGAAACTGGCTGGTCTGTCAGCCTTCCCATAGACTTGCCAGGCAGTTGGGCAATAACTAAGTCGACATTTGCTTTTCAAAGAATCTGTGAAGCAATAATAGAGTGTAACTGCAGAAGAATAAAATTGGAGTTACCTATGCTGCATTGTAAAACCTGATTTTCTTTCTGTTAAAGCAGCAAATTTTTGGTAATACCTAACTTATAACTCTGCTTATTTTTTCAGACATGGAGATGATTTGATTGTGACACCGTTTGCTCAGGTAGGCACAACTTCGCCATATTTCTCACATGGTCATGTAGTTTAAAGACAAAATGGCCAAACCAGTTGTTTTCTGTTGTTGATATTATATGCTTGCTTGAAAGAAGAAAAAGTGTCTCAACAGAAAGTCATAAACCTCCCACTCTGTTACCTATACCTCTCTTTCTTAACGCTTTTGGATTACCGGCAATGTTGAAGTGCAACAGCATGATAAACACCTTTGATCTCTTTCCAAATACTGTAGCAGGCAGTCATGATTAGGACAAATCTCTGATTCCTGTTATTCTCTTATTTTTCTACTTACAATTTCTCAATTCGAACATCTTTTATGCATTAAGTACAATGAGATTTTTAGACATGAGATAAATTTTACCCAGAACACTTATGTTCCTTTACAAAACCAGGTTTGTTTTTTCCATTCAGATTCTGGTTTATACAATACCACCTCAAAATTCTTTATAATTCAGATAAAAATGCCACAATTTTTCACAATAGTGCTGCCTTGTCAAGAATGAAAAGTTAACATTGCTATTCCTTGAACTCATGATGATGGGTTTTACTCCAAAACAGGAATTATAGTCAAATCACTGTAATTATGAAGTCATATGTGATTGAAGGTGAATGGAAAGAGAAAGGCTGAGTCACACAGCAGTCTCAAATAAGAATAAAGTGGCAGCTTCAGCCACACTACGCAGGTTGGTTTGGTCAAATAATAAGCTGTTAAAAGAATATTAATTTAATAGTTTATTATATATTTAATTCTATTGTAAACAGATGCAGTGTTTATAAGACTCGATCAAGTCCTTAATATGAATAAAACCATCATCTTTTATTAGCAGAGAAAAGATTAAGCATGAGCCTTTTATAAAAGTAGTCTGAAATTTCCACTGTACCCTAAGCATGCAAATTTGATGACATATATAATTGTTTTTAATCTATGCTGAATTAAAAGTAAGTCAGTTTGCTTCCTGATTTTTGGAAAGCAAAACATAAGGAAATTAATACTGTTTAGTTAGACAAAGGTATTTTTATTATTTTAACTCATTTGTAAATTACCTCCAATAGCTTGAACACTTCCAGTTATTGCTAGTTCTTGAATATTTTCTGTTATGAGCTTTCATTAATTTATTATTTTTTCTTCAGTGTCCTACCCGCTTCCTACCTCCTGTATAAATTTAGGGTGCTATAAAAAGAGGGTTGTGCACTCCTCAACTCAGATCTCTGAAACCCAGCTTCCCATTGCTGCTTTTGTTATTCTTCAGATGGGTTCACCAGAAATCCAGCCCAGTCTGGGCTAAGAAAATAAATGGTCAACTTCTGCAAAGACACACCAGTGATTAGTGTTGCTGCTTTCTCCCACTTGCAGTCTAGTTCCAACTAACTCTTGGTTCCTCTCTGACATCATCTGAACTACCTCTCCTCCAACAGAGAGGTTCATCTTATTGCCCTTACATGGCACAAAATTTGTTGAGTGTTATCCAACCGCCTTCGCAAGGCACTTGCAACAAGACACTCCGCTCTGCTGCATTCACTCTCCGCTGTCTGGCATGAAATTAAGTCCAGAAAGGAAGTAGTTCATCTGTATTGTCTTTCCCAATGCAAAAAGCTTGTAAGAGCCTGCAGACTTTTCCTACCTTCTCAGGGGATGCCTTCCCCTTTCTCTGGCCTTCTGCACTAAGTCCCCAGGTCAACTGTGCCTCTTAGAGGAGACACTTTTACTTTTCCCGGCAGTCTAGACAATCTCATTCCCTTTGTCCTTTGGAATTTATGGGGACTGAACTGAAAATGATTCTGTAATTATTTCTTATGCATGAAACATTAGACTTGAATGGGCTATTATCTTCCAAACTCAAATGCTTTTATTGTTATTTTAAAGAAATAAGTAGTATTATGTAAAAAACTCCTCCTCTGCAAATCAGCCTGCCTTCAAACAGATAATGAGTTGTTTATGACGAGAACAGAAAAAAAGAAATAAACTACTGCCCTTCTATTACAGACATATTATTGTTAAATAATAGCCAAAGGTTCCAGACTAACAAGCCCAGGAAACCCTTTACAGTGGTTTTGCAACGTGCTTTCCTTTTTCTTTTAGCACAGTGGAGCAGATAGATCAGTCTCACTTTTGCAGAAATTTATACTGAAACCACTTTTTTTGTTCCAGGTTCTGGCCAGCCTGCGTACTGTCCGGAATAACTTTGCTGCATTAACCAATTTACAAGACCGGGCACCCAGCAAGTGAGTGTCATTTTTTGGCCACTAAACTTTTTGCAGGGATACTTTTTAAATGTAAACTAAGAAGAAAAATAGGTGTTACAGATTTCAGTCTGTTCCACCAAACCTGCATGAAACGTTGATGACAAATAAGTTTATTAGTCCCCTGAAGATATTATACTCGGTAGCTGAGACAACAGCCCCCTTGCCTTCTAATTGATCTTGCCTTGCTGCCCTTGCATAAACTTGGAGCAGGTTTTTGCAACTTACATGATTTTCAATAAAGTAGTCATGTGTCTAAGATTATTCAAAGATGATCATTCAGGCACAATCTGAGTCTTGCAAATGAAACAGAGTGAGCAGAGAGCTGCACTCACTGAGAGCTGCTTGCATGATCTGAACCTAGAACTCTACCTAACTCATCCAAGGTAGTGATACCCTAACTTACCCACAGTAGTTCATAACTGTAAATGAGCCATTATAAATATGATCTTTCTCCGGTCATGTTACAGCATCACAGTTAACACTAATGTTAGTTACACTGGCAAATGCAGTGAAGTCATTTCCCTCACCCAAAGTATGTATCTTGAGAGCTAGAAGTAATTAGCATTTCAAAGAAAGGAATGTCTTTGTATATGTTTATAAATCACATTTCAAACTATGTATAAGCTCTAGGTGTGATTAGGCACGCTTTTAATAAACCTGTAAGTTCCCAAAATATTACTGCCCTGGAGTTCCCAAATAAATTCCCAGGTAATTTATTTTCTGTTATATTGTTCAAGGATTCAGGCATCTGTGAGTTCATCAGGCTTAAAACTTTTTTCATTTCCTTTTTAATAGACGATCACCAATGTGTAGCCAACCATCTATTAACAAAGCAACTATAACAGGTAAGAAGAATTTATTTATAAAAAGCATCTAATTGAAAAATGCATTTTATAGTAATAAACTTATATTGCTTCATATCCTTATATCTGTTTTATTAAAGAGGTTTTGACTCAAATTGGTGACTTTTAGTGTTCTATCATGTTAACTTCAGATTTCTATTTTATTACTCCAGTTTTAAGTTCCTTCCCAATTCTTTTTCTTTATATACCAGTGTGTGACTTTGTAATGAATACATTCATTAGCAACTTTTTGCAAGGAAATCTAGTAGAAAAAACTGATATGAGGAATCCATTGATTTTTATTTTTGGGACATAGAGCTCTGTAGCTATACAGACACAAAGCCTTCACATTAAAAGCACTTATGCAATGAGGAGAAATTTTCAAAACTGACTTTTCTGATTTAGAATGGTAAATCCTATTTCTATAACATTTGTATGAGGGGAAAAAAAATCCTTTTAAAAGATAATATTATTTCTAAGGAAACATTGACTTAAAAACAAGATTAACAGTGTAACAGTGTAAATTACATGAATCTTTTGGAAAATTTTACCCCACACTACTTTTGGTTATCTTTATGACAACTTGGTCTTAGGTGTCTTTATGGGAATACACTTTACTGAACCTCATATTTTTTATGTCATGTTAATTCACAGGTTCTTACACTGTGTAATTTTCCAGGTTGTTACTTTGTCTGTCATGTTCTGGCAGAGTGAAAGAGCATTTGCTTTTCTTCTTGATGAAAGTATACTTACTAAACAGGCAAATTATAATTTAAACCAGAAATGCAATTTTCAGTAATTTTCAAAATATCTCATCTTTTTAATTGAATTATACATTTGTATCTCTAGGAAAAAACGGTAGGTACTTCAGCAATTTTGAGAAGAAGTGAGGCTTTTCAATGTTGAATAGCTTCTGCCTTTAGGCTCTGGAATGTGTTAAAATCAATGGGTTTTTTCAACTAACCTCTCACAATATCCATATTTACCTTAAAAGGACCCAGTCTTGGCAGTGCTGTACAGTTTTATTCTCCTAGGAATTCATCATACAATATGAGCATTTGTGTGTAGGGCTCATCAGGGAACAGAAGGTTAAGTCTTTATTCTATAAACAGAAAAACATCATGTTAATTAAATAGTAGAAAGAAGATATAGATATATATGTAGATTATATTCATGATCATTTGTTAATATATTTCTTGACGAGGTGATTTTGGGCATTGGTTTCAAATTTCTCTCTATAAGCCATTTCAGTTATTAATATTATATCTATTTTTGATTTTGTGATTTGTCTCATAGCAGAGTAATCCAGAAGTATTTAAACCGGAGATAGAGATACTCAAAAATAGGGCTCTTTCTTCAACTCCAAGGGATTAACTTTAGAAAACCTATAACAGTAAAATCCATGACAGTAAAAGAAAATACGATATCCAGAAGAGAAGATGTGCATTCAGGCGAACACTCTTACATGCTCTCCCACAGCTATTTGCCTGAGGTCAGCTTCTTTTCTCCAGCAGGAGAAGCTGTTCAGACAGCAGGACCCAAGACACTCTCTGTTGGAAGATGTTGTTTCTCTTTTTAAATTCTCCCTTGTCTGAAGGTTTCCATTCATTTAATCCTCAGAGTATACTCTACATGTCAGACATAAATCATCTGAAATTTTAAAGTTTAGAAAGAAGGTACTACAGTCAACTCTCCAATTAATCTAGAAAATTCTTCTTTGCCAAAAAATTCAAAGGCAGCAAAAAAAGGCAAAGAACAGTAAGAATAATTTAGTCTAATCTAGTTTAATCTGATTTCTCAGAGATGCTGCTGAAATTGCTGTGCCCAAATTATGCATTGAACTGGATGATATGGGGCCTGTGTGCACTGGATATAAGTGGTTGAAAGATTTTAATGATATAGCAAAGATATTAAGCCACTATAAAGCATGAAAATGGCAACAATTAATTTTGACTGTTGAATGGAGATTGAGGCTGTATGCTATTTTGCGTGAAAGGGTTTGCCCGTTCTTAGTTATAAGCTGCTTTTTATATTTCCATGGCAACAAATTTCATGGCAAACGTGCAGAGAAATATGCATAGGTTTGTTCTTGGAGCATATAGAATTCTAGTAAAACATGTTTCACTACAGCAGTATGTTAAGAAGGAAGATATATTAAAAACACTTCTGCTACATTTCACAGAATAATTGAAAACACTTTCAGATGCTACTAAGCTTTTTGAATTCTTTTGAGGAATGTTCAAAATGCAGCTTATACAGACCTTTCCTACTAAGAAATCCCCCTGGTTGTGCTGTTCTCAGAATTTGTGTCATGGAGTATCCAGAACAATACACCCGCCAGGGTAGAGTCTCATCATGTCATCCAGCTTGCAATCTCAGCAAGAACTGATTGGCAAGGCAGCAAACTAGGTGACTGGAGCACACAGTGTCACTAAGCTATATTGATGATAACCCAGAAAACAGACACTTAAGATGGAGATTTTATGTTGCTAAACTTCCTGGAAGATGTGTCTTTGGGAAGATTCTCTCTGAGGAAAGGAATGATCACAGAAGGGAACTACCGCAGAAGGTACAGGGAAAACAACAAAGGAAGGATGAAAAGCAATCTGGAAAGCCAAGAGCAAAATTGAAAGAGCAAACTAAAAAAGCAAGAACAAAATTCTGTTTGCTCTTTTAAGAATTCACCATGAGGCATAAATCTGTGACAAAATACCTTAGCAAAAAAGTAAGAAACTATGACAATGAGAAGGGAAGCAGCACAGGAATCATATGTTCAAATTCTTAGAAGCAACAACCACTATGGTAGCCTTAATATTTATGATGATTTTTCAGTGTAAATATATCGAGATCGGTGATCAAAATAAAGTCTTTTCTATTCAGTATATCCACATGAATCCCTTTTGGAAACTGTGTTGAAAGAAGCTAATGAATATCAATGACATACTTGAAGTTCATTATCAGAAAACTATGCTATAGCGTGCTGAGTGTTCCTTTTGCAGAGAAATTAGTGGGTAGGAGATGGGAGCTTTTCATGTAACAACAGAATTTTTAGATGCCACTTTTCATACTTGCTTTAGACTCTAGGATGTAAATATCTGTTTTAACTATAGTTAGTGTGAATAAGCAGAAATTAAAGCTTACTTCTGTTAGAAGTCTTCAAAGGGATATTAATTCCCTACAAGTGCCATCTCTTTCCCATGACTGAGACTAGCCTGGAATAACTCAGTTTGCTGAACAGTTCTCCCATGCTTGGTGTTACGTACTTCAACAAAAAGAGGGGTTTCTCTCACTATGAAACATATTAAGTGTTTCATTTCAAACTGACAGTAATTCTCTTAACACAACCAGTGAAATACAAATATTTTGTTTTCCAAAAAATGAGACTATCTGTGACTCGAGGATTGAGCTTGCCAGTTTTATACTACAATTCTGTCCACTCATCCAGACCACACTCCCAGAGTTTGCTTATGAGGATATTGTGAGAGACAGTGTCGAAGGCCTTGCTGAAGTCACTGCATGAGACCTCAGCTGGAGTACTGCATCAAGATCTGAGACCTCCAGCATAAGAAAGACTTGTACCTTCTTAAGCCAGTCCAGAGGAAGCCAGGAAGATGATCAGAGAGGGCTGGAGCACCTCTCCTGTGAGGACAGGCTGATCGAGTTCCATTGTTCCATCCAGAGAAGTGCAGGTTCCGGGGTGATCTTGTTGGAGCCTTCAAGTACATAAAGGGGCCTGCAGGAAAGCTGAGGAGGGACTCTTTACAAGGGTTCGTCATGATAGGACAAGGGAAAGTGGCTTTAAGATGAAAGAGGGCAGATTTAGATTAGACATTAGGAAGAAATACTGAGAGTGGTGAGGCACTGGAACAGGCTGCCCAGAGAAGCTGTGAATGCCCCATCCCTGGAAGTGTTTGAGCACGGGCTTTGAGCAACCTGGTCTAGTAGAAGGTGTTGGAACTAGATGATCTTTAAGGTCTCTTCCCACCCATACCATTTTATGATTCTATGAATTCTAAGAGTAGAGAAAAAGATTTATATTTTGCAGTCCAGAGCATATTTAGATTTAGCTTCCACTGAAATCCCTCCATCTGATCCATGAAGCTCAATAACCAAGCAGCAATGCAGATCTCCTTTGTTTTAGCTAGTTTCAGCTATTTCATTTTTGCCAAACAAGCTCACAATTTTTCCAACAAGTGTTTTGAATATAGGATTGATAATAATCAGCTTTAGTGGAGTTGAACAATTCTAGTGGAGTTGAGCCAGTTCCCCATCGTTACTGTGAAAAGCACTTTAAAGTGACCTATATATTGTTTTCTTAAACAATCAATGATATTTTTCGTAAATAAAACAGATTTGGAAAACCGCCATATTTAAATCAGGTACTCTTTCCAGTTAATCATTAAAAGGCGTTATCTAGGTCATGATAAACAAACAGAGAGTTATCTCACTTATAGCCTTGTTAGCCACAACACAAACAAAATAATATTGCTTAGTGAGAGACAGAGCACCAGTTGCATTCAGACTGAAATTCATTCATCCATCTCCTGACCTATAGTAAGTAAGGTATACAGCAAACAGGTAAGGCATTGGACAGACAGGAGTCTGCTCCCCACCTAGACTTTCACAGTCACTTCCTCATCTTTGGGGGTGAATTTGCAGCTTCATCCCGCACACATGCAGAGTTTTTGAGCATTTGATATTAATAAAGGCAAGCATATTTGCTTGCATTCGGAAAAAGTTTCTCAGTGTTGTAGCTGGTGCAGCACTTTGGTGTGCTACAGTGAAAAAAAAAACTGCTTAAAAGGAGTTCTTTAGTAAACTGTTTTTCCTTTCCAAAAGGAATTGTCTCCAGTTCAGCTCCATTAGTTTAAGGAAGAGGTTGTTATTAACAGGATACAACTATGAAGGCTTGCTGAATGCTTTATCCATCTTGATTTGTAGAGTTTTAGTTAATGTTGCAAAACTTTTCTAACTGGAAGACTTCAAATGAAATCTATTTGTAGGGCACTTTTAGTGTCAGTGGGTTTGTAAAACAGTGATTATCCTTCTTGAGGCAGAACAGCAGGAAGACAACTGACATGGTTTTGAACCAGATAAGCTGTTCATGTATCATCTCACATTCAACAAAGTGAATAAAACCAGGGTACAAAATAGAATACTCTCTATATTTGAATAGTGCCCTTCAGCACTGATACCTGATAGGCAGATATGTAAGCTTTCATAAAATAGAAAGTTAAACAGAGAAGTATAAGTCATAGTTTACAACATTCCTGGCAAGAATGCCCATGTAATTAAAACTAGCCATCTGAATCAAAAATTAGAAAATAAAATTAGATGTTTTGCAGTGTGTAGACAACAGCACTTGGCCCTTTTGTATGAATTTAATTTTTCAACAGTCTGTTTCGGTATAAATATTTGGTGGTTACTAAAGTGCATAGAGACTAGAATGCATCATAGGGCTGACCTCTGCTTGTTATCTTTTTCTAGCACTTCAGGTTACTTTTTCATAAGACTGCAGTGTAGTACAGCCTTGATTTTGTTACAGACTCCCACAATTTGGAGTTAGAATAGGGATCCCTTTAAAAAGAAAACCTGAGGCATTGCCAATTTTCACATCAATAGTCTGATATGCAACCCTGCAAATATCTTTGCTACTTACTTTTAAATTTGTCTCATATTTTGCTGCACCAGTAAAAGTCCTTGTATCACCATTTCACCCCAACTGTCCACTTCACTGGAAAGAGAGACAGGGTGACAAGCTTCATGTGCTTCTTCTGCTTTCAGCCTGTGTCAGTTACAGGCACTGGTAGTGCAGCACAGCAGAGAACGGTACATGACCCCAGGCTGTATTTATTGTATTCATAACAGCAGTAGAACAATTGAAAAGAGTGAAATGTGGTTTGGTTTTTAGGACTGAGCTGCAAAAAATCGGAAAGAAAAATAAGGCTCTTGCCTATCTAATTTTTCTCATTCCTATTACAAATGCTGTCCTTTGTCTGATGAGTATAGAAAATAAAACTGAAACAGATGTGGTTTCTGGTATGACTGTTGGATGCAGTCTGAGTGTACCTTCTTTTCACATCTTCATCCAGCTTCTGACATTTCTGATCAGGGACACATTATCATCTGTCCAATTTAAAAGTTATATTTGGAAGTAGATATTTTTTTTCCTTTAATAGATTACAGAGAAACTGGCCTATTCAAACCTATTCACTTTCCTGAGTATCCATTTAAAAAATTAAGGGCTACATTGAAATCACCCATTAAAGTGCATAAGTTTGCTTTTATTATATGCAGGTTCCTGAGTAAGGAGCCTGAACACAGCACTGAATCAGAGTGACCAGAAGCCACGGTCAGAAAACCCTGAAGAAAAGCCACAACAAAGCCTCCCTTTTCTGTATTTTCTCTGTCTGACCTCATGTATTTTGCTTTGCATTCTGCAAAATGACTCCTCATCAGCTGAAAGGTGTAATTCCAGGTCTGGTGGTAGGAACATCCACTTGTGCCTACTGCGCTTTCTCAGGAACTAGGATTAAAAATTTCAAGAATAAGCAATGCCTAAAATTCAGTCTTCTGCTCTCAGGCCAGAAGTTACAACACATTCGTGCAAAAAGACCTCTTTTTCCAATGTTAGGTAACTCAACTCAGAAAATATTTGGTAGTGGGAACTGGAAAGCATGGAAGCAACTGATTGGCATACAGTCAGGTATTTTGACATCCCCCTGTGCTTCATGCTTCCAGTTGGCTGTCTTGGTATCAAATCCCTCTGAACAACCACAGGCATTTGTTATAGTCAGGGGAGGCAAGCAGGTGTCTTGGGGATTGCACGTGCCCTGCAGAGGCCCTAAACCCCCGCATTGCCTATGCAAAATCTTGAGTTTCTCAATGGACGTCACTTTGGTGTCACTATCCATAAGAGACACCAGCAGTGGGCAGCCTAGCACAGTCCCAAACATTCTAAAGTATACTCTACCAGAAACCTGTCAGGGAAGAGCTGCAGCAAAAATTTTACCAAATTTGACTTTGGGATTTTAGGAGGAATGATGGAAGGCAATGAAAGAGCCAGTAGTTCTTACCGGAGAACTTTCACTTGAAATGTTAAATGTGACAGGGTATGACTTTAAAATTTCCTAATCAAACCCGAATCACAGTACTTAGCCAGGTTTTCAGAGATTTATGACTGTTACTTTCTGTTAATAGAATTGGAAAATTTATGTGTTTTTGTCATAGCTCTTAATCAGCTCACAGTTAACAAGATTCATCTCTATCTTGAGTAGAGACAAACTTTTTTTGTACTAGGGAAGTCTTGATTTTATTCCCATTATGATGATATTCTGAGTTAATGAAGTAGCTGTGGTCACATGCATAAAGTTTTAGTTGTTATGGAATATTAAAAATTATTCCCAAATATTTACATTAAAATGCTAGCATAAAATTGCCAATCTGATTAATTATTCCTTCTGCACACAGTATTTTAAATTAATTTCTGTGGCTGTTATTTATATTTGAACATTTAAATTAGATATAAAGTTGGACAAATGTTAAACCAAATAAAAAATTAAGATGAGAGACAAAAACTTAAGGTAGTCTCTCCTAAATCATAGGATACTATGATACAAATAAAAGGTTTATTTCCCTAATTACAATGAGCAAGGTAGGATTATATCCAAGTGAGTGAATTTTGCCCCTAGGTAGCTTACTACTATGCTAAAAAAATGTGAATTAAATCAGGAGAGTATTACAGAAGTGACTACTGGATTAGCAAGCATTTACAAATTCCCCTTGTATTAAGTCATATGCTAATCTCTTACTTAGTGCACATACTGTAGAACTATTGACTAATTAGTCTTTAATTTAAGGTGTGCAAAGATGACTAGAATAAAAAGCCTAGGAAGAAGTCTGTGGCACAGACATGAAGGAGAAAATCAAACAAGAGTTTCCAAACCTGGAAAGCTGAGCTAACTAAATGTTATCAGTGGGATTTGGGAAGCTCCAGCAGATGACAGTAGGCAACTAATGGGAAATAAACCAGTATTTGTTTGGGGAAGAGTCTTTAATACTGTTGTGGTATAATTATTGTAGATGTGGTTGGTTTTGCTATTAATATTACTAGGTTTGAACCCTGCTTTTCAAAGGGAAAAAGAAAAATCAGAATTTTGTGTAGGTTCATTCTTTTTAATTGGAGTTCAGCAAATACAAGCAATGGCAAATGATACCTGACTCCCAAACTGTGTTTTGTATTCTGCTCTTTCTGCTTCTTTTCTGATTCCTTTCCAAAAAGGGATCTGTATGATCTATTTCAGCATTTCAGCTGCAGAAATATATTTATTCTCCAGTGACTTCCTCCTTTTTAATTTTTTGGGGGGTTTGGGGGTGAGTCTCAAAACATTTTTGGCATATCAGATATAAGATAAAGAGAATTTGAATCTCATCAAATTTCATCTCATGAATCTCATCACATTCTCATCTGTTCGTTTGAATCTCATCATTCCTCGTTCAATCTTCAATTCTGAAAAGCTATCACATAAAGGAGGTGGGCAGAGAAGGGTTAATCCTACAGCAATATATGTTTTTGCAGTTTATTTTCAAAAAGCAAGCAGCTGACATAGATACTATGCATATGACTTTCATACAGGAAAGCGACAGTCATGTGGTTAAACCACGTAGTTCTCACATGCTTCTGCTACTTGGAGATGCATGTAAGCATGTTACCTATCAGCCACAGATATTCACTGTATGATATTGTGAAACAAAACTCTGATAGCCTTGCTTCTGCTGATTCTCACGATGAAATCTGCAAGGTTTTGCTTTGCTGAGTAAAATCTGAAACTGCAGCACCAATTAGTCTTTTACAACACTTTTCTTTGGTCCAGTGCAGTTCCACCCTCCTTGCAGATTTATATCCCTGGAATTCCGTTTATCATCACCTTTTGTGTTTGGGTTATTTCTTCCTTAGGAGGCAGAGGTGGCTGTATGATATAATGCAGTGAAAAGCCATGGTGTGGGAAGACACTAGGAAGAAAAACGCTCCTTATAGCCTCAGTACACACTCCATAAAAGAGGGCACAGTTCTGTTCCACAAATACTATTGTCTAAATATACCCACTGAAACACAGAGTGAATGCTCAAAGGAATAAATGTTGCTTCAAAATTTGTTTGTGCTTCAACAATATGTTTGTGGTAAGACCTGGTGTGTTGAAATACTTGCTAGTTCTACTTTGAAAACTCTTTCCTCCAAAAAAGACGTTGGTCTTCTCTATAAAGGAAGGGCTATAAAAATTGCACCTATTTTCCAAGAATTTCTTTGAAGGTTGGTTGTTAAAATAAATAGGTATTTCTACTTCATAGTACACATAGTTTTACTCATATGCATTTGTTTTTGAAAACTATGTGCTTTGATAGTTCTGTGAGAGGCCAGTACTGCAAGCATTATTTCCAGTCACAGCTCAATCCTGCAGAGCTGAATTATGAAACATCTACTATGGCCACATAACCTTTGCAAAATAAAAAAGGTTTACATAAGTATTCTAAAGACTAAAATTCCATAGAATAAAATCAAAATATAATAAATTTTTTCTTAATGACTGTAGTTCTTTGACTGAAAGTAACAACTCCATCAGTCAAAAACACACCATAAAAAATCCATCATTCTCCTAAGTGAATGTAATTAATGTAATTTTTTACGAGCTCAGCAAGTTGGTGGAAAAGGCAGATTATCATTTTACTGTCTGAGTTACTGATTAGCTCCTCATCTGGCAGTGCTTAGACAAGTTTATTTGGAAGCTACTGTTGATATTTCAGTGCAGAGAAAGAGTTTCCCTAGTGCATTCCCAGGCAGCCTTGCAATAGAGAAGGACTACAAGACATATAAATATCCCTCAGCTCATTCTGTTAAGTATGAGAGAGAAATGAAGGAGTAAAGTGTGAGTTTTCATCCACAAGAATAAATGCTCAGTGTTAGTAAATCCCCAGGCTAAAACCCAGTCTCACAGCTTCATGGCTAGAAGATGAGGTTTAGCTATGATCAGATCCCTGGCATGAGTAGCAACATAACTTTAAATAAAACTTATCACATATGTAAAGTTCATGCTAGCCACCTTCCTTTTCAGAAGATTGCTGCTAGCAGTTCTCAAACTAGTCTCTGTGTTGTGTTGCTGGTTGTGCTGCTGGAGGATGGACTGTTACCAGATGCCAGTCAGGATCATTAAAAACGGCTTTAGTCTATGCAACCGGCACAGTAAACTAAAGCATAAACTGTCTCATAGAAAAGATTGTTCCCCACATCTAATGAGTTGTTTAATTGTTTAGCAGAGGAAAAGGACTCAGAAAATAGTGTTCTTGACTTTGTTCACTTCATACAGTCTGTTCTGTTAGCTGAGGCTGGAAACAGAAATTGTTCTTTAGAGGGGCAGGGGGAGAGGGGAAGGGGTTCGGTATTCTTCTGTAAAGACTTTCTCCATGGAGAGAATGTTATTCCACTATTTCTATCTGGCCATATTTCAAGGCTTCAATTTTCACTTCTTGCCATTACAGAAACTCCTGTAATACAAAAACATGGCTTCAGTGTTACTAATACTTTGGAAATGTGTAGCTGAGAATAAATGTCAGGCTCTCCTATCAAGTGGAAATGTTAGCACAACAGACTGTAGTCCATCACAGCTGTAAATGGGAATGGAATTTCAAGGCTACTCCTAAGGCAAAGAACATGAATCAGTGGTTGTCATTGTGCATGAGTCTATTAAGTGGATTTATCAGAAATACCCAGCTAAAAATTACATTTGAGGAAATAAATATCCTCTGGCTACTAATTCTGGGGGCAAAACGTTTAACTTGGCTTCTAATTTCAAAATTGTCTTTCTTCACTTTTTTCAATATATTGTTATCCCATCCTGAAACACTGTACATATTTACTTCATATAGGTTGTTACCTGCCAGTTCAATGTTCTACTGCTTTCATATTAGACTCAAAGTCATTACAAGTCTATTTTTAAAAATATACTAATAAGAAGAGTAAATTTTTAAATTTTATTTACACCTGTAAGTGCACAGACAAAGCACTTTATATGGTGTAGGGACTGTTTTCTGATAGTCTTTGCTGCTATATTGATCATCTTAAATGGATTCTACATCCTAGACAAATAGAAATCTTATCTCATCTGAAAGAATTACACAATCAGAATTGTTTTTTGTAAGCTTAGACTCAGAAAACTCCCAATAACTTCTGAATTTCTTTTGACATCTATACACAAACAAAGACAAATACATTATTTTCCCAGAGCCAGAGACTCTTGAGTTTATCACAGCCAGTAGCAGTGGACTTCTGCCATAAAACTCCACACTCAGAGCTGACAGTTCCACTGATTCTTAAAACTATTGCATTCAATATAAACAGAGTTCAGGCAAAATTGTTTTCCAGTATTCTGTTGTTGAACATTATGCGTGAAGCTTAACCATTTTTTAAAAGTATACTTTTGTGAGTAGAAATCTGTGTTTCATTTCACTCATTTCTCAGTTACTGCTCTTGGTTTGACTGTCCACTCTGAGATTGAAGGAACAACCCCAGTGAGCAGAATTTAAGCAAGCTTTTTCAGGCCGGGCCAAGATTTGACTTAATTTTTCTGTTTCTCTTTCTCTGGATTTTCACCTCGCTACACAGGTGGCACGAATGATACCAGTCCTGTCACAAGTCCCCACTTGGTACTATTGTGGTTGTTTTCATTGAAAAAGCTGATGGCTGGCCTGTATTTGCACCTTTATTGCTGTGTCTGGAAGAGTGACGACAACAACAGGCCAATTTTAAAAATTAAGGAATGTAGTCATGGCTTTAGGGAGCTGTCTGTAAACGGATTAAGCCTGCTTGCCGAAAACCATTTTTGACAGTTTTTTCAGTCGTTTTTAAGCAAAGGCCAACTGTAGCTTAATCCTGTTGATGCAGCAGGACATGTTTATAACACATCTGACCTTCTGAAGAGGAACCACTATTTTGAATAATGTAGATATAGGATAGGCTCTATTTTTCTATCTCCTCCCTTACATTTTCTTCATTCTTGCAAGACACAGCTGCCACCATGACCAAGAATAATATATGACTATCAGATTAAGAAAATGCTGCTAGATTTCCACTCCTTTCTCTTATAACTAAACCTGTTTGAGCCCTCTTGGCTTCTGTAGAAATTACTCACTTCCTGAAATTGAAATAAAGTGCATCTGAAATGAGTGATGTGCTTACTTAGCAGAAAAGGAACATGTATAGTTTGTGTATGCTTTTTCTGTCTCCTTTCCCATGCTTAACCATCCACTTGAAGAAAAGCTTTTTAAAACAAAAGTAACAACGGTACGTGTGAAGTGTAGATATTACAATGAAACAATGCAAGAACCTTAGCAGCAGCAGGTGTATCTACAGCTCTGCCAGCCTGCTATGCTTTGCCTCTGCAAGTCCATCAAGGTGCCACTTCCCACTTTGTGGGCTGAAGTCGTACACAGGGCCAACAGCTGTAATTATTTTGAAAAGTTAATGGAGTTTCAAGTGTTTTTGCTAGGACTGAACATTTGGCTCTCACTTCTTGGGTGGGTGGGAGTGCTAATGATTCATTACGTTCACAGTAACAGTACATCAGTTGCAAACTCTGTGCTAAAATGTATCTGACTGTAAAATCAGAAATAATCCAGGAATTGGTATTAGTATGTAAAAAAACCTGGGGCTTAAATGATGCTAATACATTTCATTCAAAGGGGAATTCTGATTTAGAGACAAGGACATAAACTGGGTTAATTTTATAAAATTGAGTTTGTTGTATTTTGGACATATGCATATATATAGAATATATTGAGGGGATATAGAGAACACATGAGGGTAAGGATACATAGTAAAGGTTTGGACAGGAGAGGAAAGCTTGTAAGAACGGGTATTTTCAGACGTTTATAGTAACAGATGATGAGGATACCTGGCAATCAGCCGAGTCACATGTTATGAGGTGCACACCAGACTCACATACTATACAGATGCTGCAGACTGCAGTGTAAATCCCGTTAGACTTGACATCACCAAGCCAGTCTGACAAACTAATCACTGTCCTCCTCTCCCACAGTTTTCCCACTAGCTCAGACTTGGAATGTGTTTTATCTCATAAATTCTCAGAAGGTCTTCCCTTTTGTTTTCTACAACACAGTGTCTGCAGTTTGATGCAATATCCTGCCTGCATATCAGTGGCCTTGACCTCCCAGATGCCACACGCACTTCTAATGCCTGTTCTTTCCACACGGTTTTCCCAGCATCACGTGGAGCATTCAAGCACCACATCCATATAGCTAAAATACTCCCGAAGGAATGTCAGTTGCCAAACCCCACCACCTCTGGTGCCAAAATAACCATACGGTGCCAGGTGCTTCTCATCCTCCTGCTGCTGTAGTTAGGCGGGATGCCACGGAAAACAGATGCTAGTTGGGACATGAAACTGCCATGCAAGGGAAGAGACTCGGCCCCTCGGGGTGAATGTTTTAGACACTTCGTCTGGAAGCTACATTTTCCAAACCTTCAGTGCCTTTAGGAAAACAACTTTTCTCTGGCTCTCGGCTGAGCTCCCCGCGGTGCCGGCTGCCCGGAGGTCCCGCGGCCGCCGTCTGCTCAGCCCGTGCTCCCCCGCACACGCTCCGCCGACCGCGGGGACGAGAGCCGGCTCCGGGCCGGGTGCCCGTGCGAGGGAAACGCGGCTCGTCCTGCGCCTCGGGGCGCTGCCGGGGGCTGGGGCAGGGCTGGACGGGGCGAGGCCGGCCGGAGGGCACGTCCCGGGGCTGCGGCGGCCGGCGGCGCGACCGGCGATGGTGCCGACGGCAGCGGGAGCGGGGGCTGCGGGGCGGCGAAGGGACGCTCGGAGCGTCCGTGCCGCTTCTCCGCCCCCTGACGCGGGCCGTGCCCGGTGACATTCCAGATAGGGCACACTCAGCCGGAGTTGTGTCACCGACAGGGCCCGCGGTTCGAGCCGAGTTCTTACGTTTTTGCCATCTGCGTGGTCATGTCGGTGGACTGTTTTCCGTAGAACCATAGAATGGTTTGGCTGGAGGGCACCTTAAAGATCATATTCTTCCAGACCCCCTGCCATGGGCAGGGACACCTCCGACAAACCAGGCTCATCCAGCCTGGCCTTGAACACTTCCAGGGATGGGGCATCCACTTCTCTGGGCAACCTGTTACAGTGCCTCCCCACCCTCACAGTAAAGAATTTCTTTCCAACATCTGATACAAACCTCTCTCCTTTCTGTTTAAAGATATGCTCGCCCATATAAAATGCCCTCTCCAGCTCTCTTGTAAGCTACCTTTACATAAACAAAAGCCACAGTAAGGTCACTCTCAAGCCTTCTCTTCTCCAGGTTGAACAATCCCAATTCCCTATTCCCTTAGCCTTTCATAGTTAGTTGGATCTGTGAGGGAGAGGGTTTAGACGCTCCTGTAAAATTGTGTTTCTGGTGAGGAAGAAAGAAAAGTCTCTTAACTCTACACTGTGGTAGTAACTGATGCACTTTCATACAATGTAGAAATAATTTAGTATTTACTTGAATCTTAACTATTGAATATTCTCTAATTCCTCAATCTCCCTATAAAGTCATAAAAATCATCAGCAATTTTTCTATAAAGTGTCAAATCAAAATCAGATGTCAGATGTGCTTTTCAATCTGCAAGTAAATCTCAGCATCTCTGATTCAACCCTATCAAATCTGTAGCTGTTTCAATTAATCTTATTTATGACTTTATTCCTTTTTTGATGTTGGATATTTCTAGTGTCCCTACTCCTTAATATATGCCTAAAAATAGGCTTCAAATGAGACAGCATCAGTAGGACGACACTTTCTCTGGTTTAGGCTTTAGTTACACACTGCACATAAGGCATATGTGGAGATAGGTGTACATTTCTAAAGATCTTGGGATGCTGTGCAATGAGTGAGAATTCCGTTCTTCAAGTCTACCCTAGAGGTAATTAGGGTGTTATACAGCAATAGTGTCGAGAAAGAGGCAAATGTCCCTTGTCTATGATGCCTGAAGAGACCACCAAAAACAGAGACTAGAAAGGAATAAGGGAATAAAGGTAGGTATTTATTTGAAAGGCCTTCAAAGGTACACCCTGGGGAGCCAGAGGCTACTGCCAAGATGGACCCCAAGATGGACGACAGGTCACGAGTTCTTTGCACTTTTATAGGTTTGGTTCATTTGCATATCAGGGTTAATTCTCCAATTAAAGCTTCAGTTAATGATGTAGTTTCCCCAAGCTCACTCCCCTCTTAAGATGTTGGTTTACACATTTTGGGCCTAGGATGGTCTGAGTGTCCTTGGAGAGCAGGCCTGGAGAGGGTTTGTTATGTCTACCTAGCATGAGAGAGCAGAAGTTAACAGGCTACAAGTACAGGATTTGAAAAATATGAAAGTTAAAACCTAAGGTATCATCTAGAACATTAACACGTAATCAAAAAACCTCCTTTCCTCCTACATCTAGGAGTCAGTAATCTGCTTAGAGACTCTTAACTCTGTGTGCCTTTCCTTCTGTTGACTTCAGACATGTCACTGTGATCTCTGCAAATGCCCGTGTTAGCAGTGTGAAACAGTTCCCATTTTCAGATTTAAAAGTAGATACTTTTTGAGATAGTCTCGAAAATGTAGCTGAAAGAAACAGGTTGTTCCTGTCTAACTGTGCCACTCTATAACTGGATTATAACTGAATGCTGCTTAAATTGGCTAGCTTCCCATAGCCTTATGGATGTGGACATGAATTCACTTAAATGAAACACTTTTAAACTAATTTCCCAGAGAGCAGTGGTTGCCCTGAAATGAGAATGCCCCTGTTTGCTGAGTACACATCAACCATTGTAAAACACTCTCAGCTTGCTTAGCTCCTATTTAATTTTCCTAGTTACTTTTATAGTTTTCTTCAGCCTAAGCCTATGCATCAGGTATCTGTTACTGTGTATTAATATTACACCTATTTGCTCGGTAATCCATAAAATATCTTGGAAATAAGAGTGTAATGCATTAAAAAAAAGAGAGAGATAAGAGAGAGAGAGAGAGAGAATTTACAGTGATACTTTCCATATTTCTCCAAAGGGATTTTCCAAATCCCTTTAATGACAAATTTCCTGCATATATTGATACTGTTCTCCATGAAATAACTTGGCTAAGGACAAGGCAAGTGGTATTACCTGTAGTCCTTTATTAGGTGCATGACCTGATTTCATTTACCATATAAAATCCTTACACTGTATCAGAACTATTTCAATGTACATTAATTGTTACAGTAGCTTTATTGTTATTGAGCTGTCCTTGAAATAAGTTGAGTGACTCTACCTTGAATTGTAACATTTGCTGTGTGAATTATTAAATTAGATAGCTAAGTTATAATTAGTTGTTATCTATTAGTTGTTATTATCATAAATATTCATTATTAGTTTTTATCTTTCATATTTCTGATATATTTGCTCAAAATATCATAATGCAGGACTGTATTTTTATAAATATCATAAAGGTATAAGAGCTACAAGGAACGGAAGTGGTTGTGTTTGTGTCACTTCATGTAATAAAATGTACATTATTAATACATGAGTAGTATGTATAGTACAGCCTTATCAATTTAACTAGAAAATCCATATTGTAATAAAGGCATGAGTCACAGAAGCAGAGGTCTGGCTCTGTTTCCCAGGACTAGTCAGCCAGCATTGGTGTATATTACAAAATATCAGTCCTTTCTCGTGGTCTTTGTCAGTGCACTGGCTCCAACCTGAGCTGCTGCATGAAGGGGCTGCCATTCTGCACACTGCCTATGGCACAGTCACCTTCAGAGGAGTTTGCGCAGGAGATTTCTTGCAACTGGTGCCTCTTGCAAGCATCCCGGATGAATATCATGCTGCAACACCTCTGGTGTCAATGGTGTTTTGAAAGACAACAGCACAATAGCGTTTTGCCACCTTTCAGAATCAGGCTCTTAGAAAAACACTCCTAGTTTTTCTTAAAGGATTAACACTTACACATTTATTTAAAAAGAAAAAAAAAAGAAAATCCTGTAAAAGAATATTGTTGATATAGTCAACTTTGGAAAATAATGAGCACATATACGATTTCTGTATATTTTGCCCTCCACCAGTTCTTTCCTGCGCAGATTTTTAAATCTAGAACAGGGTTAACACTTAACATGAGCATCCTAGAATATTTAGTTTTTAATCTGGATGTTCAATATTTATCCTCTGTTGCACAATCAGAGGTAGGAAAGCAGTAACAGAGGCAATGAAGTTAGCTGGACCTTCTGTGTGAAAAAGTCAAGATACTAAAGATGTTAGGCTGCCATATTTTTGTTACCTGATTATAATTTACAGGGTCAGGACTAACTTGTTCTAGCTAAAGTCTGAAAACAGTAAATATTTTAGTATTGGAAGAATTTACTAGTTGCAGCTACTCAACTTTTTAAAGTGGGATTTTTCAGTATTCCTGAAGATTTTTGAGTCCACACTCTGATAGTCTAGATTGTTGGCATCACTGATTTAATAACAAGAAAGAGAATTTTTCATTGTCATTACCACTGTACCAGTAAAGAGCTCCAGACCTAGGCTAGGACTTGTACTGATAAGCTGTAGCTGCTGGTCTGTGTCTCAAAGAGGTTTTTATTACTATTAGAATGTAAAGGAAGAAGGCTTTAGATGGGTAGATTCAGAAGAAAGGAATGATGGAATTACAATGGAAAAAACCACTTTGATGGCATTATTTGGCATGAGAAGCAGTCGACCCAAAACAGCAGCAGTCTTCATTTTTAGCAATTTTAGATGGATCACAGCAATGGGAACATAGGGGCATAATTTCAATGAGAATGGGGTAGCTTTGCTAACATATAGACAACATCCTGCATGTGTGAAACTGCAGCAGAACTGAAAATGTCACAGTTTAAAGGCAAAGGGACCAGATAAGTAATGTCTCAAGGCTGAGTCAGGAAGGAGATCAGAAGACAGCTTGTAAAGTACTTAAACCCTAATGCAAATAACTAGTTTTTGGCACAGTAGGAAAAGAGTAACCATAAGAGGGGTGTCATGAATAATGTGAATATAGAGAGACTGAACAAGTTAGGGGATCAGGTCTATATTCATGTTTTCACAAAGTTTTAAAAATATTTTGTTATTGTTTTCTTGGTGGAAGTTACGACTTGGGTCATGCCAATTACCAGATCCTGCTGCCACGAAGAACCTGCTGGGTATATTCTTACTCAAGCCCTGAAATTTTTTCTAAGAAGTATCTAATAAACATGTTTCTTTGTACCTTAATGATGCTTTTGTTACTTTTACTGGAATTGCACTGATGTTTGCAGCTCTCCTACTGATCAGGTTAACACATGTAATAGCTCATAAGAGGAGATATTTATTTTCTAGATTTGCCTGTGCAAGCCTGAACTATTAGGTTCTGCAAATCGATGCTAACAACATGAGAAGAAAAAGCAATAGGCTTTAAAGCATAAAGTAAGTTACACTTAATCGGTATAAACAATAAAATCTAGGGTCTTTTTGGCAATATTTTGAGAAAAATTAGAAAGGCCATGCCTCATGGTTAGCCAGGTGTACAATTTAAAGTTCTTTGGTGACTTTGTTTAAAGATAATAATGGATAGGGCTGTGCTGTAATTAAATGGTTCTGACTTCGAATTCAAGGAAACTCTAAGAATAAAACGACATGTTTAATGTTTATTTGTGACTTCTGATAGTTAAATACAGGAATTCCTTGTAAATCATTATATGTTTTTCATTATTTCCAGTAAGAGAAATAATAGCAAAATGGGGCATGAAATAAAAGCGAAGTATACAGGTTTTGTAAGTATATTCAGTGAAATAATGAAATAGCTCAGGAAATGTTCAACAATAAAAAACCATTAGGCATCCATGAAGGTTGTTATAGAGCATTTTTTAAAGGTCACACCTGCGTTTAACTTGGTGATAAAAGAATAAACTACTTTTCATAGGTACTTTATCTGAACATCAAAAACACAACTGGAAAGAAACCATAAAATCAAAAACATCCTTTTGTTTAGTTGACATTATGTGCATGGAGCTACATTAACTGTACCAAAAATATCCCTTTTGTGTCAGTGAGTTCCAACAGACAAAGAAGAAGAAAAAAATGAATATATTGCCACTTACAGAGTAATTGCTTAAGACAAGTAATAAGCATCCTGCCCTGGGTACTGAATTTTATTTTATTTTATTTTATTTGGAAGACACAGTCCTTTCTTGTGGACTTTGGACAAATATGCCTCACTTTTCTATACCTTGTTTTCTTTGGGCCTGACATCAGACTGCAAGATGACATCACTGCAAAGCACTAATTTAAATTTTATTAGTAGTGCTTTACATTTGTTTACATTTGAACCTGGCATTTTCTTTGAAGTCTATAGACAGCTATTATCCCTTACTCTTTCAACCTCCTTACCAGACTATGTTGGCTGATATTATTATTTACCTCATTAGTGTTGTAATAGTTGTTGTGGGATTTTAAATTTTAATTATATTGCAGTATGCACTGCTCTGTTAGGAATCTTTCACATGATGAAGGAGGTACCACATGGAATCAGAAAAGTACATTTGTTGTATATTTTATCTTTGTTTAATTGTAATCTGACTAAAAACTTTAAAAAAAAATCTGTGAAAACAGTAATTTGAACATCACCTGGCTGGAGTGCAGTACCTTGAAGAATAGTTTATTCTTCTTTGGTGAGAATTTGTGTTTCAGTCTTTCATCAAAAAAAAAGGTTAAATAATGGAAGTTAAAATCCTTTTTAAAGGATATTCATAACTTAGGCAAAGGCGAAATTAATGTTAAACTCAGCTACATACTATTCATGGACATTCATGGAGATTTGTAATTAACTTTTAAGTAAAGGAGGGTTATATAGACAATGCTCATGGTGGGATTTTTGGGGATGGTGCTGTGCAGGGCCAGGAGTACGACTTGATGATCCTTTCCAGCTCAGCTTATTCTGTCCTTTTGTGGTTCTGATTTAGAAAGACATGGCAGGGCAGACTGAATTTACGAGTGCAGATGCACAGTGATAAACAACTTTCTGGTCTCAAATCTTTAAATGATAGTGTGGAACACAGGTTTGTTTCTTCTTAACATCGCACCACTGACTGGCTTAATGCACTTTGTTGCTGTGAATGTCATGAATTTGGGTGAGTGGTTCTAAATGTTTATGCGCAGTAGAGACTTTAATAGAGTGCCCTTACACCAGTATATTTACAGTGATTAAAAATGCTAATCTGGGCAGATTGTGAAGTGCTTCTCAATGGGTACATGTCAAGTAGAGTACTGCAGTGAAATGCTTTGTAGTTTATATGTAGGGAGTATAAACCAATGTCTATGTAAAAAGCAGAAAGAAAACAAAGTAAGAAAATTCTAAACTCAATGCTGAATTTTGGGAGCAACTTAGAGTTGTTAAAGATGCTAGCTGAATTATTTGCATCTAAAATAGTAAACAGAAGTAATCTGAATTATTTTGAATAATGAATAAGCCAAAACTGCTCTCATCTATCTTAAAATAGGAGAGAAAATATGAGAGAAGAGAAAATTAACCTTAGTCTTTTTCAGGACATCACCGAACGTGAGGGTCTAAGGACATACCCCATTGCTGCACTCATCTGTGGGAGTAATGATGTCAGATACAGTGGTACTGAGCTCATCATGACAACCTTTTCCTTTTGGGTATCTGTTGTCCGTAAATTTCCCAAACCATTTCAAATATGAGCTACTAATCCCGTGGAATGTGCTTTAGCTATGTGTTAGGACTGAATCATTTGGGAATTTGCTGTAGGACGACAAAAGTTTCTATCTCCAGTTACATAATCCAGGACCAGTTTCAGTAGGTAGGAGCTTCATTTGTGATGGATTAGGTGAATACAATCCCTGGTTCCAAGAAACACTTTTGTTTTGGCCTTGTGCTTCACTGTTGAGTACAGTGTGCTCTTACCCCCATCCAAAAGTTCATACCTGCTTAAGTGATGTATTATAAAATACCATTTTATATTTAAATGTAAAACAAAATGTAGCAAACATTAGGAATTTTGCTGAAGTAAGTTTACTCTATTTCTTGTGGGATGATAATTTAGAATTAAAAAGGAATATTACAGAACTATCTGTTTTCTTGCACTCCAAATTTCTCCATGGAACAACGGAGAGCAAGATTCCTTTAGCAACACACTTCCTTCAGCATATTCCTCCTGTGTCCCATTGTGGCTGCATAGCCCAAGCATCTCAGGACATCTTTTGTGTTGACGATGTTGATTAAAGGCTTATCATCTGATATCCTTTCCTTCTTAGTAATAAGTTTCATTTTCTGACATAGCTAATTGCAGAGCCTTCCTTGTCATGTTAAACAACATGACAACAATGTGGTTTTTTGCTTTGCCCAAACTTTGCTTTTTTTTCAGACCTGGCACAGGACTCATGGCCGATGACTGTATTGTAAGTCACTAATTGCATTTGTACCAACAAATTGTGACGTTTGTTAGCACACAGCCACCCACAAGTATATCATATTCCATCTGAATGCTAGGGAGATTGCATTTCTTCTCACGTTCTCTTCCATCGTGAATTCCCTCCTCCACCTAACTGTTTTGCTAACCGTAAAGTTTTTGTTATGATAAGCAAGCAGATCTTTTTTATTTTTTAATTTGCTTCCCTAGCAGACTCAACTGGAAATTTCCAATATTTTTATTTATTGCAGCAGATATAAATGGAACACTTGCTCCCTTCCGAAGCATAACATTTTGCTCTTTTGGGTACACTGAAGACTGTCGTTCAAGTACCTCAGCCCCTGGTGGTGCAGTGTTATGGAACACTTGAGTTAGATATGTCTTATTTTCTCTGAGAGCTTGCCATCATTACTATATTAACTTGAGCTGAAAGTCAAATTTTGCCCCAAAGTTATTCTTGTGTAACTGGTGGTGCAAGTCAAACTGTGCCCCAAAATGCTTCTTGTTTTATGAAGACAAAATAGAAAATTTTGAAGGTGACAGGGTACCTGTGAACCATTTTTAATCACATTACCTCTGGATAAGTGTGATTCCTAGGTGGAATCCTGAGTTGAATTTCAAAGATCTGCCTTCTAGTCACAGTTATGGATGAACAAGGTATGTGGTGTAGACTTCATAACTTATTTTCCCCCTCTGTGCCTCTCCATTGGAATACAGATACTTTGGGTCGTGGACTGTGTCTTAATGCAATGTTCTGCAGTAACAGTAGGGACTTGAAGTTTGGTTTTTAACTTCTTTAGCATTACTGTAGTATGTAAAATTAATCCATCTTAAACCAACTAATGACCAAACGTCTGCATAAATGTACAAGTCCATAAAAAGAATTATACTTATTTGATTTTTTAATGTAATGTAATTCATATTTCTCATTGCCTCACTTATTTCTCTATAGTATAACAAAAAGTCATTAGAAAGGCACCATAAGTTTATCTAAACTGAATTTTTAGCTATTATTCTTTCTTGCAAATAGCTATACTGATAACACCTGTGAGCAGATGAATGCTACTCTTATTTGAAATCTTACTCCAAAACATTGAATATTTTTTCCACTTGTTCTTCTTCTGTAAGGAATTATAGAATTTTTGACTGGGTTCTTTTCATGTGACACTACTCCACATATTAAGGATGGGGAGCTGGAAGGCATGATGAGGATGCTTGCCAAGAATAATTGGCTTCTACTGTGTGGAGCAGCTCAAATATTGTATTACAGTATGTAATTTGGGTGTGCATATTGCCTGTAGTTCAAAGCATTTCATTAGTCTGCAGCAGCAAGCTGAGCTTCCTTTGGGCTCTCTCCTTATGTATTTACTGAGCAAGCTACATGCAGCACTTGAGAAAGGGGTTGTCATTTCCAGCTATGGACAGAGTTCTCTTTGGAATAGAAAGAAATTAATCTGAGTCTTTTTCTTTCCATTTTTTTTCCTAATGACTGTCATATTCTGTGGATTATTCTTGTGGCTTTCTATTAAATCTAAAAACCTCTTTGCTAGCACATGTAGGTAGATGGCAAGAGTAGTTGTGGAGCTCTCTGTGGATTGATAAAAGAATTGTTAGATCCTTATATACATGCTATTTATGAAACTTTAGCAGTGTTCTCAAAAGCAGGCTTGTGCCAGTTCAGATTTGTAATCTGTAACATGCAGTGACATTAGAGTTCTTTGGTCAGTTGAATCTGTCTTGTTTCCTTGTCTTCAAACACTTTTTATTTGCTTCTCCTACTCTTTATATATACATATTCCTTTAGACTGTTCTCTGATATTTTTCTCCTTCAGTTTGAAGGAATGGGAGAGATTGAAGGTTCATTTCTCCTCATCCATAAGGAAAAGCTCAAAGACTTTAAGCTACTTAGGTCTTTACCTATCCACAGTCAGAGCAAAGATCATCTGAATCCCAGAAGAAGTTGAGTTGTCCTCAGAGTTTTACAGGACAGAATTTCTGTAGGAATAATTCTGGTTGGACAGGGCTCTAAACAACCTGATCTAGTTGAAGATGTCTTTGTTCATTGCAAGGGGTTTGGACTAGACAACCTTTAAAAGGTCCCTTCCAACTCAAACTACGCCATGATGCTATGAAACCACGAAGCGTCTCTGGCAGGAGGTAAAAAATGCACAGCTCTGGTGACTGAAAGGTGCATGTGGTCTGACTTCACTGAACCAGACCTGAGGAGGAAATCAGATTGTCTGATTTTGTACACAGCATATACCATCCTGCCATGAGCACTGCAGCACACAGGACACCAGCACAGCCTCATCCTGCGACTATGCATGTTGGACGCACCAGGGTGGCCCAAGCTGCAGTTCACCAGCTTCCTGTGCCTGGCAGGCAGGGCCATCAGCACTCAACCAAGCTCAGGGACTGTTCTTTCTCTTTGAGAAACAAATGCTGTGTTGACAATGAACTGTTTTAAGGTTTGTGCTATTACGAGATAATTTTGTAGATTATGTAAAACACTCATTTTTGCCTTTCACATTTCATTACCTTGACCACTTGTCCAATCTCACCAGAACACATGGCTTGTCCCATTTGCTTGACTAACTTCACAGATTAATCTTTTTACTCATGAGTTTGAATTCATTTGTATAAACAAATGTAAGCTACAGGCCACATCCTCACCTACAGTAAATCACTGTGCCGCTATTAAAATCTGATGTCTACCTATTGGCTAAGATATAGCCATTTAATTTTTGTATGCTTTCCTTTGCAGAGACGTACTGTGTTTTAGAGGATAAGATGTTAAAACTATACCCCTGCATACAAAACATTCTCCTTGCCTTAAAAAAAAGAGTGACCTTTACACTGGACCAAATGTAATTTAAATCAGAACACTCTTCCATATTTAAGGTTAAAACAGGGTGCGAAACCCATTAAGAAGCAATCTAGAGTCCTACAATAGTTGTGTCACAGAGGTTAAGAGAGCTTACCTAATAATCAAAGCCTGATTTAGTGTTTCTCATGGCAGAGAACTAGCTTGCTATGTGTTTGTTTGTAATGAGTACACATTCGTTTTAAAATAATCAATTTTTAATTGATTCTGGTCACTAGCGGTGTTTCCCAGGACTCAGAATTGGGCCCAATCCTGTTCAGTATCTTTACTGATGATCTGAATTAAGGGATTGAGTGTTCCCTCAGTAAGTTTGTGGATCACACCAAGCTGGGTGGTAGTATTGGAAGGCTTTACAGAGGGTTTTGGAGAGGTGAGATAGATGGGCTGAGACTGACAGTATGAGGTTCAACAAGGCCAAGTGCTGGGTTCTGCTCTTGGGTCACAACAACTCCAGGCAGCTCCACAGGCTGGAGCAAAGTGTCTGGAAAGCTGCCCAGTGGAAAAGGACCTGGTTGTGCTGGTCAACAGCAGGTGAACGTGAGCCAGGGTGTGCCCAGGTGGCCAAGAAGGCCAATGGCATCCTGGCCTGGATCAGCAATGGTGTGGCCAGCAGGACCAGGGCAGGGATTGTTCCCCTGTACTGGGCACTGGTGAGGCCACACCTTAAGAAAATCAAAAAAGGAAACACAGCCAGTACTGTCATTTTACAACCTCTTTTCATCACTCCTGACAACTCTGTAGAGTGACTCTTCAGTGAAATTCTGGTTTGTTGCAGTCAGTGGGACTTTTGCACAAAAATTAATTGGAGCTGGGGCTTTAACTGCTGTTCTTTTCCTGTTGAAAAGTTTTATGATCTAATGACTGTTTTCCAGTTTATAGCATTTTCCCTTTTGGAAAATTCATTGTCTCATTCTGAAGTCTGACCAAGTTGAGCATCTCTTCTTGTTTCATAGCTAATCTTATTCTTTTTCAATCAGCTCCTATATTATTCATTGAATTTTGTTATCTACCACAATGACTTCCAAAACAATCAAAGAATATGTTCATCATAATTATATTTGATATTTTTTTAACTTCTCACGTGGGGGTCTTGCCTCTAGCAGGTACAACAAACTTGATGTATATGCTGCTGGACACTAGTGCCCACGAAACCTGCTCTATCACTCCTCCCCTCAACTGGACAGGGAGACAAAAAGTAACAAAAGGGTCATGGGTTGAGATAAGGCCAGAAAAAGATAACTCACTGGTTACCATCACAGGCAGAACAGACTCGACTTGGAAAAATTAGTTTATTAACAATTGTATCAAAGTAGGATAATGAGAATTAAAACCCAAATCTTAAAATCTTGAAATCAATGCCCCCCCTTGTTCCCTACTTCCTGTGTTTAACTTTTTTCCCAGTTTTCTCTACCTCTTCCCCTCCAGCATTGCAGGGGAGTGGGGAATGGAGGTTATGGTTAGTTCCTCATGCATTGTTTCTGTCACTGCTTCTTGCTCAAGAGAGGACTCTTTCCCCCGCTCCATCATGGGGTCTCTCCCACAGGAGACAGTACTTTGTGAACTTCCCCAATGTGAGCCCTTCCCACTGACTGCAGTTCTTCACAAGCTGCTCCGGCATAGGTCGCTTCCATGGGGTGCAGCCCTTCAGGTACAGCCTGCTCCAGTGTGGGTCCCCCACAGGGCCATAGGTCCTGCTAGGACCCTGCTCCAGCACAGGCCTCCCATGGGGTCACAGCCTCCTCTCAGGCATCCACCTGCTCCAGTGTGGGTCTCTTCCACAGGCTGCAGGTGGATCTCTGCATCCCCAGAGACCTCCACGGGCTGCAGGGGCACAGCTGCCTCACCATGGTCTGCACCACGGGCTGCAGGGGAACCTCAGCTCTGGCGCCTGGAGCACCTCCTGTGCCTCCTTCTGCACTGACCTTGGTGTCTGCAGGGCTCTTCCTCTCGCATATTCTCACCCCACTCCTTTTTGGCCACAATTTGCTTCTGCACAATAACTTTTTTCCTCTCAAATACATTAACCCAGAGGCATTGCCGCTGTCACTGACAGACTCAGACTTGACCAGTGGTATGTCTTTCCTGGAGTTGTCTGGCACTGGATCTTTCAGACACGGAGGAAGCTTCTGGCAGCTTCTCACAGAACCCACCCCTGTGGCCCTCCTGCTACTAAAACCTGGACATGCAAACCCAAGAGATATTTCTTCTAAGGACCTCTAGCATAAGTCTTTGTTTCACTGGTCCCCAGTAGAGACTAAGCAGATTGAAATAAAGGGATCAATGTGTTTTCCCTGGAACTTTCACTTCCTCTTACTTTTGGACATACACTGCTGATCTATCTGATCTTCACAAACTGAATAAACTTCCTTTGCAATTAAAAGGATGCCGTGAGTTTGGGTTGCCCTCGCCGGGAGTTTTTTAAATTCGCTTCTTTCAAGAAGAATGTTGCTCACCCATCCCATTGTGCATCTTCTTAATATGTTTCTTCACTGTCTTTAAAAGTCCTGTTAAAAAGTATTTATGAGTTTATGCAATAGCTGATTTCAAATTATCACTTTCCTCTTCCATGTTATTCAGTCTCTTACCTCAAAAAACAATTGGAAGTAGTGCATTTTTGCACAACTTTAAAGATGAACTGCAGTTCATCTTTAACTGTAAAATACAAAAGACACTAATAAAGTTTAAAAATTTTATGTATCTTATTTTCCAGTACCTGCAGTTTAACTGGTGTCTGATATGCTCCCCCCCAAAAATTTGAAAGATGTGTATTTCCGTTGGGTGGACTGATTTCACCAGTAACATGTAGAGGAGATCTCCTCCAATCAGCTGCTGATGTTGTAATTCTTCAGGAGAAAAGTGGTGTTGGCCCCCAGATCTCAGGACATTTTATTTTGATTTTAAAATGCCATCACTGGAAATGTTTAAGTCCACCCATGAATTTTGTTACTAGGACTAAAACTGTTACTCATTTTTTTCCCTTCTTTAAAAAAAAAGTTTTAGATTACTTCCATAGTTCAGTTTTGTGTTTTATATTTTGAATAATATATTTTTTTTAAATTTCTGTTTTGATTTTTACTTATTATGTTCTTTGCCTTTTATATTGTCCTGTGGTTTGACAAAAAACAAAATGAGAAGAAAAATGATACTGGTCATTTGCAGGCCTAGAAGGGGAGAAACTTCTTATTTATCCATATCAGAAGAACATGAACAGAAAAAAAACTAGGGGAGAAGACCCAGAGTTTTTATGTATTTGTGCCATCTAATCCTGAATAGGTCTCTTGAGTACTACTAGAATAATATTTTGAATATACTTATAAGCAGCTATACTAAAACAAAGGAGTTTACAAAAACATGTATGACAATAGTAAAAGTTCTGTTAGAATTGCCTAACTAAAACCAGAGTTTATCCACCATCTTAGTCTTATAACTTGTAGGCAAAAAGATTATTCACTTCTTCAGCACTGTCACAGAGAAGTATGGAATTTTACAAGAGATGGAGGAGATGATCTTTGCATTTTGGATAGTAAGAGTCTGATTCAGCTCATATTCACTGGGAATAATCCATCAAGAGTATCCATTCAGACAAGAATTTCACGTTTCTCCATTGTTGTTAGCAGGGCATGAGAGTTCGATGATAAGGAGTGTGCTGCTAAACCAAGGCTGATTCAAACATCACTTGACCTGGGAACAAAGCATTAAAAACTAAATAAATATTGAAGCTAAAAGAGATGTTTACAAGTTGCCTCTGTTCTTAGTTTAGGGAAAAGTGCAAAAGTGTAGTCTATCTGTGCCATGTAAATACAACCCAGCTAATTGTGTGTGAAGGGAAGAACAGTTTCACAAAAGGAAAGGAGGAAACATCATTCATACTACTGCCCTTTCTGCTGGTTTCAGGAATGAAGATGGTTGAAGTTGTGTGTTCTTGTATTTTTCCTTTCGCTTTGTTGGAAAGAAAGCATTCTTCCTGCTACAAAACTGGGGCAAGGCTGAGAACTTTCCTCTCTCTCTCCTGCAATCTCTAAGGTTCTGAGATAAAGCCTGTCTCTGTCTGCTCACTCTTGCCATCAGTTAAGCTAGTTTATCTTAACAATGTCATGCATCTCTGCTTCAAATTAGAATTACCACCAAAAACAGCTGGACATTTCAGAATGCTTTCCTTAGGAAATAGGTATTACCAACAGCCACCTATTAACTTTTGAAATCACTGACCACGCCAGCTAAATCTGATAGGGAGGATTTATTAAATTTATTAAGTATAAACTATGCAAAAATGGGCAACTTCATAGAAAAGCCTATAAACACTGTCTTTAAACAAACAAAGATACAAACAAACAAACCCCACAACATGAAGTTTGAGCACATTTCTTATTAGACACCAGAGGATTTATATGGAGAATAGCCAAAGTGAATGCCTTAATTCTTGAAAAGCTTTTCTCCAGTTTTCCCACTTTATCAGACACCAGGAATTTTGCTCAGTTTTTTTTGGCAAAGACCAATTACGATTTTTTAAATTTCAGTATTTATATTTTTTTAATATAGTGTCAGCTCAGTCTGTACCATTGGGTGTCAGGAAGTTCAGCAGTCAAGTCAACCACACAAAGACACAAAAGCTTAAGGAAACTGACTTTATTTGCTTTGGTACTTGCAGATAACTTTGTTTTATTCTGCAGTGATATCTGAATATGTATTTGTAAAGTTTCCGAAGAACTCTCAAAACCAAACAGGGATAATAAAATTCTTTCCTAGATGGGCCTCCCAATATTCACATTTCAGCTTGATCTAGGCAAGTTCCAGTTGATAATAAAGATTTTGTTACAGAACAGAGTTTCTAGGTTTTGGAGCTATAGGCATCTCAGGCAAAACCAAAAGTAATCTGCTTAAAAGTGAAGTTGATGATTCTTTTTGACAAAAACTTGAGCTGTTCCTTTGTGTTCTGATAATATGTCCTAAGACAGTAGCAAAACAAAACTGTTAATTGGTCTATTTTATAGTGAAATTTTAAACATTTACATTCAGTGATTTGTATTTCGTGTTTTCATCATAACAACCATAATAATATATATGAAATGAGCTCTTCTGCAAAGTCCTGATGGGGACAGTGTAATATCCTTTGATCCCTTCTAGTAGGGACAAATATTATTACAGAATTGCAAACATGACAGCATGGCCATTTGAGCCACCCACGTTTTTACAAAAATGGATTTTATTTTTTCAATTGCTAATTTAATCACAGAATCACAGAATGGTTGAAGCTGGAGGGGACTTCTACAGGCCACCAAGTCCAATCCCCCTGCTCAGGCAGTGCCAGCTAGAGCAGGCTGCCCAGATTATGTCCTGATGGCTTGTGAAGATTTACAAGCATAGAAACTCCACAGGACACCCTGTGCCAGTGCTCAGTCACCCTCACCGTAAAAGTTTCGCAATGTTTGGAGGGAATGTCCTGTAGTTTAGTTTATGCCTGTTGCCTCTAATTTTGTTCTACTTTAAAAGTCTTTCATTTCTCTCATTATGTTGAATCTATAGCAGTATGCTTCTTGGAAAGAAACTGGTCTACAGCTACAGGGGAAACTGATTTGAGGATATACCCTCTCAACTAGAAGAACTATTTTTTGTATGATACAAAAAATAGGATAAGAAAGCAACTAGAGTAATGAATCTGTTATTGAACTCCTTGTCCACAAGAGAATAGAACTGCCACAACTCTCCCACAACTGTTCGGAGAAAAAGAGAGTTAAGAAAGAAACAGACCTTTTCTCAAAATACAGTTGGTTCATGAAAAGCAAGCAATAAAAATACATAAAAAGGACATTGTGCTACTTGAAAATCAAGAGCTTCCCTCTTTTTCTTCATTTTGGGCAAGGTTGATTGCTTGATGAAAGGGCTTCTTTTCACCAGTGATTAAGTGACAGTAGTCCTTCTGGCAAATTGTTACAGGCAGTGGATTAAGGAATGTATACTTTAACAAATTGGTCAGAGGGGAAAGGAGTGCTGGATAGGGATGAGTGGTAACAGGAGAACATTCATTTGACCTTGCTGGATATTTGATAATAGCGAAGAGTGTATTTAAACATTCACACTGCAAAATTTTGATGTGCTCTGTCATTGAGGCAGTAAATTATTTCAATATGGTGTCTGTACTGAATGCATGTTTTCCCACTTGGCTTCAATTGGAGATACTTTTCTGATAATCTGAATTTCTATGGCATCTCAAGACTGTTTGTTTAGATGAATTTGAAAATACTTCATACAGAAATTCTTCTAGACTTTGGGGAAAATTATATCAGTATGAGTAACTCTGTTCCAAACCTTTTTTCCAAGAAATACATAAAATGATTACAGAAAAAAAAAAGCCAGAACAAGTTAGCAGTCCCACACAGAGAAACTGAACCACATAGTGAGAGCGTAATGATACAGTTCTTTATTTATAGGAATCAAAAGTGTTTTATTTACTCTAAACTAACTGTAATAGGCCTGTTCCAAGAGCCCAACAACTTCTTCCTAGATATCTGCAGTGTTCCTGTTACCTGGTTTCATAACAATATAAACACATATTTTTCATCCTTTTGCCCTTGACATAGAGCCTTAGTACACAGAGATGTTGTTACATGAGATATTTGGTTTGTTCTAAGACCATGAGAGAAATAAAAACTGTTTCAGTAAAAAAAAAACCACTTTTTTCCTAGATCCTCATTTCATGTGTATTTTGTTTGTACAACTCTCTATGCACTCCTTTTATATTATGTAACAAGTATTTTGACAAGTTGTGCATAACTGGAATTTATCATTTTCCTCCTACTATAGCCTGAAAGTTTCTGCTTTCTCTGTTCAAGGAGATAAGGCAGTTTTCACAGCCTAAGACTAGTGCTATTTGTATAAAGCAGTATGTCCTTGTCATTCGGATACAGTCTCTGTATGTGTAAGGCTACTAACAGGTACAAGGAATTTTTCTTTACTACAGTAGAAGCTCGGAGAGAAAAAAGTGTTCTGAGTGGGACCATAAAAACACTTGCTGAGAAAACTGTTGCAGCTGAGTGGTTTTTCCAGATGTTCATTCTAAAATCTAATCAAGAGTATTTTGGTTTACCTGTGATTGTGGAGAGATGTGCACAAAGTTGTAGATGTTAAACAAAAATATCTTTTAAAATTACATTTTATCAACAGTGAGACATGTGAACACTCCATGAAGATAGCCTTTTAAGTCATAATATGTGTGATTTTCTCACTAAGATATTAAAAAAAAAATGTAGGAAAATGGATGTTGTTTCTGTGCTGAATAAGAGCTAGCATGGTTATAATTAATGGAAACTGTCAATATTGACTAAATATATCAGTCACTTCAATTTCAGGCCATCAGTTAAGATTCTAAGTATGAACATCCTCATTTACAGAAAAAAATCTTAATTTGAACCTCTGAGGATTTTTTTGAAATGGTAGTTGTAAGAGAAACTGAAAATCTTGGTTCTGCAATTCTATTGCTCCAAACTTCAAGCTTACAGGAGGCTGAAGAGCAAAAGGATGGTCTGAAAATTCAGGGATGATGTCCAGGGTCTGAATGTCACAGTAGATCATAGAATCATAAAATGGTTTGGGTTGGAAGATCATCTGCTTCCAAACGCCTTTCCATGGGCAAGGCCACCTTTTACCAGACCAGGTTGCTCAGAGCTCCATCCATGGAGCCTTGAACACTTCCAGGGATGAGACATCCACCACTTTCCTGGGCAACCCATTCCAGTGCCTTACCACCCTCACAGTAAAGACCTCCTCCCAATATCTAATCTAAACCTACTCTCTTTCAGTTTGAAGCCATTCCCCTGTGTCCTACAAGCGCTTGTAAAAAGTGTCTCTCCATCTTTGTTGGTTCTCTTCAGGTACTGGAAAGCCACAATTAGGTCACCCCAAAGCCTTCTGTTTTCCAGGCTAAATTCTCCCAACTCTCTCAGTCTTTCCACGTAGGAGAGGTGCTCCATCCCTTTGATCATGCTTGTGGCCTCCTCTGGACTTGCTCCAGCTCCTGTGCTGGGGATCCCAGAGCTGGATGCAGCACTGCAGGTGGGGTCTCAGCAGAGCAGAGCAGAGGGGCAGAATCCCCTCCCTGGCCCTGCTGCCCACACTGCTCTGGATGCAGCCCAGGACACGTTTGGCTCTCTGGGCTGTGAGTGCCCATGGCTGGGTCATGTCCAGCCTCTCACCCACCAGCACCCCCAAGTCCTTCTCTCAGGGCTGCTCATCTGTTCATCCCCAGACTGTGTTGGTACCAGGGATTACCTCAACCCAGATGCAGCACCAGCACTTGGTCTATTAAATCTCATGGAGTTTTCACAGGCCACATGTTCCCAGCTTGTCCAGGTCCCTCTGGATGACATCCCATCTTTCAGGTGTGTCAACAGCACCACTCAGCTTGGGGTCATCTGCAAATTTGCTGAGGGTGCACTCGATCCTTTTGTCTATGTCACTGATGAAGACATTAAATAACACTGGTGCCAAGACAGACCACTGAGGACACCACTTGTCACTGGTGTCCATTGGGACTCTGAGCCCTTGACCACGACCCTCTGGATGTGACCATCCAACCAATTTCTTATCCATCTAACAGTCCACCCATCAAATCCATCTCTCTCCAATTTAGAGAGAAGGATGTTATGAGGGACCCTGTCAAAGGCTTCACAGAAGTCCAGGACATCCACAGCCCTTCCCTTGTCTGCTGATGCTGTCACTCCACCACAGAAGGCCACTGGGTTGGTCAGGCAGGACTTGCCCTTGGTGAAGCTGTGCTGGCTGTCCTGAATCATCTTCCTGTCCTCCATGTGCCTTAGCACAGCTTCTAGGAGGATCTGTTCCATGATCTTCCCAGGCACAGAAGTGACCCTGACAGGTCAGTAGTTCCCAGGGTACTCCTGTCTATCCTTTTTAAAGATGGGTACTGTGTTTCCCCTTTTCCAGTCAACTGGGACTTCCCCTGACTGCTATGACTTTTCAAATATCATGGAGAGTGTCTTGGCAACTGCATCAGCCATTTCCCTCAGGACTCTGGGATGTATCCCATTGGGTCCCATAGACTTTTATATGTTAGGATTCCTTAGGTGGTCACAAACTTGACCTTCCCTTGCAATGGACTTTGCTATCCCAGTCCCCATCCATCTGTCCATCTCTCAAGAGGTGTGGAAAGAGAGAAATGAAGACTGTGGCAAAAAATTTGTTGAGTACCTCAGCTTTCTTTTCATCTGTTATTACCAGTTTATTTTTAACATTGTTTATCAGAGGGTGCACACATTCTTTGACCTTCCTTTTCTGGTTAGATCTTCAGTTCATTTAGAATAGCCTGGAGGTTTTCAGAGCTTCTTCCAGCAGCCTGCAGCTCCAAAAGACAGTACACATGCCAAGATTATCTGGATCACATCACTGCTCAGCAGAGTGCTTGTCTTGCCTCCAAGACACTCCCATTTTAAGGCAACACAGTGGTCAAAGCCCTTCACTGTGTGCTTGCTGAGTCAACTCTTTTCCAGTCTCTTTGCGTCACTTAGATGATCTCAACTGATCAGACAATAATGAAGAATCTGTACTTATTTTTTGATTCTGCTGTTCTGAAATTCATTAAAATACTGAAAAGATTAGTATAAATACACTTGAGTGTTTTTCTATTTGGGTAGAAAAGTGTGGCATTGCTTTCTGTTCTCCAGGAATAGCAGAACAACATATATGAAAATCATGACAAACCATTACGTAAAGTGGACACTCTACATAAGTATTGCCATATAGTAATTTTTCCCTTCAAAATTTTTGAACCGAAATTGTTCCCAAATAACGATGTGAGTTAAAGTGCAGCCATCTATGGTGTTGTGTTAGGTGCTGTGCTAAGAATCAAGACTTTTATAAACACAGACAGTAGAACACTCTTTAAAAAAATAGCTGTGCAGTGCCAAATGATTATGGTAGAGCTTTTTCTTTCTGCTAGCCTTTCATTTGTTGGGTTTTTTTTTTCAATGTACCATACTGAAAGCTACATATATAGGAATTGCTTGTAATCTGTAAACTGAAAAGAGAACACTTGCTGTCACTTCCTTTTTTCTAAAAGCATATACAAAATAACATGCAAATTCTTAAAGCAGCTGGTGTTAAAATGTACTTCTCTTCCTCATATTAAAGCCTAATGAGACATAAAAAGAACCTTTGACATTTCAAGACGCCTCTCATTTACAGAAGTTAATCTGTTTCAGGACTTTATCATCTGGTTGGGGAAGCTTGATCATGTGTCTAAAACAAAAAAAACTGATCAGTAGATCAGTCCTGGATCTAATTACAGGGTGCTATCTTAGAGGTAACAGAGAAGTCAGAAACAGTGTTGTGAGGCTCTCAAAGCTGCACAGCTGATAATTATTCTTTTATTCTTAGCTTAGTGGCACCAGAGCGTTATACTTGAAAAGCTGTTAACCTCAACATTTTCCACCACATTGTATAACAACAAAAGTGTGGGCCAAATTTAGAGCTTTGGTACTGTTCAGAAAAAAGCTTTCCTACGGTTGTTCTGCCCTTCAAAACTGCAGGTGTGCTTGTTTGGTGGGTACTTTGCCATCATTTAGAAAACCTTTTATTTCCATTTAAGATTGGTCTGACAGCTCTGAGTTCTGAGAATTGTCAGGAGGTGCCAAGTCCAGCAAGTCTTAAGCTTAGCATTGGCCATCAGAATTTTACTTAGTCTGAGTGGTCAGTTGGGTCCCCACAGAAGTCACAGACTCTTGAAGTGTGGCAGTCTGAAGTGGGAGATTGTGAGAAGCATCCTAAGGGTGAGGAACTTCCTTGTGAGTGATGGATTCTGCTTTCTAATGTGCTTTGAGATGTACTGGGAACGTGAATAGTAGATAAATATTCCTGAATGCAAGGTGCCATTGGTAATATATATACTTTTGCTAAATAAATAGAAAATTGAGCATTTTATTAGTTTTACCTAATATTGTATCCCTTGAATTTATTTTGTTGTTTTTATACTTCTTGGGGAAAAAAAGTAATCTGCATACTTTCTTAAGTATTAGAAGGGATGGTCTTGTTAATAAAAACATGGTTCCTAGTATCTGATTTTCAAGAATTGCTGTTGGGCAGGCTTCAGGCTAGCTGAAAAATAACATCATACAAATTTGTTTTACTGTGTTCAAGAACTAGTGAGCTGTTATGTCTGTTGTATTATAGAACATCATGGATTCTCTTTTGATAGATAAACAGGCTGGAAATCCTGACTTTATTGGCCAGGAAATTCCTTTGGATGAGATAGCATTTATAGGAAGTATGCATCTGAATGACAGTGTTTACAATTTAATGGGGATGTTTTTTGTTGAGTGTTAGTTAATGTGTTTACTGAAGTGGCAAGCACTGCAAAATTTTCTTTAAATGGTTCTGCCAATTAATCTCAATTCAAACTCCTTGCATTACCTTTTTCCAGATGTAAGTGAACATTATTCAAAATCGTGGGATGTTTTTGCAATAGCCACAAGTATGTGAAGTTTAAAAGTTGTGAGGATACTTGAAGTTTCTGAGCATGTGCTCAGAAACATAAAAAGATACAAGTCTAGTATCCAGGATGTTGTACGGTAATGCACCGAGCTATTTGGCTGTAGTACATGCTGGCATGTTTTATTTGATAAGGAGTTTTAGTTAATTTGTTTTCCTGAGTTTTTCCTTGTCTGACATTTTGAAAATAAAGTTAATTTCATGTGAAACAAGTTAAGGGAGATGTTATAGATGTGAAACTAGTCAATGGAGATGTTATAGATGTCTGTAACAAGCCCACCAAAGAAACATTTTTCTACCTTGGAGTCATGTTTATATGTAGCTGATCTAGATGTGTTCACACCAGCAGTTTCAAAACTTGATGTTTCAGATACACAGCTTGGAAGACAGGATACCTGGGCTAAAACTCACTCAGCTCTGAGTTCAATGTGGAGAAGCAGTCTTGCATTCAGATCTACATTGGAATAAAAAAGAGCCGGGCTTGGTAGGCGAGGCTTGCACTCTGCATATAGGATTATTTTTCTGAAATTATTTGCATAGTGACAGATTTCCTGTTATTGGGGAGTTGTTGAAGAAAGGTATGTCTTCCTGTGTGTAACTGGAACTTCTGCAAGACAGTTCGTTCCAATTGAATATTTAGCAATTTTGGTTAAACCGTGGTTTTCCAAACCATTATCGGGTTCATTGCCCATATTGCGTTCCTGTGTCCAGTTCCAAAACTTTTTCATCGGTTCTTTTGTGCTTACAGCCAACATGCAATACTTTGTGCCGGCTCTAGCACACACACACAGGCTCTGGGTTAGAACAAACACGACTACAGTTATTTGAGCACTCCTTTGACAGCTGGTGCTTCGGCGGGCCATCGTTGTTCGGAGCAATCACATGTGCTCTTACACCTTTCCCCACGCTTCTATAAAGGTTAACCCGTTAATTTCTGATGGTGCCGCCGTGGATAGGTAAGAGAAGGACCGGGAGGACGGCTCGGCGCGGCTGCCGGCGGGGTGTGGGTGGGTGCGGGTGCCCTCAGCAGCCCCGGCCCCGCGCTGCCCGTGCCCCCGCGCCCTCCTTGCCCCGCCGCGGTGCCGGGGCGCGGTGCCGAGCCGGACGCCTCCCTCGAGGGGGCGGCGCTGCGGGCGGCGGCGGCCCCAGGGCGGGCGGCAGAGCCGAGGCAAGCGGCGAGCCCGGCACGGCCGAAGTTTCTTGCCCGCGCCGCCCCGGTGTCTGCGCAGCGCGCGGCCCCGCGGAGGGGCAGAGCCGCCGCCCGCGCCCGCAGAATGAGGGAGCAGCGCCCGTGTCCGGGCACCGGGCAGCGGAGGATGGGCGCGCTGGCGCTCCCCCTGAGCCCTGTGAAACGCTCGCGAACTGAGCGCGCTTTCCCCTGTCTTTTCGCAGAGGAGGCCTACCAAAAACTGGCTAGCGAGACCATGGAGGAGCTGGACTGGTGCCTGGACCAGCTGGAGACCCTGCAGACCAGGCACTCCGTCAGCGAAATGGCTTCGAACAAGGTAGGAGCCCGGGGGCTCGGCCCCGCCGCCCCGCTCCCCCCTGCGGGCCGGGGGTCGCGGCAGCCGGGGCTGCGCAGGGCCAGGGGCGGCCGGAGGGGCCAGGGCGCTGGAGCGGCCCCGAGGGAGAAACTTGACGTGGGCAAGCAGCGTCCGCACGCGGGTTTGGGAGCGGGAGCGGCTTCCGTTGTGGTTTTTTGCACCATTCTTTTAAAATTCAGTGCAAGTTGTGAAAGTGATGCAGGTCTTGTCAAGCTACACTGTTTTCTTGTGTGTGTCAGTTTAAAAACAAAAAGAGATTGTCCACGGCTGCTGGCAATAATCTCTTCAGTTGCTCCTTCTTTTCACAGAACCCCTTACAGAATTAGGGATCTTTCCTAGAAACGGAGTACAAAGTAGCATGAAAGGTGATAAAGATAGTTCTTGAGGCCAGGGGAGCTGTATGGTGGATTCTGTTTGTAAACAATGATGATGACAGCTCTCATAACGCTATTTGTTATGAAAGAACATGCTCTCGACCAAAGTGCCATCACAATAGACACCTACATCCAGAGGTGTGCTTCTGCAACAGAGTGCGCACTTCCTTCTCATCCTGGAAGCTGAGGATTCGCATTATCTGGGAACTCTGTGCCGGGGTCTGCTATGGTCTGTATGTGCTTTGGTTTTGCAATTTGAAATTGAGTTTCCACATCCTTCATTCATAAGTAAACTTTCTTTCCTGATTTTGGTTTGCAAAGAATATGCAGGTACATTTCTGGAGTTCGTTTTTTTTAAGGTGAATTAATAAAACTGCTGTTACTTCAAAATTTATTTTTATATTTTTCATCAACTGAGTACTTGAACAGCAACATGTACAATTAGAAATAAGAAGAAAGCTTTAATTGAATAGGCTACTTTTCCATCTCTTATGTCTGCAAAAGCAGCTGATGATATTTTAGCACCTTTTAATCATTTCAGTTGTAATTAATAATTTTTTTAAGCTGGCAAATAGTTGTTTTGAGCCAGCTTATGCTTTCTTAGTATTCTACTGTCTTGCTTTGACTGCTCTTACCAAGTATTTGCTGTTTGTTATTGACTGTTTTTAAGTTGCTGTTCAAGTGTGCCTGCATATCAGATATGATTATGCATGTCAGTATTATTACACTTGTGCAGTTTAATCCCACAGTGTAATATCCCCTGTGCTTTTCTTGGCTTTAGAGACTCTTACCACCAATTCGATCACTGTTTTAAGAGCTACCTGCCTGGCATTACACTATTCTCAGAACTGCATTTTCAGTTTTTATTGCAGCTGAAAGGTCTTGTTACTCAGTACTTATTGTTTATGCATCGGTAAGTTGCAAAGTCAAGAGTTTCTGAGGCTGTTTCAGCACTATATGAATTTAGAGACTTTGTTTCCAAAGGGAGTGAGATCAGACCAAGACATGCAACCTTGGTCTTTCCTTGCTAACAAGTTTGAACACCTGTTGGTTTCCTGACTTGTCATGTCTGTATAACCATTCTTTCACAAAATGTTGCATTTTCTTCAAGTATTTATTTCTTAACTCTCTATAGTATATAAGATATGCAGTGTATTTGATGAACAGTGAGGGCATGTTGTTTCTAGAATAAGGTAAAATTAATTGCAAACCATTATTTTTTAAGTTTTGCCAAGTATATTCAGATTTTTACAGAAAGAGGACATTTTAAAAATAAAATTTGACAAATTATTTGCATCTATAAGTAGATTCAGAGGTGCTACTGTGTCTGATACTATGTTTTGTTTGTATTTGTTTGAATTAGTAAGCATTTTCACCCCTTTTTTGGAAATCTACCCCGTTGTACAAACTTGTGTCATCTTCCAATGTTCATTTGGGAGTTTTTTGTTTTGTTTGTTAAGAAATTTAAAAAAGAAACCCAAAAAGTAAATCTGTGCCACTAACCATCATGTGAACAATATTCAATATAAACCAGCAAGCCCATACAATAGTGTGAGGAAAAATTAGTGCAGGAGGATTTTCATTTCAGGTGTACAGCAGGTTGTTCTAAAGAATCATTTTACTTCTGATTACTGAAACATATCCAGCATTTATACAATACCTCCTATTGTAATATAACTGCAAACTGTGATCTCTCAGTGAGGCATATAGGTAAATTATACTATTTTAGCTTATTGAGAAACTGAAGTAGAAAAACTTTGCTTAAGGCTGAGAACATAGACTTCAGTACAGAAATGAACATGCAAAGAGTACTCTGTCCTCTATCTGAAGAGTAGGTCCTGTAAAATCAGATGAGAAAGTCAGGAAAAGGAATGTTGTTGAGACAGAAGAACATAGTTTCTCACTTAATCTCTTTTCTTTTCTGTGGGTTTCTTGAAGAACTAACCCACAAAACTGACTGATTGTTGGTGTGGGTTTTTTTCCCTGGACTTTCACCTATTTCCCTTCCTTGTTTCTCTCCCCTTTATTTTGTGTGTAACAGCATTTTCATCAGTATTAGTTTTCCTTATTTATGTGAACACATGTAAGACATAAGGGATGGCATAAGAATTGAACTCTTCACTAGGTAAGAACTTTTGCCCATTGTGGAAAGGCTGCCATAGTAGAGGAAAAAAAAAAAACCGGGGTGGAAGCAGTATTTTGTGTCTTGAATGCTTGGAGGAGTCCAGGGAGTGAGTCTTATCTCCCTCCCACTGTCCCTCTCTGTGCAGTGAGTTGTTGACAGTCTGAACTGTTGGCTTCATCTGTTTGGAATCCCTTTGCTGTTGTAATGCTTGCGTAGGACTGGCATTAGCGTATCCCAATCCAGGGGTATTTATTTTGTTTAGATGCCCCTCATGCTCAATTAGCAGTAGTCTGTGACGTGCCAGCTCACAGCTTTGGATGACAGAAAGTGGAATGACGCAGATGCATAAGAAGATCCTTCTTCTCCCTGCTTAAAATTGATTAAAGTGGTAGTGACAGGGTGCTATCCACGACCTCTGGGTGAGCCCCAGCATGTTGTGGGACTAAGTATTACCCAAAAACTTTGAAAACATGCTGTAGGAGGAAGCCAGCAATGGTGCTTGGCTGCCTACATTACATCAGTATGACTGTAATATCCAGATGATTTCCCATTTCCCAGCCTATGATACAAAGATTTCCAAATGCCTGCAGCCATTGCATGTGAAGTAACCAGTGGATAGATCTCTGGTGCACCCATAGGCATAGTTTGTAAATCAGTGTGATTTCCAAAGGACATAGTATGTAGTTGTATTGTCACTTGTCATTGTGTTGTTATGAATCCTACAGTACTTGGTGTTCACTTAAATTGCTAGCTTCTGAAATTGGGTACTAGCAAGAGAAAACCAGCTTTTTAAAAGCGCAGGAAGCTTGTCGTCTTTGTCCTCCTTTAGAAACTCTTTAAAGCCTTGAAAGGCTCCAAAGCAAAAAAAAAAAAAAAAAAATATATATATATTAGAACCACCGTAAATTTGGAAAATTGACAAAAATGTCTTTCATTTTTGGAGAACTATTTCTGATTTTCTGTATCATGTACCGTTAATATTGCCTAATGTCAGTGGACCGTAGTATTGTTGTGTTTTTCTGAGTAATGCTTTCTTGAACAGATATAAATTAATTTTAGGAAATAGTTTACAGATCTGGGTCATTAAAGATAGGATCCCAAGGCATAATTAGATGTCTCTGTTTAACTGTTCTGATTTCCACAGATGCTAACCCATATCACTTTTTGCTAAAATGAATTGTGAGTAATATCTCCTAAAAAAGTAGGGTTTAGGAGGCTACTAGCTTGTTGATTGTGATTTCAGACTTTAGATTCAGCTACTTTGATGCTCATATACAAGCAAATGATATTTTTAAAATTTCCAAGTTGCAGAGTCATGATTCTTTTCTTTTTTTCTTTTTAATAGTTTTCAGGTTTTGGGGTTTTTTTTAATGAGTAGCACCCTGTTCTTTTTTTTCTGCTAAATAAGATTAAAACAAAATTTAATAGATTTTAAGTTCTCTGGGAGAAGAACTGTCTTCTTCCAGTATGCAGTTTAGCACTATGTAGTTTATGGTCCTGATTCTGGATCTGAGAGTTATTCTGTGACAGACAATACACAAATTAAAAATTCCAGTAATAAAGATGTAGCAACTGCTTTCCCTTAGACAGCATTATTTGTAGATTAGTCTAATGTGGAGGAGTATATATAATGAAACTTGTTTGCAAAAGCGTATTTTCACTTCTGTAATCATGATTTTGCAAGCATCTCTTGTTTGTTGCTCTTGTGTGTCTAAGAATGTGAACTTAGACATGGGAAAAGTTTCAGATTGTGTCATTTTTGTTTCAGCTTTTACTCTCCTGCAGATGATGTGTTTTGCAGGGTTTGCTAATAACTGGTAAAGAGCAAGAGTTTAGAAGATGTCATTCATAGGGTACTTCTTTCCCACTACAAATGTAAGTGAATACCCTTTCTCCAGGAATCTCTTTTAGGTATCAGAGCTGAGAAAATTTTGATTTGATTTAGTAGGACCATGTTAACTATGAACCTGCTTTTTAAGCATAGACTTTCTTATAATTGTCCAGCTTCTATACCTGTGTGTGCGAATGCTTTCAGGTTAGAGTAGAAGCCTATTTAAAGACAGTTACTAGTGCTAGTTACTTTTAAAAAAATCTTTTTGAGGTTTTTTTCAGTGATTTGAAAATACCCAAAGCATCAATCTTATCAACCAGCTAGCATCCAAAAACTGCCCTAATGTAACAGAGGGCTTATATTTATAGTCTTGTACTTGTCACCCACTATGTACATTCAAATAATTATCTTAATGATAGTTGATTTTAAAAAATTACTTACCTGCAAATATTTAACATAAACCAAAATTATATTTGAAGGCAACTTGAAATCTTTTCACTTTTTTTTTTTTTACATTCCCTCCTCTGCCAATTTGAGCTGGTTTATAATCACATTTTCTTGCTGCTAAAAAGTATTTTTCCTTTCATCTTTTCAGCACTAAAAAGGTCACACAGGTAATGGGGAGCTGACTAACATAATATCTGGGGAAAGAGTGAGGCTAATTTTATTACTTAGGTCAAATAATGGACCATTTGTAAACCCTAAAATGCTTCAAATGGAGGTGCTGTGTTACCTTCACTGTGTTTTCCCAGGAAAGCCCCGTCTTCCCTGGAAAACCAGCATTCCAGCGTGACCCTTGCTGGGGTGAAAAAAGCAGGGCCAGAAGGTGCCTCCAGGCAGCTCTTCACAAAAGCCCCCACTGAATGGAGAATCATTATTGTGTTACCCCAGACTGACAGTAGCTCTCTGAGTTTACTCGGGGCCAGAATAAGTGGAGCTGATGACAAGCCCTGACTCCTGATTTAGTCAACCCATCTGTTTTATCTTTGTCTTATTCTGTGAAAAAGCTTAAGTGCTCTGGTGGCCAGTACTTTTGTATGGTCCTAGATAGGCTGTGTCTAGAACTAATGAACATGACTCAGTCTTTTGTTAACAGGCTAGATTTTAGCGTTGTCTGTTTTATATTCTTGCTTCCAGCTTTGGGGTCAGGTTCATGGCACAGTAAGGAGCTTGTCTTCAGAAATTATCTTTTGTATGTAAGAGCATAATTTTTTTGCAATGGTTTTTCCAAATGTGGAAGCTCAGCTGGAGTAAAATTGTCTCCTCTGTTGCAGCCACTGGTTAGACTGACCTGTTTCCGCTTAAGGGACAAGATAATATGTTATATCCACTTAAGAGGATTTAAACAGTGGTCAGGCCCTTGGGTTTCAGCTATGGCGCATAATAGGTGCTGGGAACTTAGCAGTAGAAAAGAAATTTGTTGTTTTCATGAGTAAATATGGGGCTTGTTATGTGACAGTCCTCTTATATAATGTCTGGCAATGCCATTGCTCTTGGCTGGCTGACATGATAGTTTAATTGGGTTTTAAATTCTCAGATCTCTCTAAGAAAATCTGAGGTTTTGGTTAGCTCTTTAGAGTGCAGCTCTGTGATAAAAGATCATGATTAAGGGGCAGCTGTTAGCAAGAAAATGCTTGTTCAGTGCACAATCAGGAAATTTTCCATTCATTAAAGATTTCAGTTTGTACAGTGACAAAGTAAAGATATACTGATAAGTGGTAAGCCTGAATTTTAATTAATGCATACTTGTATGGCTTCCCCAATTTTGTTGTACTTTATAACAAAAGAAAAGGGCAAGAGTATTGTGGGGGTAAGGAAGGACTGGTTTTCTAGGAACATTCCTCATTTTCCATTCACTGAAGCCAGCCTGAAAGGATTTTAAGACCTCTGGGCAGGAGTGCAGTTCCCTGTACACAACTTTATTTGCTCTCATGTAAGACTACTCATGCTTCTGGAGAGCAGCAGACTTGCCCTCAGGTAACTGCAGTGATGAGTGAGGTGTACATAAATGTATATTAAAAAAAAAATAAAAGGAGATAGCACTTTGCTTGCTGTATTGCACAAGGATGTGCTGCAGCAAGATAAAGGGTGAAACTTGCTTTCCTGCAGATGGTTTGCACCAGTCACTCCTTATCATTTATGGACGCCTCCATCTCCTCAGAAACAAGTGGATGGAGTAGGGGTGGCACTTCAGCAGTGGCTGAATCTCTTCTGTGCAAATCCTGCTGCTTCCATAGGGGTTGTGGGGTTGCTGCCAAATGAGAAAAATCATGAAACATAGTTTTTCTGCTAGGATAGTGAAGTAAATGTGGTGGGTGGGGCTCAAGACAACTGAGCTGTAAGCAGCCCTTACTCCTTGTGCAGGTACATGACAGCAGTCACTGGCCTCCTCAGGACATGACAAGAAGGCAGTTGTGATTGCAAAACATCTTAAATCTGTGGTGGGGTCAGCCCCTTCCACTTTTTTTTGCGACTCTTCTCCAACAGAAATATCCAGCACAGGCTGTTGTGCTCTGCACCAGTGGAAAGGAGCCTAGAGTTCATAGACATAACAGTTGATAGAAAGAACACTGGCATTTCAAGGCTCAAAAACAAGATAGGAACTCTTAATCTCACAGATTCAGTCTGTATGTTAAATTTTAGAGGAAAAATAGGCTTTTGCATCTCTCATTCACTTCTTTTTGCAAGGTCCTGGGTGTAAGAGATGTGTAAGAAGCATTATGCCTCTCTGAGGTTTGCTATTATTTAGCACTTTTCAGCTTTTTAGCTGCTTCTAAGATTGCAGAGCTTCCCAGTCCCTAATAACTTGATAATTTTTTCCATAAATACAAACAAATTGTCCATGCCAACATACAAACAGACCTTTTTTGTAGCCTCTTTAATTATAGGAAATGCCGCAGTATGAAAGGTTCTTTCCTTTAGCATAATGGGACAGAAAAATACAGATGAAATGTTACCGAGTAAATAACTAGGGTTTAATGTGGGGAAATAACATTATTTTCAACCAGCATAATAACGGATTTTAAAATTATGAAATTTTTCCGGGAGCTGAATTATTTAGTTAAAATGCAGACATCATTGTGCCTTTTCTTGGCATTTACAAAAAATTTTTTCTTCCAAAACTCTTACTTGGAAAGATCCTTCATGGGTATGAGTATCTAATGACTTCCTTCGTAGTAATGAGGTGGTATTAATGACAACTGAAAGGTATGAGAACTGTCTAAATAGTTGTGGCTCTTTCTTACAGTATTTAGAGCCAAGAATGGTGGGATTGTATTCATGGTAGGGTGCTGCTTTAGTCAAAGTTAGACTGTAGCATATGAAACATTTAAGAAAGCAGCCGCCATTCTTTTTATTTTTTTCTTAATCAATTTTGTGTTCCATTAAGAGGCAGCTTCCACTATTATATGGTGTTTTGGTACAACAAATGTGGTGTTTGCTGAAATGTCACTTCAGACTTTGTCTCATAAAGAAACCGTAATAAGAAACTGTTCTTCTGTGTCAGTTATGTTAGTAGGGGTTTTTGTATCGTGCTAAAACTTTCTGTATTTAGGAGACTCATCACAGGATTAACTATATTGTGGATGGATATTTCCTGGTCTGTGGTTTTTTGTTTGTTTGTTTTTGTTTTTTTAATAAAGCTTATCTCAGTAGAAATTGATCCCAGTTCTGGTTAACTCACACTTGGTCCTCCAGTGAGCTGCAAAACTAAATTTAGGCAAGCTAAGGCATGATGGAAAGTGATGCTACTCATCCTGCCTTGAAACCAGGTGAGCAGGGCAGTGGCCAGCACCTGCCTCTTGAGCTTGTTCACCTCTGAGCAGGTCAGAGGTGAACCTGCCCTGTCGCTGCCCTGTTATGTATATATATATGCCTTGTGGGCACGATGTGCTGCTTCATCTGGATCTGCAGCCAAGGGAGACACTGCTGTGCTAGGGCAACTTCTGCCTGCTGCTCTCTCTGTTTGCCTGCTCCAGGTGTTGAAAAGGAGCTACACAGGCATTAGTTCCATCTCCAGTCACCAGCAGAGGAGCAACACTGAATTAAGCTAATGTGAAGAGGCTGTTAACAAGATTCTTTAGGAGCAAAATTTAAACAGCTTGCTGCTTTTATTAAGTTGTAGTCCACTAATATATGACCAGCTAATGAAAATGAGCTGGTTGAATACTTGCATAAGATCCCACAGCAAGACAATACCATCAACTAAACCTTCCACTCAGAATTGCTGTAAGGAAGGCTGCTGGTTTTTGCAAAATGAAGTCAGTGTTCATTTTATTCTAGAATGAACAGCTAAGCCTTACAGGTAATAAATATATATGGTTAACTGCAACCTCCTAACCATTCCTCTACATCATATTCCCCAGATACGTAATTCCAGGAGTATTTTTTGATGGATATAAAGATGTGTGGTTTTTAATTGAATTAGTTTACATGATTTAGAGGACCTGTAAAAGCAGGCATTAATGTATTTAAACCAGGTTATCTGATTTGTGTTCAAGGTTGACTGTACAGCCTTAATGCAGTAGTTTTACTCAGGGTTACAGAAAACCTCACACTGCCAGCTGGGATTAATATTTTCATAAACATGATTTTTGTGATCCAGAGTTAGCAGTTATAACAGAGATGTCTTTTTCTAATGACCAAGAGTAAAATGAATAGCAATAATGATGCTTTAGTTACCAGAAATCAGCTTCTAAGAAGAGGACTCCAAAGTGGGTAGGTAGAATTTTATAATAATTCTCATATTCTAATATTATCATAATATTTATAATAAAATATGGTTCTCTTGTTCTGTACTGATACCCATCAATAGATTCAGAACCCCTGCACCAGTTGGTACTTAAAAAGCTATTTTAGTTGCAGGGACTACATATGAAGGTGTCAGATACCTTTTCCTATTCTTTCCCACTGTAGTGGTTTATTTTGAGCATTGTAAAATATAAACTGAAGGATTAGTTTATGTAGAAAGAATGACTTTTCATAATATATTGCCCCCACCTTTGGTGCTTCAAAGGGTCGTCCAAATGAAGAGCAATTTTTAATAAGCGAGGATGTGATTCATGTGTCCTTGCTGACAAAAGGAAGCAGTTGATTGTTTTTGGAGCTAATCAGAACAAAGAAGGGATGAACATCCTAGGTGACATTTAGTTTATGGTCTTTATCATTATTTCTACGAACTTCATCCCTGGGACATGGAAAAAGCAGTGCAACTCCAATAAGGAGAAGGCACAGTGGAGCTTAGTGTAAGAAAAAAAAGAAATAGCAGGATAGTGCTCTTTCACTAATAAAGTGAAAAAGAGTTTTTGGAACAGAAACAACTAAAAAGCAGGCTGCTGGATAGACATTGTGGACCTGAGCATCTTTGAGTATTTTTTAATGAAAAATTGCCAAGACAGACTAGAAAACTGACTTTTTTTACATACGTAACAATGTTTTGAGTAGTTAATGTGTTTGCCAAACTTAACTGTCACTGTGATAAGTAATGACAAATGCAAGGAATATTTGAATTTGGGTTTTTAATGATTTGATAACTTAAAAGAAAATAAAATTGCTGTGTGCTTCTGCAAATGATTCTGAAGGTGTACTATTGCTGGCTTTGCAGGTGGTTGGTGTTGTTGAGTGTGTCAGCAGTAGTGTGATTCTAGGCTATTGTTGGTAAGCTTTATGGTCACAATAGTGGCATTGGTGACTTTGTTGCCTCCTATACAGTGGGTAAGCCCTGATACATTAAAAGTGATGCACGGGTAGCATTAAAGTTGCCAAAGCTCTGGTTTTGGCCGTGTTTTCCCCATGCGTAAAGGGACCTCCTCTACAAGTACACATGAAACAATGTTTTTGGTTTGGTAGCTGAAATGGATGAAACCATAAAATAATTACATTTGAAGGTTAATGATGAGCATGTGTGTAAGGATGTTGCTTTACTGAGCTCTTGTTATTTGAATTAAACTGCTCACTTCTTTGAGGTTCAGTAGCAGCATCTCAGAACCAGGGGGACAGACAGGTACTTGAGACCTTGCAAAATGCAGTGTTTATTTTGCTTTCTAAACCTGTAGTTCTCTAGGATTCTTCCTTTTTAGCCTTTGCTCGCCCCTGTTCAGCTTTTGCTGCCACAGAGAACTGGAGCTTAAAAGTACTTCTTCATCCTAATCCGGGTGCATTTTTTGCATGAGATATGACGTGTGTCGAAGCAGCCCTTGTGTTTGGTGTTGCAGGGAGAGTGCTCGGATTCCTCTGCATTTCTGCCCTCTGCTGCTTGCTGATCTCCTCGGCAGAGGGTGCCGGCTCCTGCTGCTGCTGCTGCTGCTGCTGCTGCTGCGAATGTTCGCCCTGCTGATCCAGGCACCATGATAGGAAGCGCCTAGCCTGTCCTAAACAAACAGGTCTGGGGGGAAAAGTGCGAGCCTGACCTGTGGCGTGGCCAAAGCAACACGCAGAGATGAGGCTGCCGTTTGGTAGTAAATGTAGGCAATTGTGTGAATTGTGTGTGCAAGAAGCCAGAAAGTATCCTTGCTGCTTTTACAAAGCTATTCTGTGTGTGCGTGTCAGAGGTTTTCTGTTGTACACTGCTCGCAAGAAAACAGCTTTCAGAAAACAAAAAATGAAATTAAATATCTAAGAGTGCCTTTAAATTAATTATTTTTTGCTTGCAATGGAAGCTTTAGCTGGAAAACTTATAAGAATGTTTAGTCCCATAAATGTCAATGTGGTGAATTATTTGACAAATCACAGAATATCTGTTTGGCTATATAGACTTTAAACCCCAACACCCAGATTTCTTAGTAAAATGGCTGTATTTTTACTGTACTCTGAAGCATGACCAAAGTTTTACGTGCCTGAATATTGGACCAATGCAAGATTGCATTTCAAAATTTCGTAGCTGTTTTTCCCCCTTTATCGTCAGTAAAAACAAATATGTGCATTTTCTAGCTGGCATGGATGTTCTGCAGCTCTTTTTGGTTGTTGCTGTAAAGGTTTCAGGATGGTGAAGTTTTTGATACGTAGTCAGAGCTTGGCATTTCTAGCAGAGCTTTCAGTACATACCTCTATTTTAAAAATGCAACAGCTAAATTTTAAATACAAGATGATAAAGTGCTCTAAAAAATTTGTGCAGAAACAAGTCTTGGCATTTGGGGCCTAAAACAAATATTTTTTTTTTGGTCAGGAATATACATCTGTAATTTGATCTTTGTTTCACAGGCTTGTGAAAGATAGATAGGTTATGGGAATGATAATACAAAAAAAACCTGTGCTGTTGGGATAAAATAAATCTTCAGGAAGAAAAATAGTTTGATGACTATGTTGTGGTAAGTGTTTTGTCTTTTCAGACAGGTACTATTACTGTGCTCATGTGTCTTTTAGATTGTATAGATGTGTTATAAATAAAAACATGCTGATGTACATAGGCAGTTTTGGTTTGTTCTTGAAATTGTTATCAGAGCTTGAAAAATGTCCCAGTTGTATAAAACTAAAGCTGCCTGGCTGATCAGAAGCAGAATGAGAGGACAGATGTTGAGTTTTAAATCTTATTACACCGTGTCGTTTCAATAGCGTGGCTAAGTATGAAACTGTGCCTTAATTGCTCTTGAGGGAAGAGTTATACGGGATTTGTTTTTCTTTCTTTGTTTCCTTCTACAGTGTCTTGGCTATTGTGAAATAGCATGCTCTATACAAATCTTTCGCTTCTCCGGCATGTCTTTTCACCCCACATCCTGCCCAGCAGTGGTGTCTTACCTTTGGTGTTGCACTTAATTTTGTGAAATGGTGAGAGTCAGACTGACCTGTGCTGTGTCTGCCTAGTGTTGCTGATGGGCTCATAGGCAGCAGCACTGGAAGGGATAAGATCCATATTGACTTGTACTTTTTGACTACGAGGGGTTCTTTAAGGTGTCTGCAGACTTGGACAAAGAGCTCTGCATTGCTTCCTAGTCCTTTGCCTCTCAGGAAATTTTCTAATCAAGACCTGGGACTTCAATTAGTATTAATAATTTGTGCTAATATTTTAATATGATGTGACTAATATAGTGGTACGCTAGACAAAAGCCAAGGCAAATCCTCATTCTAGTCATGAAAAGTATGCATTGTGCTTGCACTGGGCTGGGTAATACTGGAAATTCTTACCACCTAATGCACACAGAGAAAGCAGTCTGAAAATGAGAAACATGTTTTGTTTTTAAAAGCTACGATTATGATTTTGACATGTGTAGCAGTAAATTAAGCAGTAATTAACAGAGTAGACATATCAATCTTGTGAAGTGAGTATGAAAACTTAAATATTCACTGAAATGATCAAATATTACATCCCATTTTGAATGGAATTTGCCTTAGATGACACATAAACTCTCTGGGTAACTTAACAGTCCTGTACGGATGAAGTGCACTTATTACACCCTCTCAGTTTTTTTCTCTGGTTTGGAGATTGAACAAAAGATGGCATTGGACAGGGGCAGGCAGGACTGGAAGGATGTACCAAGGCATCACTCCTGTTGCCTGGAACATTTGAACACTTTGTGCAAATTCATCTAGCTGGAGCTGGTGAGAGACTCTATGTTTATTTCATCAGGCTGGGAATGGAACCCAAAACTGATTTTATTTGTCATTGTTGTCACTTTGATAAAGAGTTGGTAAAATCAGCTGTTAAACAGGAGCTTCTTTGGAAGAATGGAGAAAGCTTAATTAGAGGCAGACTGTGAGCATTTTTAACAGGGCAAAAGTGGGCTTGTGCGTATGTGCCCATGTAACTGGATAGAATGATGTTTTTCTTCATCTTCCAAGGTCTTACCAGTGTTTTGTGTGCTGCTCAGAGCTTTTCGAGCTGCTCCAAATATTGTATGTAAATGGACAAAAAAGCAGACAAAGTTTCCCAGCTTGTTTCTGTTTTTAACAAATGAAAATGTGAGCCAAAGATGATGATGCCATACCTATTTAGCCCTTATTGATTTTCCTTGATTTTAAGATGTTTTTCAAATTAGGGATGATTTTTATAGAGGTGTAAAAGTATCTATTAAAGAGGACTGAAATATGAAAAATGCCTTGTTTTTTGATAAAATACCTAGTAATAATGAAAGGTTAATAGATAATATTTTACGTGAACAATGTCTGTGTGTTTTGTATCCATATTGCAAGTTCATCAGAGAATATACCTCAATCTCATGTTGTACTTCAGCTAGTGGAGCCTAATCAGTTTGCAGTATGCGATATTACTTTCATGTTTTTTAATCTACCTTTCATTTCAAATTTTGTATGAATGGCCAGATTCATTAGTTTAGTGTTCAGAAAAGAAGTTATCATTGATGGGTTATCATTGCTTAAACAGAGGTTTTTCATTTTAAATGAAATTTTCTTTAAGGCTTTTCTGTGCTATGTAAGTTCATAAGTGAACTAAATTATCAAAGCTAAAGTATATTAATTAATTTGTTATGAGTGTGCTTTTAATGATTGTTAAGTACCAAATATTAACTGGTTATAAACCACGGGTAAAAGCAGTGTTTGCAAAAGGGGACTATTGCATGGTGTTACAATACATAATGGAAAATGCTAAATACAAGCCACATTTGAGTATTTTCAAAGAAAATATTGATTTAACTATAAAACTGTTTACTTGTAAACATTAATTTATTGTCAGACTGAGGTTTCTCAGGAGCAACTCTTATTCTTCTAGAAAAATTAGCTTAAAAGTGTTTCCTACATTTTAACAGTCAGTTGTGAATAATGCAAAACTGTTGAAATGAAACCCCTGGAGGATGACTAAACGGATGCCTCTCACCTAAAATCCATTTCTACAATGTTAATGAGAAACGTGTAAGTTTATATTCATAAGTATGTGTGACTTGAGATAGTCATGGTGCTTGCTTTGGTGTTAGATTAGTTTCATAAAAAGAAGCTAAATTCATGCAGGTGAGAGGGCTCCTACAAAAAAACTTGTGCTGTTGTGATGACTGTGTTGAAGACTAATAGATGTAGGAGTTGTGTGACTTGTAGCTCTCTTCGCTGAAACCTAGTGCAAAACTGGCCTTATTTGGGAGGGCTTCTGGCTGTAGCCCTTGGACTCTGAGCTGGTGAGGTGTGAGCCTCGTAGCACAAGAATGGCTCTGGGTTAATACCTCCATCTCACAACAGCCCACGCTGTGGAGTAGGAAGGAGCAAAATGTTCTTGGGATAGAGCGATGCTGCAGGTCTGCACTCGTGGAAGAACCACAACAGGGGACGTGGTGGCTCGGGACAGTGAGGAGTGTTCGCTGTCAGGCGTGGCTGCGTCGCTTGCTCCTGCCAGCACCTGGCCAGCACCTCACAGCACGGCCTGGGGTCTGAACCTGCTGAGCCCTGGCTGCGTGTGCAGTTGCCCGTGGCCGATGGACTGAGCGCCGGGCAATGGAGCAGAGCGACAGGGCCGCGTGGTCTGAACGCAGCAGGACCCAGCGTGCACTGTCACCACCGCAGGAGAAGTCAGAGCCCCAAAAAACACTCAGTTCCTGTGAGCAGGGTGAGAGGCAAATCACCTGTATCGATAGACAAGGAATAAGGAAACATGGGTATACCACAAGCTTCCTCATGCAAATACTGGGACTTCTTGTAAGAGGGATTTAAATCACAGAGGTAATAAGTATGCTATTCAGGAAACTACATAACCAGCTGCCTTTGGCCTGGTTGTGTTATCTTGTCTCCATCTCTCTCATGTGGACCTATAAACCAACCTCACAGTACACCTCACTGTGGGACTGGAAACCACTTGGATTTTGTGATTGTTTGCTTAATTTGACCTAGAGGCATTCAAGTGAAATGCTCACACAAAAAACCAAGTATGAAATTTTTGTTTTGTTTCCCTGTATGCATGAGACAAGGGTGTAATGGATGAGACTAGTTGTTTCTCTTGTTCCAGATGAATAGATGTTCATTATTTTGTGAATCTCCATAGGTGCAGAGCACATTTATAACACCTAAATAAATAATCAAAGGAAAGGTATGAAGGACACATTGAAATGAGTACTAGTTAGTGAATAACCTTCCTTGAAAGAACAATGATGCTATCACATGCACCTTAATAAGAAATACAGCAGCCGTGGTTTAATAAGAACTGGAGCGTGAACCAACAAAATTGCATGAAACAACTTGCAGTTTGCTTTCAGAATGTTGGTATCTGCAGTGTGTGATTTATGGGCATTTGCTAAAGCATGTTTATGAGAGCTGTACTGAGCTTGTTGCAGTGTTAGTAATCACTTCATATTCCACAAATCTGTGCTTTTGTCTGTGGAATCTTTTTTTTTCCCACAGCTGTACAAAGATGGATGAAAAACTTGTTTCTTTTAGCATGAAATTACAGCCATTCAGCAGTATTTCTGATGAACTGTTAAAGCTTGACTTTGGCGAAGTCTACAGTAGGAACACATCATTAAAATAGGAATGCCATGTTACAGGAGAAGTAAGATTAATCCAGCAATACCTGTAAAAAACTGGGGTTTGTTCTTACGTAGCAAACCAGCTTTCCATATGAAACAGGAATCCCTGTAAAGCATAGTTTGTACTGGTATAGCTGTATCAGTCTTAGGATAAGTGTGCCATTGCAGGTCTCTGAATGAAGTATCACACTTCTTTGCATGTTTCTTAGATATAGCTATCTGCAAAAATGCATAATGTGGGCATAAACTTCTTTTGTGTGTATGCTATGGTAAATACTTACAGGGTGCTTATTTACTTGTAGGGTGCATATAGATATAAAAATAGAAATAAGGTTTTCATATGATTCTGCATTTTTAGGGTCGTTGATTCTGTCAGTTGCCAATGTTCTCTCAGAGCAATAACCACCTGAACTATTCGTTACTGCTTTCTATCTCCTCAAATCTGCTGTCATAACTGCAGATGTTGTCACACCCTGGTCAACTTTTCTCTGATCTAAATTAGCTTTTAATTAGCTTCTTTGTAATTTACGTAATTTTGATAGGATCAGATTGAGGGGAAAATAAATACATAGCAGAATATTGTAAATAGCTTAGTATTTGTTAAAATTAAACTCCTTTTACTGCAGAGTGTTTTTTAGAGACTGTTACATACATATGTACTCTGTCATTATGTGGAAAACTTTCAAGAAAGTGATTGGTATATATTGTGTCTTAAAGGATTGACTGTGGTACCCAAAATAAGAGTTGAAGTAGGGTGTCATTTCTGTTGCCTGTGCAATTGCGCATGAGTGTCTATTGAAAATACTGCCGCTATAGAGAATACCTGTAAAGACCCTGCTCTGGTATGGTTGAAAATTAGTGAACCACATTGTGACATTTATGATCTGAAAAAAGCTTGATGTTCCTACATATTCCTAGCTAATGCTTTTATTATCACTAGAGGGCAGTAAATACAAACACTGAATTACGTATTTTATCAGAACATATTAATCTTTTTTTTGTCTTTTTTTTTTTAATTTAAAATAATAAGGGAACCTAACTCTTTAGTAAACACCTCAGGTCCTGGGTTTTACTACATATTTCCCCTAAAATAGTTCAGAAGAACATCGTCATCTCAGCCTGTTTAGCAACGTAAAATTCTCGTATTTTATGTGTAAGAATTATATATTCCAAATAAAAAGATCTGTAAAACAATATCGCATAGGCTATTCCATAATTTTTAATAAGTATAATTCTGACAGGCAGAAGGCTTCCAAGAATACCTTTTTAAAGCAGTATAATCGTGCTACAGTTAGCACACTTAAAACTGAGACTCCTCCAAAAGAACTGGAGATTTGTTCCAATTATGGTCATCAGTTCTCAGCCACCAGTGAAGTTCGTCTCTTTTTGATATCAGCACAAGACCCAGCTTCGTCTCTACCCCTGCTGCTCACTTAGTGAGTGGCAGCTGGTTGCTGCAGTTGAAACAACTTCTCATATTTGTAGAATTACTAATTGATTGATTGTGATTTTTTACTTAAATCCTACGATTTCGCTCCTAGCCAGGGAGTCTTATGTGGACTCCCAGATAAGTTTGGTGAGGCTGGTCGATTCAGCATAATTTTCTTGTCTCTGGCTGTCCATCTGTGTCCTCTAGACCAGCTCTGGGTTTTGGCTGAGTCCGTCCACATGCTCTTGCTTGCTAGATGAAATGACCATTCTTTTCTGCTGTGGTCTTCCAGTGCTGAATAGACTCTCCGTTTTTGTGGGGAAGCTTTCTGGTAGTGTACATATCAGCATAACTCACAGATGGAGCTGGGTAATGCTGTGAAAACAGTGCTGCATTTGTGATGAGTAGGAGTTGGATTATACATGGGTGATTATTGCTCTTCTCTGGTGTGCGAAGGTTGGCCTAAAAATCATAGAAACATAGAAAGGTTTGGGTTGGAAGGGACCTTAAAGATTATCTAGTTCTAACCACCTGCCATGGGCCTTGTTTTTTCATCTTTTCAGACAGGCTCTTCATTTGGCTTATGAGATTTCTTCAGGCTATCTGTTCTTGTTTGTAATTCATACAACCTTGAAAACTAAAACTGGTGATATGCTTAGCTGTCTATCTCTTTGCTTTACTTTTTGCTACTTACTAGACAATATGCACTACATCCAGCACACTTGTGTTCTGAATTGATGCTCAGATATCTCTCAGAATTTTCTTAGTGGAACTTCATAGTCAATCCAAGGGGTTGCAGTTGAGAGCACTGTTCTTCCCTCAAAGCTAAGTACGTTTTTGTATTAACCGTTGCTTATCTGCGGAAGGAAGGACCAAGGTGGTAGGTGTCCCATGTGACAGTTCAGAAAAGTACTGCAACTGAATCCCAGAATCAGAGAATATGGTTGGAAGTGACCACAGTGGGTCATCTTGCCCCACCTTCTTGGTCAAGCAGGACCATCCTGGAGTACATTGCATGGGATTGAGTCCACATAGTGCTTGAATATGTCCAGTGAGGGAAACTACACAACTTCTCTGGCAATCTTCCCAGTGCACAGTCACCCACATGGTAAGGTTCTTCCTCATGTTCAGGGGAACTTTCTATGAATCAGTTTCTGCCCATTTTCTCTTTTCCTGTTGTTCAGCACCTCTGAGAAGAGCCTGGTCCCTCCTCTTAAAACGCTCCTATCAGATACTGAGAGACATTTATGAGGTCCCCTCTCAGTCTTTTCTTCTTGAAGCTGAACACACTCAGCTCCCTCAGCCTTTCCTTGTAAAAGAGGTGCTTCAGTCCCTAAATCATCTTTTTTTCCCTCTGCTGGACCTCTTCCAGGAGCTTCATGTCTCTTGTCCTGAGGAGCTCAGAACTGGGAGCAGCACTCCAGGTGAGGGGCTGAGTAAAGGGGCAGGATCACCCCCTGTGACTGCTGGCAATGTTCTTCCCACTGCACCCCAGGATACCACTGATCTTCCCCGTGTCTTGTTTGTAGTGTGAGTTGGTTTCGGCTCAGTTGGTTTGAGGCAGTTTCAGCTGCCTTCCATTGCTTCTTGTTGCTTCTTTGATGCTAGAGAATTGGGTCTGGTGTGCTGTGTTTTCGTATTGCCTTATGGTTCTTCTTACGTTTTCCTACTTTCTTATGATTCTCCACAGTAGCTGTGGGCTTATAAGTTAAATAGACGGAGGTTTTTCTTTTATTACAAAACATCTTCTCCGTCACGTGAATAACATTTGCAAGTCTTTTTCCCTACACAATATACACAACAGAACTTAGGAAAACCGATACACTAAAGCTATGTGCACTGTTCCATCACCTGTGTTGCCAGAATGAGAGGTTTAGAGCCTCTCTCTTCTTACTTAGAGTCACAGAAGATGCAGGGGGGTCACAGTATCACTATGAAATGCCCTGTTGTGACTTTAGAAACTCTTCAGGGTTCCTGCTTTCTTCAGTGTTGTTTACCTAGTTATGAACCGTGTTCCTTATTGCTGGTATCTTTGCAGTTAAATTCTCTGAACTGTAGTTTACATGAATGACGTCAACATTCTAAACAAGTGAGGCTGGTGGTGGTGACTTTCAGGTCCTCGTAGTTTATCCCATGAACCACTCCTCCCCCCAGCTGCTTCTGTTCTCTGGAAATTTTCACCCTGGAAGTCTTCATGGTAGTGACTTAATTTCAGATCACCAGTGAAGAAATTCAGTATCATAAAACAGTTTCAAGTCTTGCAAAACTTTGCTTAAAACAGTTGTATTAGATGAAGACAGCCTGTTTATGATTGTTAAAAATGAATCAGATTCTTAGCTCATTCGATGTGTCTTCTCTCAACATTGGGAGTGGTGTTGCAGAATATTTTACAGTAATAAATCAAATGCCCTACAACAGTACAAGAATATTGCATATTCAAATACGTAAATGATACTGACTGGTATTAATTACACTCCTATGTGTTGGTTCTGTATCAAGCAAATACCTGGAATATGTTCATTTCAGCTTATCAGTCATTATACTCAGGACTGGGGTTTTATGGAGTGGCCTGAAGTTATGCATCCATCCTGCTTGCAAATTTTAATTAGCACAAATTAACATTTTTAAAGTCTTTAAAAGTGTGCTAAAGCTGAACATCACAGCTCCTGGGCTCTCTGCCACCTCTTTTTATGACTTCTTGGGAGAAAGTTGTCCAGAATCATTGATTAAATAATAGCTAACATTTGCTAAGGGTATTAAGGGACTTCTTCATCTTTCTGCCTTTCAAGGTCATTGTCTTGTCTTTCAAAACATGTAACAATGCTCATTAAAAACTTCCTTTTTTTTTTTTCCTGAGTTATTTTTCCTGAGTTATTACTCACTATAATTTCAAATTGCAACTTTCCCATTTCCATATACTTTGCTTGATTGGAATCATTGTAGAAAATGTCATTATGTCCTTCTTTTCCCATGTTTTATCTTCATGGATGTCTATTTGTATAAAAACAAGAATCTCTAAGTTTTGTTTTTCTTATCTTGAATTCCTCTAGGTATATCATCTATCCACCATAACCTCCTCTGAAACTAATTATTCACTCATTGCGACCTGGGAATTCGGGAGGAAAATCAGCCAAAACCATTCCTGTAAATCAGAGCTGGTGTGAATGTCCTGACTATCCATGTCTAAGGTCATACTGCACGTAGCCAAAGTCAGGGGGCATGCTTTCTGAGTCAGTGAAGTCATACAATTAAATTCCATTACAGCAATTTTATGAGGTAGAGACTGTGAGTCTTGAAAAAATAATACAAGTCAGTAATAAGCAGTGCGTATCAGGTGTAATTTGCTATTATCAGTATAGTTAACATGCAGCTAGAGTGAATTGTTGTGACATATATTTACTTTGGGGGAAAATGTTTTTCGTGTTTTTATATCAAAATGACCTAGCTAATAGCTTGATAAACACCGTCGTTCAATAAATTCAACCTACTATGACCCAGTAATTCTTATGGATGTATCTTTGTCTCATACATTAGAGGGGAATAAAAAAAATTGATGATTTTTTAATACATGCTAAACGGCTGGTGTAATTTACATACCAGCCATTTTAAATATTCCTTATCTGAATCAAGTTCTTTTGGGAGCAGTTCTTTGGGAAGAGTTGTTAATATTTCATGAGGAAACAGCCTTCAGTAGCAAAGTAAGAGAAAAGATCTAAAACTTGACTTTCTTATGTCTTCTCATGCTACCTATTGCAACCAAACTTTCATACCCACATGCTTCATTCCTAAAGTAGCCAAAAGTATATTGACTGTTATTTTGCCATTTTCCAAGTCATGCTTGAAATTGCCTTCTGAAGACAGGCATCGGATTTCCAGCTCTGTGTTGATGCTGGGTAGGTGGCAGCAGTGCTCTCTTGTGGGTGATCAGAAGACAATGGAACACATGTAGACAGGCTTTATATACAGCATTACAAAGCTGAGCTGGAAGAATCAGGAGAAATATTTTCTAGAAGTACCTTTTGACTTCTTAATGTCTTGCTGAGTGTCTAGTAACCCCAGGTCTGTTTTCAGGACTTAGTTGTTTTATATCCATATAGCTTCATAGATCCAGAACAAGTTTAACTATGCATATTGAAATGTGTCAGAAATGATTTGTATTATTTATTTTAAGGCAAATAGGATGCCTTCCACATGAATATGCTTTAAGCACTGACTGTCTGTTGATTGTATCCAGTTGTCACATTGCTCTAGATTACTCTCCTGTAAGAAAGAAATTTGTTGATATCATATTTTGCCCTATTGATTTTTACAGGTTCAATTCTTTTTGAAGCACTTAGTGTTGCTGACTACTTCTGCCAAAACCTCTCTTATGACCATTCTCGGTCAGCATCTTCCAGTGAATCAGCAGTGTGGGATTAGGCTGAATGCTGCACCTCATTCAGCTTGTCCTTGGGCATTTGCTCATTGTCATATTAGGTAACTCTCCCTTCTTTTGATGCAACAAAGACTCAGAAATTTGCTGCAGTAGTGCGTGTGCCTTACGCAGAGTGGAGCAGGATAATCACAGAATCATAGAATGGCTTGGGTTGGAAGGGACTTTAAAGATCATCTAGTTTCAACCCCCCTGCCGTGGGCATAATGTATTCCTCCTTTCAAGTTTTGGTCTCTGAGTGGCAGATGGTGGGATCTTTTGTTTAGTACTTGAGTCAGCTCACTGATACACTCCACTTTGAATTAATCCCTTCTTTTTTTTAATGATGTATAGCTGTAATTGATTATAATAATCTGCTGAGGCAGAAAGAGCAAAAGTTGAATAAATACAGTGAGAATTGGAGGACTCTTATTATCTCACTTCTTACATTTCCATGGAAGCTTAACATTTACTGGGAATTGTAAGACACATGACTTTCTTTAGCTTAATAATAACTGCTTTTATCTCTTTAAATGAATAAGCATTAGAAAGTAGCAACCTGCCCCAGTACTCTGAGGTGGAGCAGTTTTTAATGTAGATGGCATAAAAGTCAAAAGAATTTTCATTTTTAAAGTACATCATAGACTGCTAAAGAAACCAGATAGCTCTATTTACATTGGGTTTTTTTCCCATAAAAAAACACCTCAAAATATACTTTTCTTCTATATGAAAAATTAAACCCACTAGGCAGTCCAGATGGATATACGCACAATACTAATTGTAACTGCTTGGATGGTGCGTCCATTGAAAACTGGCAAATGCTGCTGGAGTGACGAGACCTTAGCCCAATTATTTTTGAATGGCATGTGAATGCTGCAGGCAGGGATGCCATTAGTAAAGGGCATTTGCTGTTGGGGAAAAAAAAAAGAATAGAAAAAAGAAATATCCCATGCCCAGGAGAGTCCCCAGCATCAGCCAATGGGAAATTACTGTATATCATGACACCAGCCCTGCGGATTTATATCTTTTAGGGTGACATACTATTGGCTGCTAGTATGGCTCTATGGGAGGGATCGCTGCCACTGTCTGTGGCTTCCTCTTCAGGTCCTTATTTGGTAGCTGTTGATAGAGCAAGTCTTTGAGCAGCTGAGCATCTTGACATACATTATTCATTAAATCCTGGTGTTCAGGAAATATGCATATCCCTAGCTCTTCAGAAATTTCTTCAGCTCGTACAATATGTCTCTTCAATGTTGCCTCTGAATGCTTGGAGTTTCACAAATGGCATTTATACAATCGGAAGACCACACGGTTGGATTTCATTTCAGTATGCCTCCTGTGCACACAGTTGCTGAGAACCTGAAGACCAGCAAAAAGAATTAGGAGAGGAAAGAAGGAATCTTTATTCTTGGAAGTCTTTTGCAGTGTCAGATAGCAAAGAACTGATTAGCTGAGACTGGTAGTATAGAAAAAAATCAAAAATGCCTGAGGCAAACTATTTACTCTCAGTTTCTTGGGGCTACATAAAGGTAGGATTTTGTTTTACCTTTTAACTTTGATTTATGGTGCATGATTGCATGATCACCGGATAGCGTGAGGATTTGTGGGTGATATGATTATGAGTAATATGACATGAAGTAAAAAATCAGACAACAAGCCTTTGTTCAGCAAGGAGAATGAACTGCACAGTATAGTCTTTCTTAGAAACTGTGCTGGGACTTTTAAAATAATACTGCTTCAGTGAATGATTAGACCAAGTCTAAAGCCAAAGAAATTCAGAACAGTTTTGTGTTCTTTCAGCGAAAGGTTGCCACAAAACTGTATTTCTAGTCACTAAAAGGTTTAAAAAACTCCAGAAACCTTGAAACTGAGATACTATACAATAGAAGAGAACATGAGTAAAGAGGCTGAGGATAATGCATGGATGCATGATTCATACTGGTTTTAATAGCTGGAGAAAGGTGAAATTATGAATTTGTGCTTAAAAAAATGTGGTTTGTGCTTAAAAAAAAATGCTGCTGCTTTTATACTTTTATAATTGTTATCAAGTGTGTAAAAAAACCAAAACAAAACATCCTGTGCTTGACATACAATAACTGTACCAAATCATCTTGCTTTAAAGAAATTCTGATTTCTCCTGAACTAAATAATGCATGTGTTGAATTAAATGACTAAAAATAACACAAGCATTATATTTGCACAACTGAGTCTCTTATGCTTTCTTTCATGAATACCTACTTTTACAATAGATATATCTCTTTTAAAATAGAAATGCAAAGTCTGATTATGTCCAATTATGAGTATTCTCAGCTAAGGCTGAATTGTTACAATATATTATCAAGGATTTTGATCAGCCATCTGTGAAGAAATTTAATCCTATTGTGCTAGATAGGTAGATTCCTTTCTTGTTTACCAAAACAATAAGATGAAATTACTTTGCATTTCAGCTAAGTGAGATATTTATTGTAATTTACTAGAAACTATTTCCTGGATTTCCAGGCAGCTACTGTCATGTTCCTCCTTGCTAAATCAGAAAAATTTGACCACCAATTAAAAAAAAAAAAGTTCCCTCTTACTGTTCAGCCTTTAGAATTGATAGACCTTTTTTTGCTAATTGAAGTTTAGCAGAGACCATGGTAGCTGTAATTGAGTGGACATGGGGAAAAAATGTCCTTTGTGTAGAGAGTGTCCTATACTGTCTACAGACAATGATTTTAGTTAAGAAGCTAAGTAGTGTTTGAGCACAATTGTATTACAGTGCTTTTTGAGTGCACAGTATATAAATTAGAGAAAAAAAGTGAGGAGAAGCAAAGATGATCTGGTTTTTATGACATTCAAACCAAATATTTAGAGTACTTGTGAAATTCTAAAGATTGAAATATCTTATTCTCAGAGATCATTGTATATGTTTGTATCCCTTATTATACATATATTTCTGTATGCTTCAGGCTGTACTTTATCTCCTGTGAATTGTATGTTGGATAATGGGAATGTTTACCCCTGTTTTTTGTTGAATATCTTTTCTTAAAAAAAATGAGCACCACTATCATGATGCCAGCCTTAGAGATTTCTGTAGCTTATTATAAAATCAGTGCCTGACCTCGATATTAATTAAACCATGGGCTTCCAACCCAAGCCTTTAGCTACTAAGAATGCTGTTTATGTATACAGAATGCTGCTAAAATCAAAGATAGTTTTGCATCAATAAGCTGTATAGACAGAAGGCTTATGTTAATTTGTAAGGCTGACCTATTTTAAATTCCTTGTTTGTTTTATTGTAGAATACAAGGCTTTTCAAATCTAGTAAAATAATATAGTTTATTCATTTTGAGATACAGACATATTTTAAAAATAACGTTGGTAGATATTTCAGAAACAAAATATAGTTATGTAAGTTGAATGTTCCCAGTATTAATTGAATGTTGCATGGATGTATTCTATTCATGTAAGATTTTACGAATGTTACCTAGAAAAGAGGCAGCCAGAAAGGCTGAAACTGGGATGGATCTGTTGCCATGTGGGTTTGGGAGCCAGTGCAATGAGAGTCTGCTGTCACTCTTGAGCATTTTTATTCCAGCCTCCACTGGACTTGGAACTTGATAAATGCTCAAATTGAAGGGCAGGCAGGATGGGGCTTTTTTGGTCCATGGACTGCCTTCTAGCCCTAGCTTAACCTTCAGTATTGGTTCCAAAGGCTGTGGTGGAGGCAGCCCCTTTACAGTCCTTGGGATGCAGCAGGTTTCTGTACAGGAACAGAAAGCCTGCATGGAAGAGATCCTACTGCTACAGGGAGTCTACAGCACGAGTGGTTCTGTGTGCCCCCTCTCGACACAGCTAGCTGCTGGCCGCTTCTTTACTTAAGCTGTTTGTTATTGAGTCAAGAACTTTACACAAAAATTGTAAAATCTTCTCAAGTGTAAACAATAACCCCTATATATATAAAGCATGTGGCACAAACTTGTTTATGGCCATGAATCAACTCTAGTTGGATCTTGGAGTTGATGTTTCTTTCTAACCTACATGCAAATTCTTCCCAAAAAATGTATCAGTGCTCTGGTTGCCATCTGGGAACATGGTTAGTCCAAAAGTTTGTCTGTGTTTTTGTTTGTCTTTGCTGACATCAGAAAAGTCTCTTATTTTTCAAAAAAACCCCTCCATGTATGTTTATCCTAGGCTGACAGCAGTAATGTAGATGCAGAGATCTGCACACACTGGGCTTCAGCCCAGAAAGACCTAAACTACAGACCCATTCTTGGGATGTTAACACTATTTAGGAAATTGTTCTCAGTTCATTATCATCAATGTATGTACTTTTATTCTTATGTATTACACTTTTTGCTCTAGCAGGCTTCTTAGGTTTTTAAAGGGAGATAAAGGTGCACATCTACTTTAGCCACTTTAGGGACATTTTAATGTTATTTGAATGCTCTACCTGTATTTGTGTTGAGGGCTCTGCACCTTCTTATCCCCCCCCACCCCCCTAACCCCAGATGAGATTAAAATCTAAAACAAACAGAAACAAATGAAATTTTAAAAATTCTGCTTAAGGAAATGTTTTCAGGATTTTTTTTTAGAAAAAAATTTATGGCTCCATTGCTCTGACATCAGTAGTCAGCAGTGAAGAACTGTATTATTGACTTAATGCACATTTTATAGCCAGTCCATTTCCAGGTGGATTTTCTAAGTCTATAGTCAAGGACTACAATATTCCAAAGGGATGTATGTGTCATTTTTCCAATCTAACAATGCCTATTGGGATGTGGGAAAATCTGTCTTTCTGAGAAAGAATACAATATATGCACAGATCGGCCAAAACCCTCTGCTTCCTCCCCATGCTGAGCTCACAATATCATAATTAAAGTGTATGGTTTAAATGTTTGTTAGTAACAAGAGTTTTGATCTTTATGATTTATTTTCTTGAACTGAGAAAGTATATGGCATTCAGATTTTTAAGATTCTTACTCAAAATATTATCTTTAATATTTACTGCTGTTAGGAACAAGATGGTTTCATGTCTTGTTTGATTTGTTTTGAATAATGTGCAAAGTGTTACTTCCAGGAGGAGAAATAATGAGACTATGGAGTCTAGCCAAGTTTCAAGCACTTAGGGGTGTTTCTTGGATGAGTAAAACGGTGTTGGCTCACGGATGTAACCAACTTCTCTGGTTGTCAATATGATCTTGTGGGAGCCATGTGAGAGGCAAAATTTCATTATAAAGTAATTGTGCAGAGCTGTACAAATATGTGGATCTTTGGAACAGCAATTATGTATGAGTGTACTTAGGCCCAAATTAAATCTTTGAGAAATAGTTAAAATCAGAAAAAAATAAGGGGGTTGAAGTTTTTCCTGTTTGATTGTTTTTTTCTTAGAAAAAGGATTTGTTTTTTCCTCAAAAGGCAAGTTATTAAGCATAAGAGGTTTGAGTAATGTGCAGATACAATGAAACAGAGTATAACCAACAAAAATGCCTGAACATCTTGATTGCTGTTTGTCTCTCATGTTTGATTTTTTTAATGTTCTCAAAAAGCGTTATTGTTCTGCATCACAAACTGCTGTCTGCATATGGTCTTCAGCTTCGTCTGATTCAATGGCAATGACGGTTGTAGGGCTTTGTCAGATAATTAGAAAATCAAAACAGTTCTCTAAACTCCTGCTTAGTCCAGAAGTTTTCAAAATAAATGTCAATTGAAGTCTTGGTCCTGTGGCGTCAGCAACATGTGAAAGAGTATGAGGAAATCACGCAGCTACAGTTCTTCAAAGCCAAAGGCATCTCCAATTGAATTTGCTCTCAGCAGGAGGGCCTTGCAGAGGCTGAGGGACTTGTTTTAGTGTACACCCATGTTCAGCAGTAACACAGACTGTTCTGCAGTTCTCATGCAGTTGTTTGAGTTTTCATGTTCTACTGACTTGTGGGGGGATGGGAGGTGGGAAAATGAAGGTTTGCATCAGACTAGTGAGGAACATAGCATTAGAAAAGGCTGTTATGTACCTTCCATTTGTTGTGGACATTCGTACAACAAATACTGAGCTGAAAATTCTTAGAGAACATATGCTCTGTAACTTGTATATGATTCCCAGTATTCAATAACAAACTCCCCACCCACTCCTTGCAATTAAATTTATTATTTGGGAAAAAAAAAAATCCTTCCTATTTCCTGTGTCAGGTAGCTGCAAACAAACACTGATTTGTTCCTCTTTCAAAGTTGGGAAACTTTTGAGTTCCTGAACAGTGCATACCAGTGGTGGCTAGAAGGTCTTCTTTTCCAAAGTGTGGAACACGGCACAATTAGTGTTGGACTGCAGCAAAAACAGCACCACCAAGTTCGGCATCATGTAGAAGGGCTTACTAGGAAACAACCAGATAGATGGGGATCTACTGAAGCTGGGATCTAGTGAACTAGCTAATTAAATTAAGGAAGAGAGAATATTGGAGTTGTAATGGATACACTGATGATGTGTCTGGAAGTTAATGAGGTTTCATCAACTCCTGACATTTTATTAAGATTCCTGTAGGCAATATTTAATTTGAAGCTGCAGTTTCTGGATGCCATCTGGAGACAAGCTATTCCATCAGATCTTCAGTTTTTGCCTTAAATAGTACAGTTTCTCACCTTTTGTGAGAACAGAAGAAAAAGTGTGTAAGCATGACTTAAGTGTGTTAAAAGTTTAAAGACAGGCTTTTAAAAAAGGTCTCAGGATTTTTGGACCAGTCATTTTATTGCTTGGTAAACTTGGCTTGATTTTTCAACATTTGACATTGGTGACAAACACTAGACATTGCTGAAGAGGTTGATACTGGTTTTGTCTGGATTGTATAGCTCTGTAGTTCTCATAGTATGTGTAGCTGTGTTTGCAGTGTGGTTCTAATTTTCAGACGTGTTGAGCACTTGATAGCATATGGCTATATCTGAGATCAAAGCTGAGCCTTTGGCTTGTGACTAAAGTAGGATTCAGTCTTTGTAGCTCTGGAACTTCCTGAGCTGCTGACACATCAAGATGGCAGGAAAATGCATTGGCTAATGGTTAGAATGTTACATTAAAGGTAATTTTTGTTTGGCACATGGTGAGCAATATGGTAATTGGTGGCTTACAAAGATATTGTGAAGAAAATAACACCTTTCACTGTGCAAGGCCACTTTGAAGAAATAGCTTTGATGATTCCAGCAGAATGGAAATGGGGTGGTTAATATTTACTCCAGTGGTTTATCTCCTTTGAAGAAGGAGAACTGGTAATTATAAATAACCAGTTTTCAACATAGAGGAATGTTTACATGTATATACGCGAAGGATAGCTATTTCTTGATGTAACAGATAGTCATGGCTGTGTGAACGAGGTAAAAGGTGACTCTGAAAGTGGCACAAATCATTTGGCTTTGTTAAGAGAAAAGATGACTGAGAAATCTAACAACAAAATGAAAGGATGACACAATAGGAGACAAAATTCAATAGTGACAGATGCATGCTAATTTTCACTGGCAAGAGTTGTTTGAATTGTTGATAAGTATTGCTGACTTCTGTTTGTTGGTAATATCAAGGCAGAGCTATAGTCAATGAAAATGCATCTAAGACAGTGAGATCTGTATTATGCAATTAACCTGTCAAGCATAATACCACAGGATATCATTTTACCCTGGAGTCTAGAAGGAATCAAGAAAGGCTCAGTGATGAGTACCTAATTAATTATACATTTCATGGAATATTAATATTTGCTTCCGTCCTATAGAGTGCCTAGAGTGAATTGCTAACTGAGAGGGAAATAGAAGGTGTTTCCACAGATGGGTGTTTTCTACCCCAGTGTTTCTTAGAGATGCTTGCAGTTTTCTGAGCTAGTGGAATGGTCAAGTCATTGGACTGATTGAATATAATAATTTTAGTTGAGAGACAACAATACCTACCTCTTCTCATATTGGCTAGTATGGAATCAGTATGATATTTTGATTGTTTGGAGCAATGCTGTCAAACATTTTTGAGTAGATTAATGATGATATTCAAGATAGATTTGAAGTGTTACCTAATGAATTGCAAAAAATGCAAAAATTGATTTATTTACAAATCTTATGAGAACACTAGTAGAGAACAGCTCCTACATAAATACATTTGTATTTACTTTCCAAATTAAAGTTGAAAAATTGGAAAGACAATATTATAACTTGAGTGTATGCATATGCCTTAGAGTTTTCAGTTACTAGGAGGACATTGTACCTTAGTCATTGAATCACTATGGTGTATTTTAGGAGGTTAAGAATGACATTGTCCAATCCATGAACAAGTTGGTTGGGTAGATTGTTGGTACATGTGGTTTCTGCTTTCACAGTTGTCTTACTTGAGCATATATTCTTAATGCCATGTTCTTTCCCCAGTCATAATTTGATTGCATTTTCTTATCCTAACTAAAATACATCTTGATGTAACTAACTTTACACTTTTTTGTTTTCTTTTCCAGTTTAAAAGAATGCTCAACCGTGAGCTAACCCACCTCTCTGAAATGAGCAGGTCAGGCAATCAGGTCTCGGAATATATATCAAACACTTTCTTAGGTAAGACTATGAAGAGTTAACTTTTTTGCCTTTTGTGGGTTTTTATATCTCTTTGGGCTGTGTTAGAGCTTCAAAGCAAGTAGCTTTCCATATTAACTTCTGCTTTTAGAAGCTGTGCATTTAGCATATTGTTGTCAGCATTTGTGCAGAGAGATCAGGTTAGATCCATTTCCTCATAGCTTAGTTAATTTGTGTATGTGATTTCCCTGTGTGTGTAATTACAGATAAATATTCATGTACATATTACATGTACTATATTTCTGGCATATTAAGAAATTAATATAATGAATTATAGAAAATCACAGAGATCCACAGAATATTCTGAGTTGGAAGGGACTCACAAGGATCATCAAGTCCAGCTCTTAAGTTAACAACCCATACAGGGCTCAAACCTACAACTCTGGCATTATTAGCACCGTACACTAACCAACTGGGCTAATCTCAGAGTGGTAATTATATATATTTATATATTAAAGAGAATTCTCCCACTGTATTTTCCTACCAGAATTACTGCAGAGGTTTCAGTATGCTAGAGGCACATAAGCACATGTAACCTCATAAAATCTCACAGCATGCAGTTAAGATATTTTGGTATTCCCTGCCAGCACATGCACAGTTAGATATATATGACTAAATAAACATCTGAATAGACTTTTTCCAGGAAGATTTTTGCTGCTCAAGATCTTGGCGTGCTGGGATGTGAGCATTAACAAAGGCCCAACACAATACTACAAAGAATATGGTTCCTTCACCATGGTTTTTGGGGGTTTTTTCCCTAAAATTCATGAAAATCAAGAAAACTTCATTCCGTATTGTTGATTTTGAACATGAAGTTAAAGGTGCTGTACCAGCCTCAAAACATGTTTTGGGCAAAACACCATTGGTTCACAAAGACTGTGTATAAAGAGAGGCACAGCCAAATACATCTAACTTAGAATAAAAAGTACTTTAAAAAGTGCCAGTCGTACATGTTAAGATCCATCTTATTCTGTATGAGATACCATAGCTTGTGCTTTTTGTGGCTTTTTTGAAAGAAGTGTGGTTTTTTTAAAGTACATTTTATCCTGTCACCCTGTCCAAAATGGATAGCTGCATGTGTCTGTTCAGCTGGCCCATGGTTGCAGCAGTGTGCCGAGCGCTGTGGCACAGCAGGGTTTCAGACAGTGGGAGAGGGATAAGCCTCTGTCATGGAGAAGCAGTGTTGCCCAGCTTCAGATGCCCTGAAAACCAGTGTACAGTTGCCTGAAATGATGACCCACTTAGGCTGTGGAGACTGAGATGCCAGCTTCTGCTTGCTTTCACTTGAAAACTTAAGACTTACTTTGACAGGGTAAAGAAATGCATCTGTCAGCCTTTTGCATGAGATCTCAGTCTTGTACGGAAAGAGGGCTGGAAAGGCAATCTCTTCTAATTTACTGGACCATGGGTACTGTTTTCTGTCTGCGTGAAAAACTAGATACCTAAAATTGTAGGTATAAGAGCAGCACAGTAGTGAAAACACCTCATCTGCAGATGTATTGCTTAAATATTTTCAAAATACGCAGTCTGAGTGTATAGGTTCTGAACATCTATGTAAAGAGAAAACAATGTCTCCATAGAAATATTTAATGAGTTTATTATCTAATTTATTTTTTAATATCTACAAACTTTCTCACATTTGTAAGTTAGGAACATGTCACGAGAAAACAGGGTTTCCTGTTCTTCTTATTTAAAAAAAAAACAAAACCAAAATGTTTTCCTATAGGCCTATATGAAGGAATGAAATAATTTATAATGCCAAGAAATATATTCTGTGTATGAGAATTAAGGTTGCTACATTGTGTATAATAATATGCAACGTTTTTCTTTTTCAGCATCATTAACCTGTTTTATATGAATGGAAAATGTTTGAGAACGTGTCATTGAGCATAGCATAAACAGGGTCAGAATGGCAAGCTGTCTTTTCTGGATGTTCAGATGGGCACAGCCCCGTGTGCTCAAAGTTACAAAAGCAGAGGCAGTCCCACCGAATTTCTCGGAAGATCTAAAGTCGTTCAGACACACACTTCCTTTCACTTGAGTTAGTCTGACAGCTCAGCTTACGAACCTCTGGTTGATGGGCCTAAACTGTGTGCATATGACCGAAACCATAAACATCAAAGCACAAACACGAGTCACAGCTCCTCATCTTTTGTCAGCTTGCACCAGACAAGGGCTGCCATGCTCCACCTCCGCTTTTTCTCCTTACGAGGTGAAGTGTGACGGGGCAGTCGGGGGACTCAGTGCTGCAGGCTACAACCTGATGATATTTCCATAGCCTCCTCTTGGCTGTGGTTTGTTTGGAATTTGAGGTGTCTGTTAAATGTACCTGCTAAAGGGTAATTAAAAAAAAAAGAGGAAAAAAGAAGGTGAAGAAGCAAACACGTAACAAGCTGGTAATTTGAAATTTACTTGCTAGCGTTATCTGGTTTCAAAGTCTGTATTGAAAATGAATATTGCAAAAAGGAAAAAATACACATGTTCTAAAAAGCCCAATTTTTCTTATTTTCTTTTCTAATTTTATTTTGGTTTAAGGTGGTTTTTTACCTGTTTTGGCTCATCTCCTGTGTCAGAAACATGTTTTCTGGATTTTTGTGGTTTTACTGGTATATTCCTTGAGGTCTAGAAAAGGTGGAGGCACATTTCAGCAAAAAAAGAGATAATTTGAAGGGAGTAATTAAATTCTAGATTGAAATACAGTATGAATAAAAGGAACAAAAAATAATGCATGTTCCTAGTAGTTTTGTCAGCAAAATCCTTCACTGCACTAAGTTGGGTTTCTTTGGGGACCACAGATGTCTGCAGTGCTCCACAACCCCATACTGTTTTGCAGCAATTATGTGGTTGTTGCCTAAATATACTTTACTCTCGATTTAATTCTTATTTAAAGTTTTTCTGGCACATATGTTGATAAATTTTATTAAGTGATGCTGCTGAAACTGCTATGGATGCAAAAGCCCACAGCAAAATTCAGGGGTTTAGCAGAGCACTCGTCCTGTCATTATTATTGACTCTAGCTGGGAGGTGCAGAAACACTGCATTGCTAGCAAGAACAGCCAACAATCCGAAATTCTTGTAGATGTGGCTGACAAAAGCCTTTCCAGGTTGTACAGTCTTAGTAGACAGGACCAGTCCACAAGTATTAAGTGCTTTGAGTCCTGAAAAAGTTTTTTAAAGGTTTACATGAGGACACACATGGACAATTTTTGAAATACAATTTCAGAAAATGTTTCTCCTGAAAAAAAAGAAACAAAATTAATTTTTCTTGCAAAATGGATTCCTGTTCAGTTGTAATAATGCTTTTATACTAAGATGACTGACCCTTTCTACAGCACTAGGGATATGACAGAAGTGGTAATCAGGCAGTCACAAGTTGCTTTTAAAGCCAGTTCAGAAATAATGAGGCAATTTGAGTAAAAGAGACCTGCTTGCACTGAAGTGTACGTCTATATTTAACTTTTTGTGGGTTTACTGATCTTTATAGAAAGAATCTATTGCAAAATCTTAAAAGAAGTTTTTCTAAGAATTAAGAAGTCCGTAAGATGCAACTCAACAGGGAATTTTATTTTATTTGTAGTTATTTTATAAATTATTCTCTTTTTATTCGTTCTTTTGAAGACAAGCAACATGAAGTTGAAATCCCTTCTCCGACACAGAAAGAGAAAGAGAAAAAGAAGAGGCCAATGTCCCAGATCAGTGGAGTCAAAAAACTCATGCACAGCTCCAGCCTAACTAATTCCAGTATTCCCAGGTTTGGAGTTAAAACAGACCAAGAAGATGTCCTTGCCAAGGTAGACAATATATAAATTCTTGAATTTAAACCATTAAATTTAAACAGTGTGGACTTTTCAGTATTATTCCATCCCCTGCTTATAAACATTGATTTCAAACTGCAGCACCAAGCACTGATCTCACTTGAAATAATCCAAATTTGTTGAAGTGGCAGAATAGCTAGTAAAATCAGAATCAGACCATAAGGGTTAATTTCAGCATGAAGACAATTTCATCTGGAGATGGAATGTAAATCAGCATTTGTGTATGCATTAATAAAGCTGCCTAGTCATAAATCATATGTGAAGATTGAAGATCGAAGACTAAATGTATTGTATAATGTCACAGGAGTGCAAATGTAACAATAGCAACCTTATTTTTTAAAAATGCACCAGGATATATGGCATTAGAGCCATCCTTCCTATTTTTAGCTGTATCATTTTAGGTACATCCTTTGTGTTATTTTGTCAATGAAACAATTATTTTCTTTTTTTTTTATATAATTCTTTGCACCAGCAGCTAACTGCTTGGCAATAATAGAAAATTGGTATAAAGGGATTTTTGATCGAGTTTTGCATTTTAAAATATGCCTATCCTAACATTTTCAGGAATCTTATTTGAAGAGTGTTCTTGAGAACCTGGGAGAGAGCAGCAGAATTGCAGCATCTCTGGAGGTTTTCTCCTCACTGAACCTTTTTGTCAATGGACAGTGAGATAGCAAAGTATGTCAGTTAAACTCATTCAAGATACTGTACAATTTTTCCCTCTGGAGTAATCCACTTAAGAGGCAGTCTTTCCTTCTTAGAGAATTAAAATCTGAAAAATTGGTAGATGTAAATTCCGATATTGCAAGATTAGTAGCAGCTGCAGAGTTGACAGTTTAGCCCTTCCAGAGTTTAGCATGTAACTTTCACAGTGGCCAGGTTTGAATGAGTCCTCTGTTTGTAATTGTTTCTCTCAAAAATTGCTGGGATTTCTGTGTTAGGTTTCAACCTGTTTCTTGCTTGATTCTACTCTAGGAACTTGAAGATTTGAACAAGTGGGGCCTTCAGGTTTTCAGAGTAGCAGAGTTATCTGGAAACAGACCTTTGACTGTCATCATGCACACTATTTTTCAGGCAAGTAGGAGCAGTCATGCTGCTTTTTTCGTCTCTTGGAGACTGTTCTGTGCTTTGAAATCTAATTGTTTTTCCTTTACTTTTGTAGGAGCGGGACTTGTTAAAAACTTTTAAGATTCCAGTAGATACTTTAATAACTTATTTGATGACCCTGGAGGACCATTACCATGCAGATGTGGCATACCATAATAACATACATGCTGCAGACGTTGTTCAGTCAACCCATGTCCTACTATCAACCCCAGCATTAGAGGTAAACTACATTGAAGAGGAGGAGTGGCAGTCGTGAGAGAAGGGGATGCACCAAGAGTCTTCTAAACTAAACGTTAAAGATCTTAGTTTCTGCAATGTTTTTTAAAGAAATCTTAGTATTTCTTTAATGAATTCTGTTCTTTTAAAGATATTTTGTGAGTATCAAAGCTGCATGTAAATATTGTGCAGAAAATACCACATCTTTTCTTTCTAAATCATGCAGACTCGTGCTGTCATAACCTTTTTCATTGTAACAGAATGCAGCTCTTCCTTCCACCATCTTATTATTTATACTACATCCTGTTCTGTAGTTATTTCCCATGTGGGATCGTACCTAACCACAGTAAGTGGAATTTTTTAGGAAAGTTAATGATAAAATGGTGTTCTCTCAATAGGGCTTTTGGGTTTTGGTAGGTGAGGTTTTGGGGGGTGAGGTGTTAGGGGTTTTTTTCTTTCATTCTGCAGGTTTATTCTGATCCTGAAAGACTACTTTTGTATTTATTTCTAAGACAGATTGGAACATGTACTAAATTTTCACTGGACTATCTCTTTTTTTTACCCCCCCATAAATATTTCAAAATTAATTAGGAAAAAAACCTCATCTCTTCTTTTCATAGTAATTGTCTTCTTGAAAGTTCTTAAATCTCTGAAGTAGAAAGATGTGGAAGATGGAGATTTTCCCTCTTTTAAGCACAGTTCAGGGCTTAACATAGCAAACATTGATATATCCCAGCAAACTGCTGGAAAAATTCAGGAAAAGCAAGCAGTTGAAATTTTGCTAGTTCAAAAGGATTTACCTTCATTTTCAAGAAGGGCTGCATTTTGACTCTTTCCTATAATGATCAATGTTTCATGTTACTGAATACATCTGGTTTACCTTCTTCTTTGAAAGATGGTTGTAAGTGGACCTTGAGACTGTTGGCAGGTTTTGATCCTCAAAGACTTGGAAATCTCTTCAGAAAGATTTTCTTGCTCTCAAGAAGACAGATCAGATAATGCTCTTAAAACACCACTGGCTTCACCACACAGCTGAACTAGTCATCAGTAAAATTTCGGGGTTTTTTTTTTAGATCAGGTTTTTTTTCCATGACCTCTTGTCAGCAGAGCTTTAGCCGGTGAAGTGGCAATGTCTGCCCAGTGCCACTGCTGGTGTGTGCACTTCTGAGCTGTCCTTGGTCAATTGTGAAAGCAATTGGATCACGTGGGTGCTTCTGACAACAGGGCACTGGGCTCAGTGACATTCCAGGTCCATTGCCATCCTCTTTTCCTATCTTCCTGATAATCTCATACAGATGGAAAATCAGTAAATGCTAAGTGAGATGCTATGTAGTCTGTTGCTATTTCCTTTATCATTGGTTAGGAGATGTGCATCTTTCAAGCACAGGACAATACACAGGAGTCAAGCTGAAATATTTAGTTTGTGCTATAAGCTAGAAACCTGTGCTTAATTGTCTAATCAAGGTGGATTTATTTACTGACTGAAGCTGAAAATACTTCAGTTGTGACAGAATTTAGTGATGCTGTCTGTATGAAGTACAGATCACTTCACTGTGGCCAAACTTGAAATATTTATGAAATTCTACATAATTGATGATTTTACAAAAGGTTTTGATAGCTTATGTGTAAAGTCTCTAGAGATCGTGGTATATTTCAAATGTGTTTTGCTTGTTCAAATCCAGATTCAAAGTAGAGTCTTTTTTATTGAAAACACTTTTTCACTGATTAGTGATTGTCATTTCTGTTTTGTGATATTCTAGGCAGTCTTCACTGATTTGGAGATTCTTGCAGCAATTTTTGCCAGTGCGATACATGATGTAGATCATCCTGGGGTTTCAAACCAGTTTCTTATCAACACAAGTAAGTTTGATGTTCAGTGGTTTTCTCAAAAATTTGTAGCAATAGCACCTGAAAAATACACAGTTCATTCTTTGTTTGCTTCTATCTCTAGCTTTTCTCAGTAGATAGATGTTTGTATTTTAAACCTGATATTACTTTGCATTTTTCGTAACTTTAGAAATAATTTACATAGTACCCTCCAGCAAGAATTACTAAAGTATGAACTATAAACCTGGCATTGTTTCAATGTATTGCATGTTGTCTATCCTGGAAATATAGTTGATTTATGTTAAATAAATAAAGGGGAAGAAAAATGAAGGAAGACTTGGGGAAAAAAAAAAAAAGGAAGACAAGAGTTTATGTGTTTATATTGGAAACATATGATATGACCAAGGATAGAAATTCAGAAAGCAGAAAAGAGATTTCTTTTTAGCAAACAGACTGGCAGGCCCATCTCTCTCTGCCTGGATCCTGTAATTGGCTTTTGATCTCTCATGCCTTGTGGACTGAATTTCCTCAGCCTGTCTCTGCAGCTATGATGAACCTGTTTGGTTTTTTCTGACCCTAATGTCATCTCCAAATTTGAAACCCAGTGTACTTCTATATTTCTCAAGGCTGTTGTCTGCAGCATTGCTGAACCTCTGTCCCCTCCTTACTCTTCTACTGAAAGAAAAACACTGCTAACTTTACTGAACCTGATCATGACACATTTACTGAATGGTTTGTTGCCCCAGTGTAACCTGCTCAGATTTCATTGACGTGTGTCACTATTATCAGTGGGTAGCACTTTGTAGGTCAGTACAAGTTCCATCGTACTATGTTATTTCTTTTGCTGTCTGACAACTTCTTTTATGATGACTGACCCAGAAGTACAAAGCTAAAATACTACTAATAATCCAAGCACAGCACAAGAAAAAGCAAAAGAAATGGAAACATACCTAGGGCTGTGTATTTGACCCATCTGGTTGCACATTTGTAGATACTGTCACTTCTGCACATGGGTGAATCTATTTCACAGGTGCTAAAATAGCATGACCCCAAATCAGCAGCAGAGTTTGAGGAAGGGAGCTCCTCCTCTGACTCATTGCTGCTGTATATTTGAATGAGACATTCACTTCAGTTTAGCCTGCACCTAGTTTCGTTTGTCTCAATGGCCTAAGGGCCACACTGTAATGAAATTGAATTTGATGACTCATCTGCATGGAAGAGGATTAGGATTGACTCTGGATTTTTTATGCTGTACTGGGGACCAGTACAGTTCAGCAGTGTAGTATAGGCAGAGAGTGAATCAAGCTTAGTTCAAAAAACAGTGTATGATACCTGAATTCTTAAGAGTGGCCATATGGAAGTAAAGTTTTTCTTTGCTTGTTTAATCAGAAATTGAGTACCAGGATATATTGCTGGCTCCAAGGTTCTACGAGGAAACCAATGAATTGTTCGGGTTTAAGGGATAACTGTCTAGTTGAAGGGATGAGTGGTGGTGCTTAAACCTTTCACTTCTAGTTAGACAGATTGAAATTCAGCTAATACAGGAGTCATTCTCATGCTGATAATTACCAGCTTAGAAAATATATCTTGTTTTTCTCAATTCAGCTTTTGATAAAGGAGGCTTATGTGTCAGTCAAGTAACAGCACTAATTGAAACTGCTGTTGCAAGGCTGAAAGAAACAAAGAGATTTTTTTCCTTTTAAATTGTTCTGTATACAGGGAAGAAACTGCAGGGACAGAGACAGAAAAAGATCATCTAATGTTGGTTTCTCAAACCCAAAATTTTCCTAACCTCTAGAAAATAATTTGCTTCCATCTAATTTTGTTTCCTAGTGAACTGTACAATGTATTAACATTTCACTAAGTGTAAGAATACATTTTAAAAAAACCGTAATAGACTTAGTTACTTAAAGTGTGTACATATTGCCATGTTTTCATCTTATTGTTTATAATTAGTCTCGTGATTTTTCTGAATATTGTTTTCCTATTCAAATTCTATTACACAGTTGTCAACAAAACTGATCCCTCTTGAATGCTATTAAAGAACAAACAAATATGAAGTATATTAGCATCAGAGTAGATGCTTATTTTACCACTGTAACTCTGTCCTTCCTGAAAAATATTCTTGAATCTTACAGTGTGTTACAGACATTACTAAGAGGGAACTTTCATCCATTTTCACATCCATTTTGAAGTTGAGTACATTTTAGCTGTGTCTGTAGCTCCAGCTCTTCCAAAGTATTTTGGCAATGTGGAGTGTTTTGCAGTTGCAGCTCATCAGAAGGCTGTTTGAAAGGAAAATAAACTAATGCCTGTTTTCTGTGTAAGAAAAACAAGTATGAAAGCTTTGTATATGTTCTGTGAAAGATGAAAGGGAGATCATTTGCAAACTTGCTTTCTTTCTACTTCTGCTGTTACGGTTTTGCTGCCTCTGGGATAAGGAAAGGCAGAGGAAGACTTCCCTGATTCAACAGATCGATTTATTCAAGACAGGAGAAGAAGACAGCAGGAGAATAGATAATGAGATTAATGAAATCTGGAGATCAAAGCTTTTAGAGGCCTCCCATTGAACCAGAGGCATTTTAAAACATAGCTGCTGTAAAAGAAGAAAAGAGGACAAAGAGTGGAATAGACTGATGTATGTTTAGACTTAGGCTAGAACAGCTGTAATAAATAGAAGTTAATACAGCACATGAAAAGTATGATTGCATAAAAAGTATTTGAGTTTTTTGTGATAGATATATTTACAAGCTGTATTTTAAAGCATATGCAAGCTGACTGTGCAGTATTCCTGAGTAAAAGCTAAAGCTGTGCAGAAAGTTTGGTGACTGCTTTGATTAGTCAGAGCTGTCTGTTCAGCAGGCCTAAGCTGATCTTACAGGTGTGCCTTAGCACGCGCATGGCTGGGAAAGTGTGTGGTATTCTCACAGCCATATGGGGTGACTGAGGTAAGAATAATTCCATCGGAGAAGGCAGCATTACAGACAGCATCAAGCACTGACCATGCTCAAGCATGAGGCAGCAGGCGAGGCCACTGCTTGCAGTTTCACACCACATGACATTACATGGAAAAGACAGAAGCGTAGCTGTTGCCATCCCACCCGCCTCCAGTTGTCATGGACTAATGACTGTAAGCCTAGTTCACTAGGCATCTGAGTGTCTTAGATAACTGCAGAAAAACATGATTTGAAAACTGAGAAGTGTGCTCTCTGTAGAAGACCTGCAGAGAAGCCTCAGCTGTGTATTCTCTAGTCAGAGTGCTGGACAGCTGAAAGTTGACTAACAATAGAATTTTAGGTGTTGTGATGGAGAGAGGCATGAGGAGACAACACATCAGAGTGTGTTTTAGTTGAGTTGTGTTTATGCATATATTTTGCATATAATATTTTCTAAGTTACCTCATGCAGACCTGAAAATGTATTCTGAAAATTACCTTCCTTTATATTTTTTCTAACTTGCCTCTCCAGGCATGTGTACATGTGTCATTGCAAAGCCTTTTCTTTGTTTTCCTCAACATACTTTGGCTTGACCTAGTACTATATTCAGTCAATAATTCTGTAACTTTCAGGGCTGTTACTAAAAGTTTATTTGTAGATCTTGTTATGCATGAATTTGAAAAAGATCTTAAGGGATTTGGTAGAAGTACAGGCTTTAGTAACGTTCTGCCCTGCAATTGTTATTGCAGATTCTGAACTCGCCTTGATGTACAATGACTCATCAGTACTGGAGAATCATCACTTAGCTGTGGGTTTCAAGCTGCTGCAGGAAGAAAATTGTGACATTTTCCAGAATTTGACCAAAAAACAGAGACAATCATTGAGGAAAATGGTCATTGACATTGTGAGTTTTGAGACTCCATCTTCCAAAGAGCTAGCACATTGAATAATAAAGCACGGAAGCATTTTATGATAAATTACATGTCATCAGGCCTGTAAACAATGAAGTGAAAGTCTGAAGTTTTGCCATGTCTTACCTAAACATGAATAGTGTGTTCTTTTAAGTTTCAGTAACTGTCCATGCGTTTTTAGAAGGTAAACACTTCTGTTTCAAGCTGGTTTTGTACTGACATGTATGCCATTCTACCATCAGTTAGAAATTTGCTACTGAATTAATAATGAATTTGGGGTGATCTGATCATTCTGAACAATGCTGAACAATGATTTTTTCATATTCTTAAAATAACTAAAATGAGAACCTACTATTATGAACATACAGGACTCATACTTGTATCATGTGTTCAGACATAGGAGCTATGGGTTCCTTCCAAAACTGTTGATTTATATGTTCAAATACTTTTTTAAAAACCCCAGTAGAATCATTTACATAGTGTTCATTTTTTGTTTGTTTTTTTCTAGGTTCTTGCAACAGATATGTCTAAGCATATGAATCTGCTGGCTGATTTAAAAACTATGGTTGAAACTAAAAAAGTGACCAGTTCTGGTGTCCTGCTTCTTGATAACTATTCAGACAGGATTCAGGTAAGGAAATTGATCTGAAAATGGTCACTTGCATTACATACTTAATAACATTGTCCTCCCCATTCTGTAGCACAGATTAGAGCTGTCTGTTTCACACTATAACTTGCTACTTCCCTCTGTTTCCTCCCTGGTCTAAGTGACATGGTCCAAGTTACTCTCTGGGAGACTAATGAAGTGCTAGAGTAGTTCTGGACTAAATGAGGCTCTGGCCTTCCTTTCAAATTGTCAAAAAGTGATTCTCTTTCTGACAAGGATTTTGTGACGTTTATAGCGGCAGAAGCAGCAGAAGCCAGGTAATTCATGGATATTACTACAAGTGTGAAGAGCACACAGGCACATAAGTTTTTGCTGTTTAGAATAAATCTTGCATTACTTGTATTTTCAAGGTTTTGTTTTACAGTCACCAGAAATGTAAATAAAAAAGAAGCTGCTGTTCTTCAGTGTATTCACCACAGGTATTCAATCTATTGCAGGTTCTTCAGAATATGGTGCACTGTGCAGATCTGAGCAATCCTACCAAGCCACTCCATCTCTACCGCCAATGGACAGACAGAATAATGGAGGAATTTTTCCGTCAGGGAGACCGGGAAAGGGAGAGGGGAATGGAGATAAGTCCCATGTGTGATAAGCACAATGCATCTGTAGAAAAATCACAGGTAATTGATAAGGTAGTTAAACCTTTTAGAAGAAAAGGATGGTACATAGTCATGTTTTGAATAATTTCTGAATTTCCTTTTCTTTCTCTGAGTTATTTAATTCAGCTCTTCAGTAGTAAGTGAGGCAAACTGAGACTTTTACTGTGAAAACATAGTGCATGGCAGTATGTTTGCTGAAGGGATTCCGTCACTGTCCTGACGTGAAAAGCAGCATACATGCCAAAAGAGATTACCGTACAGCTGATTAGGGTTTCCTTCAAAATCAGAATTAAATATAAAGCAGGTATTTGGCTCACTAGATGCAGTGGAGTTGTTTGGAATGAGCAGTTCACTGGAAAAAAAGTCCTTTCCATGCCCTTATCCAATATCCTGAATCAGACTTTTGAAAAGTAAAAGACCTTATCTATTGTATAAACTAGTATGGTTTCCTTTCAGCCACCTTTAAGATATCTTGTGTCTCTTACTAGCATAATATTTCTCATAATTTGCATGACTTATTCATTTCTCTGTAAGTAATCATATTCTTGTATTACCTGCAACAGGTGGGTTTTATAGATTACATTGTTCATCCTTTGTGGGAGACATGGGCAGATCTCGTTCACCCAGATGCCCAGGATATCTTAGATACACTGGAGGACAATCGAGAATGGTACCAGAGCACAATCCCTCGAAGTCCCTCTCCTGCACCTGAAGAAAAGGAGGAGGGAAAGCAGGGTCAACCTGAAAAATTCCAGTTTGAACTAACACTGGAGGAAGACGGTGAGTCAGACACTGAAAAGGACAGTGGAAGTCAAGTAGAAGAAGACACCAGCTTCAGTGACTCCAAGACTCTTTGCACCCAGGATTCAGAATCCACTGAAATTCCTCTTGATGAGCAAGTAGGGGAAGAAGTAGAAGAGGAGGAGAACCAAACAGCAGAGCCTTGTGTGGTAGAAGAACATTCTCCTGACACATAACAATGAAAACACACTCTCTCTCTCCTGCTCTCTCCCTTTCTTTCCCTCTTTCTCCCTCTTTTTTTTTTTTTGGGGGGGGGGGGAGGGGGAGGGGAGGATTTTGGTTTTGTTTTGGATTTTTTAATTTTATTTTTTTAAATTTAGGTAATGATTTCCAAAGTATATGTCACATACTAAACCATGGTCAGAACTTGGTGTTACCTGCCAGAATGATTGTTGATCAAAACTGATGTTGATGACTCAGTTTGGCACTCAGGAATATTGTAACCAGAATTTTCACCTCCATGGTGTCAGAAAGCAGGGGGAGAACATCCATAAATTACATTTTAATAAGGTCTCTATTTGGCAGATTCCATTAAATAAAGCTAATGCTTTCAGAGGAGTACCACCTGCCAAACGAATGTTGGTGTGCTTTGATAGTTTTTGAATTCATTGTATTGTATTGTAAGGTATTGGATAATAGATAGATTAATGTAGAGGAAACAGACAGAAAAAACATTGAGGTTCCTACTGGAAAACAAATTCACAAAAATAAAGGGACACAACATGATTCTGTTACCAACAGGAAGATAAGCTGTGAAAATTGCATAGTTTTCTGATTTCTAATCTTCTGAGACATGACTGAAAAAAGTGTGACCCAGTGGGTTGTACTAACCTCTCCATTTTGTATAATATGTGAAACAGAGATCTTTTTTAGAGCTTACTTTTATTAAATATACCGAGGTATTATATTTTAAAAAAAACCACTTTCATCTGCCACTGGTTATTTTTTTTCCAAAGAGTTACTTACAAGTTTTCAGTACAAATCTGTACTACACTGGATGATACTTATAGGGTTTTTTCTTTAATTCCTTTTTCTTTTTTTTTTTTTTTTGGCACCTTAGAATGTCATGGTAATACTGAGCTGTAAAAGTCTATTATTTTATATATTAGTGAGTTCCATGAATATTCTTTGTGTTACATAAAACTTTTTCAGTATGATAGCTTTTTTGTTTATTTGTTTTTTCATCACAATTTTCCCAAATGTGTTAGTGGATTTATATAGTGCTTTTGCCCTCATAGTGGCCTGATCCTGCCAACTCTGTCTTACTACAAGAAGTGGTCCCAGTGATACCAGCTGGGACCACTAACACTAGGATTTACAGGACCAGAGCCTATAAAAAGAGTAATGAATTGTCATCAGTACAAAAGCAGCTCTTTTGCTATTCTAATAACAATTGTTCCTCTGAAACATGGTTTTTCTGACTACTTTTGCCTGGGAGCTATAGACTGCTAAATCAGAACAGACTAATACAACATATGAAATACTTGTTCTGGTACAAAAAAGCATTAGTGTAGTATCTCCAACTTATGACTCCCAGTAACTTTTAATCTGGGTAGCTATCTAGTTAAACCATTTGCTAATCTGAGAGGTGTACAACGTAAAAATAATGAGTAGTGTTATTTTTTCATGTCTTTGTTGCAAGAAGAGCCAGGCCAGTCTTGTCTTTTTATATTATTAAGTAAGTGAGCAGTGCATCATCAGAGTTGTAGCTTAGTCCATCTTATTTCAATCTTAGATCTTTTCATCCTTTTCCCTGCTTGTGCTAAGGGAATCCTGCCTTTCAATTTGATTGGTACTGAAAGCTTCCATGCCTTGGAAAGCTAAAGGGAGGTAGGAGTTCATATTTGTCATTTTTCACTCTTGTTGTTTGGTCACATGAAAGAAGAGATTTTATTTCTTCCATTTCAGTCTTCATTAGAATTGTAGTTTTGAGTGTAGAAGATGGGAAATAGTTTCGTAGGGAGGCTAGCAGACTCCCACACTCTAAAATTCTGTTAAAATGACAATATCAAGATAATTTCTTAACAAAAGGTGATAGCAGCAGCCATTATTTTCCCTTTGGATTTTTTTGGTAGCAAATTTGCAGCTATGAATACAGGTACTTTTAAATTACCAGAGATCTAGAATGAAAACCTGTTTAAAAATAATTGGCTAATAGTTCAACTTTTAAATGCATTTTGCATTCTTCTATATCCAGGTCATAATTTTCTTTACCATTAGCCCTCACAGGGCCTTAGCACAGAAGATGCAGAAGGAGTAAAAGAATGAAGATAACTCATGGGGTTTTTTGTGTTTTGAATTTTTTTTTTAATTCTTTTTTTTTTATCATTTCTTGCTGAACCCGATCCATCTTAAAGTCCTTTTAGCCCCCAAGAGTGCCTGGAACCTCAGCAGTGGAAAAGCAATATAAACTCCAGAATAACCAGTAGGACCTGGAAAGTTTTGTTTCTGCACTAATTGAACGTAAATAAACATAAAACCATATTGTGAGATATACACCTATACATGTGGACAATCAAATCATAGAAAATGATACCATTTCTTAGAGTTGGGGATATAATGCACTGTACAATCTTTTTTTTTTCCTCTTTTGCCAAAGTGTGTTTTAGCATTGTACACTGCTTTAAAACAATACAATTTTCAAGTGGCTTTATGTGTTGTGAATATTTCTGCCATAAAACAATGCAGTGAGTGGATATTGAGTGGGAGGAAAAAAGAAAAATCACCTTGTTTATAACAGTACACTTTAGCTTGCAAGTTGCTGTACTCAGTAATGCTGTATTTAAATTCTTAAATTGTTTTGTGTCATTAAAAAATGATAATGAAAGAATATCGATAGAACAAATAGCATTCAGAAGTTAAAAAACTTGAATGAAATAGATTTTTTAGAAAGCTTTGACAGTTCTTTTCAAACACGTTATTTATTTTTTTGTGCCATTCATTTTTCTCACCAAATGACCTTACCTGTAATACAGTCTTGTTTGTCTCTGTTTACAACCATGTATTTATTGTAATGTACATACTGTAATGTTAATTGTAAATTATCAGTTCTTATTATAACATCATCCTTGTCAGGGTGGTGTTGCTGTATCTGGAAACTCTTGGTGAGAGAATGACTATTGTGTATACATATTCCTTGTACATTTCTTCTCCTGTAATATATTCAGTGTCACCATAGAGCTCGTTTATGGAAGATTTGAGAAAAGTATAAAATACATAAAGATATATTGATTAAAAAAGCTGCAGGTCTTTGGTCCCAGGGCTGTGCCTTAACTTTAAACAATATTTTCTTGTTTAGCTGCATTTGAAAGTAAGGTAGCCTTGGGGCTAGGGCTGGGCATTTCTACCATATTTTTAGTTGCTAACTGATGGGGGATACTTTTACGAGCTAATATACGTAATACTACAATAAACTTTCATTCTTGACCCTGCTGGAAGTTCAAGCTTTTGCAGACTTCTGGTAATGTAATTGTATTGTCTCTGAATATCTTTTTACAGCCTGTAATTGGGGATTATCGCAGCCATTTTTTGCTCCTAAAAAAGATAAATAATTGATGCTGCATTTCGGTGCTGAAATGCGCTGAAACAGCTTTGGAAAGCATCTCTAATAAACATTTGATTTTAATGCATATTGTGAAATGGAATGATCAGAATTAAGAGGGTGTAACTCATACACTTTTACAATTGTCTGTATTGTCTCTTTAGTAGCACAAATGATCACTGTATAAGCAGAATCCATAGTAGGATATACAACTTCAGTCTTGGAAATGCTTTCCAATTTTAGTGTTACAAGTAGCCAAAGTTTATTTTATATAGGTGTAGCTAAAGCTTTGTGCAGATGTGTGTAGCATAGTGCACTAGCTCTGCAGAAGAGCAGTAAACTGTTAGATGTTTTAATAACACTACTATTAGGTTTGCAGGTTGGACTGAGCAACTCTTGCTGTTTGACTCGTCACATTGCTCCAGACAACGCAGAGCTGGTATCAATGAATTTGCCAGAGTGAGGTAAATACCTCTTCTCCATTCCAGTGATGCCCAGCCCGTGTAACTTGCGACTTATTCATGAAAGGAGAGATTCTTTTCCAAGAAAAACCACAATCTCCTTTTTGACACAAACTGTAGATTTTAGCAGCCCTGGCCCAAAGGAATTCGAATGCTTTTGTTTTATATAGTCTAAAAGGGACACTACAACAACAGATATCCTGAACAATTTCTTGTTACTGTTTTAATTCGGTATTTTCTTTGGGGATGTCTTGAGAGTGGCAACTTGTGTGAACATTGCACATGGCTATTCTTTCACTGGTTTCTTAGCCTCTCTTACAGCCTATGGGTTAGTACTGTACATCGATACCTTCATATGAAATTTTATATGCAATGGAAATAAAAGCATGTGTTGATTCTGCCTAGTTACTGTATTTGATTTTTTTTTAAAGTTAACTTTTTTTACATGCATCACATAGTTTTGACAGCTTAAGAGAAAACATATTTCCAGAATAATTTGATTACCATATTTTGTCAGAATAGTGTTTAGCATAGATAATACAAAATAAACGTGAGCAAATCAGAGAAGTCAGTCAAATATGGTATTTCTTAAGGAGCCTAATCCACAAAGGTGTGATATATAGTTATGTTGGAAAGGCATACAATCTTTGTTTTCAGGAAATTTTACCACTGGCTTCAATGGTTTAAAGAAACTAGATCTAGAATCTAGAGATTGTCTAGGGGAGCAATACACTGGGATACCATATAGAAACTAAACCAAAACAAACCAAACCAAACCAATAAAAAAGTACCACAGTTAAACATTGTCACAATCTCTGTTCCAAATGGGTGATAAAAAGAAATTGCTCTTAAAAATAAAATTCAAAAATTACAGTGTTTTCTTAAGGAATACAGTCTTAATGTGAGTCCAATTCTTGAACTGGTTTTCAGGCACCTTTTAGGTGCCTGGCTTTCAGGATCAGTATGAAGTTTTGTGGGACTCTGCTTAACTGAAAATAGTCTCTTGTTGAATGAAAAAAAAGTCTATGTTCATTTCTTTTCGTTAAGTCTCTTAATCCTTCTTTGGATTTAGGGGTTAGTTTGCAAGGAGGAGGAATTCTTAGGACTCTTTTTAATCACACCTTTGTGTCAGAAAATGCTGGCAAGTACTGTGTGGGGTAGATGAAGGATGCTGTGGTGGGTGGTGTCTAGCACTCCTGCTCCTCCTCGCGTATTTCCAGCAGCCCTAATAAGAAAATGGCTTGCATACATCATGGCTATTATTATAAGGAAGAAGGAGTCCCAAATTATTGTTCACAGTGCTAAAACCTTTTCAGTAAGCAAATCAGGTACCACAGCCGTGCATAAGCCTGAAGCTGGCAGCAGTAGCTCATTGCTTCCTTCCTACATCCTCTAGCACTACTTTGTCAGTCTCTGCGCATGGAAATAATGAATCAGAGAAGTTTCAGAGCAAAACCAAAATGTATCCCCTGTTTCAGTGCAGACAGCTGCTGCTGTAGCAGTTCAATGTATTTTTGAACAAATGACTCTTCTATTTCCTAATGAGACAAATAGTCTGCATAGCTGCAACTTTGTTTGCTTAATCTCTCTGCAACATGGAAAATGAAAGTCACAGCGACTAGCACACGTAGTGTTTACTGGAATGATCAGTCCAATTTCTCTCCAGCTGTGAATAATTTTGCTTAGGTTTTTCCAGGAAAAAAAAAAATCACAGAAGTTCAAAGATGTTAGAAAAGCCTTTAGTTAGTTCAATTTAGTTTAGTCGGAAGAATAAAGAAAATCTCTAGCTTCCTCCTGTCAAACTGGTTGAGAAATCTGCAGAAGTAACAAAGGGGGATAGGAAGTCCGAATAGAAATCAGAGTGACAAATTGGGAGCAAAACCTGAGCAGGGAGAAATACTCTCCAACTAAAATAATCTCATCAAAGACATCCCATAGCTTGAATATGGACATTAGGAGAACTGAGTTTGATTTTTGTCTCAGTTCCCTGGGTAAAAAGCCTTCTTTTTTGCCTTCTTGCAAAGCAAGTATTTTGAGTTCCTTGAAGTTACTGTGGTGCTGGTAAAAACCGTATATGCAGTTAAGATGTACATATAGAAATTAAAAAAAGTTTTCGATACAATGCAGAGTTAATCTCAGCTGTAAAGACTAAAAATGTGAGATGACTGTCTCAGACAAACAAGCCCTTACTGTGGGAGACATCACACTGAGTAAACAACCCTTAGTGAGAGCAAGAGGAAGAAGACGTAGGACACCAGATAGTGTTAATTGTCTAGTGCTGATGGGCTGGGCAGACAGCAAATACAGAAACTCATCAGTCATGTTACTTCCACTCCTACCCCCATCCTTCTCTAACACCCATTGAGTTCAGATGCCTACAATATCAACATCTCCAGTATGTAGTGGAGACCATTTTTTGTTTATCTGAAGAAGTCTGGAAAACAAAGTAGAGGTTTTGCAACATGGTAGTAGTCAAACTACAGTAGGCATGTTTTGTACATGTGTAGCACTTGGCTTGCAGCAAATGTCTGTAAGCCATCATGGCATTGTGCTAGGCAGAGACAGTTAAAGCTGGCTTAAAATCCTCAGTATCTTCTGATAGCTGAGACTCCAGAAAACTAATAGCCAAATCTCTTAAGAACTTCAGTTAAATTTGTTATAGTACTGTGTGCTGCTTTGTCTGGGGTAGAGTTAATTTTCTTCACAGTGGCTGGTATGGGGCTGTGTTTTGGAATTGTGCTGAACACGGAGTTCATAATACAAAGATGTTTTTGTTATTGCTGAGCAGAGCTTGCACAGAGCCAAGGCCTTTTCTGCTTCTCGTACTGCCACGCTGGTGAGGGGACTGGGGCTGCCTGGGAGGCTGGGAGGAGACACAGCCAGGACAGGTGACCCCAGCTGACCAAAGGGATATCCCAGAGCCTGTGACATCATGCTCAGTATACAAAATGGGGGAAGAAGAAGTAATGGGGGGGACATTTGGAGTGATGGTGTTGGCCTTCCCAAGTCACCGTTACGTGTGATGGGGCCCTGCTCTCCCGGAAATGGCTGAACACCTGCCTGCCCATGGGAAGCAGTGAATTCATTCCTTGTTTGCTTTGCCTGTGTGCAGGGCTTTTGTTTTCCCTATTACAATGTCTGTACCTCAACCCAAGAGTTCTCCTGCTTTTACCCTGCTGATTCCCTCCCAATCCCATTTGTGGGCGAGCAGCTGTGTAGAGGTTGGTTGATGGCTAGGGTTAAACCAAGACAAGATCTCATTGTAACCTATCAAAAGTGGTCTGTCTGGAGTTACCTTGAAGTGGAGCATGAAGCCCAGGGAAACAGACGAGTGAGGAGAGGGAAGGGGGAAATGTTTTAAGGAAATATATGGGGGAAAAAGGAAAAATGTTTGAAAAAGAGATTATTGCAATCTGGCCCAGGGTTTTGACATTTCTTAGTGGGGATACAGCCTCCAGCTGTGCCCTCTGAAGTCCCCCTATGCAGCAGGCATCTGGGCCATCACACTGAGAAGCAGTGAAGTGAGGTGAACTGGGGGCAGAGAGGGAGAAATGTGAGGAAAAAGTCCTCACTCAAGGATTGGCTCTACCACAGCCACTGCTGCTCTGGGGAAGACTGAGAAGCTACAAGTCACAACCAAAAGCCCCCACTGTCGTGTGTATCTGTTACACGCTGGTGTTCTGGTCTGTGCTGTTGCTCCTTGCCCATGTAGTGGTGCAGCCAGAGCCACGGCTTGGTGCTCATTGCTCAATGGGGCACATAGGCTGTGGTGTCAGCTGCTCTGAAGTCATGGAGGGGTGGATATCCCCAAAAACTGCCAGTGCCCTGAGGCTGAAATGCACCCCAAAACTCTCACAGGTGCAGTCAAGAACGGCCACCCCAGAGAGAAACCTGCTGTGCTCCTGTGATTTGCCATGGAGTATCGTTGTCCCCTCGTGTGGGGCCAGCCGGCAGTTGTTGGAGCACTCTGTAAATTTAAAAGCCTTTTAATCTTGTTTTCGCAAATGGGAGTGGGGCGCTACACTGTTTGGAGCCTCTCACCTGCAACACACAACAGCACAGCAAGGCCAGGGCAGATGTGATCCACACATAGTGTCCCCAGCAGGAGCACAGGACATGGGCTGTCTCCTAGCAGCTTCCTCCACAGTCAGCAATTAGTAATAATGGACACCATTAGTATTCAATTTATTCATTAGTCTGTCCAAGCTGAAGAAGCCTTCAGCAGCATGACTTCTAACTGAACTAGTTATGGTTTGGTTTCTTTTCCCTGCAGGTAAGTAAAGTAACTCTCAAGTTCATGCTTCATTAGAAATATTTGATATCATTGTCCATTCTTTCCTCACCGGAATTCCCCTCATAAATATTAAAGCCTTCTGGTGCTTCTCCCAGGCTTGCTCCTGTCCAGAGAGTCTAGTGGGGACTCCCTTTAAACATATGTTGTTGCAGAACCATTCAGCCTTTGTGTCTGAGTAAGCTGGCAATAGGCCTCAGACCCTCTGCAGCTGGGTTTGCTGGTTCCAGTGTTCCACCAGCCCGGAAGAGTGGGAGTCCCCAGCACTGTTTCCTGGTGGGATGGCTGCAGCAGCAGTCCTGGAGCTCCTCTGCTGCAGACTGGCTTGCACAAGCTGCCAAGTGGGAAAAACTGTGGGTAGTGGTACAGGATGTTTCTCTGACAGGTTTGATGTGCTGCAGAATCCTCAGGGCTTTGTGCTTGGAGAGTGGTGAAAATCACAACCAAGTGCAATGGCACTGTTTTTTTGGGATGTGTGTGGGGGACATGGCGTAGTAGCCAGGGTGATGTTTTGGGGTACCTGTACTGTTGTTTACCCACAGTCAACCTAAAAATGTGGAGGGTGTTTTTTAGATAAATTTGAACCATTTTCTGATGCTTTTCTGCAGAATCCTGCAGATCTCCTTGTAGTTGCAGCCCTCCCTGGCATCAATAATGGTGTTTGTTTTCCTGGGGAGCAGACATTAGAGTTTGGCTCCTTTTAGCAAAAGGTATCCTCACGGTGGTATGCAAACTTTCCCCTGCTTCACAGGTTTCAGGACGAATGGAGATGAAATCCCAGTGCCCCCTCTCCCCTTTCAGTTGCTACCCAGCAGCAGCCAGTGTGCTCCCACTGCTTTCTGGGGACAGGTGGTGCCCCTGCAGGGACCCTCGATGCAGGGGTGGCTGTGCCACAGCCCCGGGCTGCGCATTCTGCTGCCGTGCTGCTGCCACGGCGCCGCAGAGGAGCAGCTCGGCCGGACACTGGCCGATGCAAAGGGATTTTTTTGTTCTCATACTGGAATGAAAACGCTGCTTTGAGCACATGCTAATCTCTACACATTTATTTCAGTACAGAACAGCATGTTATTGTGAAAAATAGATCAGAAAGCCCTTTGAAGTAGACTTCCTATCCAAAACCCCATGTTGCATTTCCAGGTATCGCTGTTGGACTGTTTTGTATGTGACTTGATGGTGTCATATAGAGACCACTCTGCCTCTGATAAATTGAAGTTTCCTCTAGCAGGATAAAGCTTTGTACCTGATTTAGAAAGAAAAAGGGAGGGAATGGGGATTTAATTCTGGGCCACTGCAAATCCAGCAAATCTGAAAGCATTAGCAAGGGCGAGTATGAATCATTCCTTTCTTCTTTGTGCTACTTCAGATGAACTGTTCTTATGTTCAGCTTCATTAATAATTAATACAGTGGGGAAGCGGGGCTCGGCCGCATTATCTTCTGTCACAGCCAAAGGGCATGTCTGCAGATCCACACAGCTGCTCCTACTCCAAGGCTCTGGGAAGCGCTGCCCGGTGTGTAAGAGAAGTGAACAGAAATCTGTGCTTCTTGCTGCAGCTAATAGTGGTAGGTGACAAAAGGTGAAGGCGCCATACAAGGTGAAGTGAAGGTGACGTGAAGGCTCTCCAGGAGGAGAGAACAAGCACACAATAGGGAACGCAACCTTGACATCTGCAGCATGGCTCGCACAGCAGCAGAATCGTGCTTGCTAGAGGAGAGGGAAGCATGAGGTTTCTGAGAATCTCTTAAATGACAGCTAAAAAGGCCTGAGTTTTTTCATGAGGCATGTTGCAGCAAAATAAGGACTGCCCAGGCCTTGGCACCCTGCAGCCTCCTGGACCCACTCTGCAAAGGTACCTGGCTCTGCTACTTGCCTGGTCCCAAACTCCCACCTGGCCATCTCTCGGGGATGGCTGACGCAGGGAAGTGCAAGGGGGCATAATCTCGGCTGAGGAATTATGTTATAGTGAGTATCTGAGCACAGATGGAAGTGGTGGATAAAGAGATGCTGGGAACACATTTAGGGTAGCAGTAAAGCTGCACATCCAGGAGTATTGAAAGGCAGGGGCCACAGCTTACTTACAGGGTGAGGGAGGAACCTTCTGCTGTCACACTCCTGGGACAAGGAGGAAAAAATCCTTGGAGGAATGTCTACAGGATAGCTTATGTAGAGTAAGTCAGGCCATGGAAACCAGCAGTGGTGAACACTGGCATGGCAGATTAGGATCCTTTTTCAGTTGTTCTACAACTTATTTTATCATCTCTTCTCACCAAGATAAAGTAGCAACTTCCTCCGATACATAGGGAAATTAATGTCTGAATACTTTGAGGAATTATCCATGTCGAGGTGATGGTTGGTTGTTTGACATCAGTTAACAAGTTTTACTTCAGTAGAGGTGGTTGTGTGTGTCTGCAAGTTAGGGCTTTCCAGAAAGCTTTTACAGTACAGAAATCACTACTACTTAAGTGAGCTTTTGAAACTAGTTGCTTAGGGAAGATTAGTATGTTTCTAATCTATGCTTGGTGTGAAAAACCCTATAGATATGTATGCACCCATATATATATATATATATATATATATATACTTGTTGAAAAGAGGAAATTCTGTGTGAATGCATGGATGAATATCCTTCTCTTGTGCAGCAGTTGTGCTCTGCAGAAAACCAGAGCCCTCCACAGCCAATCAGTGGGTCTGCTCTAGAGCAATTCTAGCAGTTACCAGGAGAGAACGTCTGGTCAGACTGCCTATAAGAAAGGACATCCCTTGCATCCCATCAGCAAGAAGGAACATGTGAGTGTTTATGGACATGCAATGCAAGACCTGCAGGCTCTGACTAACCTCACCTTTGCCAGGAGTAGAGGCTGCAGTGGGGAGCTGTGCAGTGATGTGGCTGGTCCCACAGCTCCAGCTCGGCTGCAGGGCGGCAGAGGGCTGGGGGATGAGCACAGTCCTGAGGCACCGTCCCCCTTGCTCTGGATATAAGCAGCAAAGGGCACATGCTTAGAAGAAAGATTTAAGACAGTTATGTAGCTAAGGACACACACACAGAGGCAGGTACAAGCTCAGAAGTTCCCGTGTTACATATGAGGAACACAGCTCAGACATTCCTTGAGATGGCTCACAGTAACAGGGACAGGGGGAAATCATGCAACAGAGCGAACTCTGCCTGCACTTTAAAAGGGTGTCATATACTCCACATTGGGGTAGTCAGGAAAGTCTCAAGGATCAAACAGGTAATGGCATTTCAGTGATTGAAATAGACTTTAAATCTGACACTCAGTTAAAAAAAATAGAGTAAGTCCACAGACCCACTGGCTCAGGGTTCACCTTAGCTGCAGAAAAAGTGAGATGGCCAGGGGGTCACAGAGGCTGGCTGTGCAGGCTAAAGTGGGTGGTAAAATACAGCCTCCTCTTTTTCTTTTTCTTTTTCTTTTTCTTTTTCTTTTTCTTTTTCTTTTTCTTTTTCTTTTTCTTTTTCTTTTTCTTTTTCTTTTTCTATCTAAGTGAAGAGAGAAAGCAGAGCTGGCTCTCTGATAAAACAGAACAAAATTGCAGAATTCTGTCACTGTTTATCTGTGGTTTTTGTTAATGACAAATTTATTGGAAGTAAGATTTGATAAGGCCCTCTTAAGAACTATTGAATGAGTCAATATATGAAATCCTTTGTTCACCTGCAATGGTCAATAAGTTTCTTGGATATCAATGGGGATACCATGCAAACCTGGAATTTGCAGCAGCAGCTCTGGTAAAGAGACTGGCACCCCTGTCCTACCCTTCTCCAGGGACTTACTGCCAGCATTGCTGCCCAAAGCCATGTTTACCCCAACCCACTTTGGCCCAGATAATGCACATTAGCTGGGGCGCTTTCAACAATAGAGTGCTTCTTTGTCCTGCCAATCTTATGCTGTGAGCAGAGGGCAAAGGACTGCCACTGTGGCTGTGTTAGCAGCATATTCATCTTCCTAGCTTACACTCTCCTATTCCCAAACCTGTCACCTCCTTTTCCTGACAGGCACTGAAAAAGAGATCAAAAATCTCCTCTTCCCATAGCTAGGCTGCAACAAAACCCATTCCACAAAGTGATGCTCAGCCTCCAGGAGGAGGGGAGGAGGTGGAAGAGGTTGCAGAGTCAAAGAAGGGGCCACAGCCTCTGTCTGACCACCCTCCGAATCCATTTCTTTCACAGCTCTACAGAACTAAGCCACTTGACAACTATATTTTAAGTGCAGTTCATCATATTCACCACATTTCGCTGTCACTTCTCACATCTTTCCTCTCAGCAACTCTTCACACTCACAGCTTTGGTGAACCCATGGGTCCTTTCCTTTTAGGCTGGAGCATTCAGTCACTGTTGTTTTTCCCTGGTCAGATGAGGTTTCTTTCTTTGTACTTCGTATGTCATCATCTCAATACTCTCACATTTTCAGGGCTTTTTTAACCACTTCCTTGGTTAAACTCTGTGAAGGTTGTCATCCTGTTCTCTTTGCTATTGCTGGCATGGGACACCTCTACCATGTTATGTTGTTTGGAATGGATACCTGAAGAGAGTGATACTGGTACATAACAGACAAACATTCTTCTTGTGTCTCTGAGTTTCCTGGAAACAACCTCCTCAGATGTTCCTTCCTGGTATACATCATTCAACAACAGGCATTTTCAACTGTAAAGTGTATCTTTGATGCTGCATTACAAAAAAACCCTTGCAGCATTTAAGCAAAAGGGTTTTGGCCCCATTCTCTCATCAATGCGTAAGCTGTCTCACTCCAGATTGCAGGAAATGCTTGGTTCCTTTCAATGACCCTGGATGAAGTCCACACAGAGCATGTGGGATCTCTGACCTGCCTCCTGTACCCCTAGGGAAGGCACTTCTCCCGGAGCACAGTCACCCACAGGGAACATTGCCCATGACTCAACCATCGCCACACAAAGCCCAGCACTACTGATGACGCTGACACTGGAGGTGGAGTTGTGCAAAGACACAGGAATGTGCACTGAAACAACGAATGTTTGGTGCCCGTTCCCGCCCTGTGTGTCTGCACCGGAGAGGCACCTTCGCAAACAGTGGAGATGACGCTCATCAGAGAGCGCAGCAGCCAGCCCAGAGCGAAGGGTGTGCTGTCATCACACACTGCCACCCTCCCAGGCAGCTGTAGCTGCATTCACACCAACACTATCCACATCTTTGTGCAGGATGGAGTGGGAAGGGGCACTGTGCGTGCACACAGGCTCTCTGCTGTTCAGTGAGCAGGAGGCTGTGGTCCATCAGAACGAGGAAGACATCTTGCATTGAAGCACTCACCAGGCTTCTCTTCTGCTTGGAGAAATGTGACAAAAACAGCAACCAAAAAAAAGAAGGTAAAAAGCTGAGCTTGACAGATATCAGCACAGGAGAAAAGTTAAACAAATTCAAGTGCCCGGGTAGAGTTGTGGGATGGATCAAGGAAGCCTAGCAGTGTAAAAAGTTTTAAAGGCTGGTTCTGAGTGCCTGATGATCCAGTTGGAAAGGGATGAAACCTGACCTCAAGCTCATAGTTTGAGCTGCATCTGGAGAAAGAACATCTTCTGCCTGCAATGAAGCTATTTGCATTTGCCTGGAAGGGACAGGGCAGAAGTTTACCACTAACTACAAGGATACCTGTTAAATATAAGGTTGTATGATTTGGACCATGCTGTGAAAGCCCTGCTTGATTCTGTCTCTCCTCACACTGCACTTGGAGAGATAGCCACAACCAGAAGTGGGCTGAGTGGGAAAAAAGAAGTTTTGATGCCCACATGATGCCTCATTATGGGCTGTCTAGATGGGAGTGCTGTGCCCAGGCCCCCAGAACAAGGTCAGCAAGAGTGACTAAGGTGAGCAGTTTGCTCTCCTTCTAGAGGGGTGGTGTCTGCAGGCAGACAACCCAGGCTCACCCTCTAGCCTGGCAAAGTGGTTCATTGCCTGGGTCTGAGCAAGTAATTTCATTTGGCACAAAAATGTACTTGGGGCCACTGAATAGCTTCAGAGAGCTCTTCACAGGAATGTTTCAAGCAGACAACGTCTGAGGGCAGTGGCTGACCTGGACACAGGGCATCAAGCTCCAACAGGAGCCTTGGTCTTTGTTCCAAGAGGAGGGGTCCTACACAGCAGTAGAAAAGTAAATAAAAAGTGAAGGGCACTGCTGTGCAAGCTGTCGTCCTCTGGCTCCTGGAGAAAGCCCAGGGCTTTGCCCTATCCCATAGAGAGATCTCCCAACCAAAGAGCAACCAACTGCATCCTAGGTTTTACCTGGAACATGGGAAAACATGTGTTAGTATCCATATTGTGTCTGGGTGCCTTAGTCTAGTCCTGATCATCTTCCCAGCATTTAATTAGAGACAGTATTGAAAACAGCATGCTGTTCTTTGCTGCTGAAATGAACAGGCAGCTGCTGAGCCGTCAGAGATCACTGCACCAGGTCCCCAGGACACTCATAACTCACTCACACCTAATACAAAGCAAGACTGGGGAATCCCATCTGTCTCTGAAGGGATTCTGTCTGCCACACTGGAGAATAAAGACGAAAAGATGGAGGGTGGGGAGAGACAAGATATTCCGTTTTCCTTCAGGGATGTAGAAAAGCAGCGAGTGGAAGGCAGTTCTTCCACAGTCTCTGTCAGCTACCACTGACAAGCAAGTTTGCTGACCTAGTTCAGAGTCCACATATTAGGATGGGAATCGTGCAGCATGAACCATTGAACAAGCTCTTTGAAGGTGTATGTGTGCAGTGAGCCACAGCTATGTGAGCATGGGTGTTCCTCCTGGGACGATGCACACCCTGCCCTTCTGTGTCCCAGGTGCAGCCACTCAGAACTGCAAGTAGGACGCATGTCTTAGGGCTCCACCATTTCAGGGAGCTGCACCATGTGGAGACTCTGCTCCAACAGCCGAATAGGTGGATTCAGCCTTGACAAATCCCCCATCTCACTTGCATGACACATAAAATCCAATGAGCGAATACGCTACCTCAACCAGGGATGTACAAAAACACAGACACTGCCTGCGAGTCACCTGCTATTCCTGATTTTGATGAATCCCCTGATACACGGGTGATATGTTAATGCCGAACCATTTGAAGCAGTGACTGATACCTCCCATCCTCTTTTCTCACCTCTGACTTTAGAGCAGGTGTGTATAACATGCCAGAAAAGGGGGAAATGAAACAAAGCTAATGAACTTGTGTCTCTTCATAGGTAGGAAAAACAAGGTAGTGTTGTCCTCTGCTTTCTCATCGTGACATGTGATGATTATGGATATCTGTATAGAAGCAGCAGTGGCAGGGCAAGGCAGACATGAGTAACCTCATTTGCCTGCCCAGCTCTCAGGTGAGTGTGTTTGATGCCCATTAAAGCATTGGGAAACGTACCAGCCTGTCCCAGGCAAAATTACAGCACCCCCTTTCTCTGTTTTTCTGCAGCATAGGGTCATCAGTCTGACCATGGCAGAGTTTTGCCTCGGGTTGTTCACGTCCAGGCCACTTGGTGCTGGCCAGACCCAGCTTCCTTCTGCTGTGCGGAAAAGCTTATTTCCAAAGTCCCTCAGTATTGACATCCGTTGACCAACTTTGCAAACCCTTTTTTCACAACAGACTCAACTTCACTTCCTGTAGCAGTATTGCACCTTGACCCAGGCTTTTAACTCAGCCACACAGAAGGTACCCTGGTACGAAAGCAAAAATTGTGCCAGAGGCTGTTTATTTTACAAGTTACCCTTACAGCACTTGGAAGTTTTGGATGGATGGAGAATATGCACAGGGATGAGCTTAACACATAGCCTTAAGTTCCTGCTTCCTTTGTGACTTGATGCTGTGAACAAGCATAAGCAAGAAGAGATTTTGGCTTGATGTGTCCTTTTTTTTCAATACCCTGCAAAAGCTTGAGGTCTTTAGCTTGGCCAGGATCCTGTGCTCCACCCAGAAATTTAGGGTGCTTGGAATACAGCAGGGAGATGAAGCTGACATCTTTGCCACATTTAAGAGGAGGCCATGGTTAGGTCTGAATCTGTGCTGTCACCTGGCAGGACCAATGTAAACCACTGTGTGTGCAGTGGCTTCTCTTTCTTCAAAAATAGGTGTGATTCTTTCCAAGAATCAGCGCAAACTAGTAAGCTGTTCAAAACATTGCTCAAAAGTGAGACGTAAGCAGAGCAGTGTTCTTCCTGTACCTCCCACGCAGGTGCGAATTGCATCTAGCTCTCCTATAACTGGAACCATAAACGTACGCTGGAAATTTAGGCTCCTAATGAGAGCAACAGGAACCAGAGAGTCCGTGCTGTAATTTTAGCTCATTGCCTCTATTGAATCACCTCCAACGCAACCAGCGTCACATGTTGCATTAAGGAATGGCAGTGCCACCTGGTCATAGCATAATTTAGTCAACTGAAAATAAAAATCTTGCTATGTAGATGTCATGGGGCACGTGCAGTTACATGCCTAAAGGATGGGTTTTTTTCTGCCTGAAGCTATGCAGGCTTAGAAACATGGAGAGTTTTGAATGCCTGCCATGGATAACTGATTTAAGCTTGCTTTCAGGAAGCTGATGGCAGTAAATTCATTTATGAAAGAAATTATTTTCTCTAAGTACTGAAAACGTGTGCTCTAATGTGAAAACAAGCTGAAAGCCAAAAAATATGCACATTTGTGGGCATGAGAGGTATTTTTCTTCTTCCCTTTTTTTTTCCTCTGTTGATATCTCCACCTTTTAGAGGCTCTTGTGGTAGGAAAACGTGAGGTTTTCCTGGCAGTCAGCAGTGAGAAGCCGGGCATGTTGCCTTGAGATGTGAATCGTGCTTCCAGAGGTACTGGTCAAACTTGTCATCCTGAGGAATATAAAATAGCCCTGACCCGTGTTCAGATGTGCTCGCAGTGATAAAACCAGGCTGCACTGCTCCAGGAACTTGCAGCACTTTCAGACTTGAGAATGACAGTCTCAGAGAAAATTATTCTGTGTTTTAAGAGTGTTTATTTCATGCCCTTATGTATTCAAACTGTTTTTTTGATAGCACAGCTGAGTAGCATGTGACTCATAAATGACTGTTTTAAAGCAGGACTCTAGTTAGCATGTCATCCATGAACCAGGCAACATGTGAATCCACTGGTGAAAGCCAGTGACATGATCTGGTGGGGAAGGAACTGTCAGTCCTGGTGATGGAAGCACTGTAGATTCTGAAAGTGGAGGGATTCTTTGTCGGTTTGGTGTCATTAAGCTAAGAAGAGCCAAAATCCCCCGCTCCCCCCTCATTTACTTACATGTAGTTACTCAAAGCAGTTTGACTAAAACCAGAAAATCTTCCAGTATTATATTCAAGTAACTGGATACTTTTCTTTTAAGCTCTTATTCCAAACTGCTTTATCTTTCTTTTGGAGCAACTGCCTCTTCTGAAGAGACTTCTTTCTCTATACGGCAATTTTTGTCAGAGCTGGACTGACAGGCTTCCCAGCTGCAATATGATTTATTCTTTTGCTAATCACCATCTTCAAAAGTGAAATTTGCTTATATGCAGGAGCTCTGTCTGAGATGGTAAGACAGGAAAGCCCCTGGGTGTCTGAGCAAGGGCACAAGGGTGCTGCTGAGGACAAGGAAGTCCCACCTGAAGTCTCTATGTTAGACATTGCCCAGGTTTCCATGCTGAGTGAGGAATCAGTCAGTGTGGCTGCCACAGTGCTGCTTAGCAGTGCATTAGAGCAGGGTTTAGTTATATAAAGAGTACATGAGCATGGTCAATACCCTCCCTAAATCTGACAGAGCATTTCTGTGTGGGAAAGAGAGCCATCTTTGAGGACCTTAATCTAAGTAACAACACAGGGACAGTGTGGGTTCCTAGAAAGTCTCATTGGAGTGCAAGAGGGACACAGTTAAGTGTATACAGGTAATGGTGTATATAGGTAAATGGTCTTGGGGAAAGAAATGGATGGTGCAGGTACCCGATCCTATGCTCTGTGACACAGGGGAGAGCTGATACAGCAAACAGAACTTTGAAAAGTAATACCAATGCAGTTGCTTCTGGTTGACCAGACACATAACATGAGACCACCAATACCTTCAGCCTTTTCTGAAATTATGGTACATGGACACCTGTCTGGAAAGCTGCAGACCTGATAGCAGTGTCTTAGTCAACTCAAGAGTAGCTGAAGACTGAATAGGTACAGGAGTACGAAGTACACAAATTAGTTGTTGCAGTCATTCCTTACTATTACTGAAGCCCTCCTTCTCCTCTAAACCAAGCAGAAATGAATCCAATTACATCCGATTACAAACCCACCTGCAACTGTCTCTCTCTCCGTGTCCCTCTTTGGTTTTGCACAGACTTTGGCAGTGATTCTTCAGAGTTCAGCTTTTGATCTTCTCTTCTCTCTACAGTTCACACTTGGTTTCCTAAATCTTAAACAAATATGCACCTGAGGCACACCCACAGATCTCAATGCATGTAAATAGCAGAGTGAGCGTTTAAATGATTAAGGATTTTGTGGTTAGCTATTGCATCCTTTAGCATGTCCTAAAGCAAGTAGCACACCTACTGGCCTGCACATGCTGGACTTCATTCTACACGCAGCAGCACTAAAATGCGCTTTTAGAAAATGAAACACTGTGAACTGGTAACACTGGAGTAGAAAATTTTGAAATTTTATTGAGATATTCATGTTTAACATTGTTTAAAAGGTGGATCAGGCTTCACACATTTACCAAGCACTCTTATGTGTGCTGTGCTGTGTTAATTGCTGTTACTTGTGGAACACATCTATTTATACACGCTGCTGCTTTTCTCTTCTTTTTGTGTAAATTCTGACCTTTTTGCAGGAGCAAGGTAACCTTTGATAGCACATTGTAAGACCAGACTTTAATTTCTGTTGCTCTGCTGGTCCAAAACTATTTAAAAAACCCAAAAACCATCTGAACAAAAAAAAATCACGTAGCAATGTAAAAAATTTGGGAAGTACTTGGCATTCAACATACATTTCATTAAATTATGTTAAATTATATTATAAATTTCTTTTTTTGGAGACTTCTGTTTCCACCGTGGGCCTATGAAAAGTGTTTGATGGGCCAGAGGAGCACAGCATAACAGAAGCTGACTCTTGTGGAAGGCTCTTCTGCATTGCTGAAAGGTGAAAATGTGACACACTGTGAACTTGCTCCAAAGATAGTCATCACAGTAACTCGGCAGTGAAAACATATTTTCACTGCAGAGTTCCTCCTGATTTAAATCTGGAAACAGTGGCATTTTTGATGAGCACTAAGTGGCTATAATACAGGTAAAACTTTAATCTTCAAAAGCCTAAAATACAAATTGAAAAAGAGGCTTCAGCCTAGGTACTGAAGAATTAAAGAGACTGTAGAATATTTATAAGATTGCAAGCAGACACTTGAAATTATTTTTATTTGGAGAGTCATAGCCTTGTTTTCATTAAACAATTTCACTTGACGATTGTCACTTGAAATTCAATCTGCTGGAAGTGGTGTGGTGAGTGTGTGTGTGTGTGTGATCTGCTTGGGCATCAAGAACTAGAAGGATCCAGCACAAGAATCAGCATTATTTCTTTTCTCCATGGAAATACTCATGGCCAGGCTGGATGGGGTTTTAAGAACCCTGGTCTAGTGGAAGTGGTTGCTGCCCATGGTGGGGCAGGGTTGACACTAGATGATCTTTAAGGTTCCTTCCAACTCAAACCATTCTATGATTCTGCAATTCTATGATCCCCATGGAAAGTCCAAGACATTTATTTTTTCCTCCATATGTCAGTGTGTGATTTAGTGTTAAGAGAATTTGGGAGAGCTAACAGTAAAACCCGAGTCCAGGGAAGAGATTTTCCACTAAAATGACAAGAAATGTCTCCCACTCTGTAAGGTTCCCCTCCATTCAGGATTTTGCTGGAAGGGACTGCTGACTGAAGGTTTCTATGACTATATCAGTGCTTTCTGGCCATCAACAAAGGCATTCCTGTAGAAGCAGATTATGGTCCCATTGCAGATGCAGTTACCAACTCCAGCATATTTTTATGGCTCTCCAACTTCTTGGGATCACTGGACCAGGTTGCAGTATTCTGTGCAGTCACTAATGGGCCTCTACCTTTCTGGTTCTGGACCAAGGTAGTCTTCACCCAGCATTAAGGCAGGCAGCAGGGGAGCACCTGACCCCATGAGAGCACTGGTGCTCTCCCTGGGGCTGGTCTGTTGTCGGGACCACCAGTCAGCCACAGATCAGCAAGCTTCCAAGGTCCCTCATCAAGTACAGGTGCACAACGTGGATGTGAATGACTACAGGTCACACAATATTTAACTCTGATCATCCTGCCCTCCCTGTCCTGCAGAGCTCTGCTTCCCCTTGAGAAGGGCACCAGGGCAGCATCTTCTCTTGCTCAAACAGAAGCAGCTACAGAGATGCCTGTAGGAAAGATAAGATGCTTACATGGTCTCAAAATTGCATCCATGTTCTCTGTCTCAGCTTTTCTTACTGTTTTCACTTTTCACTCAGTATCTTCAAACTTTCAAAATCTTTTCTGTACCTGGTACTTCCCAATTCTTATATGCCATTTCCTCCACCAAACCACCTCGTAAATGGCTTTATTCCCTTCCAGATGTCTCAGTAAGGTCTACGTTTGCAACCTCTGCTGAGCTGCCTCTTACAGTTGCAAGCACCTCCCCCTGTCTGACACTCAGGGCCTGCTGTGCTGTGGGACCTCCCCAATCAGTTTAAACTGAGAAATTGAGAGAGGGTGGAAACTGCAGGAGATGCAAGAACCAGAGTCTGTTGGGAGCAGGGATGAGTTTTCCCAGGCTGCTCTTGGTCTGCTAGGAAAGCGTGATTTTTGTATCACAACTCTCTCTCTCAGAGACACTGTTCAGAAAAAAAGCCTTGGCCAGTACAGCCAGCAACTGATGGCCAGGACAAAGCAGGGGCTTAAGAGGGTGAAGGTGGGCATGGCAAGTCCCTTGGCAGGTCACAGCAGTCCTCCACATGAAAAGCCACTGCAGAGCCAACTCATGCCTCAAATGAGTTGCTCTGCCTCCATTTCTGGGTTTTTGTTTTCCTGTTTTTAATGCTTCATGCTCTTGTGAGCAATGATCACTGCCATTGCTATATAAATTAGAACTGAACTATTTCTCCTAATTGCTTTCTGCAGGCACATTGAGGCAGAATACCGTGATCTGAGAACACAGACCCTGCAGAGCAGAGCTGTCTGAGGGCTGTAGGCTGGGCCAGGATGTCTCCCTTAGGGAAAAAAAAAGGATTATAGAAGGAGTCACATCTTTAAATGAGAAGTGATGGGGAAGACTGGGAGGGAGAAACCCATAGGTCGAGTAGGTTTTACATGGAACATAAGTCCTGCTCTCCATCCCCACTCCATGAGCAAATTTTAGGGTAGCAGTATTGGCAGTGCCCTTTCCCTCAGCCATCCTCCTTGTCCACTTAGTCACAAAGGGCAAAAGCACATATTCCTCCCCTAAAACGCTCAGAAATCAGGCTGGCATCCTTTCCAGACGTGATGACTCTGGAAGGCAGCACTGGGATTCATTCCTTGCATGAGGCTCTGTTAGGAAATATTTTTGCATTGTATGGAAGAGAGGTTAAGAAGGCACAGCACCAGGTACCACATGAAGGGAGCCTTTGTGTTCTTAACCACCTTTCCTGCTGACACCATGAGACTGGGACTGGGAAACCTGCATGGCTTGCTAGTGAGGGCAGGAGAATTGTGCATCATCTGTCTGAGCATCTTCTCACCCTGCCTTCTGGCTGGCTGGGGGCACATTTTAGGTGTGGGGGATGAGAGCACAAAATCAGTCACTTCTACCACACAGGAACGGGGCAGGAGCCCCTGATATTTCAGGAGGTGGTCAGTTGACAATTTGCAGCCTGCTCTCTCTCAAAGCCATAAACCTCTATTTAATGTATATGTCTGCCCAGGGCCTCCAAAACTGGTGGCCCCCATATCTGGGGTTGATAAAAGGATGAGGAGGCCTGAGATATCCACAGTCTGTGCTCGATGAAGAGTAGGGCCAGCCTGTCCCTAATCTCTCCAAATCCCCATGCAGTGTACTGCCCAGGTGGAAGAGCACAAGTCAGGAGCAGGCCCACTTCTCTTGGCAATGAGTTAATAAGAAACACATTTAGTGTTCCTGTCCTTTCACTAGTGGGTATGTGTGGTACTGATTAAAATTGAGGTTTTGGAACTTACCTGCATAATAAATTTGGGAAAATGTCAACTTTTTTTTTTGAGCTTTCTGAAGAGCTAGTGTTAGAGATAGGGTTTTAAAAGAAGCTCCAAAAAGTATGAACTGCAATAACATCATGTGAACTAACAGTAGAATACATCATTTTAATAGACTGTAGCCTCATGTACCACGTGCCTGCCATATGGCAAAGCAAAGGTAGTTCATAGTGTGGTAAACCTATACACAGAGCAGAATTTCCTTGCTTTGCTGTCTTGGTGAATCCTCTTCCCATGTTATGTCATGATACTTTTTCCACTAGAAAATGAGATGCATTAGGTTGCAAGGAAGGGGCAGAAGATATTTCCTATTTCACCACTGGAACCAGCTCTGCCGTACTCCTATCCTGGAATCAGAAGGTGGGGGTAAAAAATATCAGGGAGAGACTTGAAACCCCTTCTCACACAAACAGTACAATGTGCATTAGGGGGCCCACATTAAAACTGTGTGTCTCCCCCTCTCTGTAGCTGCTGTGGGTGAGAAGCTCTGTCTGTCTTCCAACCCCCTGCCCAGGCCACCACAGGCTGTGTGTCCTGTGGAGCAGCAGCTGCTGCTGCTTCTGACTGAATTCCAGGACCTGAACAGGACAGCCTGTTTGGGTGGCCCTGTGAACCCATCTGGAAGTGTTGGCAAATGCACAACTAACCTTGTGCCTCAAAAAATGCAGAATTTTGAGTAAGCCTCCAAGCTTGTCAATGTTGAATTGTTTCTGGCTATGGAACTATAATGTCTTGCCTTAGAGTGGGTAGGAAACGATTAAAGAGTCTCTTGGCACTAATTCTCCAGGGAGTTTCTAGCCCTCAGTTCTTGTAGGAAGGCTGACAATGTGGGAGGTGTCATAAGCACATGCACCACTGTGGTGCTGAGCTGAAATTGGAAGTTGCAGACCAGGGTGCCCACAAGGGATAGCAGAAAAGCATCTTTGGTCATTTTTCTTGAGAGGCTTTTTTTTCTTTCTCTTGAGAGCCGACAGCATGAAGTATTTTTCCTTCTTGTTCTCGCTGTCCTTCACCTAAGCAGCAATTCTTAACACACTAAACACACATCTCAGATGCACTTGGAGTACGGACAAGAAACCCTACATACCAGACAATGGAAGGGATGAAGCCAATATATTATATGGCTTTTAGGCGCCTATTTCACAGCTTTCCTGGAGTCAGACTCATGGTTTGGGAAATTACAAGAATGGCAATATTGAAGTCTTTAATTAAATGCAGAGTTGGAAAGTGTTAGCAGCTGCCACCAAAATGTGTGCTGTGGGCAGAGCGGGACAGGGTATTCCTGGGAAAAAAAAAAGGAGAGGGCTGGAGTGGGGCAGAAATCTTTCCCACGCTTGGATCCGCGAAGGTAAAAGTAGCAGATAAGGATATCTGCCAGGGATCCATCAGACAGCAACGAGCTAAGAAAAAAGCCTTGTCGCCACATCGTGGCCAAGCGAGGCCACTCCTTTCTGGCGTGGGTAAAACGGCCTCCTGCCTCTCTTTCTGAGCAGGAACACGGGGAAAGCTGGGCACACGTGTAAAGGCAAGCTGCAGGGAACGACCTACCAAAACGCTTGCGAAGTATGAAAGGGGCACCGCAACCCCAGCTGCGTGCGGCGAGGCGCGGGGGGAGCGGAGATGCGCTGCGCGGCTCCGGCGCTCCCTCTGCCGCCGGCTCTGCCGCCCGCGCAGCCCCGGCCGCTCCGGGCGGGACTTGCCCCGTCCTGCTGCGCTCGGAACGGGAGCCGCCGGGGCAGGGGCTGGGCAAAACGCGCGTTTATCGGGCATGGTGCCTTCTGTTTTTAGAGCTGCGCTGTCCCTAGGATGTAGTGATACTCGTCTGTACAGCCTGTCCTCCAGCACATGGCTGTGGGGTGAGGCACAGGAATCATGAATAGAATCAGAGGATCAGTTAGGCTGGGAAAGACTCTTAAGATAAGTCCAGTCGTTATCCCACCACTGCCAAGTCCACCACTAAACCATGTGCCCAAGTGTCACATCTGTATGTCTTTTGCAGACTTCCAGGGTTGGTGCTTCCACCACTTCCCTGAGCAGGCTGTTCCAATGCCTAACCACCCTTTCAGTGAAGAAATCTTTCCTACCACCCAATATAAACCTCCCCAGCACAACTTGAGGCCATTTCCTCTTGTCTTGTTGCATGTTACTTGTGAGAAGAGATTGATCCCCACCTCGCTAAAACCTTTTATGTACTTATAGAGAACAATAAGGTGACCTCCTTTTCTCCAGGCTAAACACCCCCAGCTCCCTCAGCTGCTCCTCACAGGACTTGTGCTCCAGACCCTTCCCCAGCTCCGCCGCCCTTCTCTGGACTCACTCCAGCACCTCAGTGTCTTTCTTGCAGTGAGGGGCCCAGAACTGGACACAGCACTCGAGGTGTGGCCTCACCAGTGCTGAGTACAGGGGGACAATCCCTGCCCTGGTCCTGCTGGCCACACTAGTGCTGATCCAGGCCAGGATGCCACTGGCCTTCTTGAACACATGGGCACACCCTGGATCATGTTCAGATGCTGTCAGCCGGGGGTCAGGAAGACAGTCAAAGTGACTGTACACAGTCACTGGTGCAGCAGTGTGCACTGCAAGCTCACTGAGCCCTCACTTTAGCTCTTGCCCTGATTAGAAGCGCTGCTCTTAGGGATCATCCCCTCCTGTACCAGCAGACTGTGTTGCATGCCTGTTTGCCCTGTGTCTTGCAGTGAATGAATGGGGTAGTGCACCACCAGAAAATGCAGCCAGGCTTAGTTCTCAGGCCTGACATTCAGCTACAGAGATGAAGGTAATGGTAAAAGTGAATTTCACAAGATTGGATAGCTCAATCTACTGACCAAGCTGAGCAGCAGCCTGGAGTTGAGTGAGTGGGTTAAAATCTGAAACTTCTTCCCATGAAACTGAAATGACAAAAGACTGCTCCCAAGGCCAAAAGCTCTGCTGTGTGGCAGGTGACAGGTGACAGGACTGGTCCCTGCCAGGCGGCGGGGAGCAGCTGCACTGCACAGCATGGTGTGGTTGCAGCACACACATAGATAGAGGGCTATCTAATGCAATCACGAGCTGCACAGAGGCACCCACTGCTCCTTCCCAAAGGGCAAGGGGACTGGAAGGCAGCTGGGGGAGATTTTAGCCTGTAGCGTCTGTATGAGGTGTTGGAATAACACAAATGAAGGTTCTTGCTGTGAGACCAGAAAAGATGGTGAGTTAAAAGATATTTCTGGCATCTAATTTTCATTTCAATGCAAAGAAAAGGAAAAAGAAGGAAGAAAAGCAAGGTTTTTAGATGAGCCTGTCATTACCAGGCAGTTCAATGTTATGCTGAAAGAACACGGCTAGTTTGAGGACTGTCCATGGATCACAGCAGTGGATCACTGGACTGGATCACAGCAGAGCGAGGATGCAGCAGCAAGTTCTATTGACGACCCCGTGGGATCTCTGTACCTAGGTATGTATAGCTGTCAGAGACTGAAAATAGTTAATGCCTCAAAAATTGAAAGTTTTGTTCATGACAAGGAAGCTGCAACCGAAGAAGCCTCTCTGAAGACTGGGACTTTGAAATGAAAGTCAAACTGCTGATTTGATAAAGGGAAACCTATTGTTCAATCATCTCAGACTGAAGGAAAGGTATGCATCCACAAAAAGATGCCACCAGCTGCAACTATCCCCGGCTGCGTTTGGAGTGGGGGGGAGAGCACAGCTCACAGAAGCCAGGTTTACACAGACTCCCCCCCAACCGAGGGGGGAGGAGGAGGTTTTGGGTGCATGGTGTAACCTCTGGTGAGAGGCAATAAACACCCATCCATCGTTACACAAAGTGGCCCAGCTGTGGAACCCCCAACCCCACAGGGCACATCCACGGGACTTTCACGTGAGAGGCTTGGCCCCACAGACCTGCAAGTGATGCAACAGACCCAGAGTCTGCCGTGAGAGACTGCGTCCCCCACCTCCAGGGGGACATGCCCGGACATGCCTACCGAGCCTGAGCATATAAACCCATCGGACCCTGTGCCTTTTGGGGGGACTTTCACCACCAAGAAGACCAGCTGGAGAGGATCAACGGAACATCTTGGGACCAACGGAGTGGTGATATTTTCCTTATTCTGTCCCTGTCACTCTTTCTGTCCCCCCCATCTATTTTCTACTTCTTTCATTCTGTCTCTCTTTCTCTCTCTCTCTCTCTCTCTCATATTTACCATCAAATAAAACCTTTACTATTGTCACTGGCATATGGTCTTGTTTGCACCTTAATTCAGGCAGAGGAATTTCTAAGAACCTTAAAACTGGATCATAACAATAGCCCAGGGTGTAAGACCCACAGAAAGCTTCACAAAGTGCTTGTATCAGGGCTCTGACTTGCCCAAAACCTTTGGACCACTAGCATGGTCAAAGAGGCTAGGTCATTCCTGATTTACTAACTTTACTCCTATTCTTGGAATAAGGCCTTTACACCAAGATTTTGTGCAACTCTTACAGACACACCCTCCTTTTTTCCTTTCCCCATACCTTCTTTTAGCACTATGAGACCATTAGCTGTGTGATTCCCCACTGTTGCACTGAAGCAGCTCCTTTGAGCAAATGCAGTTCTCAGAAACCTCACAGCCGGATCGTGAAAGGTGGCTGAAGGCAAACAGACAGCCAGAAATGTGGCTGCCCACAAAATCCCAGTTTCCATTGCTCATACTTGGAAGTAGCTTAAGATGATATCTGTGGTCACCAAAACCATCCAGGCCCAGCTCCTTTTCCCTGTGGCTTGTCTGTCATCATCATCATGCACGTATGCTGTGGCATGTTATTTGAGGGCAACATTTATCCATTGCTCTCCTGGTACAATGAATCGTTCTTCTGGTTATGTGACTTCATTAAAAAAAAAAAAAGAAAAAAGAAGAAGGCTCACTTCCCAGAATCCCAACACTAAAAGGTCAGTTTCTCCTTGGAATATAAGTGTTGAATGGAGGAGAAAGAGTCTGTTGGCTTAGCACTGAGACACTAAGGCTTCTTACCTAACCCACCAATGAGCCCAGTGTAAGAGGGATGTCTGTTGCCAGCACATCTCCAATATGTAGCTCTGTGATTTCTCCCTTTTTCTTTGTTAGCAGTTGCCAGGCAGCTTCCACTCTGAGTTAGTGATTTGTGCACTGTGGGAGTGTGCAGACATGGATTATCTTGAGCTAAGTTTGGTAAGGCAAGAGGGAAGGCTTAGCAGATTAATAAATTGTCTTTCTGGCTTCCTCAAATGTAATAGTGAAGATATTATCTGCTAAGGAAATAGGAAGAAATCCCTCCTCCTATGTGCTTGGAATCTCTATTATTATATTTCAGGAAAATAATTAGTGGAAGAAAACTGGGAGTCACATGCAGAAGAGGAACAAGACAATTTCCAGATAGAAATGTTCATCCCAGCACCAGATAGTTATGTTTGCTATACCATGGTACAGAAAGCACACATATAATAAAAGCAGATTGCAGTCAGACTACTGACCAAAGGCATAGGACTCCTGAAATGAATGGCTGTGTCTGAAATCCTGTGTGTGCTCAAGGCTAAATGACCTCTTGTAGACTTGACATGAACACCAACTACCTCTGTCCTGGTAGATGGCCCCCATTCCCTGTGAGGTAAAAGGGAGCTATTCAACCTGCTTGTCTGTAATGCTAGTGAAGATATTTTTATCCTGCCTAGACACAAAGCAACATTTGTTCTATGCTGACAGTTACAGAGTAAAACCTTGGTGTTTTTCTGCTATGCCAGGTGGCATGTGGATTGTTATGTGCCTTCCTGAAGCAAAGACATCAGAAAACTCATCTCTCTATTGTTAATTACCGAAGAGAGAAACTGCAATTTGAAGTGGGCTTTATTTTCCACACAATTTCTGGTGTTGTTCCTCAACAGAAATAAAGGAGATGGCCCAAAGGCAGGCTCCACCCGAGACACTCAGACACTGAGCAGATGCTGCCTGAGCCGATGGCTGGCTCACGGCTGCAGGGCATGGCTGGCTGGGCTCCGTGCATCGTGGTGCTGGCCAGCACAGGGGCTGGTGCTGCTGGGGTCAGGGACTAAGCCTTCTCCTGCTTGGATAAGTATTAAAGAAAACAGTAAAAATGAAGATAGAATATATTTCTTAGGGTAAATCTTGAAAGAAAAGCAGGGCAGAGTTTTTAAAAAATGGCTGCCTGATTTCGTGTTCCTAAAACCCTATCTAAACTTTAAAACCTCTGGAGTCTGGTAAGAGGCAGATCTCCTGTGTGACATCCCCAGATGTTCTACAGCTATTCATAGGCTTATTTTCTAACCAAAGGCATTGATTTCAAACAAGAGAGTATACACTTCCTGGGGCCTCAGAACACCCTGCAGAGGCCCCAGAGCGAGGCTGCTCTGCTGGGCGTGTGCTGATTGTCTGCACCTGGCCAAGTTGTTTTGGGTTAGCTGCACCGCCTCGATAGGGGTGATAATCTGGCAGTCCAAGGACACTCTTCACATGTGCCTGTATCTCCTCAGGCTGTATCTCCTCCGGAAACCATGATCCTGCTTGTGGAGGCCCCAGATAGCCTCCCCATGGAGCAGCTGTTGGGAAGTGAAGAGTGTAATATCAGAGTTTCTAACTGTCCAAGACAATGTTTTTTATCTTCCTAACAACTGTGAGTTTGGATGGGCTTTGGACCTTCCACACCATTTTTCCACAGGTGGAATGGTCTCTGGTCTCATTTTCCATCTCACTATAGTGGGCTGCAGAACTGCCTGGGCTCACTCTTAGGCTTAGCCAGGGCTGGAGTGTCTATTCAACCTCCTGCTCCTTCAGCACCTCCAGCTTTTCCAGCCCCAGTGGAGCATTAGGACCAGACCAAATGGCAGACCCTCTGGCTGGGATATCATGGAGAACAGGACCTCACACCAGCTTCCCACAGCCTGTGCCTACTGCTGGTGACCTGTGTTCACCATGGTTTAAAGCACATCCCTTTCTTGCATGAGACAGTTAAGCTGTAAATCTTCTGGCTTACAGTTTAATTCTTCAGGACCTTGCATTAGTGCCAACAGATACACAGATTTAGGAAGGCACTTCAGATTTTTGAAGGCACCTCTGTTTTTCACTTTGCAGCTCAAGAGTTGCACAGATCTATACAAAAAACAGCTAACCCTCAGTTTTCCATTACCTCGCTGAGTCCCCTCAGTTAGGTGTAAGCCCAGAGCTTGTCTTCCTCAATTTTGGTGGATCACATTGCTATGTCATGCATCCTTACTTCACTGGGATATTCTGCCTGTTTGACCTTTTTACTCAAAGCTGGGAATCTTTTCTGTGTCACTTTACATTTCCACTTTCCAGCAACTTTTCTTATGTCTTTTTTTTTTTTTTTGGTGGTTAGAAACATTTTGTCTTCAGCCTTCTAACTGGAAATAGGAAAAAAATGGATTTCCTTGAGGAAGGAACACCTGTTGCTGAGACAGGTCTTATCCAGGTAGATCACTGCTCTCATTTACCCATCTGTGATTTTCTCTAGTCTAGTTCTTTTTAAGTTTCAGCATAAGTTTCAAAATAAAAGCAATTCAAAGAACCTCTCATTCCAAGGTATCGATCAGAAGACATCTATTTTTTCCCCTGCTATCCTTCCCCTCTCACACCTCATTTTCTTGTCTTCCACTCTCCCTAATATACACAGCAAATACATTAGGGCCAATCTCAGACAGCAATGGCATAGGGAGGTAGATGGAAAAGACACTACATTTGCCAAAATCTGGAAAGAATGAAGGAGTTTCATTCTCAGAAGTGATTTGATGACAAGAGTCCATGCTACAAAGAGAAGCTCTATGAGTGAGGGCAGTGAGCTGCGCAGACAGACCGTTCAGCAAAAACCTATGTAGAGATACAGGATCACAAAGAGTAAGCTAGGAAGCACTTGGTGTTAAGAGAAAATTAAGCAACTATCAGGAGATATTTTGCAGATGAGATGTGAATATACTAGGAAAAAATGGGGGACTTGGCTGAAACATGGCAGAACAGTGAGAAGGGACATGTTCTAAAGGAGTTTGTAGGTGAACATCTTGCTCACAGGAGCTGGGGAGGACAGGGGATGGTGCAACCTGTTCAACAGATTGATTGAAGATTAGGATTTATGTGGAGGGAAAATAAATTCAGAAGTCACAGCAGGGTTCAAACTAGCACAAGTGTGTGTGCATGTGTGCATGTGTGTGTGTGTGCATGTATTGGAAAAAGCAATAACTGGACAGTGATACTGCATAATTTGTGTGAAATAACCACCCACCACAACTGAGATGGTGCATTTGGACTAAGATTACATGGTCAACTAATAACAGCATCCAAAAAGCACATATGCTGTTTAGTACTGTAGACAGTGAAAAACCAAAAGAAAAAACTTTGCCCTATTTTAAAAGGTCAGCATATAGGCAGTGTGCCTTTGCTAGGGGAGCGTCTAAAAAATCTTTCTCCTTCAGACTATTAGGGCAAAGTCTCCAGGGAATTCTGTGGAATTTGTACAGAACTACAGTCACCAGTGCTACTGAGAGGATATTAGTGAAATGAATTTTTGCAGATGTGGTATCTTTGTCCATCATTTAGTAAAAAATGTATTTTTTTCCAGTTTTAGTTAGTAAAAGGAAATCAATGAGGGGAGAGGGGTGGGTGTAAGACCACGTCACCACAACTGAGATATTCATGAATATAGTCTCTTGAATATTTATTGTAATTTCAAAAGGAAAAAAAAAAACAAACAAAAAACTTTCAGCAAAAAAAATTAAACAAACAAAATCCACTTGGTATACAGAAGTCACATACAAACAGAATATCCAATGGAATACACACGGTCTCTACGTCCGCACAGAATTAAAACTCTCCATGTGGATAACACTTGTACTGAACATTCAGACAAGAGCTTCCATGGATGTATGGAGAAGATTCACAAAATTTATCACCCAGCAGCATTTTAGCTAAGAAACTTTTAAAACCACAGTAGCTATATTGCAGTAAGAGTCGGGGGAGAAGGCACAGACTGAGTCTCACCCCCTCACAAAGGTATCCTAAACATGTACTTCAATTTTCTTCAAGAACAGTTCAGCAAACAAGTTAGTTTGAGGGAACCAGAACAGCTACATATTATCAAGGTAAGGATTTATCTTTGTGCATGTAATAACACGTCTATGAGGAATTATAAAAAAGCTAGGTAAAATTATCTGCCAGCCCTTGAACTGTCAGGTCACTTAACAACAAAAAGTTTAGCGAGTCCTGTAGCAGGCTGTATAACTCCATTTTAGTGGTACCTCATGTTATGACTCTTACTTTGTTGCTCAGCAACAATGATGCCAAGAATTTCCTTTTTATATTAAGCAATCCCCAATTTCTATCTGCATACATTTTTATTTCACTCTGGTCTGTATAATTTTGCAGAAGTTTTAACGGCATTAGGTACAAAAAAAGGGTTTTTTAAGGACTTTTCAGGTCATTGCAAGTACTGTCCTGTGCTACTCAATGCAATTTGGCTACTTTGCTTTCTCAGAGAATGTATTTGATGACATTGGAAAGGAAACCCACAATACCGGTTTCCAGTAGGCCTTAGAATTTCATTCTTTTCCAGATCAAGCAAATTAAAAAAACATAAAACAAAGCAACAAACAACCATACCTAAATCAACCTTGTACATTGTCACAAAAATGCGTCAGATCAAACTAAAAATCCAGTTATGTACCTTCTAGGGTGGTACTAATGGGTAAACATTTTTAGGAAAATTGTGTGGCAAAACCAATCCCTCCCCATGGCCCAGACTCAGTGGCCTGTCTCTATTTAGCAAATTCCCAATGCAGATGACACATGCCTTTGAAACCAGAGACATAGCAAGAATTAACAGAATGAGCTTCTCTGCAGACTCTGCAGGCACAGCTGGGAACCCATGGCAGATCAGTGATTCAGGATTTAAGGTCCCAAATGTACCCAAACGTGTTGCTAAGTACCGATGGCCTTGCTCATGTTCTTAGAGAACCACTGGAATTATGCAAGGAAGCAGGGAAAAATAAATTATTGAATGTCTCCTTTTAATTTCAAGGTTAGATTCGGGCCTGCATTTTGTTTCCATTTGTACCTCAGCTTTACTCCTAATAGTGGAATTGTTGAACTTTGAAGGCCACGTAACAGCAGAGTGAAGAATGTCAGTATCTTTCAGGATGTATCTTCCATCTTTAGGATCTAGAGAATTTAAGAAACTTAATTGTCAAAAGTGACTAATTAAGATCACCTTCCACTCTGCTGTGCTGCTGAGTGTGACCTTCAAGCAGTTACCAAACATGTTAAACCAGGGCACCAACTGAAGTTTGGCAAGTCATCTGCAAGCATATTGGGTATCCCCATTTAATATCTCAGCTAAGTATTATGAGTTAACTGTATCAGATTAAAGAAAACATGCCCACATGATATTTTGCAATACAGGCAGACAGAGAATGTAACTGACTCTTTAAGAATAAATAACTAACTCACCATAAATGCTGAGCTCTTAGAGGTTCTTTTAATGCTTCTACAGAATATGCTTTAAAAAATGCAGGCAGAGAGTTTAGAAATGGTTTTTCTGACTGAAGGTGCTGTCCCACTACTGTTGGTGTAACATGACAATTTCCTAAAAAGGACACTCAGAACTCTAAAAGTAAAATTGACATGCACTTGCAGTAAACATACAAATATCTTTAACCATAGTCTCATATATGAAAAATAGTTTAAGTTACTTAAGAATATTCTTACACTACACTGGTAAAGTGTTTACTATATAATTTTTCTACAAGACGTGTACATTTACCAGAAATCTTAAGCCACACAGGCATCATCAACAGCTTATCACACATACATGATGCTTCTCCCTTTCACACAAGTTTATATACACTGAGTAAATAATTAAATATTGCACTTATTGGCCCATGATTCCTCAGTCTTGAGGTATTCAAAAATAGAAAAAGTATCTATTTTATAACATTTTTTTCATGCAACATGTAAGACATTTGAAATCCACGAACACTAGTATATAGGTTACACATTGTGACAGTCCAACTGAGTCACAACACATCTGACACTACTGACAAAATACCAAACAGGAGTTACAGCACAAACATTTCATATATCACTAGTTGCAGGTACATGTCAGAATTACTCGAGGAAATCTATCACCAGAAGTGGTAAAAAATCTCTTATCTTTCATTTTTGTCTGTTATAGGTGAACATGAAGTTATGAGAAAATTAGGACTTTTGCTTCCCCCACAGATCAGATACCAAGTACCTTCAAGTACCTTATTGTACAAATGACAAGCCATCTACCTCTGCTGGAACCATGGAAAATAAACTATGGTCTTCAAATGTAACACATTTGATTTCCAGTGGTAATAACAATTTAAGGATAAATTTGGGAAAGGTGGCACCGCATATGAACAAGTAACAGTTGGAAATGAATGAGTATCAAAGATGTACTACTGTGTATATGTGCATATAATATGTGTGTAATCACAAATTCTGCTTCACTGAACATCCATGGATAAACAAAAGGAAAAAAAAAAGAAAGGCTAATTTGCAAAGGTGAACTACATTCACCCCTAAATAAAACTGGTAGAGTTCATTCAAATAATTGAAATGAGTTGAGTTTTTAAATGAGACTTGACAAGTGATCAACGTTGGAGAATCTGGAGTCAGAATGTATGGATTAATGGCGCAAATCAACACAACTTATTCTCCATTGCATTGAGTGAAGATATGTTGCTTTACACCCCCTGATGGTTTATCTAAAAGGCTTCAAACTCATGGTCTCACATTGCTAAATCTCTCAAGCTAAAGAAGAGTTAGGCTTGTACATTGTGAGTCTGTATGAAACAGGCCAAGGAGGAGTCATTCTGTCATCAGAACTGAAATTTAGTTGATGCCTGTAAAAATGTAAATAAAAAAACTTACTTCTCAAAAAACAAATAAAGAAAAGAGTAGCTGGGAGGGGTGAAGTTTGGAAGGGGGTTTCTCTTGGAATGCAATTGCAACATCATTTGTCTGCTCCAAAGAAACAAATGCATAACCACCAAATGTAGCATTTTTGCGACATTTTTTTTTTCCTAAAAATCGCAAACTCAAAGCATTCTCAAAGTTAGGATCAAACTCCAGCAAATTTTGCACATACTGAAATAGCACTTCATTTCTAAAATAAAGAAGGTGCAGGTGGTACAGCTGAATATACAGAGCTGAGCAGACTGGGAAGAAAACTTAATCTTTCAGACTGGTGCTCTGGAAAAGGCCACATAGATGTAGTTGCTCAGGTGATTTCTCTAGGCATTAAGAATAAGCACAAAGGAACAAACAGTTCCAGGTAACAGTCACTTACACAGCTGTTCAAAGAGAAAGAGTATTTTTTGACAGAAAATTAGGCTAGTTCACATGTATTTAAAACACCAAATGAACAAGTCTAAATAAACTAACCACCACCACCAAAAATAACAGATACAGTATTAAGTCAGTTGCACTTGTAACTTGTGAACATGAACTCTTAAAAGAATCAAAAACATGCATCTGAAGGTTCAACCCAGCAGGGCTGGCTAGCTGTTCAGCAGGTTGGTGCCAGAGACACCACAGGAACCAGTCAATCCCATGTTCCTGGGTGCTCCCAAGGGATTTTCTGACCAGTAGCTTGAAGGTGCAGCAAGCAACACATTGTCAGAGCATGATAAGGCTGCTGCATTGCCCATGCACAGGATTAGCCTGCTGCTATAAGCTTTAGTCTAGATCATAACTTGGAAAATGGATTGTGTAGTATTAGTTCAGCTTCAGCTGGCACTATGGAACTCAGGACCCTCTGCCCAAAGGCATCTCATCTCTCAGAAATTTAACATGCTCTGTGTATCAACTGCTGTATCTCACCAAGTGGATAAACCTCAGCTGAAGGGAGTATCTATGTCTGGACCAATGATTTCCTGTGATATTCAGTCCTATTTCCATGCTGAAAGTGACAATAAATTAGTGCAAGGTGTGCAAGAACTTTTTAACCAAGATTTGAGATGAGGCTGAAAGTAGTTTCATTTCTGTTATCTGAGTTTTCATCTGAGTCCTCCCCTCTTCCATCAAGAAATTTGGTGCTTTGTAGCCTGGTACTTGCTCCAGATGGAATTGTGCCACACCACTGGATAGATCAGGGATATAACCAAAACTTGCTTGTGTCCTCCAGTAACTCATAATCAGTGACTACTGGATATATGCGAAGAACAAGGCATTGATTGTTTAAATTTACGCCCTTGATCAAGTTGTGATAGGTTCTTCAAATATGTTCAGCCTACTTCAATTTAAGAAAACTGCAGTTCTATCATGTAAGTCAAAAGGAGCTGAACCAGATTGACACAGGCTGCTTTTGGATATTCTACCCCATAGGAGGCCAAGGCATAATTTTAGATAGAATGAAAATTCTAATACTGCTAATCCCCTCAGAATTTTTGGAATATTTGGGGAAAGCATAGTAAGTTACTTCTCAAAAGCTTTTCTGTCTTTACTGTTTCTCCAAAAAGTCAAGTACTAGTTGAGAGGGTACTGAGATCATTATGCTCATGATCTGAATGTGACCAAATTTTATAGCAGAAAACTCAACAATGCTGTGAAGCATGTGGCTGCAAAAGCCAATCTGTGATCGTAACTCAAAGCCTACTTTTCCAACAGTAGGTAACCCAGATTGAAAAGAAAAGGTCTGCTTGAACTTCCACATATTTTCAATTTCAGAGGAAGTCATGATAGGATAAACTAGGTTTGATGGGACCACAGCAGGTCATCCTTTCCAACCTTCTACTCAAAACAGTGTCAACTGAGAGGGCTGAGTGGTTTTAGACAGTCTGATCTTGAAAAACTCCAAGTATTTTATTTGAACATTTTAAAAATTTATCTAATTCTGAACTCCATGACAATGTCTGGGTGTTAGTACAAAGTTTCTAGGAGATTTTAAATATTGACACGTTTTGCTGCTGTACTTCACATGAGCTTTTTCCTTTTAACACATTTTTGGCATTCTAAGGAACAACATTACTCTGATAGCTGCTTCCTCCAGCCACCCCATCTCATGCAGAGGGCCAAATATGTGCGGAGGCCTGGCAGGTTAGTTGCCTCAGAAACATGAAGCAGGGGTTCTCCTTCTTAGATTTTGCTGTTACTCTTCTGCCGAGACTCCTGATGCAAAATGAAAAGCAATTAATTAATCCGATTTATGTAAAGAACTGTATCTACCACGCAATTTGTTTAAAAAGATATATGCTAATAATATATTTCTACCACTGATTAAAGTCTAAATGGTCGTAACCAGGCAGGGAGGGTCTTAAATTCATTGCAATAGAATACAAGCAAAGTGTGGCTGCAGCAAAGGACATCTTGAAGCCTTTTTTCCTTGTTGCATTGTGCACAGCAGATGACCATTTCACATCAAGCATCTCAGAGCAAAGCTGGAAGAATACCTGCATGTCTAGCCAAGCTGCATGATTCAGGATATGCCCAAGATCATTGACAACGTGATTATGTCTCTCCTCTCCTTGCTTGAGATGGTTCAGACTAATAATACAACCTAAAGTTTGTCTAAAGAACTTGAGAGCTGAAGCTGAATTCTGCCTCAAGGCTTTCCTGCTCCTTTTTCTTGAGCGGGAATCACTGACATAACAAGAAAAACATGGAAAACTGCGCACCAACCATCTCAAATGAAGCTTGCTTTGTATTGCTTCTGTTTTTTCAAATCAGCTGGTACCTAGTGGGTGAAAAGGTACTAATGAAAGTCTCTCAGCACAGTTAGCAACATGCTGTCTTAAACTGGGGAGGGAAAAGGAGCACCCTGGGGAGAGACAGGATCATGGTTTGGACAGCATGTACCTGTTCCATCTGGCTGCTCATCTGCTCTAAAGAGGAGGGTGCTTTCTCTTCATGGAGGTAAATCAGTCTCCATGTCAACTAGGGAAAGAAGTGCTTAAATAAGCTAGCTAACAGGACAGACATGGTTTAAAAACCCAGACTGAAGAAAGAACACTTATTCATTTAAGTTAGGCAGCCCAGGTAGAACCCTCCTGGCATATCCATTTTACATGTGTCTATATGCCTTGCTTGGAAGTAATTTTTACTGTGTCGAAGTGTATGTAGATTATTTAATCAGTTTTTTAAAAGTGGCCATTTTCTCTTAGTGTGTATCAGGAGTTACATCAAAAAACATAAACTGTACAGAAGGATTTCTTGGCAGTTGTGAGTCGTTCAGTGTACTACGTGTTGCTTCCTTTTTTTTATTTTTCAGATTTTTCCCACTGCTGACAGTTTAAAAAATGTCAGCCTTGTCTTAAATTCTGTCTAACTGAAAAAAATAAAAATCAGTGCTTGTTCAATTATGCTGTTTAGTTAAAAAAGGTCACTGTGATGCAAGTAAAGCAGTTGTATAAAGTACTTCAGGGCACAGATGTAAGAAACTTCCACCAATTACTAGAGCAGTAAAAACTGTGAAATATAACTATTTTAACACTTTATCATAAAAGAACTCGTGTACTTTATTCTGCTGTATTCGCAGCCTTCTGCTGATCTTTTGAATGTATTCAGCCTAAGATTAGAAATGTTGACAATTTTTTATTAACTCTTAAAAGTTTTAAAAATCCCAATTCTCTTGCCAAAATAAATGGGAAAAAAATGAGATCAAACTTCAGTTCACTGATGCCACCAGCACTTCTGCAATAGGTCTGAGTAAAGTACAGACATTTGTAGCCAGTGTGGTGTTAGTTCTCTCAGTGACTGAACGGGAGATGAAACTCCTGAAAACTGAAGCGTGCAGGTTTGACAGCAACACGACAAGGCAGTTTTTGGATATGAACAACCAAGCACAATGGATTTGGCTCCATCAGACATAATATAAAACTGTTTAATGTCTCATGCAGGCAGAAATGGAAAGAGCTAACCAGCCTTCTACTATAGGGGTAGGTAAGACCTCCATAATGATGGAATGAGAAATTAAGTCCAGTTTCAGAAAATTATTAGATAGACATGCAGCTCCTATGTAAAAGTAAATATACTAGCTATCCAAACAGGATGAGGTACCTAATATCTCTGAGAGTCTGGACTGAATATCCACATCCAGCTTGAAATTCACAGGGAATTTTGGTGGTTTTGGGCCCAGGATCTAACTTCTTTTTAATTTCTGCAGTTTTTAGTCAGGCAGGATGTGTAACATAATGAGTGTAGATTTGCCAAGGCAATGTGCTCCAGGAAGTGTCCCTTGTACAAGTGATCTGGACAGAATGAGGGATTGGCTCACTACGGGAATACTTCTAAATTCATTTTCAGTCAGGAAAATGTACAAGTAGCATCAGGAAGCTTACTCAAAACACCCTGACCATTACCCTAAAGATTCAACTACATAACTTGAAACTGATGAAGCGAGAGACAATTCTAGGCAAATGTGGTTTGAGGACATGGCACCAGCTGAAGTGTGATGTAAAACAGTAAAAAGAAAAGAGAAATTAATATACAGCCTGCATGCAAAAGCCAGATTCTAAAATACGCATCATCCTTTCAGACTAAAAACTGCTCCATCCCCATATGCATATTCAAACATCTGATGATGTTCTCACAAATAAATTAATAAGACAGTATAAATAAAGGCATATAGACCATTCATATATACTCTGTTGGCAACAGAACACACTGGAGCTGCCTTTGCTGATAGCTGCATTAGCAGCTGCAGTTGGGCTGCTGTGGAGGAGGGGTGTCCTTTAGCTGTGTGTTCTGGTTGCTGGCAGCAATGGTGGGATTCGTCTCCAGACTTTCTGACATTTTGTCACAGATGATATCCACAAGTCGCTCAAACGTCTGCTTGACATTAATGTTTTCCTTGGCACTTGTTTCAAAAAATTCAAATCCTAAGAAAATAAACAACATGTTTATGTTCTATGCATATTTCGGCATCTCCAATAAATACACAAACTTCTCTTGACCAAGAGACACTCGGAAATGAAACATGTGAGAGCACACATATGAAAGAAGAGCAGTTAAAATTGTAATACAATCAGAGTAAGTACGCTAGTGCTACTGGCTTTATACAAAGCCGGATGAAGTCAGGACTGCTCCAAATGTATTCCCTTAGAAAAAGTCTACTTTAAAACAGTTTAACCTAAAAATTGATACTTGTTTGAGAGTATTATTTTAGAAATGCCCTATACATAAATTGCAATTGGGAATGAGTAATCTGCTGCTCCATCTCTAAGCATTACATTCCTCTGAGCATTATTCATTTGGAAACAGCCATTTCCATTGTGTTATTAAGGTGGTGCCAAAATACAAAATAACGCTTGGAAAAGTATAGGTAAAAAAACAAGCAAAACAAGTAAAGATGTTTGCAATGTGATATTTACGAAAGTTAGATGTGAATCCATGGGACCAAAGGGATTTCCAGCTCCACAAACCATACTAATAAAAAGATACAGAAATGCACATAAGGAAGAAAACAATTAATTTATACAGAAGGATTTTTTATCTGTTCATTCCCAGTGATTATGCCAAAGGCAAAAACCAGAGCTATCCTCAGCCCATAAGGGACACTGGAAGTTTTTATGGAGCAGAGACAGCTGTTCTAAGCTCTCTGGAGACAGTCTGCCTAAGTTCTCTCCTCTGCCTCCACTTGTAGCACGTCTCACCTCCCAGGTGTCTCACTCATCTAGGCCAGGTTTGCAGCTTGGTGGTCAGACTGTACCTAGAAGGCTTCTGCCAGTTCTGGGTCTTCCCATGTGCTTGTTTCCTTTGCAAAGCATTTGTCTTCTTTAATTTATTGTTTGCTAGGACTTTTCTCACATGCTCTACCTTCTTCCCTTATAAGTTACAACATTGCTCACCCGTTCCCTGATAATTCAAAACTTTCTTCCACTCCTGTCTTTCCACTACCTACAGGTTCAACATGGAAACAGTTTACAAAACATCTGATTCTCTGGTAGTTTTACAGAAGCCTTTGCATAGTCTGGCTTAGCCTTTGCATAACTATTTTGGTTCCTTCTGATTAAATCTGAATATTAAGGTGCAATTACCACTGTCTTTAATTATGAGAAAAAACCTGGTCAGAAAATTTCAGTCACTTGAAACTCCTGGCAGAAGGACAGAAAACAGAGCTTTGTGGATCTGGTGGTTTGGTTTGGGTTTCTTTAATGGTTTGTTTTATTCTGTTTTGAAAGGCCACAAGAAATTTAAATGCAACTACTTTGGTCACATTAGTATTATGTATTCAGTATGCCATCTAAACAGAATGTAATGTGCACATTCAGTCCTATAACTGTTTTCCATGCAGCTTTTGCATATTTGAGTTCTACCCTAGAATTATTGCAGATAATTATATTTAGCTTGGCATGATACCCAGCAAGAAGTAATAAGCAATGTACAAACTCAACTCTGCTCTGATTTTTTTTCATATTTTTAATTTACATAAGGTGCCTTGGACTGAAGTGTTACAAAGTACTAAAATGTTTAAATGTGTAGGAGCTAACCACGGGCCAAAGCTAGTGTTCACAGGGAGTTTAGATAGTAAGAGTTATAAATATTGTACAGGGATTTGGTTGGCCATACGACTTCTGTTGGTATCAGGAAGAAGTGTAAGGGTAAGCTCACCAGTATGAGAACACATTGCCGTAAAAACTTTTCCATTCCACATTTCTCTAGAAAGCAGGAAAACTGTCAATAACAAAAGACCATCTACAAAAATTATATACTGGGCTATAGTTTGAATCTACATGGTATTGCTTTAGTTTAGCTTTGCTCACACATTTCCTTTGTTCTAAACTAGAAGGAAAATGAGGAAAGCCAGTGTAGCATTGCTTGCTGGTGGCTTTGGCCCTCCTGCAGATCTCCATGCAGGAGAAGGCTGTTCAGATTATTTGAGAGCTGCTTGGGGGAAGGAGGATCCTCCACAATTTCAGTATGCTGTGTTGACACCCAGCTGCAACGCTAGCCCAGCAACACATTCAAGAATCTTCCACAACTGTGTCTTCTCCACAGGAAGGAGGAGGAGGAAGAGCTGTTCCATAGAGGAACATGCAGAACCACAGGGCAGAAGGGTTGAGTGACAATGACGGAATGGTACACCAAAGCTTTGGAGATGATAGGAAGAACAATGAATCCTAAGGACATTTAGGAGTGGAACAGATTTTACAGTTACAAAGATGGAATAATGAACATATCAGATGATCATGAAGTAGCAGATATGATATCTAGGTAAGACACCTGGACAGACAAAAGCAGAAAGTGAAAGGGAAAGAGTCACAATGAAGAGAGGAGACCCATGTCAAGAAATACTATAACAGGGATAAGATCAAGAAAACAGGCCCACTATCATGGTGAGGATGTTTTGCATAAGAACATCATGAAAAACTTAAAGGGACCTAATCTACAGGTCAAATGGAGGGTTACAAAGTGTCAAGCACAAAATAATTGATTCAAATAAAATACAGCTGTGGTGATTTCTATGGAATTTCAGATATGATTTAGATATAAGAAAGAAATTGCAGTCATAGCAGTGGTGTAGTTGAGTATCAGACTGTGATGGTATTCCATCACCCTAGACATTAATTCTGGACCTAGAAGGTCCAGAAGCCTGGACCTTCTAGGCTAGGCTTTGCTGCATAGATGACACAATGGACAGACCTGTGAGAAAGTGGCTGAGCACTCAACGGCCTCCACAACAAAACTAATGCTTTATTCTTTACCAAAACTGTACAGGTGGGAATTTTGGTCAGTCTTAGAAATTATCACAAACAGCTCCTGCTGTGTATAGGCCTATGACAGGTACTATTTATATGCTTGAATGTGTAAATAAACATCCCAAGAAGAGGATGGGGCACACTTGTGAGCTCCTCCCAGGCAGTTCCTGCTGTAAAAGAGATTCAGCAAAGGTAAGAGACTTGTAGATGGTCCATGGAAACTGTTCTTGCAGGTGCAGAAATGGTCACACAGAAGAGTCTTTTGAAGCCAGTTAAGACAGTTAAAAGCTCTGTGCAGTTTCTGGTAATCACTGTCACAGCATCATGGTATGTACTGAGCAAGTAGGACCATCTGGATTACAAGAATTCAGCAGAACAGGAGTTCAGAATCTCATCTGATGCAGCCAAAGAAAACATTACAAAGACCCTTGCAAGAGAGGCTCCTGTAACCACCTGGACAGCAACTGGCTGTCCTGAGCAAGGGATTCAATTTCTTATGTGAATGTTACCTTATGAAAGAGATCCCAATAAATTAGATTGGTTCTTTTGGCTTGTTTGTTTGTTTAACCAAAACCTTGCCTGTAAAACAGTTTCAAAGAACTGTACAGCATTTTTCCTAGCAGAGTGTGCCTGGAATCAGAACTCGAATTCTGGTTGTTTTCATTCTGCTATGGAATATTTTGCAGATCTTTTTCCCCATGACACCTCCTTCTCTCCTGACTCATCTTGCAATTATTTTACTAATGGCTCTTAGACACCCTAAGCTTCTAAAAACCCTGTGCATGACAGCCTCAGTTCTATGACTTTTAATACTTTCTTCAGGGATTTTTTCCAATGCTCATTATTAATGGAGAGAAAAGATTTTCCATGGGGGTATAAGTGTGAAGTGAGGCAGCTATCTGGTGATGCCCAGGGAAGCAGAGATCAAAGAACACCCTGTTCCCACCACCTGTGATGATCTGTACTGCTGATGTGGATGAGGCCAGGCAGAGGAGATTATTGCAAAGACATGACAAGCCCAGGAGGCAAGTGAGTAGGTATGGCAGAACAGAGCTGAAACTCAGAAAATCCAAAACGTCAAAGTGTTGCCTGGACATTTGTACAAAGTGTGTGGAACATGCAACAGGATATTTTACTTTAAGTGCCTATTTTGTGTTTAATTCATTTCAATGAATGAAATGAATTAAATTTTTAATTTAATTTTAAAATTTTTAATTTTAATTTTAAATTTTTTAATTAAATTTTTAATTCATAAATTCAATTTAATTTTCCCTTGCTGATTCCTTCCCTTATCTACCTCTTTCCCTCCTACTGACTCAAAGAAAGCTCTTGGCAGCGCCTACAGAGCACTACAGCAGCAGGGATAGACAGGGCACTGACATGGTGCTGTTTTTCACCTGCTGATCCACAATGCACACAGAGCAGTTAGATGGCTTTCCTGAATCATACACAGCCAGAATTACTGACTTTGTACCCTCTTTGCCTCACACATGTGCTGGCTCTGTAGAGGCTCCTTCATGACTGCTCATTAACACTTGTTTATGTCTTCTTTCAAAACATGGGGAAGAAGAAAGCCCAGAAAGTAGTCACATGCAAAAAGAAGAACATTCTGCACCCTCTCATCTTCCTGAGAAAACGTGACATCAAGAGCACATGCTAGACAGCAAATTTTAAGCACAGTTCCACAGACAACACACACAAGACCTATGCTAATGTTTCACCAGTTGATCAGGAAGGCATTCTGGTTTCAGAGTGTCTGTCTACAACCAAGACAATTTCACTTATCACCCCTGATGTTATGTTTTGCAGATGTCCACAAGGGCATGTTCCCTCAATAACTGTCCTTCTAAGCTTTCATGAAGACAAGCTTGAACTGTGGTCCTTAGTGCTGCTTTTTTCAGTGCCTTGTTCAATCCAGTATTGTGAGGAGTAGTAGGAGACTGCAACATCAGAGCAAGAAATGGCTGCAGGAAGCTGCTCCCTTTGTAAGAGTGGTATGTAAAAGGCAAAATCTAGGAAGTCATGGGAATGAATAATTTAACAATGTCATTGTATATAAAGGAGAGGAGTTAATAAGGCCTTATTTTCTTGGAAATGCATCCTGGGCAGTTCTGAGGGGGCACTGGCAGCCACTTACCTTTTTGCCTGCTATGAATAGTATCTAATAAGTTTTTCATTCACATTACAGGCTGTCAGTCAAGGCAACTGCAAGACCTTTCTCCTCTGCTCAGATGTCCACTTCCTTAGAACTGTCAATATCTTTTAGTCAAAGAGAGACAAGACATGTATGGCATGACTGCAAAGGTCATCTCTCCTAGGAAACTGGGCCAAAAGTAGCTACAGACCACTGCTGTTCTTCAAAGTATCTCCTACATCAGCAACTATCTGGTTCTGGCAGCAGATCTGATTATGCTGTGCTTTGTTCTCTAGATCAGTAGGATGGGATCTCTGCTGTCCTAACAAGCCCAAGTGCTGGACTATGTTAAGAAAAGTATTAAAACATTATTAAGCCTCAGAACAGGACTCTGCTTATATTATCACAGTGAAGAGCAGGGTTTTATCACCATTCAAGATAGAGAATTAAAGGGGAGATAAAGATTATTAACAGAAATGCTAAGGTATTTATTCAATCTTTAGGACGGCCAAATTTATTAACAAAAAAAAGCTAAAGGGGGACTGTCAGCTGTGGCAGAACGGACAGACCCCAAGGGCCAGTTATTGGTCATGCTCTAGCTAACACCTTATTTTCCAGTCTTTCAGAACAGAAGGTTTCATACAAAATCTAGTTGTATTGATTTTGATTGTGGTTTCCAGATACCTTTTAAATGAGTGCATTTGGGCAATAAATTAGATTTCTGGCAAATACATTTTTTGTGTGTTTACAGGAGACATTGGTTGAGAAAGCCCTTGCTTCTCATTGTTATGAAATAACTTTGCTGTAATGCAACTCCCAGTATGTGAAAGCAATGGCAGGCTGGCATTTCCCCCAGTAAAAGAACATCCTGGGGACAGGAGCCTTTAATTGCTCTGCCAATACCCTGTCTGTGTTGTAAATAAACAGAAGACTGGTATTTGTCAGTGCTGTCAGTCTGTCTCTTTCCCCTGGAACTAACATTTGCCCATTAAAAAGACCTAAAAAACGGTGAAGGATGGAAGTTTGAACAGGCATATTGCTGCGCTACCCAATTATTTTCATTTTTAATGCAAAGTTAGATGCAGCCATATGTCCGTGCTCTCTAAGCTGCGGGTGACCCTGCCTCGTGCACCACAGCCTCCAGTCAGCCACAGAGACAAAACAGAACTTGCTGTTATAGCAAACTGTGTGCTGAGGTGTCAGCTCCCTCTTGGTTCCTGATTTACATGCCAAAATTACAGCACTAAAAATGCCTCTTCAGTTCAGTGCCTAAACTCACAGCTGCCTGGTACCCCCAGGGTGCCCACAGATGCCTGATGTAGGCGTTACCCTCCAGGCTCATCCCCCAAGGCAAGGGAAGGTGCACTCCAGTCCTGATGCTGGGGAGCTGCTGCCTTGCGCCCCAGCGCAGGAAGGACTCAGAAATCAGTCACGTTCCTGCACCACCTCAGCAGCAGGTTTGCTCTTGCAGGCTGGGTCAGACCACAAACAATTGCACCCTGTGTCAGCCCACAACACTGACAAATGCCCCACTTTCATGCTTACTGGCATGCTAAATGGTTTAATTTGAAGAAATGCAATCACAGCTCAATTGTGTCTCTGTCATCTCCCTGGCATGACCATTACCTACATAAATACATGAGACAAGACAAAAATGAAAACAAAAGAGGCAGGGAAGAATGATTCTGTTTGAAGTAAGATTTTTCTTCTTGTTTTTGGTGGAATTTATTTTCAAAGCACTGAGAATCAAGAGAAGGAGAGAGAGAAAAAAGAAGAAAAAAGAAAAAGAAAGAAAGAGAGAAAAAGAGAGAAAGAGAGAAAGAGAAAGGGGGAAAAGAGAGAAAGACAGAAAGAGAAAGAGAGAAGGAGAAAGAGAGAAGGAGAGGAAGAGCAAGAGCAAGAGTGAGAGGAAGGCAGGAAGGCAGAAAAGGAAGAAAAGAAGAAAGGCAGGAAGGCAGAGAAAGGAAGGAAGGAAGGAAGGAAGGAAGGAAGGAAGGAAGGAAGGGGAAAGAGAGAAAGAAAGAAAGAAAGAGAGAAAGAAAGAAAGAAAGAAAGAAAGAAAGAAAGAAAGAAAGAAAGAGAAAGAAAGAAAGAAAAAGAAAGAAAGAAAAAGAAAGAAAGAAAGAAAGAAAGAAAGAAAGAAAGAAAGAGAAAGAAAGAAAGAAAAAGAAAGAAAGAAAAGAAAGAAAGAAAGAAAGAAAGAAAGAAAGAAAGAAAGAAAGAAAGAAAGAAAGAGAAAAAAAGAAAAAAAGAAAGAAAGAGAAAGAAAGAAAGAAATGGCCCAAATGAGAAGAGAAGAGATAGAGATAAGGTATGTAGTTATATCTGAGGGGTAAAATGACTATCTCTCTGAGTGACAAGCTGTGGAGGTGCAATGAAGTCACAGGCACTGCTGGCCATGGGGCACATAATATTCAGAGGCCTTTGCAGGTGCCCTGAATCCAGTGTGAGAGCTGGTTTCTGCTGCCCCTTGCAGAAGAGAATGTGAGAGCTCATGCAGAAAGAGCCTGTTTAATTTTGTTTTCTGACATTGGTTGTTGGCCTCTAGGAGAGACAGCATGCCAGGAAAAACTTAGAAAAGAGGCGAGTGCAACCTAGGGCATGCTTGGATATGATGAATGCCCCCAGCCATGGATGATCCTGGATGGCAAAGCATAATAAGAACCTGAGAAACCAAAGAACGCATAAAAAATGATGTGTCTAATTAGCACACACAGCAGAATGTCCCAAATAAATGGAGAAACTGTATGTCAAACTGCATATGCAACTATCCATTTGCCTGTGCAGTTATTCAGACTCTATTCAAAGGTCTGTGCACACCTCTGCCTGCTAATCCTTAGCTGGAATGTAGATAACAATATCAGTATATCATATGGACCGTGAATAGAAGAACCAAGACATCAAGCCACCTGTGAGTCACTCCTTTTATTTCTCTTCTGACAATTGACACCAAAATTTGCTGAATGCATGAATTTTGCTGAAAGGCATGAGAGTAATACCTCAGAAAACTGTGTGAGTAATTCAGCTGGCAAGTGTGCATGCATTTCGCTTGCAAGAAGTTCCAACCCTGTTTAACTAAAATGCTTTAAAGCATGTAAGTGCTGACTATATTGGGGTTTCACTCCATAGCCAATCCATGTACTGCTCAGAGCAAACATTCATGAAGATACAAAATACCGTAAGAATTATATTCCATTCCCTTTTTTTGGTAATGATTAGAGAATAAACTTCTTTAAATGTGTTTGCTGTGATTACCATATCAATATTAACATTGCATTAAGTATTGCTCTCTATTGGCTAGTTTGTCACGTTTCTACACTTTCTTGGAATGATATTTATATGAGAAAAAGTTACATGACTTTATTTGAACCCTTTTCATATCATTCTAACCTTAGTCTTTTAATGACGTTATTGTGTTAAACAACCATGAACTGATTTCTGAAAAAAGCACTTAAAAAATACTGAATAGGGTGATAAGGAATGACTAATGTGTGTCTTTGTGTCTTTATGCCTGGAACAATTAAATATTCTGGGAATTACCGTATGGACAAAAAGGAGTATGACAGAGTTCTCTGAAACCCAGAGGGGTGCAGAGCAGGTAACAATTGTACACTGTTTGTAAGAATATAACAGTGAAGAAAAATAAAATAAAACTATCAGGGGGGCAATTCAAAGGAAAAGTAGATAATAGATAAGCTGTGCAAATTTAAAGGATGTTGTGGGTGGTATGATTCTCTATGGCCTTAAAAACATCATTGTACAAATCCATGGAAAAAATTACAAAAGGCCTATTGAATATAAATGCATTGCATTTGGTTCATGAGACCCACAAGTATAATTTGCTATGATCAGAGAAAGTATCACTGCATGTTTGCCAGTTCACACTTTTCACAAAACACCTACTAAACTGCTTGTAGCTATGATCCGTGGTGGTATTGCCCATGTCATGTCATTAACAATAAATTTAAAAACACATCTTCAAAGAAACAGGACAGATTCAGACCTTACAAACATTCTGTAATTTTCCTTCAAGGTCAGGTCTGCATTCCTAACTACTCCTTTCTTCTGTGAACTTTGATTAGTGCCCTGAGAAAGGTACTCAGAGGTACCACAGGATACTTGACTAGTTCAGCCAGACCTCCTCCAACAGTAATGAGACCTATTGCTGGTTGATTTAAACCACTTGTTTGGGTTACACTTGAGAAATAAGCCAGCACAGAGATTTAAAGAAATGAATGATTACACCTTGTTAACAAACTTTAGGACCACACTTTTCAGAGAGATCAGGAGCCATAAGGAGGCCCTATTTTCCAGTAACACTGTTCTCAACAGAACACCACATTTCCCAGAGGGTTAAATGCCCAGTGCTCTTTTTGACCTTCTGAAAATTCACCCCAGAAGGTGCATGTATTCATTTTCTCAGTGACTTCAAAAAAACAAGGGCTGAAAATAAAACCACACTTGAGAACAGAGGGTGTCAGAGTGTAATTTTTATACAGCACTCATGAATAGTATTTGCTTGTAATTGTGTCTGCGATCAACAGTGCGTTCAAAGGGCCCACAGTTTTAAAATGCCTGGCTGGACAGAAAAATCTATATTGTTATTTTTAAAACTTGTCTGTAAGAAATGTTATCAACTTACTGCCAGAGAAACAAAAGACAGTCCCATGTGCATAACACAATGGGTGTCCTCCAAACCAGCCAGCAAGGCCGGCGCACTTAGTGCAGTTAAGGGAAAGTCTTTCTTCTGCTGTTCCTTGCACCACCTCACACAGTCTCAGGGCAGATTTAAGAAATGACTGGAGCTGTACAGGAAACATGTAAACATTTGTGTGTGCAGTCTGACTACAGTAAATGACTGGATCAGAGACACAAGTTATCTAATACAATAATCTGCCCTTGAGATAGCCGCAGGATGTATATCTGAGAAGAGAACCCCCCTGAGTAGATAAATATGGAAATAGAGGATAATCTTCTTCCACAAAGATTGAATTTTAAATCCCAGGAGTTAGAATTTGCTTTACAGCCTGAAACATGAGTTTTGATATCTGTCTCGTTACTCTTTTTTTCTTTTTTTCAAACATCGGTTATTACATCTGAGGATTCTTGACTGCAGAACATGCAAAGTTCCTTTTTGTCTTGATAAATTCATGACCTTGGGGATTCCTTGTCAATTCACTGCATTTTTTTTAATAGGAATATGGTTCAAGGAATAGAAATTCAGATTTGTTATGCGAGTTTAAAAAAATCTTCAAACTCTATAGTGAAAATTTATGGTTGTTGCAAAACATTTCAGCACTTCATCAAAATCTGCGGTAAAATATACAGTTAGATTTTTGAGATCTATTTGTCCAATGAATACACTTTCCTATCTCCTAGTACAATGAATAAATATTAGAAATGGGAAGAACAGATATAGAAAAATATATATAAAAATAAGACAAGTATTTCTTCAAAGATAAATATCCTCTGTTAAAGCAAGTGCAATGCTAACTATTATGGTTTTGTTGCAAGCAGTTTGAGAAACTCAATTCTTCACAAATATTGGAAACTTTTCTGGATATAATCTTCTGTTTAATATTTACTGTCATCTTACAAGGACAAACTTATAGTAATCTTTAATGTGTACTTTCAAGGAGTGCTTTTACAGATATGCAACACTTATTAAGACAGGTGCAATAGGAAGGTATGTTATTCTGATGAAATTGTTTACCAGGAAAAGCAATTGTACAACTAAAAAAAAGTATTTTTTAAAAAAATTAGGTCATTGACCTATGCATATACGCAACTTAAGAACCACCAGCATGAGATTAGATCCCCTCTTAAAACATCCTTTCATCTAACTACCTATATAGAAATAGTGACAAGGAGATCTTGGTTACATATATTTTGACCACACTGAGCTTTTACCACACTCAGTTTTAAAAACAACAACAAATCCATGCCCATAGTTTATGATTCCCTGCACATAAATTGACCTCTAACAATGCCAGAGTTTGATTTGCACACCTGCTGAGCTTACTCTCCAGAGATCAGGAAACTTGAAGGAAAAAAGGGGCTGGGTAGTAGTATTACAATGATGCTCTGGAGATTTTCCATTAAAGTTTGGCCAGTGTCACTTCAAAAACATTTCATGGTATGAAAGGATAATACTATTGTGTAGAAACAGAAACAATAAAGGTGTTCACAGCTTGGCAATTTTCTATGTGTACAAAATTTGCTTCTCAGAGGGAGACTTTATCAAACAAGTTCATATCTACACCTCTGTAAGTATAGAGTAGATCAGTGGATGAAGCGTTAGCAGTGGGAGTTGGACAGCAGCATCCTTCTGTTTTGGATTATTGGTATTGGTAATCATAACCCAAACCCATTTAACTTGCAGAAAGGTCTAGTAAGTTGTTTCTGCAATTTCTCCTTTCCTCTCTCTCTTTTTTATTTTTTTTATTTTTTTTTTTTTTTTGAGGGGATGGTGCTTGGGGTTTTTTGATTTACTTGTTTCCTTTCTAGGATATATCTGCCTATAGCTCTAATGATCTAAAGGTATTGTATATATACAGACACATGCCTAATCTTCCTCTATATCAAAAAGGCTGTAGAAATAAAAGGGAGACAATGTGTGACTATTCCTTTACAATGAATGTGTCATGAACATGTATTTACAAGTACTGTAGCAATTAATGAAATTATTTTGTGCATTCTCACAAGCAATCATAAAGTTTTGTTGTGTCTTTTCTTACCAAGTTGCTCTGCTAAATGTTTTCCCCTCTCAGTGAAGATTACCCGTTCATCCTCCATGTCACATTTGTTGCCAACCAAAATAACCTGGGCATTATCCCAAGAGTACGTTTTGATTTGAGTTGACCTTAAAAGAGAAAGAGAGAGAGGAGTCAAAGCAAAGCAAATTCCCCTTAAGTCAATTTCAAGCAGAGTTGCAACAAGAATAAAGAAACAATACTGATTTTGACATGGTTAGGGTATCATGATTCTGTTTAATTACAGACAGAAGATTATCTGTCAGGATATTACGGGGAGAGTATCAACATAGGTTTTACTTTTGCTTGCTAAAAATAATATTTTCTTCTGCCATCAACATTCTTCCTATATTTTAGAAAGAAGTGATGACACTTTCTCCATTTTCACATTTTAATGCCAACCTTATAATCTAAAAACAGAGCTCTGAAAGAAAATCAAAAACTTACTCATTTATTATCTTTTATTTTTAAGATCAGGATGTAAATTTAGCAGCAAAACTTCAAAACTACAGAGCCAGTCTGTCTCCCTTCTGTTGTTTGTCTCCAGCACATTCCTCTATAGGTCTTTGATCTACCAGAAGGGCAGCAACATTTACAGTGTGCATTAAGCCATGGGCAGGGGCTGAGTCTGAACTCTGATTTACCTTCCATTTAAATTATACAAGCCTTAACCATGACTGCAGCTGAATGGGAGTACCTGAGGCCTTGAAACACCATGAGTACTGGTGGTGAAACAGCTTACAATGCTCTCTTTGAACGTGATGCAGATAATGGATGACTTAGGAGCACACTCATGGTACCTCTCAGTTGCTGCCTGCCACCATTCTGCTGGCAGCCAGACCTGCTCTGTAGGAAGGAAAGCCTCACAGCTGGCTCCAGGCTCAGCCAAGAGTGATGCTGCTGATTACCACCTTCTGACTGGGAGCAGTACCTGCCTTCCAAGGTAAGACAGGATGCAGGAAACTTACTCCAAGCACTTACCCTTTGTCTTGGACTTGTGACTATGTCTGGCTTTAGGCTCTAAGTGTTTGGTGGGATATTAATATCTCTTCTGCCTCCATATGATCAATGGAGAGAGAAAAAGACAGAGAGCATCCCTCTTTCCCCCAGCCCGTCTCACACCATTTTCTCCCCACCTCCCTCCCTCCTTGGACGTTACAGGGTGCTTAGGAAAATGTCAATAGAATAGAAACTAACCTCTAACTACACACTTATGAGAGGACACCCTGGAAAGAGATCCTGTGGCATATCAGGGACCTTTTTTTCTCACTCTCTTTCAGAAAAGATGAAATAGCTTCAAAAATCTGTCACCTAAATGTCTTGGAAGCTGGTCTGTGTGGGTACTACATTCACTAGTGACCCCTTCTCATAAAACAGCCATCATCTCTACATACTCAAACCCCCATCTGCAAACTGTTACATTCACGAAAAAGATCATGATGTAGTCTGAAAACTGATTCTAGTGAAAGACAGCAAATGGATAAAATCTCCCCATCTGGCTTTGCTTACTGCAAAACCACAGGGATGGCCATGGGCAAAAGCTGCTATAGCTATCTTTGTGACCCTGGGTCCAGTGCCATTGCCTACAGGTTCCCTGCTTGAGTCAGAGAATCTCTAGGCCATGTCTGATGGGTTTGCAGTGCCAGGCAGAGAAATTTAAGAGGAAGGATCACACTGCCTTTAGGAATGTTTCACTTTTTCACAATGATCAAAAAGAAGCTGAGGCAAATCCCAGACATTTTGTGCTACAGATTGTTCCCTTGGGCCTGACCTGATCTTTTCTTCAAGAAGTGACACTGTGCTACTTTAAAATCTGTTTTAATGGTAATTTAAGTAGGTGTTCATAAGGTACTGTGAACAAAGAGAAGTCAGACTTCCCTGTACACTTATATTTTACTAAAGATACCATTTCTCAGAAAAAAGGACAACATGCATTCACTTTGGCAGAAACGTCCTTTTGGAATCATGCTGAGTGGTTAAGCAAAGTAGAATTATTATTGTGTTTTTTAACCAGAACTACATTTGTCACCACAGCAACTTTGCAAATAGTAGGACCTCAAATGTCAGTGTGTTAGTCCATTAAGGACTTTAAAAAAGCTTAGCTCTGAACAATTATTAGTTGGGAGCCAATTTATTCACTTTATGTCAGCAGGAAATCAAATATGTTTCAAAAGCAAAATATACAGTAAAGATATTAAGCTTTACAGAAGGACTTACATAATCTGCAAAGTTGAAAGAGAATAAATTGATGAAGAAATATTGAAGACATAAAAAAAATTAGAATATGAAGAAATACTGAAGAAATATCATCACACAAGTGTAAAGAACATTCATTCAGCCATGTTTTGCAGACTTTGGCTCAGAGCTTTACATGAGTTTCTTTCATTAAGAATGTAAGCTCCCTTCATTTTACTGCAGCCAGATGTGATTTTTTTTATTCTACAACTATGAATCTGTGCATTCAAATGCTTCTCATTACCAAAGAAACTTATTTTGTTCATAGACATTATTTAATCTGTCTTGCTTATGTCTCATCTTCTAGTTATATTTTTTTTAAGTAACAATAAGAGATCTGGCCCTTGCAAACAAATCCAAAGGCTTACATTTTGCAAAAGACTCTGTAGTGCAAAAATATAACTGATTGAAAATCAGTCAAATGTATACACACCCAACACCACATCAGCAGAAGCTTAATTCAAAGGATATAATAGGCTTATCACTGTTATGTTTTCTTTTAGACATACATTTCCACTATTGGCTTCTATAGGTTTTGATTCCCACAACTCCCCACCAAAGTCAGCATATAGGTCACCTGAAAAAAAAAAAATGCTGTTCCTTGCATACATGACCTTTCAAATGACCGAGGCTCCTGGTTAATCCAAAGCACAAACAGTTGTCCTTGTAAAGAACTTCAGCTTCAGGAAGATTGAAGACATGAAAAGGCAAAGATGATGTTTGCAGTAAGCTGAAAATGACAGTTCTTGTTCATTCTCAGTGACCTGGTGTATGTCAATAGTAATTTATCCTGTAAATCTTTCCCTTTCTATTTGTATGGTAGGCAAGCAATATGCATCATGCTTGAATTTTTATAACATATAGACTCCAGAGGGGCAGATTAATGGAGGAGTGCAACGATCCATTACTTTCCATGATCAGCACCTGGCTTGTTCTCCCTGTACTGCAATTCTACCACATCCCTTGTCAGAAAAGAGCACTTGCTGAATGCAAATAAAAGCAATGCTGTTGGCTTATCTTAAAACGGTGAGATCTTCAAATAACTGCCCAGGCATCAATGGCAGGGTGCCTGTGTGTGAGCTCTTGGGCAGCTTACAAGGAATGCTGCAAAGTGTGACACAGTGGGGTTCAGGAACACCCAGCCCCAGCTGGATGAGGCAGCTGAGAAGCTAGAAGCCAAGGTAGATAGCACAGAGCAATATGGGAGAGCTGCTCTGATATTACTGCTGTGGAAACCAGACTGTTCACATTAGATTAGGTGATAAAAGCTTATCTGTACATCCAAAAGAAGCACAGAGAGATTATGGCACAGGAGAGAGCCCAAATGATATCCTGGCCCTGGCTGCTCTCAGGCCTATTGCAGGAAACATCAGATTATCCAAAGCCTATGTCCGCTAGCCTGGAGGAGCAGGAGTGCACTAAGGTGGGTTACCAAATTAAGACTCAGAAAAAGACCTGGACACCACATCCAGGTCCCTTCCAGGGTTGTTCCAGGAAAGTCCTAGTCCCACTGTCCAGAGTGAAACCCATCACTGTGAGCCAACACTGGAGGCTAATGTCCAGGTGCCAGAAACTGAGGAGACAGGGATTCAGGGGCAGGTACTGGGCAGACTGAGTTTATGAGCCCAGCTGATGGAGGGAGCCACAATATGTATGTCTGCACAGATATATATTCTCATGAGTGGACCTCGATGCTGTGCTGTTGTGGAGGGGAGTAGTGTGAGGATGATGATGCTTTTGGTGTTTGTGGGAGCACTTTGGGTGGTCCTGGGTGTTTTTGTCTGCAGTGTGTGTGTGTATATGGTCATGTGTACATGCATCTATATGTGTTGTTCCCATTGTGAGTTGTGTGCACGTGGCATGCTGGGAATAGGTCTTCAGCCTCACTACTGGTTGGACCTTGGATATGGAGCTGCAGCAGCTTCTCCTCTCTTAGTCAGATCCAGCAGGACATACTCCCTGGAGTTCAGACTTAACATGGCTGTGCCTGGGTAACACTTCATGCTTCTTGGAGAAGCTGCTACAGAAGGCAAACCTGCTGTTTGCTGCACTCAATATATTTCAGGTTGCACCCAGTGCTGACATACCTGGGGTTCACTCTGAGTAGCTCTTCAGACAATTGCTTTTTACTAATTCATCTATGTCCAGGACAAATATTCATATAACCTGGAATAGTCTCTAGTGTATTTTCACCCACAGACTGCATGGAAGGCAAGCAAATATATTCAATAAAGACATGTCCATAGAGTAAATATACCAGGAATATGAACTTTTAGAGACAGCCTCAATCTATTCACCACTCTTTGGACCAAGTCCTCCAAGGATGCTTGCCTACCAGAGTGGCTAGTTTCTACAGGCTTTTTAGATTAATTATGTAGTAAGTCATGTGCACAGACAGCAAGAGAAACACCCTAAAGAAAATGCTCCAAAGGGGACTGTGTATAGTGTTTATTCCAGCAAGTTCAGGAAACATGTTGTACTTCTGATGTTTTGATTTCTGAAAGGAGTACTCAATGAACTGGGGTGCACCATCTTTCCAGGAAAAAGAAATAAAAAACCCCCAAACCTAAGCAAAAAACTTCAGCCAACCCAAAAGCAAATTAAAGAAACCTCTACAAAAACTGGGGGTTTTTTGAAGTTACTGGTTTGTTGAGTTCACTGATTAATCCTTAAAATTCTCCCATCTTCATCTACAGCATGGTGACTTCTAAGCCCATTAGCTGAATTATTAGAGGTCACAGTGTAGTGGTGGGATCTGGGGCAGAGTCCAGGTTATCTATTATTTCTCAATTTATTTATTTGGTGAGAGTATAAGAGAAGCAACTATGAGTTTGAGGTGTTTCCAACTGAACTTCCTGCTTTTATTTGCTAATGAGTGTGCCAAGTGTCCATCCCCCTCTGAGCAGGAAGGGTTGCTCTCCAGTTTTTTCAGGGGACATCATTTTCCTTCTGTAATTGAAGCAGTGAAGGGTCTCTTTCCCCTTTCCCGCAGTCTCCATCCCTTGATGTGAGAAGACACACCACTGCCCTCTCCAACCCCTTATAGAGACGGGGACGGTAAGGGGAAGCTCTGTCATTCCCATCTTTTCAGGAGATGGGATCATGCCACGAGTCCTTTCCCACCCTCCTTGTCTGTGAGGAGCTCTGGCACACTTCCCATTCAAGCCAGCTTTTCCAAAGAGTGAGTCTGAGGTCCCCCTCATACAACCAAGTTTTCTACACTTCACTGTACACCATAGGCTCCATTCTTTTTCCCATGACCTCCTTTATGTCTCCTAAACTCTTATTATTCCCAGCAATGCTGATAGGTTATGTGCCTGAAGAACGCCCCAGCATCTTAGAGTTTACCCACCTCCTCTCTTTCTCCCTCACACTTATCTTTTGGATACGATGCAAATGGGGCACAGGTAGGATTATTCTGTACGGCATGTTAAATGACTGCAATGCTCAATCTCGATGGCCATTGGAATCTGGCTCTGTACCAGCTGCTCCACACTAGGTGCTTAGACCTTGCTGCAGGAAGGGCAGGGAGAGAGGTGGCCTCAGGCTTTTCATCTGTTGTCCAGTAAATAATCTAGTATTAGTCGGAGACAAACCATTAAAAATATATAAACCTACCAACTAAAACCCCAAATCAGCTCTCTAATTGGGACTTTGAAGAAAGTACTAAAGTTAAAAATTTGAAGCAGTCTTAGCAAAAACAAGACAAAGGGTCCTGGTGTACTTGAATACTAGACTTTTTGTGGCCACAGTTATCGACATAGTAGGAACATACAAGAAATAATTAGTAATAATGTCAGTAATAATAAAAAGAAGATGCTCACATTTGCCACATTTTAATTGAACTGATGAATAGCTGGAGCCATACACAGAAATAGAATTATCTTTTAAGAAACAGCTCAGGACCTTTCCTCCTCTACTGACAAGGAAAATCTGCATAATTGCAACTTCTGAAATTTTTCTACTTGTTTCATCCTTCTTGTGTGCTCCACGTGCCGGCCATAAAAGCTCAGTGATTGTGGTTAATACCAATTGTTCTATCCCTTGCATTTATGAACCTCTTAATAATTATTGAAGCCATTAGTGAAAACCATGAAAAGCAATGGATAAAGGAAATAATTATCAAAATAAATAGCTGATGTAGATGAACAAGTGAGCAGAATGGGGAAATTGCACCTCAATCATTCTCAAGGAGGGTTTAAAATCTAGTGGACATTCTAGCATCTTCACTTCTATCCAGAATGCATGATGTATATTGAACTTGTGATGTTTATTTTCAGTGATGGTACTGGCACCTACGGACTGCAAGGCCTTACTAACATATGATAGAGAATAGGCAAAGATGTCCCAGCAACACAGAAGTACTGAAAATTGATGGAGAAGGGCAATGAAAGGGGAACAAAAATGAGAAAAATAAATTTACTCCATCCTTAGTATCACAAAACAGCAAGGGGAAAAGGATCTGGGGAGAAGTGAGTGTGCTAAGGATATGTTCAATTGGGTAGCTCGGTGAGCAAGGCAGTGCGAGCTGCAGATTGAACTCTGGGTGGTAGGAGCTCCAGGAAAAGTAAACCTGAGCTACCCTTTGAATAACAATGGGCCCAGGAATCTGTAGTGTCAGCCCGGTGACTGGACACTCAGACACAGCAGGGACCGATGACCCCAGACTTTTAAGAGCTTAGACTCTGCGGGTATAAAAGCCCAGGACATCTTTATTAGGGGACCCTCCTCAAAGGCACCAGCTCAAGCTGTTAATTTGTTACTGCACCATGATTAAATTATTTTAAGGGTCCAGACATCTGAGACTCTGCCATGGGAAAGGTAGGAGAGCCAGTGAGGAAATCTGGTCTGACTGTGTGAGTGTGGGGTGTGTAGGGAGTCAAACAGGGCACCTGTGGGGTCACTGGAGCCATCTGCTGTGAAGAAGCTTTGGTCCCAGCCCAGGTGGTACGGGTGTGGCTCCTGGATGGTCAGACAGGAAAGTTTCCTTTACACATATATTAGCAAAAATGGGAAATATCAACCTCTCCATGCTCGCAACAGAGCAGGATATGTGAATATGACTGTATTTGATGTGTCAGTTGTTGTTTATATGATACTGTGCTTTCTGTCTGGATTGAAGGGCAAATGAAGAAAAATGTCTTATGATTGTGAAAAAAACACTGATATTGAAGAAACCAGAAGAATACCAATGATTCACCACTTCTTCTGACAGGCTTTATCTTCCTTGTGCAGAGCCAAAGAGTGCACGCCATGCAATGAAAGGCTACACATTTAACCTTTCCTGGGAGGAAGATATACCGATGATGCAGAAGCAGCATGACAGGTGTGACACTAACAAATTTCTGGTTCATTATCAGCCAGAAAGCTAGTCAAAATCCACATTACCCAGAACATCACAGGTAGGAATTGCATCTTCTTTAATGAAAATAACCCTCCACTACAAGCTTCTGAGGCCATAACTTCATTTTAGAAAACCATGTGTTACATTTCAGTTTTGACAGGCTGTAAAGACATTCAAAATTAATCCAGTTCTTTAAGAGATTAAACTGAGTTGATCTTTAATATGTGCATTTTTATAACCTTATGCAAGAAAATATGACATTTTGCAAAAAGTTTAGTTATCTAAAAACAAAAAAGAAGGTAGAAAGCAGAGGTAACAGCTGAAGGTGTAAGAGCTGATGTTCTCTGTGTGTTTACAACATTTATTCTTATTTATTCTTGGTGATAGTCCATTACCATAATTGTAATGAGGAAATATATACTTGCTCAGTGATGTCCACTCTGGGTCTGCATTTAGTACAATGCAATAAGAACTGGCACAGCATTAATAATTACACAATTCTGTGTGGTAATTAAGATGAGAGGTAAGGCATTGCAGAATTGTCTTTCTAGTCAAGAATCTCTAGATGTTCCCACTCTGCATATGGAAGTGCCTTCCCATCCAGAGTTCTCTGCTGAGTACTTTATTGAGTTACATTTCATCTTTCATCCTAGGCAAGGTGGGCTTTGGCTGAAGGTATGAAGAATTCGTAAAAGAGAGTAAATTGCTTGTCAGTCAACTGCATTTCTTCCTTTTCTGGTGTGTCGTATACACTGGTTTTCCAGGCTTTTTGTTTAGAAAAGTGGAATGGATATTTACAAAAACAGTGAATAAGACATAATAAATAGTGTGTTAGACACTAAAGGCAAAGAGATCTTCCAAGTAACTTCCTTGTATTTTTTGTCAAGATAAAACAATGTAAAATAAATCTCAATATTTAATTCTTATTCACAGGAGTACAAAATCCTCTCTTACAACAAGGTTTACTTATGGGCAGACCAACTAATATAGCACATTTTTCACAGTAGGACACATGTTAATGAAGAGTTTTTATGTCATGTATAATGCCACAAGCTGTGTCATACTGTGGGAAGTGATTTAACAACTCGCCACACAGACAAAAGGCTGTACATTTTAATTTTCTCCCCACTGAGAAACCCACCATTAAATTATCATCCTTCAAAGCTGCTACCACACATGCACAGTGAAAACAGTCGAAAAAAAAATTAGGGTTTGAAAGGAGATGGAAAAAAGTATTTATACGAAAATAATATTCATGGAAACAATAAAAGGCAAAATACAGACTGCACTTGCACATCTTTTGATTATACCCTTGTTTCCATGTTCCAGATGCTTCCAAATAAATGATACTGTTTATCACCAATTTATGTTGATTGCCCAGACTGTCGCTGGAATTCCGAGTAATGACCCTAATCAATCCAGCTGATCCTAACTCTGGTATTTGACAAACAGAGCTATAAACCAAGGGAGTTATGGAGAAATTTACTAAAACAACTAAAGCATCTGCTTGAGTATATTACACTTTCAAGTAAATGAGCAATTTGCAGTCACTTAAAAAATTTTTTTGCCTGCCATTTTGTATTCTTATATATAAGAATATATATTTATAAAGAAACAGATACAGACAGATACGTATGTGTCCTCATTTTCTGTGTTTCTTTCTTACAGTGATAGGCTTTTAATAATAAAAAAAAAAAAAAGGAGGCTCTTGTACCTGGGATTACTGAGTAGCCTCTCATCTCCAGCCCCAAAGAGCACCTTCCCAACAGTGGCATTTTGGGAGCAGTGAAGTTCTTAAAGGCACAGTCAAGTTCTTTTGTTTTGTAACAATATTGAGAGTTCTGTAGCAATCATTGACCTGGATCACATAGGACCATTTATTTTTTCATCTTTTCTTTTAAATACCAAATCCAGATTAATATTTACAATACGTATGTCAAGTATCTGCCAACAGGTCATCCTACTTTAAGGAACTTCTGATTAAAAAATTCTCAGGAACTCTGAGTTGACCCTGACTTTTTACTGCCAAATCTCATTATGAAAATAATTTCACATTTGTCACTCCTAATCCCTTTCTACCTGTTTCATGAAGAATTACTTCCAAGTTTCTCTCACTTATAAAATTCACTGCTTTGGACTTCATTTCTTTTATTGTTTTAGCTTTCAGTTTTTTCAAGTTTAAAGGAACTCTGCTTTTACTTCTCTTATGTCCAGTTGTCTTAGATAATTTTGGGTTATTTTTCTCATTTGGTATTTTGCATGAACTGTTTCATAAACAACTCAGTCTTATATGCATGTAAATTGAATCTTGAAATGCCCGTCTGTGTTTAAGTATTAGAGATGGAGTTGAAACAAGCCATGCCTAATTTTAATCACTGAAAAAGCTTCCCAGGTCATTGAAGCCACCTGTCATAAATTATCATGACCTATCCTTGTTAAGGACTGAAGTAGCATGCAAGTATCAGGGAAATTGTGAATTATTTTACTCCTTCTTGATAAGACAGACAGCATTGTTTTTCTAAACCATCAATGATATGTTCCTTCTGTTAATACTGTTTTACATCAAAATTGATACAAATCAAGCAGTATTTTGTCTTCAAAGTCGTTTAGACTGTTACCCTCTGGAAGCAGAGCAATGGAAACATTCAGAGCTATACTGGAACCCTAGGCATTACATTTTTATCCTCCCACTGTGTCCTTGCACCCACACCTCTTTGGAAGTAACTTCCCTATGTGGCTATACACTTGCAAACACAAGGGATTTGAGGTTTGAAATTTTGAGTTGTAATACATGCGGCCTAGTTTTCAGTTGAACATGTGAGCTTCTGCCTCTTTTCACAGATATCTGGAACTGGATTGGCAAAATAGCAGCTATCTTAATCTCTCTGTTAACTGATGCTGGTTAACTAGTCAAGTATGAGTTACATAATTGTACTGGGGTTTTGTGGCAAGGGTTGGTGGCTTTTTTTTTCCTTTGAGGTCATGAATTTTTAATTAGTCTGACCACACTGCTCTTGGGGTACTGCTGATCAAAATCCACTCTCTGAGGGCTGCCAGTGGACAAAGACAACAGTAAAAACCATTTCCCTGTCTACATCCTGTCGGGCACAGGGTGGCAGGATTGTCTTGCTGACTCACACTGCAAGCAAGTAAACTGCAGGTTTATTCCTGCTGACTCACAGAAGATGGAGGGAGCCATTAGGCTTCAGATTTTATTTCTAGGATTAAAAGTCAAATTTATTTTTTTAAGGGCAAAAAAGGGTTGTGTATCCATTCAGAATGTCAGTAGCGCTGCTACATGATTCACAAATCAAAAGACTGTGTTTATAGATACATATGGGTACATACATATGTATCTCTTTGCCTCTCAAGCCCTAGCTAGTATATATTTGAATTTTGTTCTCCATCACAGTTCTGCAAACAGAAATATAACACACAGGCATAAACACAACATTCTAGTGAAACATTTGGAGATTAGATGTAAAACTTTTTACTACTTTTGAAAACTGAACACAGCGGCATTTAAATAAGCTAGAGTCCTCTCCTACCGCTCATATTGAACTTTCAAAAATTAAAGTTTATCTCACTCAGCCTGTGAGGTCTTTAAAGCATATTGTTTGAACCACCTTCACTAACATATTTCTAAGGTTACAGCTTCTTTCTGGCAAAAAAAAAAAAAGAAGAAAGAACAGTTTAACATTGTTTTATTGGGACTTAGTCATTGACTTCAGTGGGTGACCACCCCTCTCAGAGGACACAACCACGTTCATTAAACAGGTGCTTGGGTAGACAGTAATCTTTGTATGGAAAGATTATAAGGACAAGCATCATAAAATCAAAAGTTCATCAGTAGAATTGCTCTTTATTGTGGAGTAGAGTGAAGTAATGTACTGAAAGATCAAAAGAATAAAACATTTCCTATGCATGGCCAGAAATGAAAGTCCACAATTTCAAACAAGTAATTGTGAATGAATGAGTTGGTCATCAGGTCTTTATAAGGCACGGAGTAGAGGAAGAAGGAAAAATGCAGGGCTTGGTTTGTGGCAGACTCAGCTGAGCACACCTCTGTGTGCATGGCAGAACTGTGGAAGGGTTACTACGTCCTGCCATCCAGCCTCCTTTCCTCACCTGATCCCTTTGCCCAAAATGGTGCCTCAATTTCAGTGAGTGTGTCTGGAGGGGATAACCCTGTATTTTCCTACAACGACCAGTAGAGATAGAAAGATTGAAAGGGAAGAGCAACAAATCTGAAAAGCCTGATGGTATTAACCACCAGGTCTCACAACAAAGAGAGGCTTTGGCTGATTTAATCTAGAAAAATTCCTGGATTTCAGTGAAGCTAAAATCTGCATAGCAACATTTGAAAGTGAGGTGTCTGTTGTTCACAGATGAATGGGAGCAAACCTGGCTTCATGTATACATGCCTTTGTATGTATAAACGACATCTGCTGGGATTAGAGTACGAAATCATTGGGAATAAAACCTTTACACCTCAGAAACTTTAGCTAGCCCTCGTCTTCCTAGCAATGTGAGCTGCTCTGAGCTCATTTAACCCTGTAAGCATGGGGGCTGCAGGTCACAGACACTGACTGAAATTGAAGTGGCTAGTTCCTGGCTCTGCCAAATTTTACTGCAGTGTGAGGGTAGATTTCAAGATTTAACCAAGACAGCTAAAAGGTCACCTCCAGATTGTCCTCTAAAACAAGAACTTTATTGATAGCTCTGCTCACAGACACAAAGTGCCCTCCGTGAGTAGGCTTTTGTACGATGGATTGCGGATTTACAGACTGGGGAATTGCCAGTGGGACACATCAAGGGGTGAAGAGAAGATAAATGGTGCTCTTTTAACACAAAAACCCAATCAAAAAAGAGAAGAAATTTCAAGCAGGGCATACCGTCTCATCAAGGCTTGTGTTCAAAGACAAAAATGATGGCTACCTCTCTCAGACAGACAGTCCATATAAATGAATTGATGTAATCCAAGGCCCACCTGAAGCACAGACGTGGGAGGTTTGGGAGGGGAAGCAGAATGCAACTGAACCACTACTCCAATTGCAATGCAATTGAACTACTCTCTTTTCTAGAGAGCCACAGAGCCCCTGGGGGACATGCAGAGTACATTCAGAGAAATAGGGCTCATCTCACGGACCTAGTGCTTCACATGGCAGCCTCCGACCTCCACGTGAGCATTGATAGCTTCAGTCTTCCACTTGGAAAAAGAGAAGATAGTTTCAATAACAAGGTTTAAATCTATATCCTCCTTTCCCATTTGTCACAGCAGTGCTGAAAAGATCAGCCATTCCATAAACAAATTTTAATTTCTTTCTCTGGACATCTGTCAGGGGAAGGACTTAGAATGGAAGAGAGGATGTGACTGAAGCAAATTATGAGTTATCTGAAAGCCATCCAGTTGAGTAAAAAGGGGTGTGCATGAAGAGATGCTAAGTGATAATCAAGTACCTTTTCTAACATTTGTGGTAGATAATCTCTGAAGGCTCTGAAGTGCCTCACTGTACTTAAACAATTTAGAATATGAAGGTAAACCACATAAAAAAATAGAGACTACTGAAAGTGGTAGAAAAGGTCCTATTAATTTTTTGAAAATTATATGTTACATATTTATGTATCATGTGTCAGTGAGTGAGTCTGAGAGAAAAAATAAATAGCTTTAATCTTAATAAATCACGGAACAAATATGCTATATTTATTTCTTAATATAATATGATTGCTAAATTAGAAAATCTTTCTTCCCCCTTCCATCAATTTTTCTTTGAAGGTTTTTCTAAAATTTTTGCATAGCATTAGAAAATCCTCATTGCATTCTAAACAATGGCTGCTTAAAGAGAAATCTGATGAATTACCGGTAATAAACAAAATGAAATATCTAAAAGCAGAAGACACCTAAAAATGATATAAATTCTTAACATAACCAAAACTCAGTTTGCTGATTCACTTCCCACTTAGTCACACAGTGCAAAGATAAATATTTAAAAGCAAGATAAATTAAGAACATGCTCTCAGTCAGTGTGGAAAAAAAAGGAAGGAACCTTGAATATAAACAACTCACCTGAAAAGAAGAGATATACAAGAAGGACGTATCTGCTACATAGCACACCAAAAAGGAGTTGGGCCTATAGCATATATATAAGCAATATGCACAAAGCCATCTTTGGCTGCTTGCAGAAGAGAGGCAGGGGTGCTGCAGGAAGATACCACAGAATCCTTATATGGAAAGAAGACAGTGTGGCACAGCATGCAAAGCAGGATGAATTAAATGTGCTGATTAAATGAACAGCTTGCTTCTTTTACTTCACTGAAGTTCAAAGCTTTCTAGCCAACCACTTTAAGCATACCTAGCAATCAAATAAATGACTTATGTTATAAAACCCTCATGCGGAGAAACAATAGGTAATGCAAAATTGATCCCCACAGGCCTCTATCCCTCACCTTTGTTCAGGGTTTTAAAAAGAATATGTAATATTTTTTAATGCAGCTATAAAGGCTAAAAGGCTGAGAGAAGAGAAACCCTCCACTACACCAGCGTAAAAGGAAACTGAGGACAATGCCCTCTATCCTGACCCTGAAAGATGGTACAGCTTTTCCCCCAAATTAAACCCAGGCTTGCTGCATACTCATTCCTCGTGTGCAGATCTTTAGCTAAAGGATTAATGGTAAAACAGTCAGTGTTGCTTGTCCTGTTAAGTGTAAGTCTGCAAGCATCAGGACAGCTGGGCTCTAATCCTATTTGCAACAGAGTCTTACTGCTTCCTGCAAATTCACAGCACGGAGTAAGGTGGCACAGGTAGTCCCTAGGCCTCATTGTGAGGAGCAGGAGGTCTAACACCTTTGATCAGAGAGGTCAAAGAAAAAGAAAACACATCATAACTCTTCATTCTCAGACTTAGGACAAGAGTAAGAGAAGTATTTTTATTTGTAATCCAAAGTTTTACTAGATAAACCACTGACAGATGTTAACTGTAGTGTCCTAACAGGTTTTGGTTTGGTTTGGTTTGGTTTGGTTTGGTTTTGTTTGGCTTTGTTGCAATGTATATTGTGCTGCAATACTTCAAAGTTGATGACATTTTCAGAGAATGGATGTCTAGAATTTGGAGCCATGCTGTCCTGAGCTGTGAATTCAGGTGTTGAGTTGTGCTAAACTACCTTGGTTCTTCAAGTGCCTCAATATGGATTTATGAGTCAATCTTTGGACTGTCAATTCAAATATCATATAATGGTTAGAGCTATGCTCTGCTTGATGTCTCACAGATACATAAAATGGATTCAAACACTAAATCATCTCTCTTTTTAATCGTGCCCACAAGCCATGAGAAGAACTGCAAGCCTCTCGTTTTCTGGGCTTCCTGAGGGTCTTCAACATAGTGTGTGATGTCTGGACATCAAACATCCACATATTTGACCTTGAAATGATCTTGACATGATCTGGCTCAATCTTTAAGTACAAAAGAAAACAAATGGAAAAAAGATTTTGTTCTTTCTCTAAAATCCCAGATAACTGCTTCTGGTTGGAATATTTCATAATGTGAATATTTCACATTTCTTATGCATCAAGATGCCACCAAACCTCACCTCTGATGTACTGATAACTCAAGCCTGGATGGGCAATATGTTTCATTATTCTAATAGTAACCTACACACATTCTCCCAAGCTGTCTTTTGTAAAAAAGCAGCATTATATTATCCTCCTTTAAATCTCTGTTGATAAACAGCCTGTGTAGTCATGTCCCTCTTCAATGAATAGCCAATTGGGATGCTAGGACTGAATTTATTACACTAATTCTTACTTTTTCACTGGCATCCTGTGTTTTTTTCTGTATGCTTCTGTTCATGCTTTACTCAGCCTCTTTTAGTCAGGAATTTTTGGTTTTCTTTTTTTTTTATACTAATGTGATTAACATAATGGTATTTCACATACTCCATCAGATTGACAACAACAAAGAGAGCTGCAAACACTGAAGAAAAGGCCAGGGACTAAGCCAGACTGCAGGTTAGAGCGAAGCACACAGGATTACAATATAGTATTGGCTTGTAGATGTCTCATTCTAGGGGGCAAACAGGAACAAGAGAGACAATCAGAACCAGATACAGATGCAGGAGGAAGACGGGGGAATTTCATGTACGGACGCACATGAAGAACTCTGGCTCTTGTTTGCTTCTATTATGTTCAGGGAAACAGGACACTCCATGAGTATTTGTAAATGAAATCGTTATTACACCTGAATAGGGAACAAATCTGTGTGACACAGAGACACAGCTGTGCTAAAGGCTGAATATAAGCTATGGAGGCATCATAAAATACACATACACACATCCAATTCAGAGCATTCTGAAGTGTTGGTAATAAAATAAAAGCAGAATGTAAACTCTAGGTGTTTATTGTACTTTCAAGGATGCTATGTCCGATTCTACAGGGTCAAATAGAATAAGACTTCTTTTGCACAAAAACGATGAAGGAAATTGTATATTCAGCTGAAGTACTCTAAAGAAATGAATGAAGTTCAGAAATAGTTTTCCTATTAGTTGTGAACCACTTGGTTGATACAGTTTATTTGGACTGCTAAAATGTTGAAACTTTTAAAAGAAGTTCAAGGATCTGGACACATGAAATCCTAGTCACCTAGCTACTTTTTCTGCTGGAGGTTTAGTGTAAGAGACTAAACATAATGTCTCTCAGGTATTTACATCCAGTAAATTACAGTTAAGCAATATATAAGCTTAACTGAGGATGAACTATGGATCTGGGCTACGAACATATATTGCTGTATAGCAACAATATAAAAGAAGGGCAGCTAAAGATAGATGATGCAGGGAAGTAACATCTCAGGCTGTCGCAGATGTTTGTGTAGTAAACCAAGGAGATCACTAAAGTACAAGCCCTAAAATGTCATTATTGATTAAGAGCTCAATAGGAGACACAAGACAAAGAGGAAAAGAAAATGAACATTTAATTTGGTGAAAAAAGAGCAGCAATGTCTCCACTTTTACTGTGAAACAGTAAAAAACAACATTGTGAAAAACAACTTAAATTGAGAACACATGAAAAATCCCTGTTAGATAGTCAGGATGGAAAATGACTGAAACATTTCTGCATGAGTAAAGGAACCAAAATGAATGGACAGAGTCACAGTTACTAAAATTTAGTGTTTATAAATTTAAAACATGCACGTTAGAAGGGACAATCTGTACTAATCATCTCCTCTAATGAAGTCTAAATGAACTACAATCACTTAGGAAAAACATCAAGTGTCATTGCAAGGTGCTTAACAAAAACCAGTGTTCAGTATGCTGCAACAGTTAAATAACCAAGCAAGATGCTGGCTACATGCATAACACAGTTGCGAATACTAAAAAAAATCCTCTTGCCCAAGGTCATTAGCCAATTTCATGGGTTTGTAGGCAGAATTCTTTTGAGTGTTTCTGTTGGTTCATTTATTTTTTCATTTTTGTAGGAGAGTACGTCATGTATTTTTGATGCAGTTTCTTTACATACAAAAAGTGTGCTCAGAACTGAGGTCACAACCGAAATTAAATAGGCTATATTAATTTTTCTCACAGTTCCCAAATGTCATAAACCCAACCTATTCCCAAAAGAAATCCTTACATAAAGAACTCTTTGCATTGTCTTGGAGGAGCACACTTCACATTTGGAGGCGGGGCGAGTGTTTGTTTTGGCTGTTTCTCTGTCTTCTGTCTTTAAAGACATAGAATAGGCTCCATCTTACCTAAACTGAGATATTTACAGTGTAAAAGCCCAGTAATTCCAATACATAAACTTTTTTGCGGAAACTTGCTCGGGGATGCTCAGTTCCAGCCCCTCTGGCACAGAAAAGTATAAATAAAAACAGCCTTGACATACAAACAAGACTTGAAAAAAAGCACACTGCATGACATGGGAATTGGAATTTTTATGTTCTGTGAACTGTCAATGTCCTATGTACCCATAACAAATGATTGCTACATTTGCATTTACTATTTGTTCAAAGAAATGAATTTATCAGTTTCACTGACAGAAGCATGCCATATTAATTCTGAAAACTGTTCAGTTATTTTTCAAGTTTTCAAAATGTACAAGAAAAAATTATTCTGTCACCTTAGAATGAATAACTGAGTAGAATGCAGCTGCCTGGTACTTGGATGAAAAACTGCTCTGGGGTTTCAGGTGTTTTAGCCACAAGCCAGAATTATGTCCAGTTTAGGGCACATGAGCACAAGCCAAAAGTCTTAATTCAGCTTGTTGTAACTGATGAATGAAAAGAACACACAAAAAAAATTTAAATGTAGCAGATGGAAGCCAAACGACAATAATTTTATCCAAGAAAAGCATATAAGACTTACAAATTTGTAGGCCTCAAAAGAAAAGAGTATTTAAAATTTTTTTTCCAGATCCCAGGCTTTTACATGGAATGAATACTTTTATTCATGCTCAACATGTTATTTTCCCATTAAATCTGATCTCAATTGGCATACAAAAAGTGGAGATGTTTGCCTGGGTACATCATTAAGTAAATCAAAGTTTTCTGACAAATATAGATAATAGGGATGTTTTCAACCCTCCCATAGCCAAGTAGGTCTTACAAAAACCCAAAACACTGAAGGTACAAGTTTGCACATAACTGTAGATTAATAGAAAATGATGTTTAACAAACTTTGAATCCATGCATTGCAGAAATATGGTGTTTTCTGAAGAATTTAGGAAGGAGACCTTGAACAACTCATGAGGTTAGTCAGTGCCTTCTTCAGTCATCTCTCACAGAGATGATCCTTCTATGGGATCAGAGGAACACAGCAAAATACATTCTGCAGGGACTTCTTCAGTGCCAGAACACTTTTAGGGTGCTTTACAGCAAAACCAAAATATGTAGTGGGAGAAGGTCCTTCTGATCTAATTGTCGTGTAAACAGACAAAGTAAGTTTTGGGTTTTTTCAGCTCGACAACCCTTCCCTATATAAATATTTGTAACAATATTGTGCATTTTAAACATACCAATTTTTATCCTGCCTTACTTGTGGCTTGAGTTTAGACTATTCAAGGCGATCCAAAGTCTTCTCTGTGCTTTTGAATACACCGACTGACCCAATAAAATTAACACCTTTGCATATCGATATCTTTCTACTTATGTCTTTAGATCATCATAGTTACAATACCATTTGTACCATCCCCTGCACATGCGCTTTTTCTTTTGTATAAAAATGAAGGATTTGGTAAGATCTCCATGTTTTTCAGTTTGGATAATACAAATGATTCTACTAATTATGCAAAGAATCATGGTATCACAGAATGGTTTGGGTTGGAAGGGACCTTAACATCTTCTAGTTCTGCCATAGGCAGGGACATCTTTCCCTACATCAGGCTGCTCAAAACCCTATCGAATGCTTCCAGGTATGGGACATACACAACTTACATATTTTGATATAACATATGTACACTTTTTCCAAAATTAATTTTTTAGGTTACAGCATTGCTACACAGAGGAACTTGTGGAGGCAAAACTGATAGTAGGATGATGAGAGATGTAGCACCACTGTCAAGTCTGTCATAATTGGTATGTAAAAGTCGTCCAGCATTTTGGCCAAATTATCTTTGTTAAATCATAAAGTTATGTAGACCTACAGAGTATTGCTTAGGAAAGTGAGCAATACACACAAGTCCAGGCATTGTTACCCTGCCCACACCCATCACACATCATTGCTTTATGATATCCCTTGGCAAGAGCCTTTGAAGTCAGTCGTCTCAAAGGTTTAACACTGTGCCAAGAATTTATGTACAAAGTATGACCTTTTTGTCTAGTCTCAGTCAAAATTAATTTTGATCAATGCATTTAACCCATTTGTATTTTTCTGTGAAAAATACCTGCTAATAAAAAATATGTCTCTCTAAATTTGATGGACTTGAGGAGTGGACTCAGATGGATAAGAAATTGGTTGGATGGTCACATCCAGAGGGTCATGGTCAACGGCTCAGAGTCTCAGTGGACATCAGTGACAAGTGGTGCCCTCAGGGGTCTGTACTGGGACCAGTGTTATTTAATGTTTTCATCAGTGACATAGACAAAGGGATCGAGTGCACCCTCAGCAAATTTGCAGATGACCCCAAGCTGAGTGGTGCTGTTGACACACCTGAAAGATGGGATGCCATCCAGAAGGACCTGGACAAGCTGGAGAAACTGGGCCCATGTAGTTTAACAAGACCAAGCACAATGTACTGCACCTGGATTGGGGCAAACCCCTCTATCAACACAGGCTGGAGATCAATAGATTGAGAGCATTGATGCTGGACATGACCCAGCCATGGCACTCACAGCCCAGAGAGCCAAACGTGTCCTGGGCTCCATCCAGAGCACTGCGGGCAGCAGGGGAGGGAGGGGATTCTGCCCCTCTGCTGTGCCTTCATGAGACCCCACCTGGAGCACTGCATCAGCTCTGCGGAAATTACATGGAAATGCTGGAGTAAATCCAGGGGAGGCCACCAAATTGATTTAGAGGGATGGAGCACCTCTCCTACAAGGAAGGACTGAGAGAGATGAGTTTGTACAGCCTGGAAAAGAAAAGGCTTCAGGATGTCCTAATTCTGGCCTTCCAACACCTGAAAGGAGCTTACAAGAAAAATGGAGAGGGACTTTTTACAAAAGCGTGTAGTGACAGGACACAGGGGAATGGCTTCAAACTGAAAGAAAGCGGGTTTAAATCAGATATTAGGAAGAAATTCTTTACTGTGAGGGTGGTGAGGCACCCAGAGAAGTTGTGGATACTCCATCCCTGGAAATGCATGGCCAGCTGGATGGGGCTCTGAGTAACCTGATCTAATGAAAGATGTTCCTTTCCACTGAGGAGGGTGTGAACTACATGATCTTGACGGTTCCTTCCAACCCAAACCGTCCTATGAGTCTAAGATTTAGTATATAGGATCTTTTTACAGTAAAAACTGCATATTGCTTCACAAAATAGCAGATGAGGCGATTCCAGTCACTCAGGCAAACAGTTGTTAGATGGGAAATTAAGTACAGCATAGAGTTGTCATTTGTGTCTCTAAAGACATAAATTTGTCCCTAATTTAGGTAGTGCATCAAGGGGATTCTGGTGTACCTTCGTGGAAGTGCTTAGCTCCCCAGTTTGTCTTCCAGAAGAAGTAGGATATATCCACACAATAACTACTCTCAAGTGATTGGTGATAAGCAGAAAGGTGTTTTCCATGGAAGAAAGCTATGAGTAGCTTTGGGTGGGAAGGTGGGGAGTAAAAAAAACCAAAATGAAAATTCTATATATGTATTAGAAATAAGATGAAACTCATTTGTACTGATGGCCTGACAAAGTCCAACTGTTCAATATATTGTACTTGACACGTTATTTATTCTTTAAAATAAAGACTAGTTTTCACAAAATTTCGCATAATACAAGAGTAATAACAGGAGAGAAACGCATGTCAAAATAGCAAAGATGTTAATGAACATCCAGGAAATTTACATACATACTTAAGGCAGCAGACCTGATTCTCTTTAAGGCATTAAGGAACTTGTTGAAGTAATCTCTAAATTATTAGTGATTACCTTTGAGCACTCACAGAGTATGCACCCAAGAACTTACACACAGAAATGCACAGAACACATTAAAAAAAAAAAAAAGTTAAAAGCAGAAGCTGAGGAATTACAGGCAAACAATTCCACTTAATGACTGGAAATATATAACAAATTAAGAGTGGTACTGACATTGGTACATCAATAACAAAGACTGTCCAGGCCAATTTCATTGCCTTCATTGATAGCCTAAATAACCTAGCAGGTACAGGGGAGAAAATGACTGAAATTCCTCTTGATTTTAGTAAGATTAACATGTAAAAGGAATTTTCTATATAGCAGCAAAGTAAACATGCAGAGAAGATTCTGAAAAAAATTAAAATTTAAAAAATTTATATTAAATTTAAAATTTAAAACTTGCTCTCAGGTTAGCTAGGAATGATTCACTGAAGCTAGAAAGGCACTCTGAACACTGGGTGTCAATTCCATTTGTTGCTGTATTAATGATCTGTATGACAAAATAGGAAATACACTGATTAATTCTGTAGATGCCATGCTGGAGGGAAGTATCTGCAAGAATTTTAGTGAACAGGATCAGAATTCTAAGTGGGTTTGTTAGACTGATGGAGCAATCTGGAATCAATGAGATGGAATTTAATACAGGTGAGTCCAAGGTGCTACCTTCTGGAAAAAGAGAGAAAATACATAAATATGAGCTTTGAGATAACTAGCCAGATGGTGTTTCTAAAGAAAAGGAGACTGGGGCTGCAGTGATCAAAAACTGAGTGCAGGTTACAAAGTGAAAAAACAAATCTGATGCCTGACAGAGTTAAGAGGTATTATAAAGAACAAGGAATATTCATTCTACTCATGCTTCATTCTACTTCATGCTACATTTTCATTCCGCAGTTTTGAGACAAATTAGATTATAGAGGACAGAAACAAGAGAGAACAAAGGATTACACTCTTGGAAAAAATAATGGATTGTAATCTTAGATTATAATCTGAATATAGAAAGGATGGTAGAAGAAGCAATAGTAGAGAATACTCTAAGACATTTAAAAAAACCCAATCAGATACAAAGGAAAATAAGTAGCCTCAGATGGATATTTTCATCCTGAATGTCTACAGTGTTTTACAGGGAATTGTGAGCAACCCTAAATCCAAACCAAAATACAGCAAGGCTAGAATTCAACACTTTAACTTCAGCAACTGAAAGCCTAGGCATCCAGTCTAATCCAGATACTTTGAATCCTTCCTCAGTCAAAGCAAATGCACAGTTCAATCCTCAATCAAAGTAAAGACAGCATTTCAATCCACTGTATAATCACTATAAACCCTCCCAAGTTCTTATTTCTCTTATTTGATTATAAATAGAGACTTGGTGACAGGCTTGGACTAAAACCTAAGTTAAGAGAGATTCAAAGTTAAGAGAAATTGCTTCTTTTATAAAAAACCAGCGTGTTATATTCTTAATCATCTAAATTTACACAGATATGAAGGGTCAAAGACAAATGAATGTTGATTAATATGCAATACATTCAGAAAGCACATAGACCTTTAAGAGTTTGAAGACACTAGATATGAGCAGAGAAAAAATTAACTTTGGACTAGAAATATAAATAGAGATCAAAAGTGAAAAAAAAAAAATCCAGTAGTGACCAGAGTACTTACCAACAGAAATATTTAATGGTAAGCAGCAAAACTTCTCTAAAGGAGGAATTTACTGAACATAAAGTGCATTTTTCTGTATGACCAAGATAATAAACAGTTTTTAAAATAATACAATTAATGTGTCCTGTGGCCAAAATGTGTAAGGCTATTATCCAAGATCTAAAGAGGATATGGCTATATCAACAGCTTTAATTAAATGAAATTGCAAAATAAATAATTTTAAAATAAATATGCCTTTGTAAAAGGTTGGATTTTGCATTCCTGATGATATAGGCAGCTGTGTTTTATGCTGATTGGTAAAAGATATTTTACAGAAAAGGCAGAGAAATGTGATTTTCATAAAAGGAACATGAATTCACTTCACTGCTTTTCCTTGAAGTGTGCACCTTGCACTGAAACTCTGCAAATCTTCCATTACAGACATAAATACTTCTGAAAGTCACCTTCATTAGAGTTACCCAGAGAGATATCAGGCCTTGATGTTTACTTATGGCAGTGACTTTCTGCTCCTAATTCTGTCAATAGTAAAACTAATCACAACTTCCTCTCTGTTGTGGTTTAGGTTCAGTGTCCTCACTGAGACCCTCCAAAACCACACACCACTCTCTCTTACTTCCCCTTCACCTCCTGCTTCCTGCTGCAGTGGGATGGAGTTGGGAACTGGAGATACAAAAGGCAAAGGTTACGGGGTGAGGTAGGAGCAACTCACTGGAAACAGAAAAGAGATGAGAAAATGAACAGTAACAGAAATACTAATGACAGAGGATATAAAAAAGGAAACAAATCCCATGGAAAAAAAAAGCCTGATAATAAACAATGCTGGTCGTCTTCCTCCACTGTGTTTTCTCGACCAGAGGGAATCCTGTCTCCCCAGAAGGGAGAGACTACCCCAGCAATGACCTGAGCTCACACAGAATAAACCCCATGTCTCAGCCATGGCCCTCCTGGCTACTGCAAAAAAAATTACCCTTGTCATGGCTGGAACCAGGTCACTCTCAAACTGAAGCTTAAGATCATCCTTGGTGTCACAAATTAAACGCAAGGCATGGGAGAACACTGTATTCACACATAAAGCTGTAGAATTGAATTTAGTGAATTGCCTGCTTCCTTCCTTTGAGACACTCTCTGTCACGGGGAGTGTAAGCTGATTTATCTAGGTGATACAACTGGTCACATTTCAGATGACAAATCAAATTTCCAAAAGCTAAACAAAAAGTGTGTATCACGCTTCAGGGAAGTGTATTAGCAATAAGTGAAGACAGATAGACATTCTTTGATTAATACTGGTATATGATTAGTAGACCAACAATGTTTTATATCATTATTAAGTCCTCCATTTAAAATCAGCTGTAGATTTGATACATCTCCTATTGATCAGAGCAGGAGCAGTTTTCATCTTGCAGCAATTACTTTGTTTTACTTTACTCTGTCATTCATTTAGGAAACTCTAAATTGCCTGTGTGGTCAATATGTAAAAAAAAAAAGGCAAAAGAAAAATATAGTTGAATATGTTTTCTATAACATAGTGGGAACATTCAGAATGTCCTCAGTGAGGTATCATGCTCACAGTTTTTTCCAGATAAAAGAAGATATTTTTTCAAGAGGTTTTTTAGTGCCTGCCACATCTCCTTTACCCTGTACTCTTCTATGTTCTACTGCCATGTATTTTGTGTTCCAATCCTCCCAAATATTTACTGTCTCAAAAGAAAACATAACATGTAAGACAAAAAGAATGATCTTTCTGAACTTTTGTAGAAAATATTTTAATGTGTGCAGATGTTTTTGGAATGTTCAAAGAAAACTTGCTAAAATAAGTGTTCTGCCTTCACACGCAGATGTGTGGAGCAACTATCTAACGCAATAGAGACATGGCAGTTTATGCACTAAATGGTATTACTGCATATCATTTGCCTCTATCGACATATCCTCATTACTCTTCATAGAACAGAGTATCCTTCCTAGTCTGTGTAGAGAGCAGAGAACAAAGGAGACGATAATGACCTGATGCCCAGGTACCCAGAAATTCATCCAAAATTAATCTGCTGTTCCTGTAAAAGCTGTTTGTTCAAGGGCTGCTTGGCACCACTTACAAAAGCTCTGCGAACGTGCTACTGAGACACCTGCACTAACAGTTTAAATATTAACCAACTCCTATTTACTTTTGTTGTCTCCTTCATCACAGTGGAAACAAAGCAGCATGTGGTGTGTGTGTACGTGTGTGTGTTAAAGTTCAAACTATACCTCAGGAAATGAAAAAAGCATTCAGCTTCACAAAACAGGTAAAAGCACGGCAGAGATTTATGGAGGATGGGATTGGTTACCTTGGAAACAGGTTTGAATTCTTTCATCAAACAACAAGATGCTCAGTGTTGACCTATTTCCAACTGCTGTATGGATTTAAGGTGGAACTATATATGGAAAGTTTACAGAAAAAGGTCTTCCTATCAACACTGAATATTTATTTACTGCTTAAATGCATTACTTTGTTTCCTCTATACGTCTAAGCCTTTGAAGTGAGACAAATAGTTGAGAACGGAAAAGCAAAAGTGAAGAAGGTTGTCATCATCTCCTCAACAAGAATTTGTTTCCAATGTATATGAAGTATTTGTGAACACTTGAAAACATTTTGGCCAATATATTATCTTCTTTAAAATAACTGCCTAATTAATATAGGTAAAAAAATTGTTTATGGAAACAGCCACTCCCCATCCCATTACAAAACTTTAAACTACAGATAGAGTTCCTGAGATAAGTGAAGATGTTTAGCTTTATTTTGTCCTCTACCATCTCAGCTCCAAAGGTTTGTTTTATTGTTGTGAGAACTGACATTTTACATGGCATTTTTTCATGAAGCCTAATACAACTGGCAGTCAAATCTGTGAAGACCTTGAATGCAGTGCATTAACAGCAGAAGGGTAACTGTAACCAAAACAATCTACCTTTCTCATCATTTTCTATTAAACTTCAGGATATAGGAAAATGAAAAAAAGATGATTAATGTAGGGTTGATAAACACACAAATAAAGATGGAGAGCATGTGTACAGCATCATGTGTTACTAATTTAGGGAACCTCCTAGATAGCCTGGATGTGTAAATAATACAATGCAATGCAGCATCACACGGGGGCATGACATCGAATCCCAGACACAGTCAGATTGCCTGCCTGGTGCGTATACCAATTTACCTGGTCCAAACTATTTTCAGTATATTTATTCTCTATTCCTTGGCATCACGGAAAGCCCAAGCTTACCAAGCAAGGGAAGGAGCAGAAAGAAAGCAAAGCAAAAGAACTCACCAAATGAAATTCACCTGGACCTCTTGACTGCAGGAAATAATTGCAAACTGCATAAAGTTACCTCATATCATCATATCTAATGATAATGTAATCTTAAGAGCCATTCTTAAGGTCATTGTATTTTCTGAAGCCATACATTTTTTAGTAATTTCCAGGGAGAATAGATGGATTTTTTTGTGGTAGGGTATGTTTCTTGCTAGGAAATACATTAAAGGTTATATGTTTGCACATTCTCTTTAAAAATATCATAAACCTGTGCATTTCCTTCTAAATACTTGCTCTTGAGATTGAGATATTACGTGCATTTTTTAAAAAAAATAATATTTTTTGCCGTCAAGGTAAAAGTCTGGAAACATTTAAAATGCAAAAAAAAAGTATGTCTGAACCTCAGCCTATGGAAACAAAACAAAATGGAGCCCTTTGCAAGCCACACAATCCCTTTCACCAAAAAGTTTTTCCAGTTTTAAGAGAGAACAAAATATTTACTTCACTCTGATATTTCACACCAGCCCCTCCCCTTCCCCCCTTCAGATCTTATTTAGGTAACAATATTCTTTTGGAGGTATAAAGATTCTCAGAAAGACTACATTTTAATTTTTTTTTCAGTTTAGCCACAGAATTAGAACTTAACCAGCCCAACGATGTATCCAGCTGCTGGTCTGATAGGATGTGCTCTCTATCTGTGTACAGGGACCTGCCTGCCTTTAAAACACTGGGCACGTATCTGGCAGAGTACAGCTTAAAGTTATGATCAGAGCATTTATTTCTTTGTCCTTCTTCAGTGTGTACTGGGTTCAGACCAGATAATTATTGACACTCTTACAAAAGAGTTAAAAAATCCATCATAAAAGTCATTCATATGGATAAAGTGTCAACAATTCGGCTATAATCTCTTTGCAGTTCATAATGTCCCCAAGTTCAATTGTCTGCTTTTCCTGCTATATATTGACATACAAGCCTAAGTACTATACTTTACAGCCCTCATTCTCATATCCTTCTATTACTCTAATTAAATCTGTCTCACTGAAGATTAACACCTTCTTTCCTAGGACATCTGTCAATGGTGTATGCATTTTATGTAAAACAGAATTTTTTTCATGCTACTTAACCCATTCTGCTCAGATTTTTTTCTTTTCCTCATAGCTCAGTACAGATCAGCAACATCAAAAATCATGTTGGAATGTATGAGGGAAAAGTGATACTGGACAGACTGCACATCAAAAGCAGTGTTGCTTAAGCTGAAGAGATGAAACCCAGGTATTTCTTCAATTCTGGATAATGAAAAATTGTGTTCCACTGCTAATCTCCCAAGTACTCCTTTAACAGTCATACATAATTGAAAATAACAATAAAGCACTCTGGATGCATTCCTTGCACCATTCGCATCACACTCATTCGTAACAGTGAGGACGGCCAAAAAAATTAAACAGTATTAATGCTGATCTACAAATGACCTAAGTCTTAAGCCTGTGGAAAGAATGTGGCCACGTCCTTTTATCACCACGAGAAGTAACATGCTGGCTGTAGTTTTCTAGATGCTTTAAAACCCAGTATCTCTCTCTTTAATGTGTGTAAGACACCAAATGTTGGTATGTGCTTTGCTCAACACACTCTCCGGTGTTTGTCATGTTGCTAGCTTATAATACGTTTGCTAGCTGTTCACTAAATTACAGATACATGATTACACATTGTGGTTAAATAAATATTCACTGCTGCTGCAATGAATTAATATATGGAGCAGGGAAATAAAGGTCTGGAGAAAGAAATGAGCTCAGCTCCACTGTATTTTATTTTTCTTTTTCATCCCCACAGTTTTATATGTCAGGAGGCATATATTTTGACTTTTTTTTTCCCCTCTGAATATTACATTTTTCCTTAAAAGTTTTCTGGGATTTGTCTAAACCTTGATGTATTCTTGAGCCTCATCCCATGGAGGTCTAAAGTTCTGGTGGTGGCATCAAGGATGCCACTGGTCCAGGAAGCTTGGCCAGTCCTGGCATTGTCCTGCCTGAGCAGAAAAACTCTTGTGGCTTCTAAATACAACAGCTTGTCCTGGATTTAAATTGCCCCTGGCCTGCAGGCTGAGCAACACTGCCCTTTTGCATCACGGAGAGCAAGACGTGCACAAATGCACAAAATGGGCACTGCTTGTCAGCCATCCATGGGGACATGGGAGTTCACAAAATCAGAAGTGGCTGGAATGAGAACAGGTAGTGCTGGTGCCCTGATGAAAGCCCACCAGAACAAATTTATTTCTTAATTCTCTTTCTTCAAAAGTGATTCTTACCATTTTTTCCTGTCCTTCTTAAGTACAGTTCTGACTATTCACACTCTTAATGCACATGTCACCCCCCACCCTCATTCTTTAGACATTTAATCCAGGCCTCTTATTTTGCAGTCATGCTTTCTTCTTCTTTATTATACAGTCATCTTACCAAAAGCCAAAGCCCAACCAGACAATCTACATCCACCAAATACGCTGATTTACACCTTTATGTGAACAGAAATTAATCAGAAAAAACACAACAAAATAGTCACCTGGTATAACAGCAAAGATTCCATCTCATTTTTTTCATGTCTTTTGCTTCCCCTCGCCCCACCTCCATTTCCCCCTGCTTTAAATCCTAAGCAAAACCAGAAGACATTCCCAGCAGACTTCATTGCTAAGGTTCAGAAGAAAATGGCATACTTCATGGTAAGATATCTACACATTCTTTACAGAAATTCTCTCCTTTCATTTCCTTAGTTTCCTGACGTTTATTAATGAATGCAGAATTCAATTAAAAATAATAAATCATGAAATGGTAACCAAAGGAAATGCTAAAAATGCTGATTAAATGATAATTATTAAATAACTAATACTCCAAGCATTCATATTTTTCAGGCACTCAATTAAGAAGGATTGGCTGATTCCACCCTTGATGGCCTTAGACACAGCTGAAAAAGAAAAAGCAGAAGACATTTAACACCTGATTTTTAACAGTGTCGAGGACTTCAGCTCTCTCTACACCAGGTTTTTATGTGTGTGGAACAGGCCATGACTGTGGAAAAGAAAAAAATATAAAAAGGAGAGCAACCAGAGTAATGAATCAATTATTTTCAATTAAGTTAACCTAGCAAAGTGCAACAATGCCTTCAGCATAAGCAAAAAACTCCAAAAAACAATCCAATAAAAAATGAAGGTTATGAAATCTATTTTGAATGATTGACTTAATAATGCTGAAAAGTGAATCCAAACACTTCCATTATTAAATACTTCCCTTCCCAGGATTCTCATGCAGAATGTACTGAGTTTGTTCTTCTGTTGAAATATTACCATGTAAGAAAGCAGTGCCAATTTTTTGGGAGTTTTAGTTAACAGCAATATCAGTAATCGCTAATAAAAAAACTTAGATATATTCAAATATCAAAATAGTTACTTTATCATGCCAATCACATCCTTACAGCTTTTACCGCTAGAAAATTATTCTTTTTTTGCAAAATTGAAATCAAGATTTTAGTCCAAGTCAGTTCAAGTCTAGAAGAGACTAGTGTTGACTTTGCTAGACCATTAAAAAGGTGAATAAGCATAGGAAACATAGAAACAGACTATACACGTATATACATCATGGAATAAGGTAATCATTCGAGTACTTTAATAAACAAGAACAAGTCTACATTTTAATTTGCCTTGACAGGTCTTGCATCTTGTAAAGCTTAATTTTTATTCATTTTCTCCAACATCTTTACTAAAGAAATCTATAAACTGCTTTCAATATAACGTATATTGGTGAGAATGCTGTGCACCAGAAGACTTTTGCCTTTACGAAAACAAAAATAACCTGCAGGAAATAAAGCTGTGACAGGGTCCCATGCAATCTGCGGGGTGCTACAATAACATCTTCATCCAACATGTGAATATAGTGCAACTTTACACTTCAAAACACTACCTTAATTCTTCCTGGCTGACAGAAGCTAGCAAGGTCTGTCTGTGCCTGGGGAATAAGGTAGCTCCAGATGAGGAAGCTTTAGCCTGGAAGCCATGAAAGCAAACTTAAGCACTTCCTCTGTATAGGACAATGGGCCAGAGAAGACAGAGTCCAGATGTCCTCACTTTGCTCACCTCATGGAAATAAAAACGACACTAAACTACACACTATTTAACACAAGCCTTTGTGTTCATCACCTTTTAGTAACTCATGGGATGAACAGTAGTACTTGAAACTCTTCCTTCAGAGCAGTGTGGGTTATTATTGCCCAGGGAGAAGAGCTGAAAATGTTCTTACAGCAGGGAGCTGCCCGTACAAGTGGAGATAGCTGCGCTTTTCCAAGCCATCCCTGCACTGCTGGGATAACACAGTTCTCCGCTTTTTAGAGCCGAGTGTGCTTTGAAAGTGCCTACTAGCTGTCAGTGCTCAAGAAAAGATTTTGTGGAGAAAGGACTGTCATTATCAGCTTCTGCTTTGTGGTGTGAATACACCAGATCAATATTGAAACACCCTAGTTTGGTCTTTTGTTGCATTGTTTTCAAGATAACCTTTGCAGTCAGAAAAGTCAACTTCAGCAATTTATTATAAAAAATAAGACTGAAATGCAAAAAATCGGTGTCAGAAAGTTTCCATCAATACACATGTTCATGAGTGGACTCTGGCAGACCCTAAGTGAAAACAGAACAATTTCAAGACTTGTTTAAATATATTTTACAAACATACTTCTACTTTATGAAGTTGATTCCCTTTTTTTGGAAGTTGATTCTCAAGAAGATGCTGGTATTCTGGACTCAGGAGAAAAACTAAGAACACCAGCAAAAACAGAGGATATGGAAGATAGCCAGAAAGCAGTGAAAAATTATTTTCAAAGTGATGCAGCAGAGACTAAGGAGGAAAATCAGCATGAGAGGATGTATGAATTAAATAAAGATCAATAACAGAAATACCAAACAAAGACAAGCTTCCAGCAACCATTCTCCAGTGATTTTAGTGTGTGAGACTGCCTGCTTCATCCCAGTCACAGTGGGTGCTCAAACTGCCTCATTCCACAGCTCTCACTCAACTCCCTCTGATTAATGGCATTTTCTGCTTCCCACAGGTCCCTGCAATATCTCCCACATATCTACACTCCCCACTCCACTGCAAGCGCTGTGGTCCTCAGCAAGAGTTTCTGCCCTTCACCTGCTACAGAAGCTAGCCTGAGGAAAGCTCTGAAGGATGTCTGATTGCATTCCAGTTCTTCTCTACAAAAAATATATCTACTCTTCAACATAGCTACCACTCTGGACAGACATCTTTGCTTCTCCTTGGCTGACTTAGAGAACCTATTTTTTCAGATGCCTTCTTTAAAAACTTCCTTTCTGTTCATTTGGGATTTTACCATCTTCTCCAAAAAGGAGACAGGGCCTCAGACCATTCACTTTCTCTGTCTGCACTCCCTGTTTTGCTAAGTAGATCAGCATCACTTTTTGTAATTTTAAAGAGAACCACAGTTTTGTCCCTCTCTTCCACAGTTCCCTTCTTCCTCCTGAGACATTTCAAATAAAGCTGACAGGACAGCCCTTGTAAACTCCAAATAGATTTTCCTTGTATGACTTTATATTCATTGGGAAAGAGAACAGAACTGGAATTAAAACAAATTCAGCTTTAGCTCAAAGCTTACAGTTTAGATAGTCTCATAAAACAGCTTGTAACGTATCCCAAACTTTTTGAAAATATGAGTGCCGAGAGTTCTCTCTCATGGGAAGGGAAAATTGAAGACATCTAATTAACTATATAAACTTTAAAACCTTAATTTAATTGTGAGGAAAAGATTAGTTTTTGGTGTTTTGATAGCCAACCGGATTGGAAGACTGGTTTACTATGGTAGACACTATGAAAAGCCCTTTAACAACCTCAGATAAACCCAGACTTTCCCTCTAGCCATCGTATCCTTGCTTTTGTTTATATGTCTAAGCTGTGAGTGCAGTAACTAACTCAGTAAAGAGTTTCCATGGAGACTGGAAAGTCATTTTAAACACCCATGACTTTCAGAATATAAATCTCTCTTAACAGATACTGTATGATTTGCTAGAGGCAACACTTCCTAATCATTCTTAGTTACTTCTGTATATTTTGTAATCTACTCACTCAAATATGCATAGACAACAAAACTCTGAGAAGATTATAAAAACTGGATAATCATTTGTATTTTAGCTGAACTACCAATGTTGATTTTCCTTGATGTATGAAGAAAATGTCTTTAAGTCTGCATAGAATTATGACTTTAACTTCTACACAAAGAATTGAGCATTTGTAGTTTGAAAGCTCAGAAAATATGAAGATTAAAAAGGCTGTACTAAATAAGGAGAGAGGCTAAAACCGCTAATTCCAATTTGTAAGTCTAAAAATATAATACAGAATATGATACTTGTTATTTCTCTCAACTTTACCACACCTTACATATACAATTTTAATCTATGTATTTCTTTTTCTTTTCTTTTTTCTTTTTTAATTGCAGGTGCAAGTTTCTTGTCATTGAGTCTTAATGGTGTGTTTGCTGATCTCTCCAAGCACGCAAAACCAAAAGGACTGATACTAAATATCACATCAAAGGAAGGTTTGCACTGTGTCCATTCTGGCTGGTTCATATTTTGTTCTCTCCCTTTCTCCCAGAGGCTGTAACACTCAGCTCTGTTATACTGAAAGGACTAATGCTAAATATTACATCAAAGGAGGGTTTGCATTCCCGTCCATTCTGCTTGGCTCATGTTTTGCTCTCTCCCTTTCTCCCAGAGGCTGCAGCAGTCAGTTCTGTTACTTCCTTGCTTGTAGCAAGCGAGCTGTAATACACAGGCTCCTCTCACTGACCAGCAAAAGAAACTGCTGGAGTCTTGTTCTTTCTTCAGAATTGTTTTGAAACAGAATTTACTTCTTGTTTTTTTCTCTGTTTTTACTTTCTTTAGTACACTTTGCCTGTGCACACATATATAAGTATATGTACACACATATCTAAGTAAGAATTTTATGTGTTCAATTAATATGGATTTGCTACAGAGTTTTTCCTTCCAGGAACAATAGGAAAAAAAAAGCACCTCATGTGACAGATGCTAGTTTTCTTGCTTAGTGTACATCTAAAAGACCCATTTTAAAAAACAAGACTAGGGATGTCATGCAGATTTGTCTCCAAACTGGGCCTGAAATAAATTTTGTCAGTATTACAGTTTTTCAAGTGAGCCATTCCCTACGAATTGCCTTTTAATTGATATAACACCTTCTTTTCGCTTGCTGTGAACAAAGCACCGTAAATAGAGATGTATCATATGAGTGGGAGAAGGCAATTGAAGACAAAATACATTGATTTATTCTTCCCCTTGGAGCTCCTCAGGATGAGAACTTATGGCAGAGCACGTTTGCTACAAGCAGAGGGAAGTGTAGATCTTAGGAAAGCCTTTCCTGCTGTAACATTGGACAGCTACAACTTTTCTCGTGTTTTCATGTGGGAATCAACTTTTAGTTTGATTTTTTAAAATCCCAATGGTATCAAGAAAGAAGAAAGGACAAAGTCACTACTGTCCTTGGTAGAGTTAAAACTAACCTGCTATGCAGCAGCATCAGCTTTGCCACACTTTCCGTGCTGTTTCCCAGAGATGCGCACAGACCAACGCCTTCTACTTCCCTCTCCGCAAGTTAAATAAACCCACAGCTCTCCATCTCTGGCTGAAGCAAAGATGCAGCAATTAAACACTTGACACACGTAACCACTGAGCTGTCACTGCCTGACCCCTTGTGATGGTCATTCCTAAATTGCTGACGCAATGTATGCTGGGTCTAATCTCAGGGACAACTGCAGAACTCTGCAGGAATAATTTGTATGCAGAACAGAGCACTGCACAGTGGCATCCAAGTATGGGTGAGACAATCTAATTTACGTACTGGAAACACTGTTATCCCAGACTCTCCCTGGGACATCTCAGCATGCTCGCATGCTTCTGAGCTGCTGCATTATTTGCCAAAGGCAACTGCGACATACTCAGCCACTGAGGGGGTCCTCAGTTGCTTGGTGGCCAGCACAGAGAAGGATTAAAGCAGAAGACAGTCCCTCCTCTGGGCCCCCTGGGGAGTTTTATCACCAGTTTGTGACCTTCAAAGTGCAGGTTTTTTTGCCAGTTCTGCAAGTGTATCTCACAATGTCTGGAGAAATTCAGTGCTGTTAAGTATGTTTTCTGCTAAAGCATATTTAATAAACATCCAAAATCTTGGCCCAAATAGTAGGCAGGTGTTTCTGTCCTACGTAAGGAGACTGTAATGCCTCTTGTATTACAGGAAACATGATCAAGCACCAGGTAGAAGTAGAAACTCTAATTTGGATTAAAAAGTTCTTTTCAGTTCTTTGTCCGTATTTTATAATGACTTTATATTCATAGATCTACCAAACCAGAAATGTTTCTTCGTCTTTAGCATGACACTAAGAGGACACACAGCTTATTTTAGGGATCCTTGGCAGAATGATCATGGTACTAAACTGTAGTTACAATTAAAGCTTTATTTTCTTAACAGAATTCTATGGTTAGTTTAGCACAGTACAACAAATGCGATAGGGAAAAAAATTGACTTTAAAAAAAGGTTGAAAACCTTCATTATTAAGCATTCACTACAAATACCTTAGTTTAATGGTCAAGGCCTTGCAATGTTCTGATGAAAGACAACCTAAAGCTTGCTTTACTTGCAGGTCAGACCTAACTCGCATCTGGGTATGCTTTGAAGATAACCACTACCAGCGGGTTATATTGCTGCATCACTTTGCAGTTTATGTTTCAATATAAGAACATTAATGGCACTTTTTGATCAGAGGAATGAATTTCAATAAAACTTGTTGTACTCGCCCACGTACTGCCTGTACCTCACATAGATAACATACTGGCACAACTGCCAAGGCCTGAGACTCGAAACAGGAAATCTTGAAATCATGTCCAGAGGAAAGGAGGGGAGAGGGGAGTAGAAGTGAGAAAGTTCATGAGGGAAGGGGACTCAGTTAAACTTCACACTGCCCACAAAATTGTACAGTGCTTTGCTACTAACCCATACAGTCTGGTTTTTTTGACATTTAGAACAAAAATCATGCAGGCTGCATGAACAAAACTGCAGTTTTAATGCTACTGAGGTATCCCAACCCACAGAAGATATCTGCAAAATTGAAACCCCAAAGGAACAGCTCCATCAGCAAATCTCAAGCTTCAACTCTGGTACAGAGATCATGATATTACTCTGGAGTTAAGAGTAACAGATTCAGAATATTAGAGCCCTGAGAAATGAAAATAATCTGCAGGTTCAGCTGAGAGTGGAAACTGTTCAGGGACATTACTAAGTCACTGATTGGACCCGTTGGCTGGCAGCAGAGTGTTCATTTGGGAATGCTGAGCGACAGTGTAACTCTGTCAACACAGTTACAGGGAGATAAGAAGAGTGTATTAGTTACTGCTCAGCCAATAGAAACTATTATTGCCACAAGATTGTATGACTTTTATTACTAACAAAAATAAACATTGTGAGTTGATTATAAATACTAGGGTTTGGTTTTTTACTATTGACTGTGTGTAACTATAAAATGGACAGACTTGCTAAATATTAGACACAGTCTTTCATACACCTTCTTTAGCATACTGTTATAGTTTACCATCCCTAAGTTTGTTTATCTTTCTGATTAACTCCAGCAGCTCACCACTAGCCTGTCAGAGGTATTTTCCACTTTAACCTTTTGAAAAATAAAAGCATTACCATAGGAAAAAACAGACAAAACTGAAAATCTCATTAAGAGTACCTTAGCATAATCTAATTAATGGATAGATGTTCAGCACAGCAGCATTTAGATGCTTATCTGATCATCTGGTCTGCTTCTATCTACCTCAGTGTAACCCTCAGTGACCATATCTGAAGAAGAGCAGAATGTGGTACAGATTGGAAGACACCTCCTTTATTGAACACCAGGTCTCTGAATGGCTGAGTATTCACCCTGCCTCATCAGCTGCACAATGAATCTCCACTGTGAAACTTCCAGTCCAACAAAGCAAGTTTATGGGGATAGTTAAGCCAGGGCTCTCCTCTTGCCAGATGTAGGTAGGAGTGAGGCATAATTTGCTAGTTTGTCACGTTTTCCCAGATAAAAGATTCTGGTCATTTCATATCAGACAGACTGCCACACTTTTATGACTGAGGAAAAAGGCCTTAGGAAAAGAGGGGTGCAGCCTTCCTTACCATAGACCAGGAATAACAAGAAGAGATTGATCCCCAAAACTGCAGCCCTTATCTGCAGGGGTGGCAGCTGCAGAGAAGGTGCCTCCACACTCATGATGTAGTTGCCAGTCTGAAGCTGGTGCTAACAAGGAGGCTGCAGTGTGGTGGTAACAGCTCATGTCTAGTTATGGCCAGCAGCTGTCCTAATCAACTAGCATGTCAGCAGATATATACAGATATAGATAAATAAAAGGTTATTTTAGCCAATTAGGACCAGTGGAAGTTGAATGCGACTTAATCCTGATTCATGTTACTGAGACTAGCTCCACTGAGGAGCTGCACTTACCAGTTGGTGACTGAGTAGGACCTGGGTGCATGATTTCTGTCAGTGACTTAACTGACTGTACTGCCCGAGCTCAGATTAGAGGGAAAAGAAAGACACAGAGCACCCTATGGGAACTCTATCAGTATTTATTCCTTTTTCTTATTAGACTTCCCACCGGCAGCATTAGTAGGGTTTGATGCAGCTGAGGACAGCTGAATGGACACCCTGATACTGGGTGGCTGCCTAGAATCTAAGAAAATGTCACATCTACAGTGAAGGAGGTTCAAGGGAGCGGTGTAAAACCTTCTGCAGAACCCTTATGTCCCCCAACAAAATGAATGAAAGGAGCAAGTGTGAGTAAGAGATAAAAGGACCAAGAACCACATACAAAAAGTTCCGTTCCACAAACATGTTTCCTTCTATGGTTTAAAGACATAAAGACAGGAAAGAATGAAAAATGCCACGGAAACTTAACATCTGTCTTTCCTGATTAACTGTTATAATGAATTAATTATTTTTTGGACAGTAAACCTGCAAAAAAAAATTTCTCAGGAGGTTTGTACTTTTAAGTCAAAGGTTTACTGTTTTCTAGACACAAACCACTTTGATAAGGATTTGCCTAAATTCCTATTTGTAATGTGCATATTTAACTTTAGGATTTAGTAGGAAGAAAAATGCAAGTATCTTCATCAAAGCAATGTAGTTCAGGCTAGTGTGGTCCTTAATCCTATCATTAAATGTTATCAAGAAAAGCCTTTAGAAAAATAGATACATGCTTGTCTTTTTTCATGAAGGGTTGTCCTACAGCCATGCATTGGCCATGTCAGTGATAAGAGAGGGTAATACTTTATGGCATGTACAAAACTTTGAGTCAGCAGTGCCCTGGCAGCCAAGGGGACCAACTGTGTCCTGGGGGCATTAGGCACAGCATCGCCAGCCGGGCAAGGGAGGGGATTGTCCCCTCTGCTCTGCACTGGGGCAGCCTCGCCTCGAGTGCTGGGGGCACCATATAAGAAAGATATCAAACTATTAGAAAACATCCAGAGGACAGACAAGAGGATGGTTAAAGTCTTGAAGTGAAGCCATATGAGGAGCAGCTGAGGTCACTTGTTCTGTTCAGCTTGGAGAAGACTGAGGAGAGATCTCATTGTGGTCTTCAACATTCTCATGAGGGGAAGCGGAGGGGCAGACACTGATCTCTTCACTGCTGTCACCAGTGACAAGACCCGAGGAAAAATCATTAAACTTAATCAGGAGAAGTTTAGTTTATCAGGAAAAGGTTTGCCACCCAGAGGGTGGTTGGGCACTGGGACAGACTCCCGGGGAAGTGGTCACAGCACCAGTCTTGACAGAATTTAAGAAGTGTTTAGACAATGCTGTCAGGCACAGGGCGTTATTCTTGGGATGTCCTGCACAGGGCCAGCAGTTGGACTTGATCATCCCAATGGGTCTCTTCCAACTCAACATATTCTATGATTCTATGACTTTATGAAATACTTTGGATGACACCAAATATTTTTGTTGGACCATCATGTGTGATCTTCTGAAAATCATAGAACTGTAAAAAACCAAAACTATCTATTTGCAACATTTTCTCTCCATACTAAATACATGTTTCTTTTCTTTTTTAGGAAAACTCAGTTGCAGTATATACTATTCCTCAAATATCCAGGGCTATGCCCTGCCCTTCAATTTGAAATGTGGGGATACTTTTTTTGGATATGTTGGGAGAAACATTGTGGAAGACATTGGAGTGGATCTTAAAACTGGAAAGCATGTAGGCATTTTGAGCTAGCACCATTTAGCATTTGTGAGACAAAGTTTGATGACAGACTTTTGAGGGAAAAGACAAGACGTCATCTCAGACAACTGTTTCATGTGTGCAATTTCCTACAACAGGAATTCTTAGCAAACTATGGCTGAAAAACGGCTAAGCAAACTGGCCTGGAATACAGAGTTTTAAAACATATTTGTTCCACCAAGAATATCTTTTTACCTAATGTTTCCATAATATTTTTAAATTAGAAAATTTCTTTTTTAGAAAAAATACCTATTTTGCCACTGGTCTCTGTCCTTCTTATAGTAATAAAGAGTGAATATAAAAAGTGAAAAGAATTTTAGAGCTATTTTGTGCATAACAAAAGTACATTTCCAATAGTAAGCACTAAAAGAGAAAATGGTAAATTTCATGTAATTAAAATCCTATCAATACTTCAAATTGCAAAAGGCTTTTTTTTTCTTATATTTAAGTCCATAAATAGCACCATTTCTCTTTCCCCTTATCCATGGTGCAGATGAAAGAAAGAAATGAAAGGATAATATCATACTGTGATAAATTTCAGTCTTTTTTTTCACCGAATATAATTTGTGTATCTTTTGTTTTAAGTAGGAGAATGACTATCCACCAGCATGTAACTCCTCACTCCTCAGTGGCTGAAAACTACGAATACCTCAAAAGCAACCCAAAGGAATCTGCTTAAATACGTGTTGATATCAAGCACAAGTTATTTTATATATATATATATATATATATATATGTATGTATGTGTGTGTGTATATAATACAATGCAGTATGAGTTATACGTGCATTTAACACCACCCTGGTCCATTGGAGTATTTTTCCAGCTGTCTCTCAGCTGTGTGTCTGTGCTGAGGCTGCTGCCAGCCCCACGGCAGACACTCAGCTTGCGCATAGGTCACCAGTGGGCACAGTGCCGCTGTGTCCGGGCAGTGTCCCTGGGGACAGGGCTCCCGAGGACGCACGTGGGCGCTGACACGCAGGGCACGTGTCTGCCCTCCGTGCCGCAGGACCCCATCAGCTGTGCTGCATGGCAGGTCATGTGCTTTGGCAAAGAGAGATGGAGGCTAAACTTGCCTACGGGCACTTTCCAGATTTGTTCCCTGGTATACAGCAAACAATGGATTTTTCTTAAATGATAGAACTAGGTTCAGTATCAAGAGGTAAAAGAAAAATAGCCTGTCTGTAGATCAAACTTGTGTTAAGCATGAATATTAGACTGAAATTTTAGATAGGAAAGCAAGGTGTGAACATATGCCCTTTAGAAATGTGTCCAGCAGAGCTGACATTAACTTAATGGCTTCGTTTGCTTTGAGGACTTCTTACATTTACCCGTAACATGCTAATGTCCTTTCCAGTTTGGGTTTTTCTTTTCCCTCAATGACAATTTAAAAAATGACATCATATCTCCCATTACAAGACACAACAGAATATATAAACCTCCCGTTTCTAGTGCACTGTAGCTGTAGCTGCCAACTTTTAGTTCAGTGGAGGTGTTGAATGGACAGAAAAACTTCAAAGAAATGGAAGGATTTTTTCCACTATGTTGTTGCAGAATGACAACTACTACTGACATATCTAGTAAATCCAGTAGCCAAATGCCATGTTGAAGTGAAGAATTTCGTTTTTTTTCACGCCTTAATTCTCAGTATTATCTTGAATTGATAGTAGCATGGACACTTTTTTAAGGTTCTGCTTTAAAACCATCTAAAATGATACCCTGAATAATTGAATCAAGACATGTGTGTCATAAGAACACCCCTTCCCTATATTTTTAGTAATGGCTAAAGTAATGCTGCACAGCTCAGGATGTGCTCTGGTCTTATCTGCTGGCTGGTGTTTCATTCCTATTGTCTTTGCCTAAACCCACTTCCCAATAACTACCTCCCACGTGTTACAGGCACAGATGAAGAATGTATAATCAGTATTTAATTCAGTCTTTAATTTGAAATTAAAATAGTTTTCATGCTGTTCTGAGTATATTGGTTGGTACTAAATTCTGCAAATAATTTCTGTCTAAATACAGAAGTAAACAGAGTGTGATAGAGTTCTTAAAATCACAAATTGTCTGCTGTGAACTGAGGCTCTGTCACCTCATGAAATAGACAGTATCTTCTGACAGCCGATTTCTTCTCAAAGATGATCTTGAGCAGACTGTGGTGGGGGGAGAAGGGGGCAGTTAAAATGACACCTTAGAAAAAAGCAAAAAAGAAAAGGAAAGAGAAGTATCTTTCATGGAAGATCCTCTGAATTCTTTAAGAAGACATGTAACCATAATCATTCCAACAGGGACATTAAAAAACATCCATCATACAATTTTTCACAAATGCTGTATTTTTTTAAAGGGTGAGGGTAATCAATGTGTTTTCTAGCATACTGTCCTCCCTGCTCCCATAGACCTCAGACAAAAATGCAGGAAGAACTGATTTTTTAGCCCTTGACAGGTTTGCACAATACAGATCAGCTAAACGCTTCAATAGCTAAAAGCTTCTTGGACTCCTTCAACCTTTATGTGTTTCCTGATGAAGCATCCCTAAATCTGAGACTTCAGCAATGTGGAATTCTCAAATTTTGAATTCATGGACAAGGTAGCTCTCCACAAGTGTCTTCAGCAGTCACCTGAGTGATAAAGATATTGCTGGACTAACATTCGTAGTTGGGACATTTTCAGGTGCAGAGGAGCAACTTAAAGTGAGTGTAAAAAGCTGTATACCATGTGCTCTATCCCCATCCAGCCTTCAGACCCAGAGAAGTGTCACACTAGGATTTCAGCCTGGAACATAAAACTTCAGCCTTCTAGATCATGTTTTAGATACCTGCTGTTTCTGGCCTGGGTGAAGATATTGCATTAGAAACATGCTGAGTATAAGGATATTTCAATTCCTTCCAATTCAGTCATTAGATGTCCAGAAAAGTAACTGTTTAACTTCAACTCAGAGGCATTTATTTCCCTGGAACTTCTATAGAACTCAGCATATTGAGTTGATACCACTTGCAAAGACAGTACAAAGTCTTCACCCTTTCCTTTCTACCATAAGGGACCACTGCCATAAAGGCCAAAACTTACATAGACTGAAACACGAAGATGAAAAGGGGCGTAACATTTCCTAGTGAAATGTATAGAGGGAAAATGCTAACAAATAGAGATGCTACAGGTAGTAGTATAAAACAGGAATTAATGCAAGCACTGTGACATTACAGCTGAACTAAAAAACACACACTGAAGTGGCATCGAGCCACTCTCAACATTCACTTCTTTCCCCTTCGGATTTAATTAGAAGGAATTTCTAAAGAAAATAGATCCCACTAGGCCAGTTTCTTGAAACATGTGGATGCTATCTTAAGAATTCAGCTAAATGGGAAGTTTTGGTTATTTGGTTATACTCTTTTTCTAATTTAGAACTCAGGCAAGCAGAAAATGATGCCCTACAACTGATTCCTAGTTAAAGGAAATAAATAAATATTCCCCAAATCTTCATCCTTTTAGGGTGGCATGACCAATGCGCATCGAGCTATTTCAAGGTACACATCTTGCAGCATTAGCTGCTCTTCTGAAAGAAAAAGGTTCTTAGTAAAGGCAGCTTCAAACCCTGGGGAGAGTTCCGTAGGAGAACTGCTGAGTCAAAGCTTGTTTGATTTGCTGTTTTTGCTAGCAGACAGACTTTCAGCACAAATCCACTCTCTCTGAATTCTTGGCTACATATTACATATATAGGTGCTAATAGATTTAGACAAAATTATGGATAGTGATCTTTTTAATGTAAAATGGTAATAGCCACATTGGCTGTAGAATTTTTCACAGCTGAATAGATTTATGCTTAGATACGGCATCTAGAGATACAACTATTATTCATCTATATCTGTAGTTAAAAAGGAGAAATGCCAGTCATATTTCAGGCTGAAATAAATACCTTTTAATACAAAAAATCATCCCAACACACATTTTAAACAGAAGTCCTTTATCCAAATCTAAAAGATACCTGTAGATTCATTGTTCTGACTGCACTGCAGTTTCTAGATCAAGTCTTGTGACGTGATTTGAACTCAGATATGACCTGTGTGCATATATAGGAAATGGCAGTACTGCTTAGAGAGGCACATTTATCACAGAGAAAAGCACTTTAAGCCTCAAAAGGACTTAAAAGCTCCTGCTCTCTCCTGCCGTAACTTTCAGAAAGACACAGATACCTGCACATAGCCGTGCCTGCTTTTCTGCAGCATTGGTAATTGCCAGTTTTCTTTAACTTTTCTCACATTCAGAAGCAAGCTGTAGTTTTGTAATTACTACCAAAATTGAAGCCAGGGCTGATCAAAATTAATTATGAGCTGTGAGATGGGACTAATGAAAAAGAGGAGGAACAGCAGAGCAGCAACTGGGCTTATGACATTAAAAATACAAATAACAGGCAAATCTGTGTCTCATCCTGACAAGTGAGGCACTCAGCATATCTGTCATTCCTTTCATCATGCAGATGACTTCTCAGTAGCTCTCAACACACAATACTGCAACTCCTTCTTTCTACCAAATTTCTGTAAGAGCTGTCAACTGTTTGTAAAACTTCTAGATAAAAATGATTGAAAAACCATATTTCATAATGAATCTATTTAAGAACTCCATAGCTTTTAAATCTTTTCTTGCTTCATTTTACAGTAACTTTTTTCTTTTTAATTAGTATGAAGCCTAGTTACTTTTTACAAGGAGACAAAGAGTGCCAAATATAACAGGTCTAGGAGACTGGAAAACAAACAGGTGGGAAAATTAATAAGTACTCATATTTACACTTGCTATAAAAGAAGTCTTTGTGTTAGAGGAAGAGAGATAATACATGGCGTGCCATCTGGTCTGCCTGGAGATGGGACAATGAAATTCTCAGATCACAGCTGGTCCTAGACAAGACATTATCACCCAGTTAATCCAGTGCTAGAATAGAATCAGCCCATGGACAATGAAAAGCGGGGCAAAGCAAGAAAGTGCTTCATCTGGCAGGGCCAGGAAGCAGTGCTGTTGGCAGTCACATCTGCAGGTTCAGCTGGGAGATTGGTGTACTCCTTGATTCCCTGTTTTTGTTAAACTTTCACAGCAGCATCTATGAATTAACACTTTCAGCTGCCTCCTGTTAGGTAGAAGATTCTGTCTCATGCTGTTGAACAGAGCAGTACTCACAAATGTGTAACAGCAAGTACTCACACGATGCTTCCAGCTTGTACAACATGGGCAAAACATCCCTTTGGCATAACAACTCATTGGGAGCAAAGGTTCCTTCCTCTTGGAGTATCAAGCAGAGACTCCACTTGGATACCTTCAATTGTCCAAAGATTACCCAATCTATAATAGTCATGCAAGCTTATTGATTCTCTCATAAATGGATGGAGTTGCTCATAAGAGCAATTTGGTGTGGAGTGGTACAGATAACTTAATGGAGAAAAGAAGGGACACAGTCTGGAGTTCCCCTTTCCCCTGGTGCTTACATGGGAAATGTAGGCAGCCCAAGATCCCATTTCATGGCAGCAGAGTCAAGCTAAGGTTTTCAGTTATTATTTTCAGAGCGATAAATTACCAATCTCAGCTTATACAGACAAAGAAAAACTCCAGGTGTTGAGAGGGAAAGTGCTCCATGGGTTCTGTGACACTTTCTACCACAATAATAAGTAGAAGAGTGTGAAAGAGAGAAAATTCTTTTTCTTGGATGGTTTAATGCTATGCAACAATTTCTGTTAAAAACAGGCAACACAGCATCGCTACTCTTTAAGTGTGAAACATGTTTCTGACCTTGTTTGTCCCGAAAGAAGTACACAGTAGAGCATATAGTAAAATAAATTTTAAAAAAGCCAAATAAATATACTGAACAAATCACACAACTCTGAACAGAATCCTTTTTCAAACACAGTTGACCCGTGGGAATTGCATGCAAGAGAGCATGTGGAGCACACATGACAAATGTTGTTCATATCACTCAGAGAACTGCTGGAAGGCTCTTGGATACTAAAATAACTTGTAAAGGAAAAAAAAATCACTGAGGGAAACTCTGGCTTTCCTTTTAGGTTAGCTTTACTTAAAAAAGCTTTGGATTGTCTGGATGCTGACTGTCATGTGATTAAAATTATGTCTCCACTTTTATGGAGACATCTGGACATTCATATAACTCCAGCTAATACAAGTTCCAGCCATTCTAGGTTCTGCTATTCTGATAAAGTTTGCTCATTTTAACACTTGATTCACAGAACTGACAGAACAATGTATATCCCGCTACGGTTAAAAGCAACATGATGAAAAATTAAATTCAAGGATGACCCTCAAACATGATATCTCATTTTTTTCCATAAAGTATGGAAACACTTCCTCGTATCTTAGCACTTAGTCTCCATATTAGCGTGTTGCTGGATTTAGTAGTATCAATAAAGTACACGAACTGAAATTACAGAAAACACAATGGTTACAATTAATTATATGCAAAACATTTTAATTGGCTTTCCCAACTGAAAAAAACCCCACCACCATATATTTGGGTATAGGAATGCTTGAGCATTGTATTTGGAAATAAGTTTTCCAAAACAATTAACACTGTCACAGCAGATAAGTGATATCACACATATTCTCTGATATTTAATATCAATTCCAATTTTTACTTACCAATCCTGCACAGCATTGAAAGAGTCTTCATTTGTGATGTCATACATTAAAATGAAACCCATTGCACCCCGGTAGTAAGCTGTGGTAATTGTTCTGTATCTCTCCTGGCCTGCTGTGTCCTGAAACAATAAAAAAAAATTTTTTTTGCTTTTATAGAAAGCAAACTCTGACAAGAGTTATTGTACAGCTCTGCAATGCTGAGAGTAAGTAGACAAAGGAGAACTCTGCATTGGATAACAATAGGAGGGACATATCAATTCTGTCATGAGGGGAGAGTGGAGAGGAGCAGAAAGGCATGGCCCCCTGTCAGTCCATATATTCTGAGTCGTTAGGGATTTATTTTATTCAGCCTGAGAGTTGGGTAAGAACCTCCTCTTTTGCTCCTGCCTTGTACCTTCCCAGTGTGACAGAGGTAAAATCTGGATAAAATGCTGGAACAAAATAGCATCCTTAGGACATTCATTACGAGAACAGGATGGTTCCTGAAGCCAGGAAACATCTTGACCAAAAAGGCAATGTCTAATTGTTCTGTTCTTGTGATTTTAAGCCACTTGTGCTCCTGTCAATGAGCACCATTACAGCTTTTTGCTGACCAAAAAAAATAGAAAAGAAAAAAATAGAAAAGACTGTATGGCAGTGCTCTTAAAATGAGGATGATATACAGCAAAAAAAAAAAAAAAAAAAAAAGAAATTTGCCTTTAGTCCCTTACCTCAAACCAGTTTTCTCCCTCATCTTAACCAACTGCCTTTACAGTATGAAATGTAGAAATGTAAATCTTATCTCCACTCCTTGCTTTGCTTATTTCCATTTAAAACTTTTCAGGGTAGGGACTATGTGTTAATACATTTATTTGCAATGTCTAGCATAGTGTTTAGTCTAGAGAGAAGAAGACTGGTAGTGGATCTCATCAATACATATAAATATTTCAAGGGCAGGTGCCAAGAGGATGATGCCAGACTCTTCTGTGGTGCCCAGCGACAGGACAAGGAACAATGGCCGCAAACTAAAACTGAAAAAGTTTCACTTTCACATGAGGAAGAACTTCTTTACGTTGAGGGTGGCACAGCAGTGAAGCAGGCTGCCCTGGGAGGCTGTGGAGTCTCCCTCTCTTGAGACATTTAACATCCACATGGATGTGCTCCTGTATCACCTGCCCTGGGTGACCCTGCCTTGGCAGGGGTTTGGACTGGATGATCTCCAGAGACCCCTTCCAAGCCTAACTATTCTCTGATTTTGTGATACAACCACCTATGCCTGCATGACATTTGAGACACAACAGCAATAACTGAAATACAGGAAATGCATAACTATTTCATGTTCCAACATACCTATTTAATATTTTTAAGACATTAATATTAATAGCTTTAGATGAGACATATGTCAGTGCAATCCTGTAACTAACAGATCATCTGTGCATATTTCACTTCAACAAACTTTTAAAATTAATATAATTATTTCCATTTTTTAATAGCTAGGAAATAGATTACTTCACTAAACAAATAAATCTATTTAATTTACCTTCCTATAGAGAGAGAAGAATAACCAGTAACAAACATATTTGGTACGTTTTCTGAAATAGTTTCTAGGCTAGAAGTACTCCCTTGTGAACAAAAGAAAAATAGATTAAGTGGGCCTCCATTTTTGCATATACATCACTCATTTCATAAACTAATAAAATAAGGAGATATTACATGCAACAGAAAACACTTTAAGATTAAAAAAAATATCCAAGGTCAATACTGAAGCTAAAGAACATGAGGTAAAAGATATGATTCCTGTTCATTCTGGATTATAGCAGCTGCTGCTTTGATGGAGTTTCAGTGATTCAAGATGGAAAGACAAAGCAGTAGTTAGACTTTAGCAGATCTCACAGGAAGTTAGGTTATGTCTTTGTGGGAAAGGCCAGACAGACCTAAACTTTTTCTGCTCATGCTGTGAACTGGCTGAGGCTCTACCAGCTGTCGTCAGGAGCTTGGATAGCTGCTCCCAGATTTTCTGGTGTTCCTGAATATTAAGGTATTAAGATGCGCCCTAAGCCTGTGCATATTTCATTTACAGAAAAAGCTTTACTTTCATTTTTTTTTGTTTGTTGGTTTGGTTTTTGGGCTTGGGCGGGGGGGTGTTGTTGTTTTGGGGTTTTTTGTTTGTTTGTTTTTAATTTTTTGTTGCTGGCTCCATTTATTTGATTTGTTATTAGACAAAACATCTGGGAGGGACAGAAGCAAAAAATATGGCCTACAGCAAGCATTCAGCCTTCCTGTACAGAAGAGAGATGATTTTCAAACAAATTTCATCAGTGTCTATCTGCTTGTTTTTTAGATGGAAACATGTTTGATTAGTATGTACGATAGTATGACAAGCAGGAGGCCACTGCTACTGAAGACAATCTTATTTTGCTCTGGGTGGTTTCCACTGAAGCCTGCCTGCAGGTAAGAGCTGACAGCCCCAGCAATAAAGCCATTAGTCAATGATGCTTTCTATCCAAGACACCAACTCTTTTCTGTGTAGTGTAAAGCTAGGTAGGGTGGCTTAGGAACTCTTGATTATAAAAATAAATAATGAAAATAAAAAATTAGTTTAAAGGACAGCAAATCAAGATGAAAGTTCTTAAATGATTTTACACAAAGGGGCAGGAAGCTGCAGATAAAGATCCAAACACTGACTGACTTTGGGACAGAAGATGCTCGTCTGGATGCAAGATTTGTGTCAGTCTGGGAAGAAACCAGGTATTTGTGGTTGTTCTCAAATTCCAGTTCATAATTCTAAATTCATAGCTAATGCTATGTTAATAGGATGATAAAAAAAGAAGATTTTCTAAAGTGATATTTCAGTATACGTGACATAGATGGATGACGTTTAATAAAGTGGAGTGTATTAGTTCCAAATATAGCTAATCACATTGCTCTTGGTATTATTTTACATTCACTTGCTTGGAGGAAGCAATTAAAATTTTAATAGTTCTAATGCAAAATTTATGTAGTAAAGTGTTTATTATCATGTAAGAAACGGACACAAATACAAGTAACCAATGTGTTACTTATATATAACACCAATGTGTTACTTAAATTTTGCGTTCCACACATTCATAAGCATGTTTTTGTATTCAGACAAGAATATATTCGTAAGTGCCCTAAGGATAGCTCCTTTCATATGACCATTAAGGACTTAAACACCATTTGACAGGAGAGAGAGCACACTACAAAAATCACAAACTTTAATATTAAATATTGTATTTTATTACAATTATTTCATTTATTTGAAACAGATAATACAACTACGTGTATGGTCTTTTTGTTTATTAGCTTTTATTCTCATGGAAGAACTAAGCAGAAAACTGACTTCTATATTTTATCATATTTATAGTTGTAAATCACTATGATTGTATCCTCAAGTACTGTTACATACTTGTACTTGAAGAAAACCTTTTCCAGTTCAGGTAGGGTTACTGTCTGCTGCTATGTTATCTTAGTACGTTTTGCAAGACCACAGAATTAATCTGATGACTGTCTTCTTAGATATAAATTCTGAAATATAACATCGGTATGTGCACTGACTGATGTTTATTTATAAGCAAACTAAATAAAATAAGCCCAAGGAAGAATAAAATTTGGCCGGTTATTGACTGGCATTTTAAGCAAGGCAGTTCATTTTTATCTTTGATGGGCAGGAAACAAGACACATAGATCATGTTGGGGACTTCATTCATGTAGTTAATGTCTGGTAAGAACAGATGATTGTTAAACAAGTAGAGTGTAAATGCAGAGGGGAGTGAATGAGGGTGAGGGAATGCTTTTTGAAAACTACCACACACAGAAGACAAAAAGAGGTATTTCACAAATCTTAGACAAAACACACACACACCAAAAAAGAAAAAATCTCATCAGCTACAAGAAATATTTTTACATTCACTTTCATAAATTCAATTTTTAATACAGCTACACTATTCCATTAGCTTCTGGTTAGCTGATCCTATCTTTGTGAATCTTTTTTAGGAGGCATCAGATTTTAATTATTAAATCACATTATTATAAGGTTTAGTGGTCACAGTACTAAAGAAATTGTCCATTTTCTGAGCATTGCATGCAGCACACTGGCTAATAGCCCACCCTCCTGAGTATTTGGAAGACTCTGATACTTGCACAGATTTCCTTTCTGTGTTTTGATGCCTCTAAGTATGCTGTGTTGGCCTTCTTTTCTTACCCATTTTTTTTTCATGTAAAATAGCAATTAGTCATCTGTAAACATTTTCATGCTCCAGATCCTGATATATATGATTTCATACTAGAGAAATTCATTGCTTTTTGTGATCAATTCAATACCTAAAGGGACCAGTAAAGTTTTTCCACCAGTAAAGATCTTGAATAGGGCACATAAATCTGTAGACAGGGAAAGAAGAATGGCAGAGGTATAGATTGAATGCAAAATACCTACTTCTGCCTCTTGATGAAGACAGCAATCTGGTATGCTTTTGGCCAACTCTCCTTTATCAGATATGTATGAAATGGTAGTGAGACAAGTAATTCTAGATTACCTTGGCTTTTCATTTGAGTTAAAATTATAACTGTGAAATTTGACATACAATAAAACAAAAAGGCAAAGATATGTTAGTTGTTTATACAGTAACTACATGAATCAGTGTTTTTCCTGTGTTCCTCCCTTTAATAATGTTACGGAAAATTTCCTACAGATTCTCATTGTTACTGTGGAACTCCTATATCATTGGAGGCTTTAGTGTATGGGGAATGCACCAGCTGCTGACAACAATGTTCCCAGAGGAATGGAGAGATATCATGTAATAGCCATCTGTGAAAGTAGAAACACTTAAGGATAGGAAGCTAGCTGACTCAAGAGGAATCATGAGTTTCACATGAAGTTAACAGTTCAGGGGGGTGGAAAGTCTCAATATACAAACCAAGATTCTGATAGTAATCCTGGAGATACTATTTAGTATCTTACTTGCAAAGTACAGCTATCTAACTCAACAGAAGCAAACCCCTCCTACTGTCAAGTCCTGCTAAGATGGCCATCATCCACAATGTGTCATACCAGCTTAGACTACACCAGTGTTTTTGCAATGGGTTAAACCAGGCACTTGAATTCATTTGCTGTGTGCCCTCCCTCTCACCCTCGCCTAGCACTGCACTACTGACAGGAACAATACTTTATGCAAATAACTTGCAAGTGGAGTTGCTCATTATTAACACAGACAGTTCTGAAGGTGAAAACAAACAGCATTTGGCAGCAAGAACTTTTAATGAGCCTGTCATGAGAGAGTTCAGCCTGCAAAACACAAATTTATTTTTTAGCATGCTTGAGTGACTCCGTGTCTCTGCATTTCTGTTCTGTATGCCAAACATCTTTTTTAGACCCACTTCCTCACTACAAGTTTTACTCATATCACAGTGCAGCTTGTGCTATGTTCCATAAACCTGGCAAGAGCAGAGGAGGATTTCTTGGATGATGTTTACACCTCTGCTTCACATCCGCAACATTTGAAGGCAAGGCAAATAGAAAGATAAAATTAGAAATGTGACTTGGGTGAATCCTCACTTTGCAGGCCAAATTTTTCTGTTAAGGTAAACAAAACTGGCACAGCAATCAAGAACTGCAGCTCCTTAATGAGTTTAATTTTTCTTTCCTGCTGTTGCTACCCAAAGGTTATTTATATACTCAATCAAAGAGACTCTGTACTACTCTGTTTTTTTCTGATCTCTCCTCAGGTATCTCTGGGGTCTTACGAAAAAAAGGGTAAAAATAAAAGTATGACAAACCATAACCTCCCTGAACCAACCAACCAACCACCACAAAAAAAACACCCCAAAACCCAAACATTCACCCCCCTCAGAACTAACAAACAAAAACCCAAGAAAAACCAAAAAAGTTATTCAAGCAGGGACAAGGGACAACCTCTGCAAAAGTCCTCTTGAGATGAGGAGTAAACCTACCTGAAGCCTGCTGCTAACCACTCAGGAAGAGCAGCTGTGGGTTTATATCAGAAGCAACTGGGCAGGGCACAGAGAATGAGGACAGGGAGAAAAGCTGCTGGAGCAGGAGGAGCTGTTTATCCCAGGAGCACTGTTTCTCAACAAACAGCACTTTCAACAGAAAGTGTTAGGCACATAGAAACACAGACAGATGAGTACTTACAACAAGGAGAGCAAAACACAGTTCAAAACGCTTTTTTTAGCTAATGTATGCACAAAAGATGTAACACAGTGTATTGCCAACTCAGTCTTTGCTTATGTACCTATTTCCTCTCAGCAGCTCTTTCCACATTTCTCATGGCTTTAGTTTCCCTGGAAGTCTGTCTTTTATTCTTTTGTATTCATATGTGTATATGTATATATATAGATACACTTATTTATACATATGTAAATATATGAGTGTATCTGTGAATGCATACATGTGTTTGTAGAAATATATAAATATATGTATATGTATATATATATATCTATATATAAAGGCATTTGGAGCATGAAAAGCCAGCTACTGGGCTTGCCAATACATACCAGCTAACCCTATGTGCTAGTCCTCAGAACTCACCTCAAAATGAGAGCTGACAGTTAATTCCTCATACAGGAGGGGTGCAGGAACATGGCAGGGCTAGCTGCAAATATCTGGGGTCAGAGCAGTGGGGAGAGGCATTATTCCAAACATGGCCAGAAAAAAGGGGCCTGGGGGGGGCTGTCCCAGCAGGCCTAGGGTAGAGCAGAGCCTGCACTAAGAGATTGGTTCCTAGAAAGGTCCAGGCTGGCATTGGAAAAGTATTTTAGTGCCAGAACAACTTTCTATCACTCCATCTATGGAGTGGCTGATTGTGCCTGAAATTAATATAATTTTAAATTTTCCCTTTCCTGTTCTTTCTTCTCTCTCCTTTATTTTTGAGACTCACATAAAATGTCCATTCGCAGCAGTTCAGCTATCATGCCTTCCTAAAGCACAAAATTTAGGAAAGCAGGGTAGCAATCTCCTTTCTAGTCCAGCATAACTTGACTAGAATTGGGATCCATGGATAGCAAAAAGTTTGACCAGCCATTTTGATAATAGTTCTATGTTAGTAGCTCATTTCACTGAAAAAATTTGCATAATAGTGTCATCATATTACAATATTATGCAAATCCTTGTCCACTGATTACATAACAGTACCTCTTGGCTATTGAGAGCTATGAAAATAACTCTTTCCTCATGACAACAGCGAGCTTAGCACATTTTGTTCTGGGTCTTTTTTGGAAGTACAGTCTTACAACATCCCAACTCTAAGGGAAAAACGACCTCATAGTAAAAACGACATTTTAAAACCATAAACCAAGCACTCTTGCCAGAAACTCTCTCCCCACATCTACTTTTTCTTGTGATAAACCTCTGTGTTTAAAACTGCAGTGAAGTTTCTCTCATTTGGAACAAATTACAGACACATGCCTATTAAATATTAATAACCTTCCAAACCTCCCCAGGAGTAAATGAATGCATTTCTAGTCAGAATATTAAGTTTAAAAAACATGTTTAAAGGCTCACTGAAATGACTATGAACTTGTACTTTTCTCATCTTTTTTTTTTTAATTTAAAACCTATAAAAAGGAAAGAAGACAACTTGCAACACAGAACCAGACACATTTTACCTACTTTAATCAAGAAACTATAAATGCAATATTTGTGGAAGGGTTCAGGCATGGCAGAAGTCCAATCCCATCCAGAACTTATATGAGGGCTGGTACAAGGCAGAGCTTTGTGCTTTAGAATGCCTGCTGAATAAAAGTACTGGGCTACAGTGTGGTCAGTGCTACAATAGTTTCTTTCTACCTTGGCAACATAAGGCTGCTTCAGAGCCGTCTGGAAGATTCCTTGTAGGAGGACCTACAGGTAACTTCCGTATGCTTTTTCTCTATGTGGCAGCCATTGTTTTCTGGGGCAGGCATCAAAGATGCCTAAAGAAATTACGGAAGCTCTTTGTCTATCATATCTTAGGCAGGTGTTTTATATTCTAAGGCTCAGCTGAAAAAGCACTTGGTATTTTCTGGAGAACTTCACTAGTGATGTACCAAAGGCAGAGAATGCACCATTCTCTCTCCACCAGCAACACAGTTCCTTCATGGATTTCCTGGGACTATTCTCTCCACTGACACAGAAAATATTTTCATCCAAAACTAAAGGCCATTGTGTTCTCTTGCTTGTCAAAAAACACCTCTGAACTACGGCTGCATATCAAAAGTCATGCTTAGAACACTTCTCCAATGTCCTGGTATTTGATGAGAGACACGTAATTGAAGAGAGCACAGGTTATCCTAACAAGAAAATATTTATTTACCATGAAAATGTGTCAGCAGCTGACAGTGTTTAACGCACACCCACCAATCATGTCCATTATTTGATCATGGTTTAAAACAGTAAATTATTAAAGAGTGAGTTGTAAAAAGAAGTTAAATAAGTCACGTGTGATTAATCTATGAATCTTGCATTATTTCAAGTACAGTGCCTTTATATCTGCATTCTCTTTGTGGGGAATTCTGGCATAAAGTGGCATAATTAGATCAGATATCATCTAAATTGCTGTTTAATTTGGCCCCTGGTCTCTCTTTTAGGTCAGACTGTTTGAGAGCTGTGTGCCTAGCATATGTATAAGCAAATTTAGCAATTCTAATGACTTTGTAATTTTAAAATCAAACTTTGGAGAAAAACACAGTCTTACCAGAAAGCATAACTGCCAAGCCTAGGAATTGAAGGAATGGAAAGGGAAAAGAAAAAGGAGAGGCAAAGGCAAAGGCAAAGGCAAAGGCAAAGGCAAAGGCAAAAGCAAAGGCAAAGGGAATGGGAAAGGCAAAGGGAATTTCATCTGGAAGGGATTTCCCATGAAAATTTCAGTTGGAAGAGACTGTCCAACTGTGACCACTTCAGGGCTAACCAAAAGCTACAGGACGTTCTTATGGGCATTATCCAAATGCCTCTTAAACACTGACAGGTTTGTGGGTATGGACCTCCTCCCTAGGAGAGGAAGAAATATTCAAGAGTTTCTTCAACAAACAGAGCAATAAGTGAAGCAAAGAACAAGCATCAAAAGATGAAGGTTATTAACAAGGAATTTTTCCTCCTATATTTATATTTCAAAAAGCATGAGGCAAACAAAATATCAGCAAGACTTCTACACTTCAAGGAATAGCCTTTGAAGTTTTAGAAGTGTCCATGGAACCTGGCAAGAGAATCTAGAACAGATTCTTAAAAAGAAAGTATGTCACAAACTTTATAGGTAGGCTTATGAACTTTGAGAAAGAGATATGTTCAGAAATCCTGATGAAGAGAAGTAATTTTTAAAAGGAATTCAAGCTTCAGGTGCTTTCCTGGATGATGACTAGAGCAGTAATCACATTCTGGAATCAAATATTATATGAACAAACATTGCTTCTTCAACTTCTAAGAAAACCTAATTTTTTAGACATAAGTAAAAAACAGAGGTGAGGGTTAACAAAATTTGTAAAACCAATACTTCGTATTTAGAACTTCAGAAAAAAATGGGAAGTTTCTAATTCTTTATCATTTAGAAGTGATGAACATTTTTACCTTTTACATATGATTAACAGTTTGCCGTGACTTATGGAAAGAAAAAGATCATATAAAAGGTGCATTATTTTACTGCTGAATTAACTGAAGAAATAATACTAGCACTTGAGATTTTTGATGCAAGGTTATTTCACTGGAAAATACTGGACTACTCAAATCAACTTTTGCTAAAGTTTATGTTTGTGTGAACAATTTCATTACAGCAGGTAATTGGATCAAAGTGCATCAAGGAATTACTGGCCAAAACCTTACAATAACTCCCTCTAGAAATAGGTCATAGGCTGTAGAGAGCCATGGACTAGTAGAACCATAAAAACATTCCCTGAAAGACACTGTTGGATATGAAAGACATGACTATCCCAGTCTGGTTTCAGGTTCACACTTATGGGCTTATAAAGCACAACATCCACAAAGGCCCGAGACGCCCCGTCACTTTACACCTGAGAATTTATGCAATTATTTTGATGACTCACTTCCAATGTGTCACCCAAAAATGACAGAACCTTTTACAATCCAAGCAGATAGATTTCTCAGTTTTCTGAGGAACTTACAGTTTTAATTTTTAAAGTACTAATTTTATCTTCCTTTGCCTTATTTTTTAAGCAAGTGAAACAGTTAATTAGGAGATCAATTAACATTAAATTTTCAAGCAGAACACAATTAGAGAAAAAAGTCTCTTTGCTTTTGTAGATGTCACAGTTATATCATATCCATTCTTAATTTTATTTTTAGTAACAAAATATATATTAAAGACAAAAAAAATCTTTAGTAGTAAATTAATTAACCTTTTAGAAAGATCCAAAACCATTTATGCTGATATCACAATTTATGATGATATAAGTAAAGAGTAGAATCCTATCCATCCTGAAACTGCAATGTCAAGACCAGAGCTCAAATCAAATACCAAAGCAAGACAGAATGAAGAGATTAATATTTGTCAGGATAGAAGGCCCGACTGAAACGCACAATTCCTTCCTAAATATTCTATAATTCTCATATTTATTATCAGGCAGAATGACTGCCACAGTTCATCTGAAGTTTTGAATGCAAATATTTCAATAAAATAAAATGTGCTGGTATAAATAATTTCTAGAGGTAGGATTTAGATCATATATGATGAACTATAATTAGTGTTATTCTTCAGCTGTGATTCTTGAACTACAGGTGTTCTTTCAGAAATCAGAGTTATTCTGTCTTAATGCATCATAAAGGAATAGGAAATCACTGTCTAATGGAAGCAGAAAAATGACCAGCTGTGAAATCCGTAGCAAGTATAATTATAATCAGAGCTACATTAAAGCACTAGCTACTACAAAACCAGACACTGGGCTTATACACAGTCAAAGAACAGTCTAAAAGCAAATTGAGTGTAAATAACTTTCAAAGGGCTTTGCTGCCTACAGTGCACCACTGACTACATTGAAGTAGTGGATGTTTGATCACAACAATTCTGCTTTAATTTACACACTGTGGTATTTGTTCTGTAATTTAAAAAATCAGTAAAACTAAGAGACAGCTTCCTGAAAGCCAGCATATTCTACCACGTCTCTATCCCATCCCTTCCCAGTCTTCTAACTCTCACATAATAGTGGTTTCAGAGTAGCAGCAGTAGTAAGGTTCCCTAATTTGTTAAAAATAAAGTCCCAGAAGAGTGTGTTCCTGTGTACATACAGAAATTCATAAGTATATATGTGTATAATATGACCATATGTATAACAACCGTATGTATAGAACAACCCAATCGTACATAATCCACTATTCCTATTGTGATATAAAGAGTTGTATAAACTTGCCTTATGTGTTATGCCTTTATGTTAGGGAAGAAGAAAGCAAATTTTTCACATCGTAAATTTGTGCCTAGAGACCCAGAATTCTTACTGATCCCATCAAAGAATGAGGAGAAGGAAATACACTTATCCATAACTGTTCCTTTATACATTTGCATTTCATTAATTATAAACAAAGAGAGGAATTACCTAACAGGAGAGTTAAATTCAGGAGTTTGAATCAGAACTGCAAGCATACCAAGACATTTGAATTATTTTGGATTCATATATTATTTACCAAAGAAAATCAAATATAAAGTTAAATGTAAATGATAGCCAATTAAATGAATCTTTTTCAAATACAGATTAAACTAAATTAATTTGAAAAGCCATGCCAATAAATCCCTTGATAGAGCAGCTATTAAGTATTCAGCAGAGAACATAATCCAGGTTCCTTAACAATGCCTCTCCAGGCTTCTTTCACAGAAAAAGACATCTTTTTGGGTGGACTTGTATTTTTCCTTGATGCACACTCTGCCTTTGCTGCAACCTGAATAGAAAGCCCAGTAATCTGTTCACTGAATATAGCACTGACCAGCATATTAACTGGAAATTGCATTATTAGACATTAAACTACATGTTCTTTGATCCTAGATAAAAACTGGAGATTTTTTCTACCCTGATTTGATTAAATTGTGGGACATGTTCTTTCATTGTGCAGACATAACTGAATTATCATCCTTCAGCTGACAAAATGCTACTGTGACTGAAAAGGCAGAGTGACAGCCAAAAGAGAGACTTGAATAAAGATCAAAGTGAGAACTGATCCCAGAAAGGAGGGTTGGGGTTTTTTTCTAATATATAGTTTCTACTATACTGTGATGAGAAAAAAAAGTCTGCTCATTTCACATGTAAGCATGCTCAAAGATTGCTGCTTTGAAGCTAATTTGCCAGGGTTGTTTATTAGTGGGCTCCATATAGGCTCCCAGGGGTCTGTGTTTCAGCCCACAGCACATAGCTCAAACAGAAGTTATTAATTTTCCTAAACCTAACTGCTCTGGATTTCACAGACACATTTACTGATGAGCAGAAGCAACAAATGAATATGGGGAGCTCATGATTTTTTCCCCACTTTTTCCCTTTTAATCTTCAATGTGATGCAAATGTGATCTATGTGACACGTAATTTTGTCTACGATGGATATACTACAATCAATTTTGGTTTCATATTACATTTTCTTTGATGCCAGGTACCATCAAAGTTACTGGATGCTACAGAAAGTATATGTTCTCCAAAATTATGAAACCAAACTTCTCTAATGTACAGGAGTTCCTGAGTACTTCAGGTACCTAGTCTTCAAAACTGTGAATGAGGACAGCTCTGTAAGTCATCATTAGGTGTTCAAGAAGACTGAAGAGGTTCAGGTGGTTCCAGAATGGATGTTTCATAATAAAGGACAACGTGTACTTTATTATGTAATATACAGAAATAGTAGATCCAATCAATAACTAATTAATACTTTTAAATCACAAATTCAAACAAAATACGCTCATTTTAGTCCCTTCATACACCCAAGAAGGATCTTAATCTCACAGAACAATTTAACTGAACTTGGAGCACAATTACCAACCACAAAAATTACTCTCTGCCCTCAAATCTTTTATTAGACTTGCCATATGCTTATCTAAAATAGAATAACTGGAACATCAGAGTCACCCTGTATTTTATCAGAACATATTGTGAATTAACAAGTCTTTGGAAACGATGCTGAAAAGAACCCATTAAATCCATTCCAATAGTGTGTAGCATAAAAGTGTTTAGTAACAAAACTATCATATATAATTATACATTATATATAAACCCTCCTTTAAAAAAACCAAACGTATACAGATTCAAGCATAAAAATGTCACTTCCATTTTTATGCAGGATAATTTAGAGTAAATCTTACCAAAGAAAGGATATAGGGCAGAAATACAGTGTCTAAGATGGGTGATATATTTTCAACCCATGACATCCAGACAGATATCTCTCTTCTCTGCTGACCATCACCCCAGGATCCATGATCAGGGCTAGTGAAGTCTGAACTGACTGAAGTGCAGCAGGAGGTGTGAACAAGGATCTGAGATCATGATGCACTAGTGACAATAAATGAACTTGGGTCCTGACTGATGACCTAAGATCATTGACACTCCATCACAGTCTCTTATTAAAACCTCACTGAATTCAGAAAGTTCAGAATTGTTTGGAGGTTGGTTTGTTTGTTTATATTTTAATTCACTAATTAGTATAACAGCATTTAGCTGAAGACTAAAGCTAGAAAAACCACTTTAGACTGCATTTTTTTCTTTCTCATTGCTCAACACAAATCCTATACTTTGAATTTTAAACACGATGTGTTTTCCCCTCTGTCTTCTTCCTGACTCTTAAAGCTTCTTTGTGCATTTATAACCTGTTCCTCTCTATAGAACAAAGAAATAGGCAAGCTGAATACCTCCCAGGTGGAGTGTTTGAAACACAGAGTATCTTGAGTGAATTATCCATGTATAGTGGCACAGAATATTAAATCTAAGACCTCTTATAAATGTGCCAGGTTTTCTCTTCCCTTCCAACTTTTTTTCTGAGAAGTGACTGAATCCTTAGCATAGCATTCATTTGCTCCTTAAACAGTAAAATCTGCTGTATACTATTATGCCATATTTTTCCTCTAATAAAGAAAACAATAGTAACACAATGCCTGAACGCGGAAAAAAAAAAGATGTCTCACACTATTATTTTACTTAAATTAATTCTCAGGCATGTGTAATGGGTATTTCATTAGTACACAACAAAATTTGTTAGTATTATTAAAAATTAAATGACAAATTTGTTAGTACTATTAAAAATTAATTGACATAGGGCTAAGGACTGAATTTTATGAAAGACACAGTTAAAAGTGTTTACTTCTGTAAATATAGATAACTTTTTCTAATAAGTATCTTGTATTCCCCCGTGTTTTGTATGTTACGTACTATACAGAATAAACTTATAAATCAGATCTGTGTCATTAGGACACAACAGGATAGATAATGTCCTCTGATATTTAGTAAATAAAAATGCATTCTGTATTAATTCAATCTATAACTTCACCAAAAATTTAGATCAAGATTAGATTAAATTATATTTCAAAGTTTTCAGAAATCAATCATGATATCTTTTCCAAATAAAAACCTATCACATCAAATAGCATTTTTCTTAAGCAGGGACAGGGATCATAAGTGCTGCATATTTTTAGGGGGATTCTCATGTATTTCAATGAAAATCAAAAGAACCGTATACCCAAGCTTGGGAAAATTGAAAACTTATCACAAAGATCTGTATCTTCATAAGGTAATTGCCAGCCACAGTAATGATGGTGTGTTGCAGAGTGAATTCAAGTGCTATTGGCAGAAGGGGATTCTGTAAACATCTTGCTGCTGAGGCTCCCTGGTTCAGCTCCAGTGCCGCATCTTAGGCCTTCAGGCCTGCAGAAAGGTCCCTTCTTCATTTTCAGTATCTGTTGTCCCAGCTGGCAGCCACTGCTCGCACGTGACAACCCAGCATTTGTCAGTTTGGGTATGGCCAGTTGGATGCTCCGCTCTGGCTGTTCACCACACCTCACGGCACTGAGAGAGAAGAGCTGTGCATCGCACATCACCAGAGCGTAACCAAGTTCTGTTTACCAGCTATGGCACTTCATCCACTCCCTCATCCACACTATTTTCATCTCATTCTCTCTGTCTCTGCTTCTACTGTGCATGAGGCAGCTTCCTCAGCTCTGCCTGTAGCCCTATCCCACCTCAGTCCTTTGCTATACCCCTCTGCTATACTGCTTACAGTAAGCCACTGACCTCCCATAATCACCTACTGTGAAGTGCCCCATTACCACCTCTGGTCAGCATCACACTGAGCTGCTTAGAGACAGAGCTGGGCACATCCCTGGAAAACAGGAAGCACAGTACGGGAACTACTGCAAATAAAGTGCAATAATGTAATTGTGATTCACATTTTCTGTGAAAAGGTGTGCATCATGGGTCATATGAAGTGGTGCTCTGAAAGTGATCTAATTGTGAGCTGCCTGCTCTTTCCAACCCCTGCTGAACACTGCCAGAAGGCAATCTATAAATCACATTAATGTAAGTAAGGTCATTTGAACTACACAGTCAATGTGTAGTTGAACACAGAAAAGATGGCCTTATTTGAAAAAATTCCCCACATTTAGGAACAGCTGTGGGTATAGCTAATATCTATTTGGATATTCAAATACATTTTCACATGTTTTGTGGTAATTTAGCTGTTCATACTTCGGTATTTGCTATTACCCTTTGTTTTTTCAGACGTCATCACATACATACACATCTGCGACCTCTCTCCTAAAATGCAGGGACTGTCAAGTAGCCCTTCAGTTGTTCCACTCCCACGTGGACATGCATGACAGAGAATTCAAATGCCATATATACTACCCACACCTTTCTTGCCTGGCTAACAATATACGTGCTCACTTACCATTTTTAATAGTCTTCTTAATGATAGAATTATACCTGTGTAAAAATTGCCCCTACTGTCTAGGTCAACTGTCCCTCTTTTTATTGTAAATATATTTGGAAATTGCAAACTAGGAACCCAGGTAACTAAAATCCCAAGGAGCTTCCCTTAACAACAGCTTTTGACATGGGCTGACAGTATTGAGTGCAGCACAAAACACTGCAGCTACTGCCACTTTTCTCATGAAAACCTCAGTTCTGTGGTGGTTATGTGTCAGTCACATATGGTAACCTGATACAGCTCTGATCCAGGCAGGAGATTAAAGAAATCAAAGCCCTGGACAGTCCAAGGGCTGAAGACTGTTCCCACCTTTCAGGAAAGTGTTCTTGTCTCTTGACTCTCCTCACCTTGCGAATGTCCTCTCTCGTCTCTGGCCTTAGGAATGCAGACAGACATTGAAGGAGACTTATGTCTCCTACAGATAAACACAAGACTTATCTCCAGAGCCTGCAGGTTGGACTTTTTGCATGAAGAAGAGAACAGTGGCTCTCACTCCTGGAAGCAGTGAGCATTGAATTCAACTCCCATAGATTAGGAATAAGCCAGTTATTCAACATATAGATAAAGAAAATAGAAGCCACTTAAATCCAGCAATGTTTTAATGCATTTTATTGAGTTAGAGGAATGGATTTCTGAGTTAGGATTTGCTGACATCTGCTTTTTAAAAACCTGTTGCCAATAGTGATACTACTTTATATATCCTACAGAGAATTCTGGGAATCTAGGGAAAAATTAGTAATAATAATAATAATAATAATAATAATAATAATAATAATAATAATCCTTTGCATTTTCAACCCCTCAATTTATTTTTAACAATTTAATATTTTTTTACCAAATCTAGGCTCTTCCCATGAAAGGTTGGACCAGATGATCTTTTGAGGGTTCTATGTTTCTATGCTACGACTAGTGTAATAAATTCATATAAATACAAACACTAAACAAAATAGTGATAAACCTCTCTGCTGTAAAACTCAAGAGCATGTCCCATCATCTATATGCTGGTGAATAGCCACTGAGCTTTGCACAGAGTTCTTTCATAATCACTTTATGAAATGGCAATGTTTTCCCCACAGCTGACATGTGCTACTGTATCATGGTTATTTAAATTTAGAATAAAAGCAGAAGGAGCCAGTCCCTAATTTAATCAGGAAAAAAAGGCAGACTAGATCTTGAATATTTGACAGTTCCAACAGCTTACAAAAAAAAAAAAAAAAAAAAAAAAAAAGGAGACCAATATTTTAACTGTTTACAAAGACATGAGTTACTGGAACTTCTATTTTTAATAGAACATTTGAGCTGCAAATTCTGGATAAGCATTGAAATTCACAATTTATTCTTTAAATAGACTAACTACTGAGCTGAACCTCTTTGTAAATTAGAGAAATATGAGTAGCTCATAAAATACCTACTTGATTTTTATCACTAGGGATAAAAAACCCAAAACCTGTATGGAAGGTAAACTCTTAAATCTGTCCTTTTTCTTATTATTTTGTATTGGACTTGTATTGTTTTCTGACCTATGGTGGACGTTTACTTCACTAACACACCAAGTATTGTCTTGCAAGTTTAGCCTGAGCTAAAGAGGTCTGGAAGTCACTACTTTCTAGAGTCCAGTAAATGAACTAAAAAAGAAGGTTACTTTTTTCCACATTTAAGAAAATATCATAAGACAATTATTACGATTCATTTGATTTACAGTTTTCCTTCTAAACTATTACAAATAGGTACTCTTCCACACTGTGCCTTGAGGAAAAGAACTGTGTGAAAAGTAAATATAGTAACATATTCAATTTATGTGGTTTTAATTCCACACTTTATATAGGAATTGCACTTCAAACCCACAGAATGAGTAAATGTTTCTAACCCGAGCTAAGCAGCTAACATTAGCTTGGTTCTTGGTTTTGTGCATGAACCTCAAGGCTGACGTTCTGTATTCTTAGCATGAAAGTTTTCATCACTTACATTAAGTGGGTATTTTGTTTCTTGTCTGTAGAGTTCTTCTAACAGTTACTAAGAGATTTATTTCCCATATAGTAAAAGGTGAAAATTCTGGGGTTTAAACCATGCAGCCAACATATGTCTAAGAAGCATTGACCAAGTCTGCTACAACTGAGAGGATTAAAAAAGAATACTTACCTTGGTTTTTTAAGTTGAGAGTCCACAATTTTTCTCTTTGTGGAGGTCCTAAGCACTCAGAGGGGGGAATTTTAATTATTTATGTTTATAAACATGGCACAGGCAGACTGTCTTACTTAAAATTTTCCCACTCCACATTTTTAATTTCCTTCTTCTCATGAGTTATTGCAAGGTTTTACATTTATGTGGATTTCTAGCAAGATTCTCCTCAAGCCTGCTGCAACAGATGGATCATTTTGTAAGGGCTGTAGAATTAGGCTTACAGTACCTACAGAATAATTTTAATTATGACAAACTGAAGCAACACCAACTCCTTTGCATATTTTTTTTCTTTTAGGATATTTTAATTCCTCGAAGAACAGATCAAATTAATGTGAATTCTATCAGAAAAGCACACAGTTATTTTAATTCTTTCCTTTCCTAATGAACTTTTGTAAATGGGGAGCTGCATAACATTTTCGTTAACATTTGCATTACCAAGGTTCAACTACATATTTTTAATCGTCTAGTATCACTTATTTACTGTCTATTGCATAAATCACTAATGAAATCATCTTAACATCAGACATATAAAAAAGTAGCCTTTCATGTCCATTAAACTAGCCATATATGATAGGCCAGACATCAGAGAAATTACAACTATTTGTACCAATATCCCCACATTACATATCTTGATAAATTCATGTGACAAGAAGAAGAAAAAGCACCTTTACAGAAGAAATTAATATCTCTGCATCCTGAACTCATACAAAAACGAGGTCGGGGTGAGCAGAGAAAAGGACTGATTACTCCATGCTTCAATGTATCTACCCATAGCTTCCTGCTAAGGGAGAGGAAACGATTTAGACAGTCTTCTTTAAATACGGTTCATTTATTCCAATTCAGCACTTCCTCAAAAGCTCATAGGTAAAAATCTGAAAATTGTTTCAATTTCATGAAAAACACGTCAACACATTTGTCAGCTTTAATTTTAAGGTTATTTCAGTGAAATATCGAAGTTCTATATTTCCTTTAATGAATGAAACCTCTATCTAAGCCATATTAAGATAATAATATGCATGTGAAGCCTTTTTGTTTTGCTTTGGGGGTTTTGGGGTTTTTATGCTTGTTTGTTTTGTTTATGAGGGGTTTGTTGTTGATTTTGTTTTTGTTTTTGTTTTAGACAAAACCCCCAAAGGTGATAAGCAATTTGCATTATACTTCAGTGTGGAAAATACCCATCTTCTCTGCATCTGCCCATGTCCCAAGGATAGTAACAAATTAACACATTTCCACTGCTTTCCTTAATAACTTAAATACTACACGATAGTATTTTGGTGTATTATAGCTTGATGTTTGTATAAAGTATGTTTAATCAAGACTTGTGGAAAATACAGGAAGTTATTGGAGGAAGTGGATTCTCCTAGAAATTTTGTCATTTTCAGCTATATTTCAGGAACCTTTGAGTTATTTGCTAATGACATTTATGCTTCCACAAGTATAAGAGAATACATGGAAGTATAAAATTGATCCAGATCCTGAACAGGCACTGTGGCAAATTTTTACTGAATTATCCAGAATGTATCTTTAGAGAAATTAATTTGACATCCTGATTGTACATAACTTGCAGAAGGACAGACATTATTGATTTAAGATTAAAGTAACTTGGATAGATATGATATAAAGCTGTTGCATGCAATGGGATTTCAAACATTTATCAAGCAAATTTGATACTGTGAAAGTTTATACAAGATCAGTGCTTTCTTTCTATAGTGGTGTGGTCATGACTGTGATTCAATACTCAGTGCTGTACACAGAGTATTGTCTTCTCAGAAGTCGACAATGCCTGAAGCATTTCCCCACTGCAGCACAATTAGATGTTCCACTTGAAGTTGGTCTAAAATAAGCTCTCAAGTGTACAGAAAATACTTAAGAACTCATCCATATTAAAAGACTGTCTTGTACAGATCCTGCTGGGCCTGAAAAATAAAGCTGTAGAAGAAACATTAAGAACACTTATGGGCTTGCTGCTATGAAAATACAAAGGCCTGAAGAAGGTCTCATGAATATCTAGTCAATCCACAGATATATGCGTGTAAAAACTCCTTCTCCACACAAATTTGATTAACTTCTTGTTTTATCTCTTAAACACCGTCATCCTCTGATTTTCATCCTCAGTTACTGTTTGAGTTGGGACTTGGAGGGTAGCTGAAAACACAAATTAAGCTAGCACTTGGGGATGGGAAACTTTGAGTGTCATTGTCCTCGAACTTGAACAGAGGTCCTAGGGAAAACAAGCAGGAGTAAAAGTGTGGCCAGATCAGAAAGAAAACCTATAAAGTCAAGCAAAAGAGTTATGAAAGGTCTGGCTAGGTGCACAAGGAGAGATAAACACATGCTCCAAAGTAAGACACAGTTTGAAGGCAGGTAAAACAAGAGGAATGCCAACCACAGAATAACACAGGGTCCACAGCTTGAAGTAGGCATGACAGAAGAAAGGATAAGAAGTCAGTCAGAGAACACACTGCAGAAGCCAATATATAGATCAGGACAGAGCCAAAGACAGGGTCAATAAAATAAAAGCTGTAAAGACTATCAACCAGACACTGACTGAACAACAACACCACAAAACAACTAAGATTCCCTTATACATTAGCAGGGAGAGAAAGTCAGGTGTACAAGCCAGGGATTTGCTAGACTGTCAGCTGCTTAGGATGCCAGCTGAAGCCATCTGAAAGGCTGACAGCCGAGTTAAAGCCTGATGGAGAGTCTTTAAATGGCACACAGCTTTCATGTTCCACAAAGTGTTGCAGAATTATTCTTCTGAGAGCTTCTTTTTATTACTGTAATAAACCAAGGATGCTTTATAAAGAGAACATCATATCCTATTATTAAATTCACTTGAAAGAATGATGATGTTTCCTCTTAAGGCCCATACACTGGCTTCCTTATGGGAAAAGAATGCCCCATATTAACTAGTCATTCAAAAGGACCTCTGTATTATCACATGCAAAAGATTAAGGGCAAAGAAGCTCTCAGTTCGTTGGGACAGCTGGCAGCAGGAAGTCTGCAGAGAATTTTGTCCACAGAAATGCAGACAAAGTTTCCACTGACTTTAAAGTTTAAGCATATGCCTTGCTGATAAACTCACCTATGCAGCAAGAGTTGCACATGTCATGATCTTATTGCAAAATTGGTGGACAGGAAATGTCCAGATAGTATTGCACATAATGGGCTCACAGTAGGTTAAAAGCCATGGCAGTCAGGCAGTAGCATAGAAAAGCAACGTCTCAGTATATGATATGTAAAACAGCTAAGTTACTAAAGAGTTCATTATCAAGAAAAGCAAGGAAAAACTGTCATGACTCTCATGTGATTTCTCCCAGCTAAAAAAGTCTGTTACTTGCCTTAAAACATCAGCTATTAAATACAGTTAATTGTAAGAATTACACTCATTTATTTATGATCTTGTTGTTTCATGTACCACTTAGGAGTTGGAACATTAAAATTCTGAAATTACAGAAGTACAGAGATAAAAAGTGTTTTATAAATCTAGATTCTCATTGTTCCTGTCCTACAGGACTGTAAGAAGTGAAGAATTCTAATAAATATTGCATTGCTAAAATGCAGGCTTTTTTTAACTGATCTAAGTCATATCCCTTTATATGCTCTAAAGAAGAGAAACCTAAATTTAACATAGAAATGGAATGAAAGGATCTCCTGAAGGGTTCTTAAGGAAGGCAAAGTATTTTCCTCCTAGGACTCAAGGGAACACACGACAGACAGAATATGGAAATTCTGATACAAATATGTCAATAGGAATCTATGATTCATTAAAACTCAGTAGTGCCTCTGTGGTTTGAATCAGATTTGGTGTCTCGGAAGAGTAGGGATGTTATTTTCCCTGAAATATTTTCCTTCTTAGTCATCTAGCTATAACCCAGCAGATATGTGATCCTTCTCCTACCTCATCCTGCAGGAAGCCATGACTTCCATGAAGGGTGAGAGAAAACCCTTCCTTCTCTCTGCTGCCCAGGAAGGAGGTCTTGGCACTTATGTCAGCAGAGTCAAACCCACCAGTATGAGACATAATGGCCTCTACACCAAATTAGGAAATCCAAACTTGGGCTCTTGTTAGTTTTGGGGGTCTGCAATGTAAGGCAAACAAAAACATCAATTGATCTTTGAGACTTTCAGTCTTGGGTATTAGAAAAATTTTCAGGATCTGCTGCTTCCCGTTCATCTTAGCCACTCACGGGATATGAATAATTAGTTTTACTTTCCTTTATGCCAGAAAGACAACTATTGTAATCTCACTGTTCACAGAGATATTTATATTCTAGTAGAGTTATTCTCTATTTTTCCATTTAAACTAAAGCATAACAGTTCACAGTGGAGATGGCCATCTGCACATGCAGCGTTAGTATTCAATTCTGTAATATATTCATATATTAATTAAAAGATTAGGAATTTGCTCAGTTTTTAATTACTGAGGAGCAGATCTGGAACAATAGTGAAAATAGTTACTCATAAACAACTTAAATTGAATCTGATTGGAATGCAATATTGCTCCTGTTCTCCTTTTACTGCTTCTTCCACAAATGTCTTTGAACTACATTTTTGAGGGGAAAGAAATGTCATTGGTATGAAAAAGATGCAGTATGATAGGAATATGTGTGAGGAAAGATTGCTTATATATGACCTACGGCACTGCTTTCTTAGCTACCTTTGTGTCTTCAGTCATGTCCTCATTACCATTTGAGGAAAGCAGAACTTTATCAGTACCTCTGGAAAAACAAAAACAAACCCAACAAAAACACAAAACAAAACAAAAATCAAAACCACCAAAACAACAACAAAGACCAAAACATACAAACAAAAAAAAGCCAACAAAACAAAACAAGAAGCCCCCAAAAAAAACGCAAAACAGCAACAAAACCAAACCAAGATAAAACAAAAGAACTCCCCCCCTCTCCGCAAAAGCAACCAAACCAACAAAAAATAAATTTAAAAAAACCCCAAAACACAAAAAAGCACAAAGCAAACCAAACCAAAAAAAAACACCAAAAAAATCCACCAAAAATTTCCAAAATCAAAGCAAAAAAAGAACAAGCTCAGGAAGAGAAGATGCACAAGATGACTAATTTTAAGCACTGATCTCAACAGGCTGGATTGATGGGCTGAGGCCAATGGTGTGAGGTTCAACAAGGCCAAGTGCCGGATCCTGACCTGGAGTCACCACAACCCCAGGCAGCACCACAGGCTGCGATAGAGGGGCTGGAAAGGACCTGGGGGTGCTGGTGACAGCAGCTGAACATGAGCCAGGGTGTGCCCAGGTGGCCAAGAAGGCCAATGGCATCCTGGCCTGGATCAGCAATGGTGTGGCCAGCAGGACCAGGGCAGGGATTGTCCCCCTGTGCTGGGCACTGGCGAGGCCACACCTCGAGTGCTGTGTCCAGTTCTGGGCCCCTCACTGCAAGAAAGACATTGAGGTGCTGGAGGGAGCCCAGAGAAGGGCGGCGGAGCGGGGGAAGGGTCTGGAGCACAAGTCCTGTGAGGAGCAGCTGAGGGAGCTGGGGGTGTTTAGACTGGAGAAAAGGAGGCTCAGGGGAGACCTTACCACTCTCCACAACTACATAAAAGGAGGCTGTAGCCAGATGGGGATCAGTCTCTTCTCCCAGGTAACCAGCAAAAGGAGAGGAAATGGCCTCAAGTTGTGCAGGGGAGGTTTAGATTGGATATTAGGAAAAATTTCTTCGTGGAAAGGGTTGTCAAGCTTTGGAACAGGCTACCCATGGAGGAGGCTGAACCAACACCCCTGAGGATATTTAAAGGACATGTAGATGTGGGCCTGGGGGTTTAGTGGTGGACTTGGCAGTGCTAGGTTAGTTGTCTCAACGATCTCTTCCAACCTAAATTATTTTATGAGTCTGTGATTCTATGAGCAGGGGCCAGAACTACAGTGACAGTTTTTTAAGAATTCAAATCAATTTTTGAGTTGTTTTTTTCAGCAGTGATGCCTCATGGAATAAATGCTTGCCAAACAGAGAGTGGAGGTCCCTAGGAGTATACCCGAACTGTTTGAAAAGCAGATAGCGTCAGTCAAGCAATGAGATTTAATGTAGCCTACAACATATTTCCTCTCACAGTGAATTAGGAACATCAATTTCACTAAGTATCCAGAATGTATTCTGCTTATTTTTGAACAGGGCTTGTGCGGAATGTATTTCTGGACCGAAAGTATACACAAAGTGTAGCTTTTGAAAGATATCACTGGTCTGTATTGTTAGTGTTCTTGGGAATGTTTGGCATCTGAAGCAACGCAATAAAATGGGGATTTGCCTTCTGTCCCCAAAAGACCTTTTTTTGCAGCATTATCATCAGTAAATACCTCTGACTCAAAACTGACTAGCATAGATGAATCAGTGTGAATAATGCTGCCTTGATGAACAGCATTTTTTTGCATGTACCAGTAAAGAGGAAACATTTTAAAAGTTTCATAAAAAAATAATAGTCCTCCATCGATATAATGATAACACAGGAAAACATCTAGAGTAAAAAAAAAAAAAAGAGGTAAGGAAGCTCAATACTTTTAATTCAAAGGATCCCTTGTACAGTGGAAAAAAGGGAAGAGAAAGTCCATTTTTAACTGCTTTCAAACCAACTAAAAATTATCCAGGTAGTGTGAAGAAAAAACAGGCCTTTTAATTGGAATGACTTTTTTTCAAGAATTAAAATCTGCTTTACTTCTGGGCCAATGATGCAATCAGAGATTTAGAATATAATTTTGTCTGATTGCACTGATTGTTCCTTGCTCTACACATGCTACCTCAGAACAGTTTTCTGACACACTGGGAGAGGTTTGGAAAATACTTTATATGAAAGAATATTTTTAGTTGTAAACATTAAATAATGGCATTTTCTTCTACATAACCCAGTACAACAGACAACATGAATGCCTTTAAAAATACCCTAACCTGAAACAACTCTACAGATAATCCATGTTAACTAAGAAGTCAAAAAAGAAAAGTATATGCAATCTTAGCAGAGAAGTAAGTCTTCATCAGCCAGGGCAGGTGATTTAATAGTTCTCTGCTATTGCTTGCACATTTACAACACTTGTGTTGAATGCCTGACTTCTGAAGTATTTGGGTATTCTGTTCCTCTCACCAGGTCCTGTTTTCTTTAAACGCATAACAATGTAAGTACTGTAAAGAGGGATTAGGTTTTAAAGTAAAAAGCATGATTGCTGTAGTTGCACAAGCACCTTTCCAAAAATGTTTTTGAAATATGTTAAATAGATACAACTTCTTAATTTAAATGAAGATCAGAAGAGAAAAATTATTCCAATTCTCAAGTTCATGACAGGTGATGGAAGAAACAACATCAGGACAATTGCTGGGGAGGGATGCAGAGCACAGTGCTCCCATAGATTCTGTGGAACTGCCATTGCCTGCACTCTGTGCAATATAAATGCTATCAACAGCACATGATTAAATATGCAGGTATATGTCAAATGTGTTAGAAAGCTTTCCATCTCACATCACAGAAATATTGAATTTAGAAAGGAACCCATAGACAGAAACCAGGTGAACATAAAACCACTTCTACTTCAAATGTTGATGAAATGGACCAATATATCACCCAGTTGATATTTTTCTTAATTCATTAGCTCCTGTACAAAAGAGCATCAACAGAATTATAAAATATCATCCGTATTTCACTTTGACTAGAGAATGAATTTTTGCTCTCCTCCACTTAGATTCTCGCAAGTATTAAACCCCAAATACAAACACAGTTAATTAAAATACAACAAAAAATGTCCTTCAGGAAAGAGGTCTTCACTACTCTGCAACGACAAGTCAATTCAAAAGGTTTGGTTAAAAGACCTACTTACTGCATCAAGCAGAGAGTTGGAAGATCATTGCTAAAGAAAGTCTTACACACAGGACAAACAAGCAGGTGGACAGCTGCTTCTCAAAAGGAAGTGACAAGCCGGACACAGAACCAGGCTTTCTGACCTGCCAGCTAATGAGCCTTATCTGACAGATCCTTGTGTCTCAGCCAAGAGTCTATTATTTTATTTTGATATTGCTTACCAACAAAATGAAATCAAAGTGTCTCAGCATGACTGACATGGTGATCTGAGAAGGGACTTAGATATTTATCTAATTTTCAAATAAATAAGACCAAGTTGGTTGCTAAGAGGAGTTGAGTGCCTCTGTATAACATATATAATATAAAACATACCTCTGAATCTTACAAATTTGGGCAATAAACTTTGGTTCCTACAACTCTTTCCACTCTTCTGCTTTATCTGTTTTCCTACCACAAGCTGTTTCTATCCTTCTATCTGCTGGCAGAGTGCCACATGGTCCCCACTCAGAGGTTATTATTCCACCCCCTTCAAACATTGCAAGTGCTTCCTGAGTCCTCGTTTCATCTAATAAGGAAAAGAAAGGAGTGAGACAAGAACTGTTGGTAGAGCCAAGCTCTTCAGTACTGCAGCACACAGCAGAGGCTTTCTGAGGACACCCTGTAACTAAGTAGGCTGACTCCCTGGATCCTATACCATCCATATGGGACACGCAGCTTGGCAACACACCTGTGATCTACCACTCAGGAACCTCAGATATTGGTGGGTATACAGAAGAATACCTGCAATACTGCTGAGTCACAGTTCAAAGAGTAGCTAGCAATTCCGTACTGTTATGGCCAAATTTCAATTCTTAATCTGCTGAATTTGCTAAATTCAGGACACATTTTGCTGAACACTTTCCACCCACACTTTTCTGAACACACTTTTGTTTTCATATGATTAGGCACACCACTGTGTTTACTGCTCCCTGTCCACATAACCACGACAGATGAAAATTAAGAGTATTCCTTTGTAATAGGCACTTAAGTCATGCAGCCAAGAAATGGAAATGGTAATTATGTCTTGTTAGTGTAAATCAACTGATGGAGCTTACATTGATAATATTGGTTTTATTTTATTAATTTTATTTTGTTGTTTTTATGTAATCTATTGAAAAACTAGCATTTTACTGCAGTGTAAAATCAACTGGTGAAGCTTCTGTTGATAATATCGATTTTATTTTACTTCAACAGTTGGTTAGAGGTATGTCTCACTTATAACACCCCAGAAGGATTCATAAAGGTAACTTCCAGCATACTTATTCCACAGGTATCAGAAGTCTATGCAGGTGTATAGTCACAGAAAACAAAATTTCACCTCTGTGCATCATGTCACTGCAAACTTAATTGGACCTATCAGACAGTAAAAGAAATAGAGCTTACTCCTCTTCACATACCAATTTTGATCTGATTTGCAGAGCAGGAAAATACCACGGCTTTACAGGACACAGCACATAAGAAACCAAGAGGCTTATCTGCTTCCATATCTGAAATTTATCCAAAGAAAACTGTCTGTACAGCATAGCTAGAACCAAGACAAAGGCACTTCTTGGGATACTGATATTACCTCGCAGCATGATCCTAACTAATTTCTTCCTCAGTCAACACAACTATACCAGTAGTTCCTATAAATCTTTAGTCAAGTGTAAAGAAGATACTACCCATAATTGCCCTTCAAATTTTACACAAATTTATTACAAAATTCTAAGCACCACAAGAATTTAAATTCCAGTGCAGCAACTATTTTGCAGTAAATCACAGCTTCAGACCGATCAATTATTCAGTTCTCTTCTGTGGTTAATTGTAGGGCCATAAAGTATTTCAGATTGGAAGGTTCCTTGGAAGATCATCTAACCCAGCCCTCAGCTCCATGCAGGGTCATCTCTAAGAACAAATCAGGTTGCTTAGAGCTGTATTCAATTGAATATTGAAAAACTCCAAAAATAAGATTGCACAAGCTCTCAGCATAACCTCTCTCACACTTTACTGTTGCTGTTGTGGAAAAAACCTTTCCTTATACAGAAAGATATATTTCTTCCTGGTGGTGGTGTGACCTGATGGCTGGACTTACTGATCATGAAGGTCTTTTCCAACCTTAACAATTCTATGATTCTGTGACATATAGCCTGATACCTCCTTACAGGTATGAGAAGGCTGCTCTGAGGTCCTTCTGAAACCTACCATGCTCCAGCAAGCCCAGATCACTCAGTTTCTCCTGACAATGCAAGAGCTCCAGCTTCCTTTGGTGACCCTCTGCTGAACTTTCTCCAGTATGTCATCCATGGGGAAGGGGAGGAGGGCAGGGAAAACACAGCACCACATGTGCAGTTTAATGATGGGGGTTGTGCTCCTGCTAATAGTCCCCAGTGCTACAGAATTCAACTATAAATTTGCCAGCAGCGCCAAGGGTGAATATAGTATGTATATTATTAAAGATCACACAACATTTATGTGTACACATGTGCTTTGTATACAGTAATTTAAGTTAACCAACCAATAAAATTATTTTTAGCTGTTAAAAGACATAATAAATTGAAGATAGCTAAGGAATCCAGTTCCACTTGAACCTAAAGGACTTTCCTAACCACTGAAAGGCAAACCATACTAGATGATGCTCATCCAGCACCATACTCAGCAACGCTATCCCTTGATTTTGCTCTCTGTCTCAGGTGATAAAAACAACTGTTTCCCAGCTGTCAGCAGCCTTGCACTAATCTCTGTACATTGCTGTCCCAAGAGCAACAGCACCATGAAATGTCCTGGGGCACCAGTCCCACTGAAGAATCTGCAAACCAGATTTGTTCCAGTTGCTGCCTCCTTGAAGAGAGTGAATACAAAAATGTACCTGTGACATTCACAGTTCACACAAACCATCATTCCATACCCTACTGACAGAGAGGCTTTATGGAAAAACCAAAGAAAGCCGTGCTTAAAAACTGAGATAATTTTAAATGACTAGCTGTGACCTTTTATGTGTGCTAAGTTCCCTATTTAAAATCCAGCCACTGCAAATACAGAGATCTGATGAATATCAGAACAATGATAGGAGGAGGAACATAATGAGCTAATTACTGAAAATGGAGCAGAATAAATCAGCTATTCCTAGTATTCATCCAAGAGGGATGATTAGTGCTGTTAGTTCCAGTTAATTCCTACCACTGTGGAGTTTGGCCCTTAAGAAGGAAAAACATGAGGTACAACCATCATGCTTAGCTTACAGTGAAGTGCCAAACTAAATTGAATCACACACTACAAAGTCTTGAAAGCCAGAAGGGAAAAAAACACATGAAAACAAAGCAAAATACATGAATGAAAAATCATTGTTTTCTGAAAGAACAAGATTTTCCAGTTTACTAGCTGCCCTTTTTCTCAAGTACTGGCAGACACTATTTTCTTTTTTTTAGCACGAAAACTGTTCAGTGACTTCTAGTCTATGGGAAATCTTTGGAAATTTTGCTAGAAATTCTTTGCTATTTAAATAGTCCCTAAATATGTTCTGATATCAAGCTGTCATTTTAGGATATAAGAATGATATTGATCCACATGCAACAAGCTAGCAAAAAATCTACACACTGTTTTGCTACACCTAACTTCTACAGAATCTATTGTTTTACTGTTAGGATTGTCACTTAGCATTTCTTTACAGCAAAGGTCTGGGGAGAATAGGTACTTTAAGTAAAAGTTATCAAACTTCTTTGTAAAGCTAAGTACACCCTGCCAACCAAATTCCCGTTTTTAAAATAACATTAGAGAATAACACTGCAAAGTTATTAAGCTATGAAGTATTGCAATTAAAAGCCCAGTGTAAAGTAAGGCAAAAATCAGATACAACTGTAATTTTGTGCTGCAGCTTTTAATAAACCTATTTGCAACTATATAGGAAGGCCATATATGCTGATTTCTTCACAGATGTTCTGAGAGCTTATGGTAAGAAACAACCTCAAAAAGCAAGAGGAAAGCTGAAGAATTAGAGCTTTGATCTGTAATCCTGATGCAAGTCGTGGACAATCTGTGCCTCAGTTGTTTGTCAATGTTGTGGGGAAGACACCACTATTCACATTATTGCCAAAAGCACATTCCCAGCAACTACAAGGATAATCTCTCCTTATCCAGTGTAACATGAAGTTACATTCATAGAAAGAAATACTAACAAGAGAGGAGACACTTCAATAGTTAAGAATATTTTAAGAGGGGAAAAATTCCATAGTAAGCTTCTAACCTTAAATATACTTTTTCTATCATCCTACCTAGCTGCAATTCTGACTTTTTTTTACCTCTTTTTGTGAAAAAAGGTCTCACCCCAGCCTACACTACAAGAATAGGTGATGTGTGTACAAACAAGAAGACTAATAAGTCCTGAAGATATGACATTCAGCTGTAAAAAGCAGGAAGTTTCTTGAGCCTGTAAATGCACCCTTCACCTAATGTTATTCCTCCTCCTTCCTTCCTCAAAAACTCAATAGGGAACCCAAAGAGCATTAACGTGCCTCACAAATAACAGTAATTTTTTTTGACAAGGTAATTTTTTATAACAAGAAGAAAGGAACATATGCACTCATCTAACATCAGTATTTCAGCTATTCCACCAAAAATAGACACTCCCAAAACACAAAATATCAATATGATTTTTTTTCTCCTATTTTTGAAGATCTTTAGGTACTATTCTCCTTATCAGAGTAAAAAATAAATGCTTTCTTTCTACATGTTAATTCTTATGATTTTTTCTCTGTGCAGACTCAATTGTACACAGACGATACTCAGTGTCCAATGTACGCAATCACAGGTAGTCCTGCACACAATTAATGAGGGTTTCTGAGTGGCTGGACTGTAATAACATTTCCAGGTCCTTTGTCATAATTAGCTACATGTGTTACAGGCACATGGGTACAAAATGTGATTTGAGAACAGGCAGCTGCCAGTAGGAATTAGTTGCTACTAGGGAGAGATCTATTTAGCCATGTATCAAATGAGATAAACTGATGGTAACATTTGAAACTGAATGATGTTAAATGTGGACCCCTCTTTAGGAGGTAAATAATATAGTCCTGTCCTTCAGTCTTTATTTGCCCAAGTTAACTATTTTGCAATAGTCCAATTTGTGTGAGCAGGAATCACTCTCATGGAGGATGCAGAACTGAGGTCTAAAAGTGAAAATTAAGATCTTCACTTGGAAGTGATTTCAATTCTGGAAGCTCCTGACAGCGGGAAGGAGTACAAAGATAAAGAACAGAGTTTCTTCTGAACACGTTCTTGCGCATGGCAGAGGCAAGTATGCTATTTTCATACACATAAGCAGCATACTGGCATGGAAACCAAATCACAAAAATGACTTATGACTCCCCTCTGAAGAACCCTAGAAATAATTTTGAAAAGACATGGAAAAGTGCAGATTTGTGCCAAAGCCTGTTAGAGACTGAAAAAGACAAAACCAAAATGATTAGTATCACATGCAGCTCATTTACTTAAGTCATATGCTGCAAAATCTTGGCTTGGGTTCAAGGGAAATGCCTGGCTTTTAGGAAATAAACTATTTAAGCTTTCTAATGCAGAACACTACAAAGGACAATTAAATTACAGTCCAGATAATTAACAGTAAGAGGAATGGCAGCAAGCATTACACAGTGTTCTCTGACAAATATAAACAAATGAGAAAATGGATTGGTGAGCAGAACTCACTACTGAGAAAACTAATTAGATATCTTCTTCCTAAGCTATGATTATGAAGCACAGATTCCTGCCCCCATAAATAACAGGAGAAAACAAAGAAATCCTTGCTAGTTTGTTCTAAAGTTCTTTCCTGATCTAATGTATTGCCCCAGGAGACCTTTTGCTGCCTGGCCCATATCCCATTGGAATCTATGTTGTCCTTTTACAAACATGAAAACATACACATTTGTAGAACATTTTGGGAAAAGAAGACAACTTTTAAAAGCGGTATAAAAAATGACCAATCAAAAATTCTAAGAGACTTAAAAAACCATACAAGCTCCTCAGCAACTTGTTTATAAGGCACTGTTTCGCTGACTATAAAGTACCTTTTGCTTATGAAACATCATGCCCAGAAATGCTTATAAAATATCAAATTTAAAGCAGCACAGCCTCTTTCTCCATGGTAAGGATTAATCACAAACAACACAGGGTGGCAAGAGCGTTGGGATCAAGTGCACCCTCAGCAAGTCTGGAGATGGCACCAAGCTGAGTGGTGCTATTGACACACCTGAAAGACGGGATGTCATCCAGAGGGACGTGGACAGGCTCGGCAGGAGGGCCTGTGGGAATCTCATGAAGTTCAATAAGGCCAAGTGCAGAGTCCTGTGCATGGGCCAGGGCAATCCCAACAAATACAGGCTGGGCAGTGAATGGATTGAGAGCAGCCCTGATGAGAAGGACTTGGGGGTGGTGGTGGATGAGAGGCTGGACATGACCCAGCCATGGGCACTCACAGCTCAGAAAGCCAAGTGTGTCCTGGGCTGTACCCAAAGAAGCGTGGCAAGCAGGTCCCAGCTGGGGCCACCAACATAAGATGGATTTGGATCTGTTGAAGCAAGTTCAGATGAGGGAAAATGATCAGGGGTCTTGAGCACCTATTTGTGAGGAAAAGCTGAGAGAGCTGGGGTTGTTCAGCCTGGAGAAGAGGTGGCTATGGGGTGACCTTATAGCACCTTCTAGTACCTAAAAAGGAGTCTGCAAGAAGGCTGGAAAGGGAGTTTTTACAGGGGCATGTAGATAGGACAAGGGGGAATGGCTTTAAACTGAACTAGGGCAGATTTAGATTAGATACATGAAAGAAGTTCTTTACTTTGGAAAAAGGATGGTGAAGCACAGGAATAGGTTGCTCAGAAAAGCTGTGGATGCCCCCATCCCTGGAAGTGTTGAAGAGCAGGCTGGATGGAACTCTGAGCAACCTGGCCTTGTGGAAGGTGTCCCTCTCCATGGCAGAGGTGTTGAAAGTAGATTATCTTTAAGGTCTCTTCCCAAACACCCAAGCCAAAACATTCCATGATTCTATAAACACCTTTATTAGTGGTGTACCTATCAGCTTGAAACAGGTAGTATGACCTGTCTTCAAAGGACTGGAAAATACAACCTCACACCAAAATAAATTGGTGTGTATTTGTAAAAATATAGCAACAGCACCATTTCCTGCACCAAAACAGAATAGATTTCCTAGAATATTCTAGATTCCACCACAAAGGTTTTTCAATATACATCCATGATTCAAATAAAATTCAGACAATCATTTGGTCTCCATAGAGACATCAGATCAAATAATCAATATACCTCTTTATTTTTTCCCCTAAAATGGATGCAAGCATCTATACATACACAGTGGGATTAGGATTTATTGTTTTGCTTGAAATTTCTGCCTTGATGGCTATGCTTTTACTCAAACCATTTCTGAAAAAAAGCTGGCATATTAGCATTGCATTAGCAAAGCTGGCATATTCACGTCTTTGAGCTCTAAATTTTCCTGACCGATAATTACTATCCATCTTAGTATTCCTTCTGAAAAAAATCCTTTTTTTTTCACCAGCCAGTGAAATTCAGACTGTGAACAAAGGCACCTGCTTCCAATAAACAAAAAAATACCCTAATATTATTTACTATTGGCATAATCTCAGCAATGGCATCCAGCTAAAGGAGGGTTCTGCATTCATAATACTGATTCATTGGTTCATGTCTGTTTCCATAATATCATTTCTGCTACTCATAATCTGCCCAAAGTGTTCTGGTGGTCATCACCTTACAGCATACCAATTTTTGCTAAAATTCTGAAAAGCCATGACTAAACTGAAATTAATCTCTCACCCATTGGCTGTTCTGGTTGTCAAAGGTCTCTCTTATTTTTCAGCTGATAAAGGTGTGATTTAGCCATCAAAAATACAAGCATCTACTTTACTATACTTATGCACACTTCTTTCTCTGTTTAACAGAACATATATTTCCAGAAAAAAATTTAGATTCTCTTTTGTTTTAGAATGCATTTTAGTACAGAACAAAGAATCTTCTGAAGCTAAATATTTCTGGCTACCAGTTATAGAGCCATGGTAGACTAGTAGCTTTGGACAGATACCTAAATCTTAGCTTATTAAGACCTTAAGTTTCTGATTCCACTTCTACATTACCGCCCTTTCTGCCACTTTCTAATTTTAAGCCTGTATCTCCATCTAATGAAGCTTGTTTGTTAACTTGGCTCTTTTTGCTTTGCGGGAACAATGAAAACCAACTGTGCACCAATTGAAAACCTGTCCCTATGTGTAACAGTTACTTACAACTTCAGAACAGAAAAAAAGAGAAGTTGCTACTGTATTCTTTTTTGAAGGCTTTTTTGTTTGAATTACTCAGAAGTGAACATCATCAGGTTTGGAAGTTCTGTCCATAAATTTACCAGATGTAGAAATCTGAGTGGAAATTGCATCAGACAGGTCCAGGAAAAAATTTAGTTGTGTAAGAGAAAATTTTTCTGATGTAATAGTTAGAACTCAGCGTTGATATAATGTGGCTGTTGACTCAATCACAATAGTCACAGCACTTAGATGGTAATGACTAAGTTAGATTCACAGGTGATTTGGTTCTAGATGAAGTACAGTCAATCACTTGAATTAAGACTTTCAAAGACATTAAAAGCTCTTAATTTATTTTGTTCCACCCTAACCTACTCAAAGACCAACTACAAAATCCCTTTCAGAAACAGAAAACAGAGATTATTAATCTCCAAAATGCTAAAAGTCTGGCAGCCCTCGAGATACAATTTGGGTTACCAAGGGGATGAATCACAGTGATCTGACATTAGTTCTCTCTGTCTTGGAAATGATTTGCCATAGAGAAAGATTTGTTCTATTATTATAAGCTATATATGTTCAAAAACTATGAAACAGTCAACCACATTGAAAACCTTTGTACTAACAAAATCCATAAGACATTCAGAAAAAAAAATCCTCTATTACTTAGGTTTGTAGTTATATTCAATGACACAAAACAATGAAAAATATACTAATGGGCATTTTATGTGGGTAAAAATTTGTAAAATAAAAGAAACTTTCAGCATTTAAAATTCCATTCCAAATAGGCCATAGGTTAGGTTTATAACCACACTAAAGAAGATATTCCCGTATCACTGGATTTAACTGCATGTTTCCAAGAGAAATACCATAGTAGAAGGTGAGTGCTACTTTTGAAAACTTGAGTTCTCACAAGAGACATACACTCATTTCGGTCTGTTGAAAGTTATATTTGGGCAAATCACTAACCCAGTCTCTCTTCTACATGATCAGAAGAAAACATCTGTTAGGAAGTGAGTTCTCCTGGCACGCAGAACAACCCCATTTTCTAAGAACTTATATGCACAAGGGAAAAAAAAAACAAATTTACTTTTGCATTCAGCAATTTATCTGAGTTGGGCTGTAAATTAGGGCAAGCCTAATTTACTGAGTACTCTTTATGTTCTCACTGTACTAGATGCAAGTAAATCAGGTAAAAAAGCAAAAGGTCAAATAAAAAACCTCCCAAACTTAGAAAAGCAAGGACAGTCATGCTGCACCCCTGTGTCACTTCATGTTTGAGACCCTTGGTGTGGTAGCATACTGTATGCTGGCAACATTGTTTTACACAGTAATTGAATTGAGACAAAATTATTTAAGATGAATGTATGTTCATCACTGTCAACAGAGACAGCCCCTAGCATCTTGGAGAATATGTTCAAAAGACAACAGTCTCCTGATCCACACCTAACTCAGTCTTGCCTGAATATCTTCCACTCCTAAAGAAGCTTTTATATTTATTCTTTTATACACAGAGAAGGAAAGTCATGCAATGTTATTTCACTTCCTAACTGACAACACAAAATGAAAAATATCACAGAATTAGGTCTCAAGGGCTGCATTGTGGTCAGAGTGAACTCCACAGTTTATCCAAAAGAGGAAGACGAAAGAAACTAAGAGCTCCAGAGAGAATGGTCATTGCAAGCTGGGTGGGAGACAGTAGAGCTCCTATGTTTGCAGAGTGAAAATAGGGCTTTCCAAGTCAAGTTTACTCAACTTATTTTTCCAAGATGCCCCACAAGAGTTTTTATTTCTGGCCAAATACACTAGGCTAGTGTATTGGGTTTTTTGTATACTAGTCGGGCTAATCATGCAAACTACTATTTTTCCCTCATTTTCTTCACTTACTGTGGGAGTCCAAAGTGCAGGGAATCTTTCTCTGCCTGTTTTGGGGGGTTCTACCCCCCTGGACAACCCTGTCTTTGACCTTTGTCCATGGAGAAAATTACCTACCCTCTGGGAAGAAGCAGAATCTACACTGGTGTGAATTAGGTGATAGAACATTATATAAGATTGTCACAGAGTGAAAATTTAGAGGTGTTTGGCTTGTTAATATAGTAAATAGATAATAAGCAAAAACTCCAAAATGGAGGATTGTTGTTGTTCTCTAGACCTTCTTTTCCTCCTTCAACTACTCCATATTCTGCAGCAAAAGTGGATTGAGAGGATTGGGTAAAAAATGCCGCAGTTCCTTTCATGTGACAGAAAGATTTATTGAACATTGGTAGAAAAGTAAAAATATCTTTCGTTTTGGGCTTTCATTGGGTAATTTACCTTTAAAAGAACAGTGTAATCTTGATAACTCGGCCTTTCCTTCGCATCTCCTAAGGGGAGTCACGCTTGTGGCTCTGCTCCTTTTTTGATAAGACTTAATAAACAACTATCTGAAAGCAAAAAGCGTGGAAAAGTCCTGTTCGTCTGCAGAGCCCAGGGAAGGGCTCGGGGAATTCTCCCCTATCAGGGGAGGCATAATTAAGGCATGGTAAAGTGTCACTTACTTACATGTGTGAGAATGTATTTTATATCTGTGTTCCTTCCACAGACCATGTCTGATTGTCCTACAAGACACCACTGGCCCAAATAGGAATGGCTAAGAACCACTGCATTGGAGCCAGGAATTTCTAAAGGAATTCAGATAGAAATAGACTGTGATATCTGATAAAATCTAGATCTTAGCAATATTTAAAAATGGGAATCAAAGCACAAGTATTACCAGAAGATTTTCTGGAATCCACCAGTTCCTGACTCCACATCCTTCACCACAGTGGTGTGAATGCTAAAAGCCTGGCTGCAGAGAGATTTCTCAGTTTTCTGACAGTGTCTGTGTGAAAGCCGTGCTTTCTCATGGACGCTATGGGAAAACAGTTGGGAGATTTTGTAAACTATGGTATTGTTATGATACCAATGAGAAAATACCTGAAGTAAGTGTTATTGGGTTCAGCCAATCTCTCTGGGGGGTGGTTGGTCAGTGAACCAATAACCTTATGTCAGTCCAGCGTGCTAAGATATATAAGCGAATTTGTAAATTAATAAAGGGTCGGTTTCTTCTCGCACTAAACCGTCCATGTCGCTTTATTCCTCGGTCTCTGCTCGCTAGCAACACAGTGGAACAAGAATACTGCAGTCCTGCCCTGCCTTACCTTCAACCTCTTCTGTCATCACTTGTGAGCTACTACCACACAGCTCTTAAAAATCCTTGTGGTAAGGGACTTGCAGGCAAATTTCCTATTTTCCTGGATCCTGTTATTTTCAAAGTATTAAGACTCATTTGTATATAACAGAGGCCTGAGCACTAAAATGGCCATGACTGAATTATCTTGCACTTGTCTTGCTAGGAAATACAGCTTCACAAAAAGCAAGGAAGCTTTTCCTGAGAGAAGGCAAAGAACTTATCTCTTTTGCAGCTAATAAACATGTATGTACAGCCAGTCTTGCTGGGTCAAATGAAAAACATAATAGCTAGTTGGTATCCTCTCTAAACGTTCATTAAATATTCAGGAAAATTGCAACAAGGTGGATATATATGGTAGTCCTTTTCAACACTCCCCCCCAACCTCCAACCACAAGCAGCTCTGTGGTTTCCTGAGGTAGAAGTAGTTTCTATGTCTATAAATACTCTCAGTATCTCTTAAGACAAGTTTGCTCAGACTTCTCTTAATTCACATAAACTTTTACCAAGAAGTTCCTTGCTTATCTATATGTATAGGTGACATATATATATATATATATATATATATATATATATACACATATACATATATGACAAAATATATGAAGAATTCCGGGTTTTCTTCTTTCTATCATTTTGAAATCACAGGCTCATTCTTCTCATACAGACCAGCTCTTATGATGGCTGGTTTATAAACAGGATATTTCTTTAGAGTGCCTTAGCCTTTCAGTTAAAGCATGAAAAAGTTTTAGCTCTAAGTATATGTAAATTTAATCTCCAGAGCTGATGCCCAATTAAGAGTGTTATGTACAAATGCCTTCTATCATTGCTTCTTCCACGTACAAATGCCATCTTCTATCATTGCTTCTTCCACTTAGCTTTAAGGTTCCTGTTTCTGCACAATCATAATGGCATTCATTATCTTCAGCATAGAGGCATTTGTCCTGGACTATCTGACTTTTCTGTAAGGTCTTTTCATCCTTCAGGCTGCTAATTACTATTTTGCTTCAGGTTTGACATTCATTTTCACAGGATTCCTCATATGTGCTTCCATCACATCTTTCTTTTCGTTTTCTCTCTTCCCCTCTAATTAGCGCAATACTGGTTATCCCAGCCTTTCCATTTCCCAGCCAAAGCCACTATAACCCCCCCTTGCCATTATATGACCTTTTTAATGTCTTTCCGCCTTCGTAAGTTCCATACTACCTGCAACATGGTAAAAGACATTTTCACACTCAGCAGCTGTTTAGTGAGCTTCTTTGTCTACCAGACACATCATGTCCAAAGACCAAACTGACTTCCCCTGACACCCTTGCTTCTGTTATGATTCTGCTACATGCCACCAGCTCTTCCTTATGGGATGCAGCCAGCTACTGGCACTATTTTGACCCCCTCAACAAATTAAACTGCTAGAAGCAGACTGCTATGAAAAGAAAGCATTCTTAGTATCTGACAGATAGACATTCTGAAAGGAAGTTGGTCTAAATTAGAGCAGAAAAAAGGTTGGTGGCTCATGGACAAGAAGCAAGACAAATACCTGAATCCTTCAGGTACTGTATAAAAGACTACCTCCATATTCAAAATGTCATACAAGATTGGGGAAGTAGCAATCGTGAGCATTCAGAAAGGACCAAGTGCCACTTGTCAGCCCAAATCCACACAAGCTTTCTAAGTCAATCCATGAATGCCTCTGTCTGAATGCCTCTCATCACACAGATGATCAGTGCATATCCTGCTCACTTGTTACAGGTTTCTTCAGCACATTGACATCATGTAAATAACAGACCTGCTCACACTTATTTTCTCGTCCCAACTGTTTCTCAAAGGAGGATTGTGCATTTTGGAAAAAATTAAGTGTGTTTGTGGAAAAAACCACCAAACCAAACCAAACCAAACCAAACCAAACCAAACCAAACCAAACCATAAACTTTACAAAAAACCAAAGTATTAGTCTTGCCTTTGTTTTCTGGAGTCAAAAAACTCACATTATTTGTCCCTTCTATTTCCTTTAGTTCCTCTATGTAATATAATAGGGTTTTTTCTTCACCTGTTGTCAGTTTGAATTTCTTTATCCATACAAAGTATCTCCAGTGCAGTAGACAATGAACCAGGCACAAGCATATTAACTGTTTTTCCTTGGATGGTTAGTAGGAATCCTTTCGTTTTTGTCCCTTTATTTGGTGGTTGTTAACCAAATAACTTATAATTTTAAAAGGTATTTCTTATTTTTGTTCCCAAAGTGTCCAATTTGGTATTGTTAAATTAAATTCCATTTCTATTACCTGACACTTGAAAGTTAGTAGGGGTTTTTACATGGAATATAGTGATCCTCTTCTATACTGTTAATATGTTCCCACTTGCCATCATTTACAATCATTATTAGCATATACTATACTATGTATTAAGTTTACCAACTATGAGTCCCAAAACCTTTCCACAATGCATTTTAAGTGTGACGTCCTCTCCTGTCAAAACAGCTTGTCATTAGGTCCTCACCCACTCTTCTTTCCACTACTAAAGTCAGTGTCATCCAGCAAATTACCTTGATTCCTTTTGTTCATACAGTGGAAGAATCTTACATTTACACCCAGCCAGCTGAGATGCTCTCACACTTCAGCTCTCACCTTTTTAGTTCACTGTTAGCATACGTGATACTATATCATCTGTGATCATAACCACCAAAATCCAGAAATCCTAATCACAGAATTCTCCGAAGAAATTGCAATTGAAGTAAATTGCACTAAGGGCTGTTAAGAAGTCTTGTAAGATGACTAGAATTTGAATATCTTTTGGAGAAGAGGTCAGATATAAGCAGTCCCAGAAGATTTCAGGACGCTGCAGAAAGTACATGTCCTAATTATAGGTGAATATAGAATTCTGAGACATTAAATATCCAGGTGTTGTTTTTTATTTAGCTCAGCTCATTCTGGAATGCTTCATTAACATGAACAAATATAGGCCTTGCTAGTCACCATCACAAACCAAACCATCTATAAAGGAAAACCAGAAACCCCTCTGAGAGTTTACTTCATATTCATTTCTGCAGAGTGGGCTTTATTTCCAAATAAAATAAACCAAAGTCAATAGTATCTAATCTATCCGGGGCAACAATGCCCACTGAGTATCATTCTTGCTGTCACAACAGAAAAACTGATTTCCTGTGGCAGACCTAAATTTCTTTTTATAAATACACATAAATAATAACCTGATGGGCAGAAAAGTAAGAACTTTACATATATATATATATATATAGCTACCATCATAGATAGATAGATAGATAGATAGATACCATACTAATTTTAGAGTAAACAACTCAGCAAATTACACCATTGACAACCTCTGAGTTATTGACTGAATTCATTGAGGTAAAATTCTCTGTATTTCTCAAACTGCAATTAATGAATAAATAAAGTCATAACAGGTAAAAACTGGGAAAAGAATTTGTTTATGAAGAGTGAGTAATAAAACAATCTGGGTTAAACCAGAAAATACCAAGATGATTACAAAAGAACAATATGTTTATTCAGGAAAGATTGAAGGAGATTAGCCTTCAACTACACTAAAAAGAAAGTGGAAAAAGCAGTTTCTCTAATAGAAGAAAATGTAACCAATATACTAACTGCTTTTTCTTATTTGACCAAGAAATAGCAATGTAAATACAGAGCTAAATTCTCCAGAGAAGCTGTTTTGTTTGATATCAGAATTTCACATGTAAAATCTGCATGCATTGCCCATAATATCTCTAAGCTACTACAAACACCCTCGTGACACAAAGACCCTGATGGCTCTGAGCTCTTACAAAATGCACCTAAGCTTACTTCCAGAACAAAATGCAAATTGACTAGCATTAAATAAAAATGAGTTCCTTTTGTGTGACCCCTGTATCTTCCCGCAGTCACTTGTGTCCCTTTCAACCCAGCATAATTTCAAAACGACTTCAAGCTGTTCTAACATAACACGGGGAAACAGCTTGCACTGAGCAGCAGGAGAGGGCAAAAGTGAGCTTTAAATACTATCTCTACACTCTCATTTTCATGGTATTTACATTATGGCTTCTGTCCAAGGCTCTGGTCCTGTGATTTCAAAGCAACAACTGCACAGCAAGAGTGCGACATTTTGCTCTAATCTACAACATGAATCTTATTAAAATTCAGCAAAGAGCCTGCATGGGCTTCTTTTTTTCTTTTTTTTTTTTCTTTGTAGATTCATTATAACTATATAGATGTTATAAATTTGCTGTTAAAGTGGTTCACAGGACCTGAGAGCACAGCTGATTTCACTTTAAGGAATGCTGTCAACATTAATTTTAGAAATAGTCTTAGTTTTGTTTATTAAAATAATAGCTTAGTAAGTATAAGTTACATTGACAGTTTAAAGTATACTGTCAGATTTCTCTGACTTCTGTTGAGCTTGTACAATTAAAATAGCTTATTTGTTTTTCAAATTTAGTCTAATGTAACTGTTTTGATCTAGATCCCTGTCACAGCGAAATCATTGCTTTCATTACTTCTTTCCCACCCTGACGCCTCACTTGAAAAAAAAAAAAAACCCACAAAAATCTTGATATTCAGATACCCATCTATGAAACACTCTCCTATCTTCTCTTTCCTTTTCTCATCACCAGCTTTTAGGGAGCCTACGTAACATTTATATGATGTTTGCATGTGTGTAAGTGCTGATTCATGACAGCTCTTCCACTGGTGACTTGCAGATCATTATGTGGAAGGCAAAGGCAGCTGAAAAAATGCTATACCAGATGGCCTGGTCACAAGTTGTGGGGAGCTGCAATAACTTGAAGTCTGGCAGTTTGATGATTTGTTGGCCTAAAACATGGAAGGATGCATTTCCCTGGAGTCCAATGAAGAAAACTGCCTAAGACACACTATAGAAAAGTGTTCTAGAAAGGATCTTACACTAGCTCAGTTTCTCTTAAAGAATTCCCACAAAAGCTTCAACTTAAACAGTGAGATAAGCCTTATCTGGAATCTCAATTACGCTAAATGACACCTTTTATTTCCAATTAATATATACTTTTGAATACAGATGTATCATTTTACTAATAACAGGAGTCTTTGTCAAAGAATAGTTAAAGTTCAGAAATGTGAAGTAAGCATTGGAGGGTTCTGTAAAGCACAGAACTTTGTAAAAGAGTGAAATCTTTGACCCAGCACTCTACAGAAGACTTCAAAAAAACTGTTGAAACATTGAGAAAAATAGTGGAACTTAATGCTGGTTGCAGTTGCAGAACTGACCTTTACTTCACATTTCCTCTCCAAACTATTTGAGGCCAGGAATTTGCAACCACTTTGATGTGCATTTTAGAGCAAGCATGCAGGATCAGGACACAGGGCTGCCTAGAGACGGTGCTGAACTTATAGTCAACACCTTTTTTTTGAGTTGGGTTTAAAGACAATGTTTAAAACCCTCAAGACAGGCACTTTTTTCATAGAAATAAAACTGTAATATCTCATAAATATTTGAACATCCAGTGCTACATTTTAAATAAACAGCATATGAATTTTAAAAGTACAATCACTGGCCAACATGGCCTGTCCCACAAAATGTACAGCACGTGCTCTTTGCACTGAAGTCTGAACTGAACATGCCTTTTACATTGCCAAGGTCTTCTTCAGTACTGAAGCCTGAACCCTGGTTCCACACAAGAAATACAATTAGTTTTACAATATCTGTATTGTTTATAGTGCATGCATCTACATTCTTATACACAGAATAGTTCCCAAGACAGCATTTCTTGCAAAAAAAATTTAATGAGTACAGTTCTGGGTTTTCCAGGAAAGGACTGTAGTATCACGTCTGTTAGCATTTTCATAGTGTGATATGCAAAGAAATAATACCAACCATCACATGTAGTATCTCTTACTGTTTCTGATTTTTCATACCACTTATGATGCCCTAATTCATAAACTCTTGGTCCCATTTTTCACTCAGATTCTTGGTGCTTTCTCTCACATCCTGCCTCATTGTACGAGCAACGGCAGTAAAACTTCGAACAGTAGCACACATATTATCTTTCCAGTCTCTGTTTATATTTCCTTCTGCTCTGATGCAGAAGGAAATATAAATACTAGTTATTTATATTTTTCTACATTATATAGATTATATAAATTACCAGTATGTACTGAAGTTTAGAGAAAAGACAAACTGTCTTGTCTCCTTTTAGGTAAGCATTATCTCCACTTCCTACCTGTTCATTACTACTTGAATGGCTGAAAGTGAACTATTCAACAATTTCTTTCTTGGCTACTTACAGAAGATGATGGAAAATTGTAGCTGAATTGGATCCATGGGTGCAACTTTAATATAAACAGAACAACAAGTACAGGAAACAGAATACAGAATGAACAGGGCTAGGTTAAGAGAGCACTAATAATCCCCAAATTCAGGAAATATACAACTTCTGAAATTAACTAAGACTCTCTTAAAGCTACACAGAGATTAAAAACTCCTGGTGTTTCTCTGACAGATCTGAATACAATAGTTCTCTCTGTACTACAATAGGCTTTCCTTTGACTGTACAAGTTTTCAATATCTGTTGTTGACAACTCTAGATGCTATGAAAAATAAAGGTAAAAAACAGTTAAGGAAAAATAATGATTAGTAAATGCCAATATTTCTGAGAAATAAAATATACCAAGGATGACTTGCACATATGTGGAAGTACTCTCAATGAGTATGTAAGAGGCACCATATGAAATAATATAGCATTATGAAAATAGGATCCTACCCCAAAACTTTCAGGCCCTTCAAAGATATATACTGTGTAGAAATAAGCAAAGGAGGAGAAAGGAAATAGTTTAGGCAAACCATATCCAGCTACAAGTGGATAACATTCAACTTTTGAAGGGCAGCTTAAAACAAAACAAAAGTTTCCCAGAATTTCGCATTGTTTCAGCTAACAGGAAAAGTCCAGAAAGAGATTGCATTCTGTCTGTCACAACTTCATTCCTCATTAACCACCTTTTCTCAGGAATGGCTCCTTTAGGACCTTCTAACAGTCCAACATTTGTGAACATATTGCATTGCTTACCACAGTGGACAGGTCAGCCCCACCCATGTTTGCCAGGAGCTGCTGCCCTTTCAGGCCATGTCTGTAACAGCACATTAAGTTGTGCCAAGAAGCATCTCAAGGCTATTGAATTTGTCTATGCTGTGAAACTGCCAGCATGTTTTGTCACATGGTTTTGACCCAGGCTTGCAAGCACTAACAGTTCCTGGGCAGAGTACAGGACTTAGCAAAGGACAGAGACCTTTCCCAATACAAGATCTGGATATATCTATTCTCTTTCGGAGACTGAAAGAGCTCAAACACATGGACAAACGCTATTCCATACCAGCTGAACACCAGTGTCCAAGGACAGTCTTGGAAAGTTGCATTTGCTAATACAGCTGGATCCAGAGAAATCTCAAATTCCAGCATGGGAATAGGGTCCCCAGGGAAGTGGTCACACCGCCATCTGGACAATGCTCTCAGGCACATGGTATAACTCCTGTGCAAGGCCAGCCCCAGTCAGTCAGGTATTCCTGAAATATTGCACTGCCTCCACACTTTTAAGTCACTGCAGGATACCCCCCAAAGACTTCAATATCAAGGCAATTTTCATGCATACTGGTACTCCTACAGACCCTTCTAACACACACACACACACACACACACACACACACACACTTTTTTCTTTAATCTGAATTCTTCTCACTGCTAAAGGACTGTTAGGAAGCTTGTAGAGAAAAAATCAGGTGCCTAGTATTTATAGATTTTTTTAACAGCTACAATAGTTTTAATTATTGAATGATGACATTGCATTTTCTCAGTCAGCTAATAAAACCTAGTCTTCACTTAGTCCCTAAGCCCTCTGATGATTTATAGAAACTGTTGATGTAAAGGAAGAAACATTTTGGCTTTCAAATGAAACTGTCACAAATGCGTCTAAAAAGGAAATGCTGACACAAGCAGCTCTTTTCCTGTCTTCTCTAGGAGGATATCTTTCTATGTGACTATTGCATCTAGTCCCTGAAGTCTATAGCTAGTCCCAGGGAAAAGCCATCTAAGAAGCAAAAGGCAGCACGGTATTCTTATTTCATATTTGCACCAAAGTGCTACAATCAGATATGGCTGTATGAATGCAGTTATGACTTTTTTGTGCAATAAACAGATCACAGGGGGAAAATTTGATACTCATTCCTCAGACAAAATTTGTTCTGAAATCAGTTTGAAATCCCTGAGAGCTCTCATCAAGTACATTTTAAAAATGAGCCAAATATGAGGTATGGATAAACTCTCAGTTAAATATGTTGACATGTCTTTGCAAATTTTATGCTTTCTTCTAGGAGCCAGTATCTGGACTTTATTTTTCCTTATTTTTTTCTCCCTATTCTATGATTTATTTTGACATGTTAGCTAACAAATTCTACTGTCCAAATAAGCCTATAGTTTGTCCATAAACTCTTGCAGAATGTTATTTGTATTATACAATTGACAGTTCACAAAAGTAATGCAAGGCTTTACACCACCACAGGTACAGATAGATTTAAAAGGTTATTTTTATTTTCTGATTTACACACCTTTGAGCTTTTAATAATTTTAGTTAGAATGTACTTTTGTCTGAATTAATATTGAGAAGTCATTTTTTTTAATTCAATGTAAGTTTGAAAGTAAAAAAATCTTATAGCCTTCTAGTTCCAGCTCTTTCCTTTAATATTACTAATTCAAACCAAACGGAGGAAAAAAATAATTACATTTTATTATTTTACACTGTGAAACATCCTAAAGTCCTTTAATGGACTTTTATCTTTTGTCTGTATGTGCTTCATATAGACAAAACTTCTTTACAAAATTTTTGTATAGTTTAAATGGAGAAATCAATACCGTTTAGGTAAAGCACATTTTTTTTGATTGCTGTCCTCTAAAAGGTAAGAGACGTGTTAGTATTCTGTCTTCCTAATGTCCATAGCAGACTGTCACACTTACAATGTGCTGTGAAGCAAAATTTTGGGGCCAGATGGTGGTCCTATGACAAGGTAATGTGCTAGCACTAACCAATATAGCACTTGAATTCCGAACTTCTTTCAATTCCAGTAGTAACTATTGTGGAAAGAAGGTGTTTGGCTCAGAAGGAAAAGAAGCAAATGTTACCATGCTCCCAGCAGGCTCTTTCTGACTATGTGAAAATGATATTACAGCAAGGACTAGATGGAGCCCCATCCTCCCTGACTTGAAAAATGAAAGAAGACAGTTCAAGAAAAAGACACTATTTCCTCCGAGCAAGAAAAAAATATCAAACAAACAAAAGACTTGCAGGGCATCCCAGACAGCACCTACCTCAATCTGATAACCCTTCCTAGTCCATCTGTGATAATCACACTGTGAATTTTATTATTAAATAATGACTCAGCTTCCTTGAGTGCCCATGCTGACTATAAACAAACTTGTAACCTTCACTGGTAAGCATACGAGAATCTTATTCTGATGGAATCTGCAAGCTCCAACAGGCTTCATGTTGAACACAATCTATCTTGTTGAAAGCACTATTAAACAGGAACTTTAACCTAGAAGAATATGTACAAAATTGTAACAGGACATATTGGACTGGATCAATTGTGTGTCTAGCTAGGAAATTTTAGAGACTTAACAGCATCCCTATTTACATATTTCTGCATTTACTGTCAAGCAAGAATAGCAGAGCAGCATCATTCCATGTATTTCTTCACTTAAGTGCATAGCAAAAGTGATTTGGTTCTGATTTCGTCATTCAGAACACATTTTAAAGTTGCATTTCCAGTCTTCTAACTTTAAAAAACTGTGAGATTTTCAATAATATTTTATTTCTTATACGCTGACCATCAGCTATCACATGATGTCACTAAATAGTTTGTTGCTAATTTTGAGGGAAGCGTTAAAACCTCATACAAGTGTTATAACCTCATGTTTCTACTCAGATTTAACATCAAATCACACTAACTATGATTCATTTGATTTTATATTCTATCAAATATAAACTGTCTTTCATAAATGAATGAATGAAATGGAAATGGATATTGCAAGAGCACTATTCATTTTAGAAAGTTATTTTCATAACCAATAAAAATAACGAAGTATCATATGATATAGACACAAGTTACACATACAGACGATGCCTATTAAGAACAATTCTGCTCTTGATATAACTTAGGAGATGGGGTAATAGTGCTCTATTTCAGATTTTGTGCACTAGAATAGCTTTCCGAGATCCCTTACTGATTTTATTGAAGGTCTCAGAGGTGCAACAATCAAAGGATTTACTAGCAAGCTTAACTGGAACACAATGCTCCAATGCAAAACACTCCATCTAAAAAGCACAGACAGTAAGTGAGCTGTTGCAATTTGAGTTAATTTGGTAATGACAAGGCCTTTTAAGAACTGGCACTAGAAATTTAGGGGGAAAAAAACCCAACCAACCATCAACACAGAGTGATGGCCGGGATAAAAACCTTTCATATGGAAGAGTGAATTTAAGTCTTGTCTCTAACCCTACATCCTGGCACAAGACTCTTCATGAAGCAGAAAGGTCTCTTCTATGCTCTGAGCCTCTGTTTCCTCTTCCCTAAGGGATACAGAGCTCTGGGGTTTGTTTCAATCATTTTGGTTGCAAGTTTTTCAGGCAAGCACTGTCAGAGCCTGTTTGGACTGATGTTAATGCCATGCAAAGAAAAAGACAATATACATTTTTCTAGAACTGGGAAGAATACAGCTGCTACATCCCATCTATGCTAGGGATAGACTTGAACACGTCTAGATCACTGGATGGCTTTGAGCCAAGCATATATTTGTGACATGGAGAGACAAAACATATACTGGTGTCAAACTAATCACATGACAACATTTTAAACTAGCATTGCTGCTTTTGCTAGGAAAGACATGAACAATAAAATCTATTGTAATGGATACTTGATGATTAGAATTGTGTAAAAACTACAATATCAACACAATTTTATTGCTCCATTATAAAAAATAATAAGGCAATGCCAATGCGATCTCCAGCATTAAACTACTACAATGAAACCAGCATGTTATATATATATTTATATATCTCACATTTTATATTCATGGAATATATAGTTACCTAGTATGTACCACTGTTACACTAATGATAGTAACCTACACTCAAAAAGGTAGAGAGTTAAAAAGTCTATGTTCCAGTTCCTAGAGGGCACAGAACAATAAATTATTTGAGACACCAAGGGCTGAAGCTTAAAGAGATAGAGCCTAGAAAACCCTGGGAAATTATCCTTTGTGCCATATTAAAAAATATTAAATTTATCTGCTGTTTAAATCATGTTAGATGAACTGGTCAGATTTGAACCGAGATTTTCTGAGATTTAATGGCTGCTCATCATTAAACGAACTTGAAATTATTTGTATTCATGGAAAAAAAAAAATAGGAAATCTGGGGTTTAGGCTGTTACAAATGTCTCACAAAGGAAACACTGCTCAAAATCCTCAAGCACCCCAGGAGGACCTGAAGCTCAAACTCCACATTATTAAAGGTCTTGCTATTCCTCCTTCTCCTTTTAGTATCACCCTATCACCCAAGAATGAGCATCAGTGAATCTGTCCTAAATCCAACCGTGTCCTGGAGTGCACCAGGCACAGCCGGGCAAGGAAAGGGATTGTCCCACTCTGCTCTGCTCTGGGCAGCCTCACCTCAAGTGCTGTGTGTGGCTTTGGGCACCACAATACAAAAAGGACACAAAACAATTAGAGAGCATCCAAAGAAGGGACACTAGGGCGGTGAAGGGCCTTGAGGAGAAGCCTTATGAGGAGCAGCTGAGAACACTTGGCCTGTTCAGCCTGGAGAAGAGGAGATTGAGGGGAGACCTCACTGCAGTTACAACTGCCTTTTGAAGGGAAGTACAGGGGCAGGCACTGATCTCTTCCCTGTGGAGACCAGCAACAACTGAGGGAATGGCATGAAGCTGTGTCAGGGGAGGTTTAGGCTGAATACGCTGAATATTAGGAAAAAGTTTTTCATCCAGAGGGTGGCTGAGTGCTGGAACAGGCTCCCCAGGGATGTGGTCATGGCACCAAGTCTGCCAGAATTCAGGAAGCTTTTGACAGGACTGTCAGGACTACCACATGGAGTGATAGCTGGGTTAGTCCTGTGCAGGGCCAGGAGTGGCGTCCCTTCCAACTCAGGATATTCTATGATTCTATGGAATAAGTTTTGGCTATCATCTATTTTTGATGAGAGCTTGCAGAAAAGGAAACTTATTCCCTGGCATCTCATTTTTTTCCACTGAGCATCTTTCTACTGTCTCTAGGGTATGGGCAAGGGGTTTTGTATGCCTGGGTAACATGACCTCTTTGCACATGTTTTCTTCCTCCGCAGAAGATGGAAGATGTTTCAGGTGATCCGGATGACAGAGCAAAAAATGATGCCTTATGTTATGCATCCACTATCATAGCTCCTAAATGAATTCATAATTTTTAAGGGAAGACACCAGATCCTAAAACTGGTATTTCAAGGTACTTTGATATAAAATGTACCACTTTCAATAGTCTACATATTGCACAGGTGTTTATAGCTCACTGCACAGATATTAATATGTATCAACCTGTATTATTTCCTAAAGGAATTTAATTAATGATAAATAACTGTACTTCAATACCTGAAAAATGCTAATATTCAAGACAGAAAAACTGTACAATAAATAATTAACTGCCATTTCATTCCTGTGCTCTCTCTCTCTACACATAAAAAGGTTATGATACTCAATGCAAACCTGCAGCTGTGTAAATGGTATCAAAACTACTACATTTTGCTCAATTCACAGAATTATTTTTCAGCTTACCCAGATCTGTAGCTTAATTCTTTTTTCATTTTTGAAAACTGTTTTTACTTTGAAATCGATCCCAACCGTGCTTACAAATGCAGATGTAAAGGAATCATCAGCATATCGGAACAAAAAGGAGGTTTTTCCAACACTGCTGTTGCCGATAATGAGCAGTTTGAACATGTAATCAAAGTTCTGGTCAGATGTATCTTTCTGGCCATATCTGGAATCTTGAACGGATGCCATCTGTAATTCAAAATAAAAAAGAAATATCTCATTGTCTCTTTTATCATAAAAAAATGAAACATTCAGATTTTATTGGGAGTTTTTCATACCAGGTATCAATGAAGCTCAAGAAGTGTATCTTCTTGAAAGATTAGTAATGTGTATGCTTCAATGTGAACTTCAAGAAAATCACAGAGGGATAATTCTCTTTTTTGTGACTCTTGTATCTAGTAGTAGTTCTGGTAGCAAAAGAGGATGTAAACATGACTGGTGACTGGTACCAAAACAAAAAATAATAATTCTAAAAATCCAGGACAGTTACTGAGTATACCGCTAAAAACATTTGTTTTCAGAAAATGTTATGAATAGATGGTGAAAATACAATGACATTCATTTGTACAAGAAAGAAATAAGAGGTCAATGCTGCATTTTGACACCGTAGGTATATTTCCAAACAGACGCTTAGTAAGTTTTACATCTAATAAAATTCTTGAACCATTTATTTTACTGTAAATATGTTGCTATCTTTTGCCATGCCTATAAACTTACTCAAAGTATTTTGCCTTTACCAGCTTTTAGTTATCATACCATTAAATAGTGAGTATATACACCTCTGAAATAAAGTCTTGATTTTTCCCCAGTACTAGTATATTCTGTAGTTTTTTGAATTTGCACTATTAATGCAACATCATCATAAGTAGCAGTTAGAATAATAGAACGTTAAGGTTTGGAAGGGATATTAAAGATCATTTAGTCCCAAACCCACTGCCAGGGGCACTTCCCACTAGACCAGGTTGCTCAGAGCCTTATCTAACTTGGCTTTGAACAGCACCAGGGTTGGGGCATCCACAACATCCCTGGGCAACCTGTTCCAGTGTCTCACCACCCTCACAGTGAAGAATTTCCTCCTAATACCGAATATAAATTTCCCTTGTTTCAGTGTGTACCCATTCCTCCTTGCCCTGCCACACCAGTTCCTGTCAAAGAGTCCCTCTCCAGCTTGCCTGTCGGCCCCTTCAGATACTGGAAGGTGTCTGTGAGGTCCCCACACAACCTTCTCTTCTCCAGGCTCAACAGCCCCAACTTTCTCAGCCTATCCTCACAGTGAGGGTGCTCCAGTCTTCTTATCATCCTCCTGGCCCTCCTTGGGACTTGCTCCAGCAGTTCCATGTCCCTCTTATGTTTGGGACCCCAGAGCTGGATGCAGTGCTCCAGGTGGGGTCTCAGCAGAGCAGAGGAGCAGAATCACATCCCTTGCCCTGCTGGCCACTCTCCTTTGGATGCGGCCCAGGATTCACGTGGCTTTCTGGGCTGCGAGCACTCACTGCCAGCTCGTGGTGCATTTTTCATCAGCCATCACCCCCAAGTCCTTCCCCACAGGGCTGCTCTCAATCACTTCTCTGCCCAACCTGTGGGGGTGTTTGGGATTGCCATGACCCAGGTGTAGGACCTCGTACTTGGCCTTGTTGAACTTCATGAGGTTTGCAGTGGCCCATCTCCTAACTGTGTCAAGGTCCCGCTGAATGCCACCAACATTTTGAAATTTGAATCCTTAAAATACAGTTTTTAATCCATATAAAACACCTGAATAAGCAGAGATTAGTGAATATTGTTAAAGAGCAACCTACTTTGCTCTAGCGACTTCAAAGATCATGGATTCCATTTACAAAACGTACACCTTAGGCTTTCATGAAAATTTCAGAGATTAATGTGAAAACCTGACCAGAGTTCTACCTAGGTTGCTCAAAAAAACCCAGCAAAAATAAAGAACCTAGAGTGTTTCATCTAAGTTTTTAAGAAAAAAAAATCAAATATTTTGAGAGTCTGTGGGGGTTTTTTGAATGTCATTATTCTAAGAACAACACTTTCGCATGCTGATTCGAGACAGAAAGACAGACACCATAACCTAACACAAAGGCTTACAGAAAAGCAGCTCATGTAAAAGCTTTCTAATTTAGGCATCTCATTTGGGCAATCAGAAAGGACAACTGGAACCAGGGTGAGAGATGTGCACTAACCCATACTCTCAGCATAATTTTAGTTACTGTGTAATTGTTTTAAGCTAATTTTACTATCTCAAAGCACCATAAACATAGTGCCAGCTTCTTTGGGCTACTGAAGAGGCATACAGGAGTGGGGACAAAAAGTTCTGAAGACAACATTGGAAGTAGCAAGCTTTTAATAAAAAATTCAGTGTCAGACTTATATTTCATGAATGATACAGGAGGGAGTGTTTGGTTTCAGAATTTGATTTCAGAATTATCTTCCTCATTAAACATAGTATTGGGTACGCACATGCTTGTAACCTGAGTGCTTGCATTGGCCTTAATATTTACTCATTTCTTCCTTAGGTATGCAACAAAGAAGCTTTAGAATAAAAACCTGAATATTGGCAGGCATACACATTACTAATCTTTCAGCTTTGTGATTTCTATAGAAAAGACAGAAACCTTCACTACTGTCCTGTATTGTATAACTATTTGGGGATATTTTGCTTAGAACACGAGAAAAAGAAAATCAAACGTTGCTTATATGAGTCTACTCACAAGTCGCTGTAAAGCAGTGTAACACAGGGCGTGCTGATGCTGTGTACAGCTTGCAACAAAAAGTCAATGAAGTCCATCAGAGCAAAGTCTGCAGCGGCTGTGGGTGCCCGTATGTGACCACAGAACGTTGCTACAGCAGCCTGTTCCACTGCTCTTCCGGGACAGCAGTAGTTACCACTTGTAGCAAGGAGGACCATCGTATTCTTTCCTGATTTTATCTCCTAGGAAAACTTTCACATAGCTTCTTCAACCAGCTTAAGATTTACAAAGACAGGTTTAAGCTTTCATCTATTTGCTGCCCTGAGTCCTATGAAGCTTACAACTCATCTCCAAGGACTTTAATGCGTAACACTTCAGAAAGAGTATGATTCAGTGAACAGAGAAATCAGGAGATCTGGATTCTAATAATAGTCCTGCTAAACCATGTGCATTGTGTAGCCTTCCTGAGTAAGAATGTGTTTCCTGTGGATAGCTTTAAACATAGACTTTACCCACAGAAATTTCAGTGCTCCTCTAAATTAATGTGGTTATATGCATTACCCATGCAATAGTTTCCTTAACATTTCTTAAAAAAAACAATTTAAAAACCCAACACCTTCACTGTGCCGTGAACTTATGAAGTGATTATTTGCAATATCATAGTCAGAAATACAGGCATGTTGAACATAGAATCAGGGGCAGGAGTATGTCTGCTTATTACAGGATGCAAAAGGCATAGGAAAGGCATAGGAAAGGCATAGGAAAGGCATAGGAAAGGACTCATTCCTCCAAGAGGATTAGGGAGATAATAACTGAAACTGTTTGGAGAGACTAACTTTAGCCTAGAGAGCCAGTCTCCCTAGACGACTGATAGTGATCCTTTCTCCTGTCCAAAACCCAAACGAGCCTGCACTAATGTGAAGAAACCTCAGTGTCCGTGCAGTTGCTAAGACTTTGTCATTACTTCCCAAATTCACTCCTGTAGTCAGCAAAGAGACAAATTCTTCCAAGCACAATCCACATTAAGTTCACAATCTAAATGACACCCTAAAGGAATATCTATATTTCTGCTGGCTGTAAGAGAAATCTAGATGCTTGGTCCTCTTGAACTTTTTGAATAAGCCTGCAGTGCTTCTCTTTCTTAAATGCAAGCTGCTGACTTAATTTTTAAGTATGGAATGCACTGTGATCCACTTCCCAAGGTATTAATATGTCAGTTCACTCCTGACAGTACTTGTCCCTACTATTGGAGGCATTTGTAAAAGAAATATGAAGAAGCTAGTGTTGATGATATGTTCCTCTTTTGGAACTGATGCTGGAAGCAATCACTAGGAATGCTGTGTTCCCACCTGTAATTAAACACTACATACATGGATAAGAACCAAATAAACCTCGCTAATGTTATGATATTCTGTTTCAAAAAAAGTAAAATGCATACTTTTATTTTGACAAAGTTCTTTTCTCAAAGGTTAAATGGATATATTAAATGAGCATCACTTTCAACAAAACACACTGAGTTTTCTCTTCAATACAATTTTGCCCTTATTTAGTAAAATTGAAGAGAAAATGCACGAGGTTATTTTCATTAGCACCAAAAGCAGTCTCAAGCAATTTCCTAAAGAGCTTAGGACAGACTTAAGAGTCCACTGAGAATTCTAAGCTCAAGGCAATGAACAGGAAACATATAGACAGGGGATCTCACACACTTGCTCCTTATCAAAGCCAAGGCGAGTTACATTGCCGCTTTGAATATGGTGCAAGGACAAAAAAAGGATAGCTTTGTGTGCTTCCCTGCTTACAGCCCATCTCTAAACTCCTTAAACATGGATTATTTAAGGGCATAGGCAAGTTTAATCATCAAGCAAAGTTTTCTATTCAGATCCAGGTGCTTTCCAAGTCTCATGTTCAGCTGTTTCCTTGATCCCAAAAGAAGTGGTGAAAACAGAGCAGGGTGGAGAACAGGTGGGAGGAAAACTGTGTTTACCTGCCACCTTCATGAACATAACAAAACATTTGGCTATGTTACTCTTCATGCCTTGGCAGGCCTCATTCTTTGACAGAATCAATTTGAACACCTTTCTTCCTTCAGCAGAGCAGGATGCTGTGACCTCCCTGGCCTGCACACAACTTCAGTTTGCACTTATATATGCACCCCACTCTGCATGCTTAATGCAGGATGAATTGCCCTGTGAAAATATGATGCAAAAGGCAAGAAAACCTGAGATTGAAAACACTGAGATTCATTCCTTCATGCCCTTAGGAAATATGTTGTTTTCTTTTAAAAACTCTAATAACAGACATGTCTTAAAGGAAAAGACTATAAGTCCAGAGAAAGTGTCTTGCTTCTATGTACAGTGAGGACAGACGGAGACTAGCAAATTTACAGTTGTTACAAAGTGCAACATTCTCTATCTACAGTGTTATTACAGCCCGCCCCTGAAAGTGGGGCAACTGAGGTACTTTTTAATAGATCCCTTCAGAAGGATTAGAGTGAAATACCACTGACTGACCAGTGTTTATACATACATAGTCGCAGTGGAAAGAGAAATGCTTCTTTCCTATATACAGGGTAGAAATATATACACTTCTATTTCTTTCCATATAGAAACTCACTTTATTTGATATAGTTAATATTTTAGTAAAAACAGAGTTTCCTGCACACACAGCCTTTTGAGAGGTGATCTTTCTTTTATAAAATATAATTAGTCAAACATAATCAATGGATATTGAAACAAAGTAACACAATGGAAAAATTCAATGAGTGTAACTCATCAAACTATGTAGGATGTGCAAGTGCGTGACACTCACTGCACATTAGTTGTCTTTCATGTGTAGATCAAATGACATCATCAGAATAGTTAAAATGTTACCAAAATACGTATGTATAAGAACACTGTGACAAATAACCCAGTCACGAAGAAATTAATTACTTTTGAGGTGAAATATGAGACTAATCTAGGGACTGGATTTTATTCTTAACTCTTTCAGAGGCATCCCATGACTTTCATCTTCTTCTCTTCTACATCTTCGGCAAGCCGCTTAATCTCTTGTATTTTTGGTGTGATCTCAACAAATACATTGATATCCACAGATGCAGACCACAGCCAATTCTCACAAATCCTTATGATTTATTTTTTAACTGACCAATTAGTAAGAATTAACAGAGTTCAGTAGACAATGCACCGGCCACTCATTTGGAATTTACTGATTGCCAGCCATCTGCAGAGCACAGCTTGTAAACTAATGTACTTGGCAGCATCAGGACAAGCTTATCTGCTTCAAGGTATTATGAGGTCAGAATCATGTATATGTGTAAATGTATCACAGCGCAATTAGAAACCTGTAGTTTGAAATTCAAACGGTTTTTTAAGCAGAACACCGAAATGCGAATTTGGGGAATATCAAGATGATACTGAGATGTCCAAAACACTTCAGAGAAGCTCTACTTGCTTCATATCAGCAAAACTAGCATGTATATGGCCACACTGCCAGGAGCTGCCCAGAACAGTAGAATTTAAGGTGAGTAAAAACCAGTTTTGGCAAGGCTCTAACAACAGGATTCTTGTGGTGGGCTAGTGAATTATCTTTAATTTCTTTTTCTTTAACCTAAATTTACTTTGTCCATTAAAAGGCTAGCTTAGGAAGCATATTTCTAATTCCCACTCTAGGTAGTATGTTAAAATCCCCTCCTCCAAGTAGTGGCAAAACCAGAGATACAGTCCTAAGTGGGTTAGTCTAATGCAGGATGTCAAGAGGCCACCAAGAAAGTGCAGCTATGAAAAGAAAAAATAAAAGCTATGTCAGCCCAGTTGCTCCAGCACAAATAAATTTAGATTTACCAGGGAATATGAAAAGGAAAACGAGATGGCTAAAGCCTTGTGCCATTTACTCTATATAGTACAGCACTCAGGGTTATGAGACTAGGAAAGGCTGTGCACCTTTTTGTTTGCCAGAGAAGCTGCATCAGGCTAAGAGACTAAATGAAATACTAATGCCACTGTCTAGGGCACTGGTGAGGCAGCATTAGTGACAGTTCTGTCAAGTGTGTTTATGAAAGCCAAGTTCAAACTGGAAAATACCCAGAAAGGTTAACAAGAAGATTAGAAGAAAGAAGAGTTTATCTTACGATAGAAATAAAAACAAAACAAAACCAAACCAAACCAATCAAACCAAAAAAACATTAAACAAAACATACACTTGCTTCTCTGGATAGTAATCTGGTCATGATGCATGAGAAGTATTTAGACTGATGTATACTGGAGCAGACACTGGATGTTAACAATAGTATAAACTAGCCCTGAGTGCCTCTGAGCTGGAGATTAGTAAGATTACAATCAGATAAGGAGTGAAACTAGAAGCGAGGGAATTCGCTGAGAATCCCCACTGAACCTTCACTTTGGAAAGTACCTGAAAGCCTTAGGGACATTACTGAGAGAGATACATAGACATCTCAAGAAATTCAGACCAATCCTTAAAAGAATATGCAGAAACCATACAGAATTCAATGTTTCACAGAAAAGAGAGTTCATTGCTTTTGGACTAAAGACCTCTCCATGGCTATAAGCACTGCTAAGACTTATATCTGTTCTTTGAAAACATGGCTAAAAAATGAAAATAGTCACAAACTGATCCAGACTCAGCTACACACAGCAAATGACAGCAGCAAACTTTTACACTAGGCAACTTTTTCCTGGAAGGACTGTCTTTCTGGTGATTGCAGTCCCTTCCTGTCTTTAGAGAAATAGCATGAGCTTGAAACGAAGAACCTCACAAACATGAAAGATGGCAACAGTGCTCAGGCTCTTTTTTTCATCCTGCTAAAATATTTTAACATTTTGGTTTTCTTTTAAATTATTGCTTGATGGAAACAGAAAAAAAATGCTTACACTCTCCTCTGAGTTGTTTTTTGATGTGATCAAGACATTCACTTGATCACTCTTTCTCTTGCTGTACAATTCAGAGATGGTAGCTCTGTAACAGACTGTTACAAATTGTTGTGTGCAAAGAAGCAACTGCATTCGTTTCACGTAATAGGAAATCACATAGCCAAAAAAAAGTAAATCTAGCAATTAGTTCAGCCAGTCTAAACCCCATTTGAACAAGGTTCAATCATATTAGCCTAATGTCGGAAAACAAAAGATTCTGCAGAAGAAGAATCCACAACAGAAAACTGTTTTACTGGCATCTTTTATGGGAATAATACATGGGTATGCTGGCAATAATGTAAGTAGAAGAAAGAAAGAAAAAACTACAGAAACTAAAACTGAAAATCAAACTGTGTGTGCCAGACTGCATTTTCACATTTTGGAAAAATCCAGATGCATACGATTATAATTTTGAATGAGATACGCTTAAAAATAGACACTGTTTGACCATGTCAGCAGTCTTGAAAAAATGGAATTTATAGGGAGGTTTGTAGATTTCTGCTGTCTCTCTTTATTCTGAGGCGGTGTTTCTGCTGACTTTTACTCAATTACGTTTAACAATAATTCCATTTGTTCTGACAATCTGGAAAAAACCCAAGAAGTTGTTCTCTGATTGTCTAGCAATTTTTTTTTCTAATATCTGAACTCTTCTTTCTTTATATTCTGTTTTAATGTTGTACCATCATTTTGTTTCCACAACTACTTAAGAACTTCGGTGAATTTAACAACCTGTCAAAAATGTCAAATACAGTAGAGACCAATTGTCACCCTTTCCCAGCAAAATTTCCTTCAATGAAATGCTCTCCAAAGCCAATACATACTAAATGTATCTTGAGTAGATAAATAAATAAGTGAATAAATGGCAAATACCACATAAACATTTCTGACATATATGTGTAGCAGGCAAAAAGATGCAGATCTTCCCTCAGCCTGAAATTTTATTACCACATGAAAAACATTAGCTAACAGGGCTGCAGTTCATAACTTAAATCACAACAGACTTTGCTCTTGATTGCAAAATGATTGTTACCAATCCACTTTTCTACTAAAAAAAAGAGTCGTGTATTCAAATGTACAGTCTGGGGGCTCCACAGTTCCTGTGTGGGACTATCAAACAGGCCAAAATTAATAACTGAAGTACAGTACACCAGCAAAAAATGTTCTCAGACAACAACCCAGAAACTGCTGAAAACTCTGCATAATGCAACTTGTATCTGTACAGCATCTGCTGATCCAGGGCTAAGGGGTATTATATCTTCCCATACATAAAAGCTGCTGAAAAGGGGCCCCTCTTTGCTACCCCCAGCTCTAGCCACGAGCCACCTCTCCCCAGTGTAGGTGGCCAACTGCTCCGTGACTACACAGGTGGAGGCATCATGCCAGCTTCCTGCGCACCTCGGCAGGACCTCGGCACAGCTCATCACCCAACACCTGACAGCCCGCCACTCCCAGGAGAGCTGCCGCCGGCGCTCAAGGGGCAGGATCTGAAAAAGACAGCAAGATGTGCCCGAGAGTGACCCGAAACCCACCCGCGGCTCGGCTGCCCCGCGACGGGCACCCTCGCCCGGGAGCACGACTCCTCGCACACGCCCCGGGCCCGCGCACGCAGGGGGTGTCCGCACCCGCTGCCCACAGCAGCAGAGCCGGCCCGGCGGCCCGGGCGGAGGGGCTCCTGCCCCGTCTCAGCTCTCGGCTGCACCGCGCCCGCCGCACCCCTCGCTCGGCTGCGGCCCGGGGACCGACCTGCATGGGAGCTTCGTGCCTCATCGCCGGGCGCGGCCCCGCTGCCCGCCCGCTGCCGCTGGCTCCCGCACGCCGACAGCCGCCGCCGCCCGCCCGGGCTCTGCCGGCAAACCCGCGTCGCGATCAGCACCGGAGCTGTCCCCGCTCCGCCCCCGGCCCGCCCCGCCCTCGCTCCCGCGCACCTTCGGGAGTCGTAGTCCCGCTGCCCGGCTCCCCCACCTTCGGCCCTGGGAGAAGAGACTACAGCTCCCGGAGTGCTCGGCGCCAGGCCTGCAGGGGGCGGGGGCGGAGCGGGCAGCGGGGCGGCGGGGCGATCGCGGAGCTCCATGATCCCGGCTCGGGGCCGCAGAAGGCGGCGGGGCCGGGGAGCGCGGGCGCCTTGGTGGGGCGGGGGCGCGGCGCACTGTGCCCGTGCTGCGGCGGAGAGCGGAGACGGAGCGGCCGGAGCCAGCACTGCCGGCTCGGCGGATGCGCTGCCCTCCCGGCCCGACCGCCCTCAGCCAGGAGGAGCAGCGCCGGCCGGGGGAGTGCGGGCGGTGCTCGGGGGAGCGGGGCGGGTTCACCCGGGCCCGGGCGCGGCGCTGCACAGCGCCCTCTGCGGGCCGGGGGAAGGCGGGCCGGCAGGCTCCGCGCCGCGGGGCCGCTCCCGCCCCGTCATCCCGCTCCCGCCCTGTTGTCCCACTCCTGTCCCGTTATCCCGCTCCCGTCTCGTTATCCCGCTCCCGCCCCGTTATCCCGCTCCCGCCCTGTTGTCCCACTCCTGTCCCGTTATCCCACTCCTGTCTCGTTATCCCGCTCCCGTCTCGTTATCCCGCTCCCGTCCCGTCATCCCGCTCCCGCATTCGGGCTGGTCCCGTTCCCGTGGCCGTGCCCCGTGGCCCACAGCCGGCGCTGGGGCTGGGCGAGGCCGAGCGCCCTTCAGCTTGGGGACTGCTGGTCAGTGTCCTTGCTGTGCACAGTGGCCGTCCCTCGGCCGCCTCCTCATCGCACCCCGCTGTCCTGCTTTCTCTTGCCTCGCTGGGCTTTTCTCTGGTGGCTGACAGACAGGGTCGGGCAGCGCCGGGCCGTGCTGCTATGCCATGGCCGTAGCCCCGCGTGGACATGGGGACATCGCTTCTGGCTGGGGGCAGCTATTTTTGATGTCCGTGCTGATGTCATTATGAGGTGGTGGTTAAATATCGTCCAAGAAGATGTTTTAAATATCTGTCTCAGTACTTCTTGCATAACCCCATCCTCTATGAAAAGCCCATACTTACCTTGGGCCCAAATGGACAGGTCTACAAAGGGTAGAAATATGTGTAAAGGGAGTTGGAGCCAGATTTAAGATTTGGTGCGTTCTGCTCTCATGAAAGAGTGAAGATGAGATATGGGTGACTCACTCTGGGGATGTCTGTCCAAGGTTTGAGAGCTGGATACATCCCAGGCAGAGGAAAGGGCAGGAGAAGGCAGCAGTGGTGGCTGAGGCAGCATGGAAACAGCAGATTGCCCTGTGGGTTATCTGCTTTACATAGGTGGTATACATTGCATGAAGTGAAGCATCTGTAGGAGCTGTGACACGAGCAAATTGTGTCATAGAGACATGAGTACGGCAGAAAAGAAGTGTATGCCAGAAGAAATTTCATTCTAGCTTTGCAAGTCTTTAATGTCATTTGCAGCTGTTTATACCTACCCCACTGTAATACGAAGATAGGAAATGTCTTTTTCAAAGACATTTTTTGGAGCTCACCCATTTTTCCTGCATGCGACACAGCATGTTGCTCTTTCTGCCATTGTGGGCATGTAGATATCTTGAATTTGCTCAGCATTTTAGACCCATCTGTATGGGTGTATACACACATAAGCAGCTAAGAGTCGCTTTTGGGTTTTCTTAATGCATGCAATTTAGTCTTACTATTGATTTTAGGTGAATATCTACCAACAATCATGAGTAGCAACCCATTTCCCTCTGAATACAAGGCACATTATATGTTATCAATTTCAGTTAGGAAAGAAACAGAGAACTTTTTTCTCCTATGAAAGCTTTGTTTCATGGGGTTTTGGTTTTAGAAAGTATTATAAATATATCACATAATCCTGAATGTATTAAACTATAGTTTTCCATAAAATGTTTCTCATTCTGAAATGTCACTTTAAATGTTAGCTGAATAGATATTTGAAACAGTAGATTCAAGTATTCAGAGAAGTTTTTGATTATGGAATTTAGAAAATAGATACTATGGATTTATTATTATATTAAACTTTTAAAGTAGATTTACTGCAGATACATTAGAAATCACAAGATTTAAAAGATGCCAGGTTCCCAAATTTATCCCAAGACAAAGATCCTCCACATCTTTTAATTATATTTGCATTTATCTTAGCATTGAAGTCTTGAAGCAGTCTCTCACCTAAAATCTCCATACAGGCAACTATCAATAGAACATAAATCTGTGTGACTTTTACATTGTCATATGTCCTTCTGTAAAGCATGGGATTTATTTTCTTCTAGTGCAAATGTTAAAGTAAACAGCATATCTGCATAAACAATATTTTTCTGTTTCTTTCTTTTATTTTCAAATGCTTAAAAATGCACAGTTAACACTGATTTTGTAGAATCATAGAGTGGCTTGTGTTGGAAGGGTTCATCTGGTTCCAGCTCCCCTGCTGTAAGCAGGGACTCTACGCACTCGAGCAGGTTGCTCAGCGCTCCATCCAGCCTGGCCTTGTCACTTTTCATTGTGTGTTGGTTGAAGAGATGATACATTTGTTACCCCATTTTTGCCTCTTATTTGTTGTCTGGCAGAAACTTCATCTTTTTCTTTCTGTCTTCTTCAGAGGCTTTTGAAGATGGTATCAGAAAGAAATGGACCAGAATGGAATAGTATAGTGCTAGACACAAACAAGTTTTTGTAGCCCAAGCATGGTAGTCCAGTGGCCTGCTGCGATGATACTTCTGAATACTCTTGTCCACAGAGCACTGTGTTCATGAGGCAGCAGTTTCTGTTGATTACTAATTACTGGGTCACGATATATTAACATTTTTGAAGCACTGTGTACTTGAAGCTCCCTTTTAAACATAATTTCTATGAATTAGGTATTTTCACCAGATGTTAACATACAGAGGACCCAGGTAAGTAAAACATCTTGTTCTTTTAACCAGGTGTAGTAGAAACACGAGAGGAATAGTCATGAATATCAATTCAGATTTTCAGCTGTGTTGATTATACTACCTCCTTTTCATTTGCTTTTCCTACACTCACAGGAATGATTTTTTTTTTTCCCATACAAAGTGCTGGATTATGGGACTCGCAGAACAAGTTGGTCATTACTTGCCAATTGAAACTAAAGAAAGTAAAAGAAGTATTAATTTTCTTTAGGTTATGGCAAAAAGTTATTCAAGTAACATAAGTCATCACAAAAGCTAACCTAGAATGAACATGCTGCCTATAAGACAGTTCATGCAGTCAATCTGACTTATGTAGATGTAGAACAGTGTGATTTTAGGACTCTTCTTAATCTTTGTAACACAGTTTGGTTTTACCCAAAACTCTATTCAACAGCACACAGAAGACAAACAATAACTTTCAGAGCTGCATAAGAAATGTAAGAAAACTTGTAATAGTAAAGGCACCAGGAGGCAGCTGGTTTGTAACCAAGTGGGTTGTTTTGGATGTGTGTGCTCTGGAATGATGGATACATTAAGAAAGCTGTCTCTCAGTTTTGCACTAGAGGTCTACATAAGTAAAGATAACACAGATGCAATGTAATTTCACAAGTTCAGTGCATGTATTGGGAGCAAATATTCTCTGTGCTTTCAAAACTTTGAAAGTGTAGGCCATGCTGTAAAATTAGCAAGTAAGTAAGATTCAGAAGTAGAAGAAATCTGAGTTAATATGGAGAATAAAAAGGCAAATACAGTTAACTAATGATCATAGTTCCTTTCTTGTAATCCTTAGATCAACATACAAATCCTTTCAATTTTTGATTTAAGAAAATAAAAGTTCTTACTAGCTACAAAATTCTAGCCATTTTGAAAGATCTGTACCTCTTGACAATGATTTCTCTCATGTTCTCTTCCATAAGGTCAAATAGCTTTCTTTTTTTCCCCTGACCTTTTAGAAAACAGTATTTCTTTTACTTCAGCATGCCATTTGACTTATCCTGGGATTGGACTTTGGATGCAGAAAACAGAAAAAAAGAGAGTCATGAGTTTTTCACTAAGCAATAAAGGTCATTCCCCTGGCTCAGTCTGTCATGTTTTCAAATCTGGCTTATGATTGTAAAATGTAAATGTTGAGGTGTACCTTCTTTAGATATTTCTTTAAAAAAAAAAGTATGAAATCTTTTGACTAGGTAAACAGGAAATATAGAGAGCAAGAAAATTGTGATTAAAGATCTCAGGAATGTTTCTTTCCAGTTTTAAACATGATTTCATCAAGAAGGCAAGCATAAATTTAAAAAATACAGTTCTGAAATTCAGCTAGAAATTGATAGTGGATGTGACACTGAGACAAGATCTGTCTCAAGCACAGATCTCCGATACACACCCATTGAAAAAAAATCTGTGGGGAGTTCTTGTCAGGTTAGAAGACAGATAAAGTACATAGAATCTTGTCATGGGGTAAACCATGTTGTATTTGCAACAGATGAAGATTCTTCACTGCTGTATAGATACTTGGGTTTGTGACCTTGGCAGATTCTGCAAATCCTTAAAATCCCAACAGACCAGACTCACATCAGGCTGCATGACAGCACGCTGCTGATGCATGAACTGGAGATGCCACAGTAGGGAATGAGAAAGCAGTTGCTAAAAGAACAAGTCTGATGCTCATCACATGAGACTTGACAGGTCTGCATTACAATGAAAGACAAGCAAACAGTTCTGTCAGGGATTTTTTTTCCTTCTTCTGATTCTAAGAACAGAAGATACTGTTGGTCTATTCACTGTTAAACTTTGCAACCACTAGAACTGTAACATAGAACTGAAATGCAGCTTTTCATCTTGTGGATAAGGGACCAGCATAAATCACTACTGTTTTGCTGTTGATGTAAATGAGCATTGGGGTAATCTGTCTTTGCACTGTTGTTGCCATGGCTACTGGGTCACAGCACCACATACACCGTCACATTTCGTGCATCTTCACAGTCTACATGCAATGGTTTCATTGGTGTATAGAAAGGGGAGAACTTGTGATTTTCACTTTCTACTGCATAGCACCATGGTCTTGTCTGCAGTAAGGTCACGCAGGTCTGTGGTAGCTGGGGTTGGGGTGATCGGGGGGCTTCTCCCGAGGTGCGTGGTTCTGTTAAGTTAATGTATTCCAGTTTGAATCTCCCGGTTGGCTGCTGGCCTTGGCCCCTCACCACTTCCCCGCAGCTCTCCCATTACTCCCTGCTCCCTGATCCCGCCTTTCCCCCAGCCCAGGGAAAAACCCTCGGTGAGCCATTGTGCTCTGAATTGGCTTGCCTGCCCTTCGAGGGTGAAAATGTAATAAACTCTTGGAATGAAGGAAAAGCAAATTCCCTTCCTGCCTCTTTGCTACTGACTTAATACTGAACCTGCCTGTGCGTCTACGGAGCCAGGCAGGGACGGTATTACAGGTCTGTGGAGATCAAACAGGCATTTCACTCTCCTCTCTTTGAAGGCACCTGCTTATGCTGTGTGTCCCGGGGCTGAAGAACAAAAACGTCTAACTCTTGACTCACCACCCCCTAATCTGAGCACCAATATGCATCTGCATGTCCAGTGACCTGTCCAGGCAAGGGCGAAAATGCCACCTGGAGCTGAAGGTGGCAGTAATATGTTGTCTGGCATAGATTTTGGTACCAACTGTAACTTCAAAAAATTTAAAAACGTCTGCTCAGCTGTTTCCTGAAAAAGGGCCTTACACTTAGAGTCTGCAAACCATTCAAGAGGAATTCAAAGTGATGTATATTCATCATGATGGGCAGATGGTGATTATAGAAATTATGGAACTAAAACCCATGCTTGGAATTGTGCATATACCTGTAGAGATATTTACTAGCAGTGCATGCATAGTCAAATTTAAAAACGCATTTAAATTACATATCAAATGTATTGCTTTTGTAATGCTTTTGCAACAGGACTTCTATTCGTGGTGAAATGTCATCATCATAAACTTTCTGTGTGTCAGAAAAATGGTTCTGCTATTGTGCATGCATTTCTGTACCATTATTCACAAGATCTGACCTAGACAGGAGGAAGCTCTGATGGCAGAAAAGAGTATACATTAATTTTAATTTCTATAAAGCAGAGAAATACTTAAGCATGGCCAACAAAATTGTTCTGTCAGGTCTGTGATATGCCACATCACAAATCTGGATGGTCACTGGATGACACTGATGGCTTAGTGCTGACAACAGGTCAGATCAATCAGCTGACCTAGAAAGAGGGGCTCTGCTCTGGTAGGAATTTTCACAGTTTGTCCTGTCAAATAATTTCTGCACTGCCAAAGGGGTTGTTAAAACAACACAGCAGCAAATGCTGTGTAATGAATTAATATGCTTGAGGTTCTGCAGAATGGCCAAGAGAAGCAGCAGCCATAAACAATGGGGTTTAGGCTCTCAAACCAAGCAGTCTGATTTTTTTTCTACACTAGATGAGAAGTTGGTTGGTTATAGAAAGAATCTGACCAGCTTTACCAGATATACACACCGTCAGTGAGATTTGTGGATGCTGTGTTGATTCATTTTGCATCTGACTTGTCTGTCTTCCCTCAGTATGATGTCAGCATAAAGCTTCCAGAAATTAGTGGAAATGACAGATATTGCTATAGTTCATGAATTCTTCTGCAGTTCACTAGATTTTATTTTGAAAGTTTCTGCTATAGTAACTATAGACTTTAGTAAAAAAAAAAGGTGAAAAGAAGAAAGAGTTGAAAGAACCGCACATAGTCAGCTTGTATATTTTTCAGCCAGAAATATAAAAATGAATGAGGAAACAAATATATTCACATCTAGCTCTAATATAATTTAATTTTGCCTGCTTTTTCTCCTCTGATAAGCATTTCAAGACAGAAACACAGTGGCTGCTAATGATATCATGGTGATTTTATCAAGTACTTCCCATGAATACTCTGCAGCTGTGTTAGAAGAGGCTGTTGTGGCAGGAAACAACCTAATAGCTATTTTTGGGTGCCTTAGCTACGCATGACTCAGGAAGAAAAAGAATCATTGCTTGATTTTCTATTCTGCATAGGTACTTAAAACACCAATCATCAGACCTACTCAGACATCAGTCCTATTTCATCAGGGATATGAAGAATAAGCCTCTGGAGGTCAAATGTGAGGATGTAATTCTGTGAGATGCTGATCCCCTGTAGATCTCATTAGCTTTCAGTTAGAGGCATCCACCTTCTCTCAGATCTGAAAACTTGGGCTGAAAATCAAAACCAAGGAAGGAGCTGCAACTTGGCCTTAAATGTCAGATCAACTTCATAATCATTCGGAGTCTTTAAAAGCAGCTAATAATTTGTTCACCTGAGTAGAGATGTTGAGTGGTTGGCAGTTTCCATACATGATTAATGACATATTGTCTATCTGCATTTTGCTCCTTATTTCCAAGTTAAATGCTTCCACAGTTCCCTGTCTTCCTTGTTATACATGCAGTACATTATCATGCTAGGGAGCTGGCAGTAGCCTCTAGCATTAGGTCACCATTATGTCCATTAAAGGGGAGCATTTCTATTGTTTCAGAGAAATCACCACATCCTGTCTCTAATATCTGCCACTGCCTCTTAATCCGTTTGGTAAGTTCATATTTCAGATGTCTGTTTCCTTCTCTTGCTTCTACGTACAGCAAAATTGTACACACCTCACCAAAATAACAACTGAATGTGAACATCTGAACCTAAGGGCAAGTTCAGCCCTTAGGCTGAACTTATCATGGTTTAGCTCACTGTGCCTGGCAATCCTATGGGCATGCTCATTTGGCATGCAGGGCTGAGGGTGCAGAGGAATTAATCAGGAAGGGAATTAATCGGTCTGTTTGCATAGTCTGTCCCAAGTGCTCTGGAACTTGCAAATTGTGCAGCAAATTGAGAGCATAAAGGCAGGAAGATAAAGACGCGATGTGTTGGATTGATGTTTTGCAAATGAACCCAGTTCTGTCATCATGACTTCTGCATAAGGTCCTGAGAAAAATTCTGGCAGCTGGCCATAGAGTGCACAGTTAGATATTCTCTGCAGAAACCACTGTGTCATTTTAAGACATTTCATGGAGCAGGCCAGTTTCTGACCAGAGTCAATGATGGGTCACAAGTAATTTCATTAGCTGTTCCTCTGCAGTAGCATTTTCTAGCAAGAAGGAGTAACAGACAATCCTCAGGGAAGGATCCCTTACCCTGCCATGATTCAGAGAAACTCTCAGTGCAGCCAGGTTCCATGTTTCTCATTTTCAACATGCCTAATTGGAGTCTAATCTGCATACATTCTCACAAGTGCAATCAAAATGCCAAGCTGCTTGTTAAGGAAGTGTGAGCGTGGTCAGAAATTAGCTTGAAAGTAGATTTGGATTCTGCCTTTCCCACTGACTCATTGTTGGCTTATGAAAGTCCCTTTGTCTCTGTTTCTTTTTTTGTAAAATAAGATAATATTGTTATCTTATCATAGTTGCTGCTGTGACTGGAATGTTAGGAACAGAAAAAAACAAAAGTTGGAAGAAAAAATATGAGGAAATTAATTAGATTATGTTCTTTGAAAATTGTGCATAATATGATCCATCAAAAGTGATATACTTACAAATAAGTACAGAAACAATAAGTGGACAATTATTCTTAAAGAAGCATATGTCTATATATTTGCTGAAGAACAGAAATTAATTATTCAGTTGGAACTCTATTCTATGAGAATCTTCTTCCTATATTTCTGGTAACTGCAACAAAATGCAGAGGAATGAGAATTCTGTGCTGTCAATAAATTTTAATCTTGCTTTGGATTTGCTAGCATTTACTGGTAGAGCTTTTCAGACAGCATTTTTCCTGTTCAAATAACTGCATTTTGAAGTTAACAAGTAAAATATTACTTCAAGAAAATTCAAGATTCTAGAGAATATTATATTTTTTAATATTTATCAAAGTCTTGCTAGTTGCTTTGCATAGCAGAAGGAAAATGTGAGTCTCTATGGCATACACAGTTCAAAAATTATCTACTGAGATATTCTGGTTAGGTTTTCAGCAGGGCCTGATGGTTTGTGTTTACAATTTCTTCTAACTTATGAACCACTCTTTATGTTCTTGATGTATGTACACTCAGAAGGAATGATTCACTTTAGGCAGTACCTGCTTCCTCAGATTTTAGTACGTTATTATTCTCATCTGGTTAGAAACACAAAACAAGGTCATATGGCTCTAGTTTCAAGAATATGAAATGCAGATTTGTGCCTAATAATCTAATTTGCCACTAGGATTGCCTTCATAATTACTCACCCATCAACCTCGTAAAGCAAAAACATAAGGAATGTGGTAATGTCAACTTTTTTCTATTCATCCAGTGTACCAGATCATTCCAGCCCTATGACAACTATTTAAATATATGACAAGTTCAGTCAATAGCAATGAACACTCTGGTTATGGACACGTAGGGAAAGCATTACATCAAGAGCTCTACTGTTCAAATCTGTATTTTTAGGGTGGTCAGAGCGGCAGTATTAGACATCAGTAAAGAGGCAGGAAAAATGCATTCATGGGACAAACACATACTTTCCTGCACTGGTCTTCTGGCACCATTCCTCTGAGCTCTAATAGCTTGAAAGAAGACAGTGCAAAGACTTCCTTTGAACAGAACTGGAGAAAGAAGTCAGCTGTTAGACCCAATGGCCTTTATTTTTTACCTAAAGAAGTATGACAAAAAAGCCATATATTTTATATTTTGTTTAAAAGTCTAGTGTCAAAAAGCTTGGAGTGTAACTAAGCAGAAAACTCACTTTCCATGTATTTTTAAACATTTGATTTCATTTCTACTGGAAATAATGAGAAGGCTGAACCTATTATTCTGCTTAGACGTACATCCATGTGTATTCTATCATGGGTACTTAATGAGTTTTGCAGCTTTGTGCTTCTCAAATGGGAATAGTTTCACTGCATGGACAGTAGGTTTTACACAGGGAACAAATATGATGTTGCTTTCTAAAAGCAATGCATCAGGAAGTGAAGATTAGAGCCAACAGGAGCTTCAATTATACAGAGGAAAAACAGGTGGATCAATCAATACACTGCATGTATGTAGTAGCTCTTGAGTCAGCCATGCCAAACAGCATTCAAGAAGCTGGCTTTTCTGGCTTTAGAGTCAAAATTTATCACAGAGCTGGCACCTGCTGCTATTCTTCAGTAGAAAGTGGCTATATAGTCTATTTGATTTGCAGCAACAATATTTACCAAAAGAGAGGGCAGTCATAGGGAAGAATTTCAAGAAAGCTACCTGAGCTGCCTCCACAGCTCAGGAAAGTACACTGGTGCAGTGCCCAGGCTCTGAATAACAACGAGAATGAGAAACACAGACTTCAACAACATGAGCAACTGAGGGACTGGAAATTCATGTAAAAGTGGACAGTCAGGGGGAAACTGCTTTTCTGCAATGACTTTAGGCAGAAGTTGATTGTGTTTGCATTTGTGTATGCAGGTGAGAGGTGGGGGAATAATGCAAAAATGGAAAGAAACTTTCCTGCCCAGAGACTGGTGAGCACTTTACACATATTGCCAGGACAGAGAAGAGCTCTTACAAACTTTTCATGACCCCAGGATTATTCCTTAAAAGAATCTTTAATGCTTTCTGGAAAAAAAAATACCAGTTGATGCTGAGAACAAACATAGTTTTTAAGTGCCACACATCATAAGCAAAACCATGTCAGGTTCAAATCCAAATACTTAGACTAGTGTCCTATGCTTCATAACACTTTCCTATCAGAGAACAAATCTAGTCACCCAGCATATGCTTTTCTTTCCTCCTGCAAAGCTACTTCAGACTACTTCAGCTACCTGAAGTATCCTGCTTTCCGAAAGTCCCTGGATCTGCACTCCAGGGTTTTAACGTGTAGTCTATATGAACATTTCAGGCCCTAGGCAGTGTAGGCAATCTTGTTGAGTGTGTTCAGCAATAAAGGATACTTAGTCCTGGAGCACAGTTGGCAAGGGAAGAATGAGTGACTACTGTCCTTCAGCAGCTTTGACCTAAAGGGTGTTAAACTCATGGTCGCGAAGATTTCCTCATGAATCTTCCAGGTCATCTCTCCCTGATAATCACCTTCAGTCATTCCTTGGTAAAAGCAATGCGTACAGTTAGAATTAAGCTCTAAAGGCATATTCAATATGGGAGATTTTTCTCTATGCTAACCAGAATTGCGTATAGACCACACATACATTGTTTTGAACAGACACAGTAGATGTTTTCATTTATATTCATATTTCATGTCTGACTATTGCAGTTATCAGTTTAAGTGACAGAAGTCAGAGCTGGCAGCTCTATGTTATATAATACTAGTAGCTGTGCTGTATTTATGCTGCAGTAGGTTGTAGTATCTGCACCAAAATCAGAAGTAGAAAAGGTGATTCATAACATTTAACTGTTTAGTTAATTTTCCTATATGATAATAATATAGGTATATTGTATATCTATTACAATCTCAACTGCTTGAAGACAAGAAGATTAAACTATTGAGAACATTAAAAATCTTCCCTTGCACACACAAGAAACAACCATAAAAGAAGTCTGTTTTAAGGTAATAAATTAATGCTTACACTAGATTAGTAAAATATTGATTACTGTTAGCATAAAGTCAGCAATATCTTTCAAAGTATTTATGTAGGTGTCACACAAGTTTTTTTTTTTTTAAATTTTCGATAAAACAAAGATAATGCCATTAACTATGTATAATTTAAACTGACTTCATTTGAAGACAGTACAACTGGGTACACAAATAAAGTCTATGTTTCCTTTCTTTTAGAATTATTTTGACTAAGGTTATAATTATAGATGACTAAGGAAAAGGGGTGCTCATTTTGGGTTAAAGCTAAACCATTATATTATGATAAACATGTGAGTGGTATCAGTATATTTTTTTCACATAAAACCTAGTTGTTTTGAGGAAAGAGAGACTGGAGATTATTTAAGCCTCATGGATCGACTGCAGGAAAATTTAGTTTCTTTAGGATAATTTAAAACACAGTCTTTATCCTCCACATTCCCTTCCTGCCCGCTTTTTCCCAAAACTCTGGTGAAGGTTGATGTCATATCTGAGCTGGCTAATATCATGATACAGCTCTTTCAGATTGCTCTCAGATTCTTCTTACTCCTTTTCCTCTACCATATCTTTCTGCTTTTGCTAACAGAAAACATTCATGTTTACTTTCAGATGGATGCTGGAAAAGCTCTCCAGTCCCTTCTCAATGACTTTCTCTGAGGAAACAGTGTCAACAGCATAGATCTCCTGTACAAAAAAAAAAAAAAAGGAATTGAACAGTGCTGGATCATGTGTGCTGCTTCTTTAAATGTTCTTACCCAGCAGGAAATGAAAACACATCTTAATATTAGTATGCTTGAACACTATGAGATATTTTTCTGTATATGCATTACTATAATTTTCAGCAAATTAGCAAGCAAGGTCATTAATACATCTACCTATAATTCACCCCAGGCAATCAGAATTGACTTCTTACATGTAATTATGTCCAGCAAATATATTTATCTGTTCTGTGCCTTGGATGGCTGCAACTCACCCTCTAATGGTGTATCTCCTTTAGCAATCTCTCTCATAACTGACAAAGGGAAATTAGTTGGAGCAGTGAACAAGAAAATATTAAGCAGTTAAAGCAAGCTCTTGGCTTGTGTTAACAGATACAATTTATGCCACTACAAAATGTCCTCTGCTGAAGATTTCTCCTCCAGAAACTGAGATAACTGGAGGAAAAAATCCATGAGTATTTTAATCTTGTTATCTTTCAATGATGACCTTCTCCAGTTTCTTCTTTCTAGGATCCTGAACTCGGTGCTCAAGTGATGTATGACACTGATTTTCAGAACCCAGTTTGACAATTTGCTTTGTTTGCACATTTTCACCCAAGGAATCTTGCCTGGATAAGCTGAGTGAATACTCAGTTTAGATAGGCCAAACTGTATCGGCTTGGCTATCTAGCAATGAAACAGTGGAACAGGTTGCCCAGAGAGCTGGTGGATGTCTCATAGAATCACAGAATAAGCTGACTTGGAAGGGACCCACAAGGATCATTAAGTCCAACTCCTGGCCCTGCGCCGGACACCCCAAGAGTCACACCGTGTGCCCAAGAGCACTGTCCAAATGCTTCTTGAACTCTGTCAGGCTTGGTGCTGTGACCACTGCCCTCAGGAGCCTGTTCCAGTGCCCAACCACCCACTGGGTGAAGAACCTTTTCCTAATATCCAGCCTAAACCTCCCCTGACACAACTTCAGGCCATTCCCTCAGGTCCTGTCACTGGTCACCACAGAGAAGAGATCAGTGCCTGCCCCTCCTTTGGGTATTCTCTAACAGTTTAATATCTTTCTTATACTGTGGCACCCAAAACTGCCCCAAGCACTCAAGACGAGGCCACCCTAGTGCAGAGCAGAACAGTACACTGTGAGAGAAAGTATTGAAAGCTTTACTGAAATGCAGAAAGGTCACATCAGATGGCTTCCCTTGATCAGCTAGGTGGGTTACCTTGTCAGAAAAGGAAATCAGATTTGATAAGCAGCATTCTCCTCTCATTAAGCTGTGCTGGCTGTGACCAATGACTGCTTTGTCTTTCAAGTGTTTTTCAATACCTCCCAGGATAATCTTTTCCATGATTTTACAGGGTACTGAAGTGAGACTGACAGAACTGTACTTTCCAGGGTCCTCCTTCTTGCCCTTCTGGAAAATCAGGACAGCGTTTGCCAGCTTCCTTTGGGACCTCTCAGGATTCTCAAGACTTCTCAAAAGTCATCAAGAGAGGTTTAGCGATGACATCTGCTAGGTCTTCAAGGATTCATGGATGAATCCCACCAGGCCCCATAGATTTGTAAAGATCCAGCCAGAGCAGCAGATCTTGCACAATTTCAGAGTCGACTGGGAGCTGGTCATTCTCACAGTCATGGTCCTCCAGCTCAGGGCACTGAGACCGCCTTGCTCCTTCATCCATGTTGAAGAGAGAGGCAATTAATGTGTTAAACACCTCTGCCTTGTCCATGCCCCTGTTTGTGAGGTGGCCATCCTCATCCTGTAAGTATTTTTACACTGCCTTTTGCCATTCAACTCCAGCTGAGCTTTGGCTGCATGAATTTTCTCTCTGCAGCGGTGAGCAGCATCTCTGTATTCTTCCCACATCACCTGACCTTGCTTCCACTGAGCAGACATCTTCCTTTATTGCCTTATTTCCAAGAGAAGATCCCTGCTCAGCCAAGCTGGCCTTCTGCCTCACCTGCTTGACTTCCAGCATTTGGGAATTTCCTGCTCCTGTGCCCTAAGGAGGTGATATTTAAAAAGTGATCAGCACTGACAGACCCCAGCACCTGCAGAAACGTCTTCCCAGCAGGACTTTACTTATTAGTTCCCTGAGCATCCTGAAGTCTGCTCTCCTCATGTCCAGAACTGAGGTTTTGCTGGCGCTTTTCCTCCTGTCAACAGATATTTTAAACTCAATCTCTTTGTGGTTGCTGTGGCCAAGACAGCCCCTATCTCCACTCTTTTCACAAGATCCACCCTGTTGACAAGCAGCAGATCAAGGACAGTGTCTTTCTGAGCTGGCTCCTTTAGGACCTGTTTCATAAATGAATTCATCATCCAGTTTTTTTGGAACCTTTTGGCTCAGGTTGTACCAGTCATGTGACACTCCCAGTTGATTTCTGGTAAGTTGAATTACCCCAAAAGGACAAGGGCCTTTAGCATGGAAGCATCTCTTATTTCCTCAAAGAATAATTAATCAGTGCCATTGTCCTGGCCAGGAGGTCTATAGAAGGCTCCTAGGATGACCTCCACATTATTTGTTTGCCCCTTGATTCCTACCCGGAGGCTCTCAACTGTGCCATTGCTACCTGTGAGCTCCATACATTCCAGCCTTCTACCACATACAGTGCCACCCCTGTGCCTCTTCTGCCCTGCCTATCTCTCCTGAAGAGCCTGTAACCATCCAATAGGGCACTCCAGTCACAGGACTCATCCCACCAGGTTTCATTCATGTCAAATCTTGAGGCTGGGCCAAAGCCTCAGGCTCCTCTTCTTTGTTCCTCTCCTGCATGCATTGGTGTAGAAACATTTCCACATGTGGTACTTTGTACCCAAAACATGGTGAAGCAAATTGAGGGTTCTCATTAGTGCTCACTTCCTCAAGATTTGGCACACCATCCCATTGCCCATCACTGGCGAGCCTGGTTTTGTCCCTTTCCCCCTTCCAAGCTAGTTTAGAGCTCTGTCAATGAGCCCATCTAGCTCCTGTGCTAGTGTCACGTATTTAAATGAAGCCATGACCTTCCACTTTTTAGACTAAGCTATATTGGACATTAAAAATAATTTGCACTACTTGATCCTTCTTTGGTCAGAGACTTTTCCTAGAAATACTTTCTGGACAAAATTTGTCAGAATCTTAATCATCAGTGTCAATGGCTGTGAAGATGCTTTTAGTGTAATTGGTCCCTTGACTTTTTGTATGCCTCAGTTCCCTTGGTTTGCTTGTTATGCAGAGATTATTCCCTTAACAAGGTGAGTTAAAAATCATTTGGCATTCTGCTTTTGAACTAGTTCAAGAATTACTTCAGATAGGTGGCTGAATTAATTTCAGGTCCATAAAAGTCAATAGTTTTTCCACTTGTTTCCACGAGCTCAGCCTGTCTTTGCTACTGAACAACATCTTTTGAAATGGACTCAGGACTTTTCTTTTACTTCTAATCAGCACTGAAGAATAATTTTACAGAATTCATGTTGTTCATATTGTTTGTCCTTTGAAACCACAGAGTTCTGTTTCACAAGGGATTCATATCTAACTCATTCTGTGGCTTTATATGAGTTAGCTTCTGCATAGAAATCCCCAAATGCATCGAATGGAAAATAAACACTTCCCACAGCCTCCCATTATATTTGACTCAGTCTCAGTATCTAACTTGTTTACATTGTTTAAAATTAAACACTTGCTAAACCAAAGCCTAATCTCCAACACAATTTTAATGTATCTGCTAGAGTTCACTGCATTTTAGCTACACACCAAATGTTTTTATCTTGAAAATATACCCTCAAAATACTCAGGTCTCATGGCAATTAAGATCATCAATAGTACTATTTGCACCCTCTGTTGCCATATGTTGCTTTCAAATACTCACGTTGCTTTCTTCTTCAGAATATTCCCCAGTATTTACTTTAGAACATTTTCCGATACTCTTATTCAGAGTTCTTTGCTATGAGTTTATGAAAAGATTAATATTAGTACTGTGACACCACATCACATTTTAAATACACACTGAGGCAGCTTTTTAACTTTCCTACTACAGTTTATTCCAAGTTTGGTGATGAAAAGGCCTAAGTAGAAACTCTTCCTCCATCTCACACTATGCAAATCCGAGTGAGTGGACATCCGTGCCACTTGCATCTCTGAACTCTTTGACATGTTAACATTTCTCCTGAATTTCTTATTCATAGATGTTCCACATGATAATATTTTTTCAACAGATCATTAAATTCAGATCCCATGGAGTTTTAAGAGTCAGGAGCTCTTGGCTTTGTGTGCATGTCTATGCCCTGTGATAAGTTTGGCTGTGTTTCTCAGCTCTTCTTTCCAATAGCTGTATTGCTGTAGCAAAATGGGATCAAGAAAGGAATCTCAACACAGAGATTTGACATTCATGGAAAATCAACAGCATTAAACTCCAAACTAGGAAAATACATTAACATATCAGCCAAGGCTATATTGGCTGGGTTTCCACATTTCTTCATATGTTTTAACTGTCTAGTTCAGCAGCAACCTAATACCTAAGTACCTTTCTGTTATTTCTCCTCTTGTAGGTGATGTGGTGTCTCATTTCTCCTTTGTGAGTAATTACTGTTCTAGTGAATCTTAGTTAGGAGATTGATTTTTCACAAACGTATTAGCAAATGTTTTCTGGGTTTATTAATTTCTTACTGGAAGTTAAATGTGCACAGGAAGTTTTGCCAGCACAATACTTGCTAAAAGATTACTCCATCTTCTGGATCAATCACTAACAAAGAACTAAAATTGGACTTGGCATAACAGTCTTTTGGAAGAGAATGTTTTCCACACACCCACGTATGCACATACGCTCTCATCCAGGCAGCTCCCCCTCCTGTCACTATCATTTCTTTTCAGACAGGAAGACAATTTCTTTTCATTTAACACTGCTCTTTCCTGAGGTGTATTTAATTAAGTTTTCTGTTAAGTTTTTGTAAAGCACTGAATCAAATCACTAGTTAAATCCAGATTGCACTGACTGCTGTCAATCTTTTAATTTCTCAGGGTTGACCACATTCATCCAGTATCGTCTTATATTCTTCATACACTCATACACTGATACCAGGGTTTTTTTAGTTCTGTAAACTTTGACAAACTTAATCTTCCTACTGTCTTTTGTGCCCTAAGGGAAGGTAAGTACACTTTTTATTAAACTCTTTTTCATCTTAATTTCCTCACCACAATTAATTTAATAACTTTAAAAATGCCAATCTCGCCTAGTCCATGCTAACCTTATTCTTTTTCAGTTATTGATTTATTTTCTTAATTTAAACACTGATTCTTGCCCTTGCAGCTTGACCTTCTACACAAACAGTTCTCTGCTCCCCATGCTTATTACTTTCTTCCCTTGACTTTTCTCTGACCACAGACCCTGACACAACTTCAGTTCCCTCCTGGCTGAGCTTCAGATCTGAGTCTTTGATTCTGCCCCTCCTTCATGCCCTTTGTAAGTTTCTCAGGCTTCCGGGCCTGTGTCTGAATTAGCCACAGTATCCAAAGGTGTATAACACAGTAAAACTTTTGAATCATTTCTCACAGCAAGAAAATCCAGGAAATCAATTACAGAAGAACAGGCAAAAGAGTATGCACACCATTTTCTCGGAAACACTCAGCCAAAATAGTTCAATACAACCACTATGTGACAGGACATAAATCACATTCTAGTTCAAAATATACTTACCAGGAAAGCACTTAGTGCATGTTTTTCAACCTGAAGTGTATCTCAACTACTTCTCAGAAAAGAGAGTCTCTTTAAAAAAGCTTAATTAACGGCAGATTTTGACTCTCTGTAAGGCAGTTTGACCATCCATTAAACGATGTTGAAGTGGTCTGAAACAAAAAATTTGAAAGGTAAAGATGATCAGCTCTATCCATATTGATAATCCCTTTTTTTTTTTTTTACTTACATTGATCAAGAATTCCTAATTTAAGACAAGGAATTTGCTCACAGTAGAAAATCATGAAGACTTCAGAATATATCATTTTAGCAAACCAAAAGGCTTAGACAATTAATAGATAGGCTAAAAAGATTCTTATATTCATTTGATCATAAAGAATTTAAACCTAACTCATTTCATACAATTTTTCAGAGCACTGCCTGGTTTTGTTTTCCAGCTTGCATCCTGGCAACAACAAACACACCTTCATTTACTTAACAGCTATTGTTGATCATTAGGGACTTTGCACAATGGTTTGGGGTTTGGTGGTTTTTTATAACTCTTCATTAAATATGTTGCTTAAAAGACTGTTTGATTAAATGATAGCTTTATCAACAAAGAGTAAGCATAATGTTATTGTTACTGAATGAAAGAATACAGTTGTGTATGAAGCCATTCTCAGTAATTGTGAATTTATGTAAATTTGAGCCCTGGGGGAAAGAATATTAAGGAAAATTGCTTTTAAAAGAAATGCCTTAAAGACCAGATGTCAACATAAGTTGAAGAGTCTGACATGAATTACCAAAGTTCAGTTCCAGCAGCTGCAGTAATTTGAAGAGATAAAGACTGGGAACTTGTAAGTAAAAACCTTTCTATTCTTTCCTTCCTATCAACTATGGATTTCACAGCAGGCAGCAAGTTTTTTAAAGTGCGAGTTACCCAGAAAGGGTCTAGCAAGATTATGATAGAAGAGTAATCAATTTTTTGATCACACTCTTGATTTTTCCTCCTTTTCTAGTATTTATTTTTCTTTCAATAACAAAAAGAAACAAAAGAATAAGTTAAGCTATCCTCACTACTTCACAGCAAGTTCTGCACTTGCAGGAAATGGGACTGACAGCTTACTCTGGCACTGCCAGACACCCACATTTTAGGACAGTTGTCAGCAGCATCTAAATTTTGTGAAGTTCTGCTAAATTTTTCAGTTTCAGTGGGCAGAAAGTATCTCAAAATTGTTACACTTTCCTGTTTAAATGTAATTAAAAATCTGGTGTCCTCCAGTAACACTGTGATGATGTCAAAACTGAATGTTATCTAATAACAGAGCTATCTGTTAAGTTCGTGAATACAGAATCTGCTCAGCAGCAGCACTGACTCTAGAGGAAACCATCTAGGTCACAAGAACTGAATAGTGCCGCTTTTCTTTAGGTTACATTTAAGAGATCTGGGATTAGTTATACAAAAAAAAAAAATTGAGTTTTCTCTTATCCAAGCCTTTCTCCTACCATTTATAAAATCGGAATTGAATTGCTAAACCCTACCGGCTTTTTTTTTTTGGTAACTTTCTCAGGTTCATGTAATTGGACAAGAACTATTGAAAACGAAGGAGAAAATTCATTATATTTTCTTCAGGGCAGACTGACTTGTGGGCAATAATTACCACATGGAAGCTCATTAACTGAGTGCTGCCTACACTTATCCTATGCAAAGAGAGTGGAAAATACACATGTAGTCTGAAACAGAGAAGATTATCATAAATACAGCTACACAAAGAGATTGAATTATATTGCATAGACAGTCTTAATTTTGCCATTTTGGGATATGTGACATGTATTGTTAATAATGTTTTCTGGTAATCATCCCATGCAGTTTGGTATTCCAAATATTCCCAAATATATACATTTGTACAAACTGATTTGGAAAAATAAAATCCATTAAAATACTAAATCTCCAAAAAGACTTTTATTTACAGAGAGTAAATCTTGGTCCTTTCCTCTTGTCCACAATGATGACCATGTAACAATTATTTTGTGCAGGTGTTATAAGAGATACTGTCACCTCTGTTGTAAGAGATCTTGTCAGGCCAAGATCTGTATTTTTTTCTAGTTCTTCTGCCCAACATTAACATGCCTCACCTCAACTTGTTTTGAAAAAGCAGAGTCCAAAGGAAAAAGGAAATTTGCCCAAGACTTCAAACACCCTTAAGCTGTGCTCATTCTTCCATAGGTTGCACTTACACAGAAACACTCAGGGCAGGGATAAGGACCTAGATGGAAAGGGATGAAGAAAATTATCTCAGGCTTTCTTTCACAGCATCATGTCTGCCTGCAGTGGAAAATCACAGCAGAGACAAGGCACAGATGGATTTTATAATGATAGAGAAAAAATGAATAGTCCACTCTAGTCACCTAGGGGCCTGAATTTTCATCAGGACACATTGACTTGATTTTCCAGGAAAATGTCCCTCAGAAGGTCACAGCCTGATAAAGCAAAGAAAAAACACAAGAGCCGCCCCCGCCTGCATTGAGGTATGAACCTCAGGAACTCTCTGGGGATCTGCTGACTCCCCTCCAGGCACTAATACTTCTGAGTTCATGACAAGTTTCACACGCAGGTCATGCCACATCCGATCATTAAAGCTGATGTGCCACAGCTCCTGAGCAGCCAAGGGCTTTGTGCCAACTGGCAAGGCTGCGGCAGAAGTGCTGGTAGTCCTTCAGCTCTTTCATGCCCTCCCTCTGACTGTGCCCTGCCATGGTAATCTGGGAGAAAAACTGGAGAGCAGCCCAAACATTTCACACATATTTTCCCTCTCCTTTCACAAATTCATATATGCAAAGAGAAGCATAATAAAGGAAAGGGAAAAGAAAGATTAAGGTAGAACAGCACTGCATAAATGTACATTGCAGTGAAATCAAAACACTGATAGATATCCTCCACCATGATTTTTCCTTGTACGATTAGGAAGTTTTAAAGTACCAAAAGCGTCTTCTCAGCTTTTCTTTTCTCCCCACAGTTGTGCATTGTCACTGACACTGTGCTTTCTGTTCAGTCAGTATGTCTCAGCAAGTCATAGTCCATTTTGTGGCTTTTGTTTTCTTCCTATCACTCTGCAAAAGTAGTAAACATCTTATCTTCCTTGCTAATCAGCCAGCATCTGGTGCATCACATTAATAGATGAGTACAAGAAAAGGCTCTCTTTAATATACTCTCTTTTGAAAAGTGTAAATAAGGAATATAGACTAATGAAAAACAGAAAGCTGGGCACATCACCATCACAGAACACTTTGTTTGTTATAAAGCTCTAAAGCTGGTAATCTCTAAGAGGCTCTCCACATTAATCACTCTGTTTACAGCTCACAGTCTGTACACCCTAGACAGGATCTTTGATTCATTACAACTTTTTAGAGTGTTACTGAACAATGTGTTTTTGTCCTTCTGAAATTTAATATCCTTCTTTCACACAGATCTGCTTTCTTTTGTGGTAGCGTTAGCACAGTGAGAAATGACTTTATCGTTCATATGTTACAACATTCCAAATAACACATAGCTCTTCTGCTCCTTATTGTTCATCTGAGTAGCTCAAGAACTCTTCTGATCTTACCAGCCTTTCAAAGTTTTGCTAGGCCATTTCAAAGGGTTATTTTGATCCTGAGCAAGGTGTGAGTTGTTTGAAAGAACTCCTTTCTCACTTAACTACAACTCTGAAATGTCATTAATTTTCCAATTGGGATCCTATTATTTTAATTTTTGTGTGGCTATTATAACACCAAAGGCTACAGCAGTGATGACTAATTGCCATAGAGACAAACACATTTAAAAAACCCCAGCAGGTGACAGCACCAGGTTTTCCTAATTGTCCTGTGTGGTGTTGTGAAAAAGGCAACAGGCCAGGCATCACTACTGACTTTCAAGAAGCAGATCTGCAGAATATATTAGACTTTTTACAAGGCAAAGGATCATTTTTCTTCTGGCAACCACTTTTTTCAATATATCAGTATATCTCAAGCCCTGCTTTCTAGAGTTGAGAGCTGGACCAGCATCATATGCTGACAATGCGAGTTATTATTTGAAAGGCATCCAGCACAAAAAAAAACCCCCAATTCCTACTGGAGCTCTAACAAAGTAGTAATGTAAATAATTGCAATTCACCGTGAATCCTCTTTTCCAGGAAGATATCAGAAAGAGCTGTGAAATGACTCTTACACTTTTATCTAAGCACAAACAATGAATATTTGCAGGTCTGAGTCCTGTTTTGTGGCAGATCCAACCTAATTTACTTTGTCTTTTTGAACTGGGGAGGCACACACATACAGCAGTGTGGCCTATGTGCCCTGTTGATGCTTCTCCCACCTGGGTCCCAGGGTGCCCTTCTGCTTTTTAGACAAGGTGCCTTCGGCACTAACACCAGAAGCAGTATAAAAGATCAGCATCTGTATTTCAATTTAAGCAACTGAGAAAGTTAGATGAAGAGAAGGCAATGAAAAGACATGCACGAGTGAACGGACTTTAATTTCAAGGGTGTTTTTTGAGTAACACACCAGCTGAGAAGAAACCAAATCTTCTCAGAGGTACCTAATACTGACAGTCTGTATGTTGCTTCTCAGCTGGGTGGTTTATCATTTCCCCTCTAGGTGTACTAAATCTAACCAGAGGGATGCTCTATGGTTTCTTGGCTCAGCCAGTCTCCTAGACGTGAAGGGCCTCTAGTGGCTGATGCTCTCATTATATTGTATTAAAAATAACTCGTAACTGAGGCCTTTAAGGAATTAAAACATCACACATTTTAAGATGATGCTTTGTCTATTATCTTTTATGTAGTCTTAATTAAAAAAAGGTAAAGGGATAGTGAACCATAAGATGATGATGCTATCTCACATGTGACAGAGCGCCGTGGAAGGTCAGAGACTGAGTCTTGCCTCTTAAGGTCACTTAAGTATTTTACACATAAGTATCTCCCTTATATATTCTTCCTGTATCCCTAACATCCCTCAATCACACAGTTAGAAGACCTTTCTTTTCAGAAATACAAAAAAAGAAAGAGGCTTTTTCTTTTGACAGATTCCTAATTGATTTGGCTTGTGAGAAAGAGGGTAATGCTTTACTCTGCAGACATTGCTAAAAGACTGCTGATAGTAGCACATTATTTCAGTATAGCAGAAAAAGGCAAGATGTAAGAAATTTAAAGTCTGCTCCAAATTTGAAGAATGCTGAAGTCAGCAAGGCTCAAACTGGAAATAATGCAAGATTAACAAAAAGAACAATTAAGCATTTAAGGCGATAACAGGATACAGAGAATGCCAAGTGGTGGAAAACAAGCATCAACACTGGTTGACTTTCCACATTAACCTAAACCCAGCAGGTCAAGCAAAAGTTAGTTAGGGCTAAATGTATCATCACTAGGCAGAATTCTCTGATCTATATTTCTAGGACAGAAGAGACTAGATGACCTCCTCTGAAATAAAAGATCATAGGACAATGGCTAGTGTTGTCTGAGATGTGAGATCAGTATTAGGAAGTGAGGAAGAAAATGGGGAGAATTTGAAAGCGCTGGGGACACAAAACAGATAAACCATCTATCCAAGAAAGGCTTCAGGAGGTGAATTGTCATTACCGGATGGTAGACACTGTTATATGAAGTGAAGGGCATTCTCACTTCACTTTGAGACAGCCCATAAGACTCATCATCCCGAGACACAAAAGTCAACAAATCTGATGCAAATGTCTTGTAGGTCAAAGTGCAGAAATAGAACTCATGTCTTGCCATTATTTTTGACATTAAGATAAGAGATACAAGCTCAACCTTTCACACATGATGATCTTACCTGACAACTGCTCTGGAGCAGCCTTTGAACAAGTTACCCAAAAAGTGTATGAAGAAACCTTAAGCAACAACAAAACAGTAACTGGCTCTGAGCCACTGGACACTTTCAGCATAGCCTTGTTTTAAATTTTCCCCTATTTGCAGAAGGCTTTTTAGTTGAAAGGTGTATTAGGTTTGTATGTCCAGGTTTTGACAGTGGGGGCTACAGGGGTGGCTTCTGTGAGAAGGTTCCTCCATGTCCCCCTGATTCAATGTCAGCTGGCTCCAGGACAGATGTGACACTGGCCAAGGCTGGGCCCATCAGAAATGGTGGTAATGCCCCTGCGATGACATATTTAAGAAAAATAAAAAAAAAATGTTATTGCACAGATGTAATTGTGGCCAGAGAGGAGCACAGTGAGAATATGCGAGAGGAAGAGCCCTGCAGACACCAAGGTCAGTGCAGAAGGAGGGGCAGGAGGTGCTCCAGGCACCAGAGCTGAGGTTCCCCTGCAGCCCGTGGTGCAGACCATGGTGAGGCAGTTGTGCCTCTGAGCCCATGGAGATCCACAAGGATGCAGAGATCCACCTGCAGCCCATGGAGGAGACCCACGCTGGAGCAGGTGGATGCCTGAGAGGAGGCTGTGACCCCCTGGGAGGCCTGTGCTGGAGTAGGGTCCTGGCAGGGACCTGCAAACCCACGGAGAGAGGAGCCCGTGCTGGAGCAGGTTTCCTCATAGGACTTGTGACTCTGTGGGGGACCCACACTGGGGCAGGCTGTGCCTGAAGGATTGTACCCTGTGGAAGAATGACCCACATTGCAGCAGTTTGTGGAGAGCTGTTGTCCATGCAAAGGACTCACACTGGAGAAGCTCATGGAGAACTGACTCCCATGGGAGGGACCCCATGTTGCAGCAGGGGAAGGACGCCTCTCCCTGAGCAGGGACAATGTGTGATGAACTGACCATAACCCCCATTCCCTGTCTCCCTGTGCCACTGGGTGGGAGTAGAGCTGAAAAGGAGGGAGGGGTGGGAGGAAGGTGTTTTTAAGGTCTTATTTTATTCTAATTATCCTGGTCCAATTTTTTCAGTAATAAATTCAATTAATACCTCTAATTCTAGCTTGTTTTGCCAGTGACAGTGTTTGGTGAGTGATCTCTCCCTGACCTTATCTCAACTGATGAACCCTTTGTTATATTTTCTCTCCCCTGTTCAGCTGCAGAGGGGAGTGATAGGCTTTGGTGGGTGCCTGGCATACAGCCAGAGTGGACCCACTACAAAAGGTCAAGCTAAATTTAACCATTATTTCTTGTTTCTCATCAAATGTTTTGGTCATTCCAGTCCAGGATGGCTCTTTTTAAAAAGAGAAAGAATCATGTTGAATGCAGTATCTGTTAATAAAAACCATAGGCTTTACAGATGAATAAGGTATTATGGTAGCCATGATGTGAAATCCTGAAGGTTTCAGGAAAATTCTCTTATTCATAAGTACAGGGTTTTTTTTTTCCAAAAAGCACAATCAAAATGACATGATGGACATATCTATATACATATTTAAATGAATTCTGGTTTTCTAATCTGGTAGCTCTGTTTGCTGTGACACTTTTGTCATTTCAGCGTGGACATTTTTCTGTACTTTTTTTCTGCATGTCTGCTGAATTAGCAGTGTCCTTCATAGAAAGTAAATTCCTAGCATGCCTCTTAGTAGGAATGACAGTAATTGACAGACTATAGGGGATATAATAATCCTACACCTATTTCTGGGATTTTAAATGGCTAATGGTTGCTAAGTGCACTGTTACAGCAAGTCACTCTGGGTTTTCCTTGCAAATGCAAGGAAAATCATGTCCTGTAATAGTCTGGTTCCAGGGAAATTGACGTTGAATCTTTAAATTGATCCAGAGGGGTCCAGACAGCAAATACAGGCAGAGGTATAGAAATTGTGTGAGGAAAGACAAAAAGAAATTTAGATTCATTTAACCAAGAAGAGAGTGGAAGACAATACAACATTCTTAAAATATTTGAAAAGCAGTAAAATTAGAAATACCTCTCTGTATTCACCAGAAATGGTGTTGGAAATGATGGGTATATACTGCAACAAACTTCTGACCACAAGAGAAGCTGGAAAAGAAAGGCTAATGAAGCATTAGCAATATCTGTGTGTGAATAGGATGGACAGTAACCTGCAAAGAACAGTCTTGGTGTCACTGATTCTCTTCCTGATTGCAACAGATTTCAGTTCAGTGTTACCAACTACAGCTCTCCCTAAAAGCACAAGTTTGAAATGCGCCCTACAGATGGCACCCTGGATGCACTCACACTAAAAAAGTCACTATTTGCCTCTTTCAACCTTATTTTCACCCTGAGGAGCTATTTACAGCATTCCATACCCTAGGCCATGGAAAAAGATGTCTGTATTTCTTTGCAGGGTGACTCACCCATTGAGACTGGAAGGGAAGAGTCCTAAAGGTGCCGTGTTCGACCAGGATTGCTCTCGTCATGGAGTGAAGGTTGCTGTGAAAGAGAAGCAGTAATTGACCATCCTTTCAGTCCCTGGTCTTTAGGCTAAAATCCCCTTTTTTGTGTGATTTCCATGCTGCACATACATTTTCTGGAACCAGAAAATGAAGCTGTAGTGGACGTCTATTTAATTTGTCTCATATTAGTATATAAGGGTGAAAGAATATAAATTTACATTTGTTTTTGTTAGTCAGACACTTTTTAAAAAAAATTTCCTTCCTAGCCCCATTTTACTCTGTTGTTTTATTCTTTAGCATTATAACCTCCTGCTGAAATAAGATGTTTGCCTCAGTACTCTTTGCCTAAGATGTTAAAGCTTGGAAAACTCTGCTTGTTAAAGTGGGTCTTTATCACTGTCAAGACTTTTGAAGCTTTAAAAAACTCACTCCATTTCTCCCTTACCCTAAAGGAAGGCATGCACAAAAGGAACAATTGGAGCAACACAGCTGAAGTACATGATCCAAGACAGAGGTCAAACTATATATCACATTTTGACATAAAATATGAGCAGATCTGTCCTTGTCATAATTTTAAATCTGAGTCATTTTGTAACCTTATTAAAAATTGAGAAAAACAAAGCTGGGACTGTCTTCAAACGCTCTATTGAAATTTCTGTCCAACAAAAGCAAGTAATACCCTTTTGTCCAATATTTCTTTGTGAATTTCCACAAGAAGAGGAGATTAAAGTCTTATTTATGTCTTTCAGCAGCAAACAAACATGTACCATCTGCAGATGTAAATGTAGGGAAGTCTGGGGAATGTGCAAAGTTTAATTCAGGGTGAATTAATGGAAGCCTATTTTAATATCACTGGCTCTTCTCCATATGCCGAGCAAAACCAAAGAATGTAACTGGCATAGTTATCCTGTCCACTATTCACAAAAGTGCTCCTGCAAGGATATTTTTAAACATCTAGAATCAGGGCAAAGGACTCATGATCTGCACCAAACAGTTGTAGTTGTTATTCCAGCTCTCAGGCAACAAAAGCAAACATAAATCTGATGAGGAATCTGGGTCATTGCTGGGTTTAGTTAAAAAAAATTCCCAATGGAAATAAAAGACCTGAATATTTCATGTACTCTAATTGTGTTTCATAGTTGCCAATGACTTCAAAGTAATCAGAGACTTGGAAGCTGCTTGTGAATAAACAACTTAGCCATTGCAAGCCACAGAGATCTGCATCAAGAGTCCATCTCGTATCAGCAAATCCACCAATTCTTCTGGGCTGAGTTTCCCCTGCAGGGAGCTTTTCCTTTCAAACAAAGCTCAGACATAGATGTTTGCAATGATTAGCAAATTTCTTTAAGGAGAAAATAAGAAACTTTCTTCTTGAGAGCTGCAGATCAGCCTGCTAAGTGTACAGCCCAAGCATGTAATGTCAGAAAGGAAATTTAGTGTTTGCACCTAGGGTGTTCTAGGAGGAAGGGCAGGGACTGATAAACAGCCAATTCCTGCCATTAGAAAAGGTCTAACAATAGAGATACCACTGATGATTGCACCTGTATGATGTTGGGAGGCAGCTGAATCACCAGGCACCATAAAAGAAGATCTAGCTTTCTTTTATAAACTGATTGGCACTGTGAAAATGCCTGTGAAAGGCTGGTATTTGGCAAGACCAAGGTGCTGAGGAATGTTAGAAACAGGAAGAGGGAGGGAGCCAAGGCCCAGGAAAGTTTATGGTGCTCCTAAGAGACCTGTTGCTGTTGAAGGACTTCTCAAGTATCAAGTGTCACAATTCCTAAAAAAGGGAGATTTGCAGCATTTGGAAGGGTCACAGCAGCGCATTTATTCTACTCTTTACTTTTCCAATTAACCCTATATTTTGAAAAAGATTAGACTTCAGAACCTTCTAGCAAATCTTTCCAGAGGATTTACCTATTTCTTTAATTAATACAAGTTTAAGTGAGGCACTTACTAATTCTGCTAAATGAAACAATGCATGACTAACATACACTGCATCCTCTGTAATGGTCAGATAATAAAGCCTTCATTGCCTACCCAATTAAGACCATCCAAGTAGACTGGTTTTCCCAACCAGAGATTTCTGTGTTGGGATACCTTCTGTTCCATATGTGGCAGGGGAGGGAGGGCATTTTGGACATAAGCTTTCAACATCTCTTGATCTGGGACCCATATTGTTATGCACTGTAGAAGTCTGGCAAAATACTGAACTAACAAACAAAATAATGTCATCATAGTGAAAGCTAAATTTCCATATTCATTTATTGGTTCCTTGTTCTCTCCCCTGATTTATTTACTGCATGCAGACAGCATGTTTTGCTATATATAAAGTTTGTTTAGACAACCTCTTTTTCTTTCCTTCAGCCTTAGCTGCCCTGTTTTTGAAGTAAACATTGGCAAACCTCGTACAATTTGACCCTAAAAGCCCTGAGTTGAGCAAAGACAGGGCCAAAACACCAAACCATGATGTAGGTGTGGATCCAGTATGAAACAGTGGATTATTTATATAATAATGCCTTTTTCAGAGGTCAACTGGAAATAAGGCATCAGACAAATGCTGCCAGGTATGAAAGCTACTAGTAAAACCACTTCTATCCTGAAGATTAAATAAGTGCCTGAAATGGCATCAAGAACTTCCTTACAACTTGTTCCTTCAGGAGAACCATGAAATGGAGGTACGAGAAGGCTGGCCAGGTGTGGCACCGAGCCTGTCATGGTCAAGTGGGAAGGGGCCCACCTTCTATCCCTGAATCCTTGATGGTCTCTGCACACATCCAATCTCTCCTCTTATGAAAATATCCATTATTTCAGAAAGTTCCATCTCACTCTCAAACCTGCCTAAGTGGTCCTCAGTCCACTGTTGTTTTCATGAGGAAGCACTCAGAACAGTAAAAATCAATGCCAAACACTCCTCTATAACACTGTGGGAGTGTGGGAGTGTAAACTCACATCCACAGGACCCTGAATGTTCACAAGCCTAAAATCCTATTGAGAGAATGCATGGTATTATGACAACAAAAAAAAAACCCCTACACAACCGAGCGTTACAAATGTTACTTTTGTTAGATACTGACCTTTTTTTAATACATTTCTTCTGATCTGTATTGCAGCTTCAAAACCTCTCTTTTCCTTGTGCTCTCCTGCTAACGACTGCTTCAGGTGTTTGCCAGTTCCAGCAAGTTATCTGTGAGGCAAGTGCTCCCCTCTCTGCCTCCTTCATCTGGTAGCTTTTGTACTAAAAATCATCATTTTCTGATAACTCCCCGAACCATTTACTCTCTGCATCCCTGTGCACCATGGTGGAACACAAACAAGGCACCATACCCTACCTGAATGGCATATCTGGCTGTCCACCAAATGTTTAGTTCTGCAAAACAGAGAGTTTGGAGCAATTCTGAATAAGATTTCCAGCTAGTGAAGACATTTGAAGGCTGCATGTGGTGGGTCCTCTCCCAGCTTGTGATCAATACATTTAAATCATTTAAGGTTTGCTGAGAAGAAAATCAGCTGTAGGTTACCTGCTGCTTTCTTAACTTGTAAAGACAACACAAGCATGACAATGTAAGACTGGCACAATAACAGTGACATTTGACATTCTAGTTATGCCTGAACTATTGTATATGTTATATGATGTACTTTGATAGAAGAAATAACTCAATTTGGAGACTCGTTTCACTAAGTCTACTTAAAATGAGACACTTCCTCAAGGAGTCTTTGTATCAGAAAAGTCAGAGAAAGATTTGAATTTATCCATGTCTTTCTTGCCTAGCTTCAACTACAATATAAATTAATAAAATACATTGTTCTGTTAATGATTCAAAATTTAAGTTGTCTAATGCACAGAAGGAGCAATATAAAGACAAAGTGCTAGCCTGGCACTTGTGAGATACAGATTTATGCTCTTGTTTTGCTACACACTTCCTTTCTACAGTTAGGTAAGTCACAGTCAGCCTTGCCTTTGCACCAAAAAGAAAAAAGAATTAACTATTTTTGGTATTGGTTGTTGGGTTTTGGGGGTTGGGTGGTTTCTCAAAAATTAAAATACAACAAAATGCACAAACTGCTCAGGACAGCAGAATATGCAGTTTTAAACATAAATTTAGTGTTTGCAGCCTAGATGTATCAGTATTCATGCTTTAATTCATTGTCCATATAGGCGAAATATGATCTCCCTCTGTTACCATGCTGTGAGAGCATTAAAATTCACACCATGACTACCATCTCAGAAAAACAACCTGCAACAATAGAGTGAAGGAGCCCCGAACAGGGCAAGAGGCAGGAATGTGAGCACTCCAGTTGAAACAGAAACCTCAGTGTAATGCTGTTTCTTCCCTGAAAAGATGAGCTGGTGCAAAGGCAGTGAATCAATGTCTGCAGCACGGAGATGTCTTCTGAAGCACTGAGCAAACCAAGACTCCTCACCTGAGTGAAAGCTGTCTTAAACAAAGTCATAGCTGTTCTGCCATCCAGAGAGACATGAACAAGCTTGAGAAGTAGGCCCATGTGAACCAATTTAGTTCAACAAGGCCAAGTGCAAGGTGCTGCACCAGGCTCAGGGCAACCCCCAATATCAAAACAGATTGGGGGAAGAAGGGATTGAGAGCAGCCCTGCAGGAAAGGACTTGAAGGATACTGATAGATGAAAAACTGGAAATGACCTGGCAATGTGTGCTCGTAGCCCAGAAAGTCAACTGTATCTTAAATTGCATCCAAAGCAGTGTGGCCAGCAGGGCCAGGGAGGGGATTCTGCCCCTCTGCTCTGCTGAGACTCCACCTGCAGTGCTGCATCCAGCTCTGGGGTCCCCAGCACAGGAAAGACATGGACCTGTTGACTCAGGTTCAGAGAAGGCCATAAAGATGATTAGAGGGAAGAAGCATCTCTCCAAGGAGGAAAGGCTGAGAGTGCTGGGATTATTCATCCTGGAAAAGAGAAGGCTTGAGGGAAACCTGTCATGGTTAAGCACAGTTTGGGTTTTTAGTTAAGGAGGGCTCTATCACAAAAATAATTATTACAGTTTCTCAATACTTACAGGGGGCTGCTAAGAAAGATGGGGACTAACTTTTTAGTAAAGCCTGTTGTGATAGGAGAGAGTGTAACAGTTTTGAACTACAGAGGGTAGATTCGTACTAGGATATTAGGAAGACTTTTTGCATTATGGGGTTGAAGAAACACCGTCAGTGGAACATTGCCCAGAAAGGTGTTATATGCCTGAAAGTGTTAAGGGTTAGGTTGGACCAGGCTCTGAGTCACCTGATCTATTTGAAGATGTCCCTGCTCATTCCAGGGGGGTTGGACTAGACAACCTTTAAAGGTCCCTTCCAACACAAATTGTTCTATGATTCTGTGCCCATTACCACCCTGCCACAATGCACCATAAAAAAAAATTACTCATGAATTCAACATCATCATGCAGAGATAATAAATCATGATGCTGCACAGTGTGAAAGAGACACTGCTTTTGCAGCTCCCAGACAGTCTGGGAAAAGTCTCTCAATGCTATTGCCATGTTAAGGTAACTTTCCTGTCTCACCATCCAAGAGCCACTCTAGTTCCCTGTCAGACACTGTCGGGCAAAATTTTGTCACTCAACCCCAGATTTCCCATAGCAGAATCTCATATGTTTGGGTCCTTAAAGTAATTTAACCACGGTGCAACAACAGCGTAACATCCCAAGCTGGTGTTTCCAAGGAGGAACCCTGAACAAAGGAGACCCTAAGATTTTACCCCCCTCACAGTCTGTGTGTGACAGCCTGGGGTCATAGGCTCCTGCTGTGCCACTGAATGTCCAGTCTCCTGGCTGGTGCCACAAGTCCCCATGCCTTTTGTTCTGCAAAGGGTCAGTACCAGTTCACTACCTCTTGCCAAAGGCTCCTGCCACCCAGAGCTCAACCTGCAGCCCACACTGCAGCTCAGCTGCACACTGAGCTACCTGCATTAGATGTAGTCCATAACAGCCAACATGGCAATATTGATGAAAGAATAAAACCAGTATTGTTTAAGCTCAAAGCTAGATTTGTATTTCCCTCACAGAAAGATTCATCTGTTTCAAACCTCTAGGCTCATCCTTGAGAAAAAAGTGCTGTTGGTTATAAGTACTATTCAGACTACCACTTAAGTTTTTGGCTGCTGGCAGCTAGGCTTCTGGAGGAAGGCAACAGATAAACCAGTTTTGAGACATATAACCCTCCTGCTAGGTGCTGCTGGTAGTTAAAAAAATCTGCTTCCTTCTTCCCACAATCTCATTTAGATGTTAGAAGGTCTTACACCCAGTCCCTTTGAAATATGGTAAGTACGATCTCATTGTATCTTTGATTTTTCTTAGTACTATCAAGATAATCAACTTATGTACTTGGGCTTCAGCAATAAAAACAATCAAGCTACTCTGGAACAGTCACTGACACAGAATGTATCTTTATCTCTGTGCTTCCTTCATTACACATAGTCTATATAGAAGACTAATAGAAAGCTTATTTTACCATGTTTATTCCCAGGCAGGGTACGCACTAATACTGTGAACACAAACATCATCTCCTCTTAAAGATTATGAGTCACTTCTGCGTCAAAAGAAGAAAAAAACCCATGTATTAGCACATTCTGAGAAACAAAGCACTTTAGAAATTGTTAGACTAGGATTTAGATGTACCCAGAAGTACTTTTCTTTTTTTTCTCCAAGGTTCACTCGCCTGAGGAAAATATTACAATCCTTTATTTCTTCTTCAAAGTTTTCATCTTAGATGTAACCCAATCTACCTGAGAGTACACACCGGTACATTGCTAAAAAATCCACACCTCCCCCCCCCCCCAAAAAAAAAAAAAAACAAAAACAAAAGAAGACCACCACTCTCTTTCTATAGCAGACACCACCTTCCAACTTACCTGCTCACCAGCTCTTTCTCTATATGCCTGCTTTCCATTCATGTGATAATTATTAAGTTGCTAATTGAAAACCATTAATTGTGCTAATTGACAAACATATAAAATGCCCTTAATAGGCTCCATATAGAATTATTATATTAGAGGCATGCTGGTGGGTAAGTCTATGTTATTGTTAAACTTTATACCTGCTCTATATTTAATCAAGACTATTTATCCCTTAGTAAATAAACTTACTTTATTAAAAACCACAGTTGCAAAATACAAGTCTGTAGGTTTCAGCAGGCAATCAGTAGAAAAACACAACTGAGCTTGGCAAGCTCAGGAATAGCACCTGCCTGAGCTGCCTCCTAAGGCCAGTGTCGTGTGGCAACTGACCAGGCATGCTTGCATTTAAATCCTTAATGCTTGCACAGAAAATTCCTTTACTTGAATTATGTTACTGCACTTAAGAGACTAAAAGGGGCAGGAGGCTTGCATGGATGAAAAAGGAGCTCCTGTCAAAGCTCAGATATAAGCATGGGATATATATATATATATATATCAGGGGGAAGCAGGGACAGGCCACCTGGGATGGATATAGGAGTATTGTCAGAGTGTGCAGAAAGGCAATGAAGGAGGCCAAGACCCATTTGGAATTAAATCTGGCCAAGAACATCAAGGACCACAAGAAGGGTTTCTTCAAATAGAATCATGGAGTGGTTTGGGTTAGAAGCGACCTTAAAGAACATCTAGTTCTAGCTCTCCTGCTATGGGCAGAGATATCTTCCACTAGACCAGGTTGGTGAAAGTCCAATCCAGCCTTGTCTGAACACTCCCAAGGATGGGACATCCACAACTTCTCTTAGAAACCTGTTCCAGTCTGTCACCACCCTTGCAGTAAGCAATTTCTTTATACTATGCAATCGAAGCTGACCTCTTTCAGTTTAAAGCCATTTTCCCTTCTCCTGTCACTACATGCCCTTGTAAAACACCTCTCTCCATCTTCCTTGTAGGTTCCCTTCTGGTACTGGAAGGTCACAATTGGATCACCCTGAAGCCTTCTCTTTTCCAGGCTGAACAATGACAACTTTCAGTCTTTCCTCATAGCAGAGGTGTTCCATCCCTCTGATTCTTTTTCAGGCCCTCCTCTGGGCCTGCTCTAACAGGTCCATGTCCTTCCTGTGCTGGGACTCCAGAGCTGGATGAAGCACTGCAGGTGGGGTCTCAGCAGAGCAGAGGGGCAGAATTCCCTCCCTGGCCCCTCTGGCCACGCTGTTTTGGATGCAGCCCTTTTTAAAGATGGGTACAATGTTTCCCCTTTTCCAATCACACAGGACTTCACCACTAGACTGTCATGAATTTTCAAATATGGAGAGTGGCTTGGCACCCACATCAGCCATTTCCCTCAGGCCTCCGGGATGCACCTCACCAGGTCCCGTTGACTTCTGTACATTCAGGTTCCTCAGGTGGTCATGAACCTGATCTTTACTTACAGTGGGAGGGACTTTGCTCCCCCAGTCCCCATCCTACTGTCCATCACTTGAGAAGTGTGGGAAGAGAGGCTATCACTGAAGCCCAAGGCAAAAATATTGTTGAGTACCTTGGCCTTCTCCTCATCCTCGTTACTGGCCTTGTTTAACAGGAATCATTACTCCTTCTTTGACCTTCCTTTTCTGGTTAACACACCTGTAGAAGCCCTTCTTGGTATGTATATTCCTTCTTTCTTAACAAAGCAAGCTGTAGTCTTCAGTGATAAGATACTGATCATGTTTAAGCCTGTTTTATTTCTTATTTCTGTGGAACAGCAATCTGCTGGACATCACTAACAGCCATGCAATGTTGGGGGAACACTGTTAACAGGAGGGTGGTTGATTGCTGCAAAGTGCTCTTTGTGCTGTTGGGCTTTTACTGCTTCCAATTGTAATTGATAACAGATAAAACTGGGAAGGAAAGAGCTGAGTAAACAAACTGGAAAATGTTATTTTAAAATGCAGATGTTAAACAATGTGAAACCTGATAAGGAACATTGTACTATTAATATTGGTGTATATCTCGCAACAACACGTTCTCATGTCAGTGTCCAAATGTTTGCCTACTAAAAATAGTCTCTCTTCTGCCTTAGCTTTCTTATAACACAAAGGATGTTTACTTTAACTCTACTGTCACCCCAAGATGATAGTGGCACCTCCTGCCACTGATGTAGCAGAAAATTTCCTTCACAGATATGCCATCTGGACTGCCTCCATACTGGCTGCTTCAGGTGCATAGGGAAGGAAAGATGGGGGTGGCAGTTCCCAGAAGGTCCTAGAAAGTGGGGACCACTGAGCTCATCCTCCCAGGGAAGATGGATTTCTCAGCGGGTCTGTCATGCTGGGATAAGTAGAATTTTCTCTAAAATGGCATAACTTTTGCTGCTAAATTTTCAATCAAAACACAAACAAGCAAAAAAAAAAATCAGGGTACTGGAGCTATGATTAATGTTTGTATGAGGCAAAAAATTGGATTCAATAGCTCACCAAAGCTGGACACCCAAAAGCAGATGGTTATGCTCCAGTCCTCATTATCATTTATAATCCACATCAATAAACAGGACTGCACACGTCAAACTGTGATTATCTTCTCAGATAGCACCTGTTTAATAACATGCATTAAAACTGCTCTGTTTTGACAAACAACGGATATTGCATGAATATTACAAGTGTACATTAGTCAGTGTTTTCCAAAATGCTGGAGAACACAGGTGAAAAAAAGCTTTAAGGTCATTATGTGTAGGGATAGTTGTTGTGAGTGCTGTGATTGTTTTGGGCCCAAATTAGAAGGTAATCCCTTTTAATGCCACCTACTTCAGTTTCACGTGGAGAGTCAAGACACAGGGTCCCTAAATCCACTGTCCCTCTCCATCTGTGCCATGTCTTCCTGATGCCAAAATTCAAATATTGTGTCAGGTCCTCTAAATCTTGCACGTATTTTTTCTCCTGGTATATCTTAAACCATATGAGATCTATTGGAGCACCAAATATGTTCAGACAGATAGTTATTCAAAACAGAACTAGAAGTTAGCCCTGCTACTATATTTTGTGCATTAAGAAACATAAGTGTGGTCAATTATGAGCTGAAAATACAGCTGTAACACCAAGCTACACCTTTTAATACTGATGATTGTAAAAACTTCCTTTAGTCTTCCTTCATCCATATAATCATTACTGACCAAGAAAAGACAGTAAATTATTATGCCTCTTTGGCATTCGTCAGTCTCAATTTACATATTTCATGTAAAGTGATGGATAACATCAGTCGAACTTTTTAGAGGCGTTTCAGTTAGAGAAGTATCTGACCTGTGGGCACTGGGACTATTAATTACATGAGAATGAGCCACTTGTTGAGAATAGAAATATACCTTCATCCCTCAGACCTGCCAACCAAGTAGCTGGAAGGAAACTACCTGCTTTAGGGGGGAGCACAGCGTGTTCTGCCTCTCAGCACAATGTTCCTCTTGAATGTAGAGAGGTAGAACTGAGAAAAAGTTAGAATAAAGGTATTTATTCATGCCTTGAAATGGATTTGAATTCAGGTAGTTAGCTGGACTGCTGTTGGTCATGAATGAGTGATCTAGGTAGCTTAAAGAATCACTGGCAAAGCTGTCAGCAAAAGCAGGTTTAATAAAGATTTAAGAAGTGTCACAAAGTTGGACAGAAAGGTTCACTGTATTAATTTAAAGACGAAGCACACAAGGGAAAATATGAGCAGAATCAATTTAGAATGATTTTCACAGACACCAGGGATGCAAAAGCTGAGGGTGAAACAGGGATTTAGCAGCACTTAATCATTGACTAATTTAACATTTATGAAATGATTCAACAGGATTTACTAAAAGCATAGCAATAATGATAAAAAACCTTAGATGATGATAATCATACTAGACTTACCATCTGGCATTTAAATCAATTCACACATGCATGCACACAGACGCAGAGATATATGTATGTATATATCAATACGTACAAAGGTACCTGTCAAAAATTCCCATTGAGTTCAGTGAAATACTTAAAATGCTTGTGCATTTCTCAACAGGCAAGGGTTGAACTTTGAGGAGTGGGGAGGTGTCATCCCAGGCCCCATCATCAGCTTTTGGCAACAGTACTCTGAGTATCACACAAGTGAGAGCTGGTAAGCTCTGAGAGGCATCTCAGAGAGACAGGATTGCTGGTTGCAGTCCTCTGTGGCCCAAGAGAGTGCACAGTGCCTCAGCCAGGGCCACTGCTTATGGGGTTGTGAGATGATTGGCTTTAGTAATCAGTCAATCTCTACCTGGCTGCAATCCAAGTCAAAAATTTTACTCAGAAGTCCAATAACATTGTCGCACTCAGGTTACCATGCAGACAAAAATAACATTCCAAGGCCATCTGTTGGAAAACAGGAGCTCGTTGGGCAACAGAAGGTTCTGGGAATAGACAGCTTCTGATGAGCTCAAGGGGAGCTAACTGCTCAGGAGTTAGCAATCGGGGGGGGCCTCACGAGCAGTCCTGACATCACAGAGTGGCCTGAGGGAGAAGAAGCACCACCACACTATCATAGGATTCTTTTTTCATTTTGAGGATGCCGTAAGGTGTTACTCCAGTCCTGGAATGACAGTTGTTCATGTATCTGTGCTTCACAGCATGGAGAAACACAGGGCTACATTTTGGAAACAGGCAGCTGAAAATACTCAAGCTTTGCCTAAGCTGGCTGCCTTCCTTTACTGTTCCATGCAGCCAGAAAGAGAGAATGAAATCTGTCTCTCTTGCTCAGAGGAAAGTGCTGAGAATGAGAAATTTCTAGTGTTCTCACCTTGAAAGTACCCATGCTTTCCGATGAGCTACAGAAGGGGAGGGTGGACTAACAGAGATACTCAACATCCCTTTCGAACGAAAAATGGCAAGACAGTTCTTAGAAAAGTTACTAGTAGCTCTGTCCTGTGTACTTACTCCCAGGAAAAACAAAATTCAGAAGTATATTCATCACATTGATGGGAAAGCAACCGTTTGCTCACATTTGCAGTTATGGATTTCAAAAGAAGTTGTATGTTCTTTGGAACTGAGCACAGATGAAATTCTTGTGCCTCAGTGAGTTTGTGCAAACGTGTAGTTTTATGGCATGCTTTAAAGGATTTTTAGTTACATGTTAAGGGTAATGTTAATGCTGAGCTTTTAAATGGTAGCTGGATGCATTTATGATGAATGTAGGACTAGTTGGGAAATAGAATTTCCAAGCTTCGTACACCTAAGAGCTGGAGGTGAACTGTCATACACTTCTCTTAGGAAACACTTAAATGGCATTGCAGATCAGCTGATTTTAAAGCCATTAAGTCCACATGGGAGATTATTGGTAGGAGGGAATCTGCAGAAACATCAGTGGGAATCACTGTCTTGGAGATTTTCATACCCCAAAAAGGTGGGAGTATAAATCACAACTATTTACCTTTAGATAAAAAACCACAAGGAGACTCTCCTATTATTCTTTTCTGTCCCTTTGCATTATGCATTTTTATTTTTTTCTGCTAAAGCATTTATATTGTGCTTTAAGGAGGCTCTTGGGAGTTGCTGGTCACAGACTGTTGAACCATGAGAGAATGGAGCTGTGAGGAACCAGCCAAACGGGGCCAGTGTACACCAGTTCAGTTGCAAGGAGAGGATGGGGATGGTTCATAGCTGTGGACCTGGAAGAAGCCATGCCTGAAGGAAAGACCAGAAGTTTGTCTGCTCTGGAGCTCAACACAGCTATGGAAAGAGCATATATCATCAGTCATTCCTGACTCATACTGTTTGAAACAGGGTCCTATTTAATGGTAAAAAAAGAGTATTTTGCACCCAGCAAGATCTGTCCTATCCCTGCACTGCTCAGCAAATAAACTCAGCCAATGTTAACTCCAAACAGTGAGAAGTTTCATGATTAATGGTTTTATACCTTCCGTGTCTGGGGAGCTGTGCCCCAGTTGCACTGCACACACTCTCTGTCCCTGGTGCAATGTAGCTCAGATATCCTGAGCAGATTGGTCAGCACAACTCTGCAGGCACAAAGATTTCTTAATAGTTTGAGAGGAAAATACTGGTTTTACTCACAAGGCACACATACAACAAAATGAGACTATAGATAAACACCTTAAAACTTTCCTTTCTGAAAGGATCGGTCTTTTGCAGTCCCTAAGAAAGGACCTGTTCATAATTTCTCATAAGATCATAAAGCAGGTGATAGATTTTATCATCCCTTCACCTCTGTAACTAATTTGAACATTAACAAAACAAAAATATTGAGAGAAAATACAGCTGCTGAGTATTATTATAACTGTAATCTGGAGAGTCTCAACTCCCTCACGGGCATTGCTTTTCTCCCTTGCTGTTTCATGAGGAACGAGATGATGCTCATAGAGCAAGCAGCTTATACTTAGTGTTCATGGAACAAAGGGTTTCCCAGGTCCTAAGCCTGTTGGGGTTCATTGAGGTGTGCCTGCTCTCCCTCCATAATATTCTTATCCTTCTAAACGCATTGTAATTCAGTAAATGCTGGTTGATACAGTATCACAGGAGGACTGTTGAAAACATCTCTCCTCTCAAACAGCAGTGAGGGAGAAAGCACTTAGGAGTTGCTTCAGGCAACATGAGTGATCACCCATTTGATCCCAAACTTAAAATGCATCTAGCTTAGTCTGTGGCATCAAGTTCTTGTAAAGCAACAACTTCTGATACAGTCTCTCTTCTGTATTTATTGCATTGTTTTGTTTTTTCCACTGGCTATATTATTTGTTACTCTCCCTTCCTCTCGCCATAAGCTTAATTTGCTGTTTGCTTCTGCATGTTCTGTTTCCGGATGTTTGAAAAGTCAGTTTTGATCTTTTCCTCAAGACTCTTCTGAGTGTTACTTTCTCTCCAGTAAAAGATGGTGGTGCTTTTCAAACTTTGTCACAGAGCAAACTGAACAGGTTGAATTAATGCAAGTGAGAGAGACCCCAAGGCTGTTGGTTTAGACTGCAGAGGATGGTCTGACAGCTGCCCAAGAGGCTGACTCATGGATGCCATCTTAACTTAAGAAATCAGTGAAGTAGAGGATATCACCCAACTAAAAATCATAAGAGAGACACAGTGACTAAGAGAAGATAAGACACATTAAAAGCAGGGGGGAAAAAAAAGAAAAGAAAGAAAAGAAAAGAATATGCATTGAATTTAAATGAGAGAGACAAGTCTGGGTCTAATGAAGTCCAACAAAGTCTGAAGTTCTTAAAGCATATAGACTAGGGCATTTGCACTTCCTGATCAGAGAAACTTGTTAAGCAGTTTACCTGCTTTGTTTCTTTCTGTCCAAAGACATGCTTGGGGATTAGTCTTACTGAAATCAGGATAGCTCTGAATCATAGATTCATCAGTGTTGGAAGAGACATTCAAGATCACCCAGTCCAACTGTCAACCCAGCACTACCACTGTAATCCCTAAACCACTAAACATCACTCACCACCAGATCCAGACACCTCTCAAACACCTCCAGGGGTGGTGATTCCATCACCTCCCTGGGCAACCTGTTCCAGTGCCTGACCACCCTAACAATGAAAAGGTTTTTTCTAATATCTAACCTGAATATTCCCTGTCTCAGCGTAAGGCCATTTCCTCCTGTCCTCTCACTGCAGGCACAGTAGAAGAGACTGGACCCCACCTTACTAACAACCTCCTTTCAGGCAGTTGTAGAGGGCGATGAGAATTCATTCCCCTGAGCCACCACTTCTCCAGAACAAACACCCCCAGCTGCCTCAGGTGTTCCTCATAAGACTTGATCTCTAGATGCTTCCTGAGCCTTGCTGTCCTTCTCTGGACACGGTCCAGCACTTCAAAGTCCTTTTGGAAGTGAAGGGCTCAGAACTGAACACAGGACTCATGGTGCAGCCTCACCAGTGCCCAGCACAGGGGGGCAATCCCTGCCCTGGTCCTGCTGACCACACTCTTGCTGATCCAGGCCAGGATGCCATTGGCCTTCTTGGCCAGCTGGGCACACCCTGGCTCATGTTCAACTGCTGTCAACCAGCACCCCCAAATCCCTTACTGCTGAACAGCTCTCAAGCCACTCCTCCCCAAGCCTGTAGGACTGCATGAGGTTTGAAAACATTTGTTCCAACCACAAACACACTTTTTAAAGCGCTCTAAGATACTTAAAAAATAACACTCACCACATTGTTTTCCACTTAGGTGACCTTTTTCTGTTTTCTTGCAAAGCACACACAAGTGTGAACTCCTTGTCTTACTGCTGAAAGGGCAGGAACCAGAGTTTCTCATGACTGCGCACTCTCTCCCTCTCTCAATTAGTACTGCTCTTCTAGAAGCAGCCGTGTTTTCATAAGTACCATACATCTAACCAGAAGCACCATCACCAAGGAGCCCAAGGGCAGTATAACAAAATTCTGATTTTTTAAAAATAGGTATGTTATATGCAAGTGTGCATTGGAGGATTTCCTTCATACATCTGACTTATCAATTGGGTATTATTTGGAATGCTGATCATGACTCCCTGTCACTGCTTGACAGATAAGAGAAAACTGTCCATGTCTCTTTAAGTCAGGAGTCTGCTGATTCTATGAGTCTTAAATCTGTCATCTAAGGCTAACAGTAATGAGATAACTAAGAAAAAAATCAGGAAGCTTCTAGTGGCAGAATCTCTGCCATGAGAATCTAAATATATAAACCAGACAAGGGAGAGGTAATATTTTTCATAAACTTGAGTTGACATATCTAAAAAAAGAGTTCTTTTAGCACCAGCCCTTCTGAAAGTCCAAAATAGAAGCACAAACTTTTGAAGTTAAATTCAGACTTCGATAGGAGAAACCTCACAGTTAACTGTGAAGGTCACTGCTACACATTCACTGAAGGAAGTGATCTGCTCTACTCGAAATGAGGGCTAAAATTAGCTCAGACCCATCTAAAAAACCCAATAATCTATGTTGTAGGCTGAGCTATCACATCCTGTTTCTAAACTTGTATTTGCAGTATTTCATTTCCTTTCCAAAGGCTCACCCATTGCCAGATGCCAAGGCTTCTCTTTGCATTGCAGAGCTGCCATAACTACTTGTGTGCTTGTTTTTAACTTGTTGTAAGTTCTGTTGTTATCTTTCTGCATTATTTTGCTCTGGGGCATTACTATGCACTTCAGACATGGAAGTGTGGTGTATGTGTTACACGATAAATTTGCTGTGGTTGATCTGTGCCAATAATAACTGCTTTCAAAACTTAAAAACAACTGCCCCATGTCAAGTAGTACAGAACACTAAAGGCCAACTGAGAACCCACAACCCAAACCTGCATAAAACGTCAATTTGAAATAGAACTAAAGATTTGACAGAACTAAAATTTTCCCCAAATGCCCCCTGTGTTGGAAAAAAATGGTTGTGTCAGTCTGCAGCTCTGGAACTGAATTTTTGTGTTCCCTTTGGGTAGTCCTAACTCTTTCCTCTCAGCACAGACGTGCAGAAAAGCATCTGCTGTGGTGCTGGGAGGTATACAGATGTTTTACTACCCAGTGTGTGTCTAGTCTGTCAGGGCAGTGGCAGCACCCAAAGACATACCCCATGCCCAGAGGGCAATATTTACCCTTCTGACTAGTATTTAACATTTTGCCAGTAGGTTTTTTCTCATAGTTCTGGCTTTGTTTGCATTTGTCAAATACGTTCGCCTGTAGGTTTTTTTCCACCGATGAGTAGATTTATTCAAGGTACTGACTTCCCTAGTTTAAAAAGCAGATGTCCAATGGCTGCCTAAGGTCTTTGGTCATTGGTGGACCATACAGCTAAATTCAGGAAAAGGAAAGTATGGCACTGGCCATCCACCCACCTTCCCTGGGTGGCCGACATTAACAATAGCTTTAATCAGAAAGGCATGCTGGAACAAAAGGATCAAAGTGAGTTGCTGAAAAAAATCTAGTGGGGATTTTCACTTTCACATCTAGCTATTTAGGGCATCCTTTTTGTTCATCTTTTCTTTTATCCCTTCTGTCTTAAATATCACCTGCTCTCATTTCTATTCTTAAAGAGGCCAGCAGACCAGACTTAATATGTCTCTGTTTCCTAGGTGTCTCAGCTTTCTTTAGAGGCCATTGATCAGTGTGTGATCTATTTTCATTTGGTACACTGACTGTACTAATGACATGCTCCAACTCTTCAGATCAGCAGTCAAGACAAGTGTAACTCCAATAAACTAAATTTAGTGCCAGCCACTTTTAAATATTTACATAAATGTAGAAAGTACTTTTACCTGGAAAAACTGTAGATATCAATATAAAACACAAGGTAAGAAACACTTAGAAAAGCTTCTGATGTATATAAGACAGAAAAGAGCTTATTGAAAAGTGTGGTTAGCTCTCCACAGAATCTCTGAATACATGCCTCTGTCATGTTAAGACTTTGATGGTAACATTAAGTCTCCTTACTATGTGCTTTTTTTCATCTTATAGTTTTTATGTTAGAGTGGTATATAGAAGAAACCTAGGAAAGACAATAATTGTTAACTGGGTTTGATATAATCCCAGTGAGAAAGAGAGGACAGGATGCCCTTCTTTCACAGACGAGTTTGTTGCTTCACTTGCCTCTGACAATGGCAGCTTTCAGCCCACTTTTTCTTCCTGAGACTCTCTATTCTGCTCTATTCAGGATTGCTTCTGGCACATCTTGCTTTGGTAGCAATGAGCTCCTCTTGTACCTACAGTGCTGATAGGAAGTGTTGGCTTATATCCAATTATGCAGTAACTCATTTTTCTGTAGTCCCTCAACTCTCCTACCTTCAGCTCTAACTTCCCAGAGTTTCGCTATATCCAAGCATTCTTAAGACATGCATCCCTATCTTGCTCTGTTTGAACATTAGCTGCAGCTGTTGAGGATTAGGAACAATGACTTGTACTCCCGTTTGCCAGAACATTTGGTTCTTGTTATCTGTTTTGTTCTACAATCCTAGTTGATTACAGAAAATAAGACAACAAATGTTTACAGTCTCCTAAATGTTCTCCTCTCTTGTGCTTCATGTTTATAATACGTAGTCAGAAGTGGCCTGTACATGTCTAGTTACTGGCAGCACGTGCATAAAAAACAGATACGGTTGTTATTGACAGAAGAGAGTGTCACAGAGACAGATAACCTATGACATAGGCTCTTACATCATATATCTCATAACTCTGTTCCTGTGTTGTCTGTGTTATCTGAGCTTCTGCCCTTAGGATTCAGGAAGCTGCAATACTATCCACAGAAAGAAAATAAGCACTTAGCCTACTTGGTAAGCAACTCTCCTGTCCTGTATCCTGCAGTACTTGAAGACTAAATTGGAAAGGGTAAGGGAGATCAGAAAGGGAAACATACTGACTGAAGTACTGACCTCTTTGTTCTGTTTAGAGGATTTTGACTACCCTTTGGCATTATTTCCTTTAACAAGGAGGTTTTATGTGCAAGATATTTGGGCATTGAGAAGGGCTAAATAAAAAAAAAAAGCCAATAGAAAAGATTCTAGACAGTTCTTTTAGGGCATAAAACACTACTCTGATTGTTCCTCAGGTTTGAAGCTAAGTGTCTCTAATACTGGGCATGAAGCTTTACCATCACACAGATCTTTGTTCCTTCTGCATGATCAATGCAGTTGCATAATGGGCATAGCAGTCATTTATACAGGAGGCAGGCTAATTCTGGCCATAACAACTGCATCACCAGCATGTGGTGTCTCAAGTCCTGGACTCACAAAGTTTCAAGCACCTTAAATGGGATACCAAAAATCATCAGAAGCAGTGGCAGCTCCTGAAAAAAGATGCTGATGGCAGATAGGGTGGTCACAGTGCCAGGATATCTCCCTAAATATCTCATGGACAGATCCTCTTTAACTAAGTAAGCACTCAGGAAGGTTCACATTGCAGAAAAAAGGCAGAATGACTGTGATTCCTACAGGAAACTAAATGAAATATCTGCATGTGTTTGTGCTCATTAGGTTTAACAGTTTCTTATGGATGGGTAATACAGTTTGCACTCTTGTTTCTGCTCAGTGCATTTAAAGGTGGCAAATAGTGGACATAGAGAATTTCATTGAAGGAAATTATATATCTGACAGTACTCTTTTTTAAAACCTTTAAAGGCAAAAGATTTAGAGTATTTACTTTTGCAGTACTCAGCTTTGAGGTTAGTATAATCTTTGTTTTGGTCTGGCATATGCAAGAAAAACAAGTCAAGCTGTGAAAAAAAATGAGAAAAATAACACAATGTGCAAACCTGTGGTCTGACTTCACTTTTAGAAGTAGATGCTGTATGAAGGTGTTACTGCACTTTCTGAGGGCAGGGGCTAGTGCCTGAAATCAAGCGGTGTGACATTATTCAACCCAGGCAGCACAGGGAAAGAATAAGAGAGTAGTGAGGGATAAGAGGAAGATGAGTCTCTTTGACACTCTCTTCACTTGACACTGACACTTGGCTGGAGCTATATTATTTTCATACTCTATCACTGCACTGGGGGAACATCTTTCAGAGCCACCCATCTATCCTGACCATGTAAGTATGCATTAAATTCAAAGAAATAGAGTTTTGTGTCTTTGGGGACCAAATACGGGATCCTATAGCCACCACAACTGCAAACCTTTCTTCCTGCCAGCTTACGCTGAACAGGCAGGGAGGGAACACACCTTGGCACCACTCCAGAAGGAACTAAAATCTAGCACAGCCTGTGTGACCACTGCCCGAAACACCCTCCTCTTTTCTGGGAGATCTTTCTGGGAAAACATATGATTGCCTTAAGCTCTTGGTAGTCTGCCTGCTTTTTAATTAGTAGATCACTTCAAATGAAACTGCAAAAGAATTTAGGTCTTTGGAAACGTTGCCAAGCTTCAAACAAAGAAAATTAAAATACATGAATTATAGCAGAAACAAGTGCTTTGCACTAGCTCTGCAATGATTTAAGGAGAACAAATGGTATCATACATGTGTGTCAGGACAATCTATGACAATAAAATCCTCCAAAGGAAGTGACACACTGAAACTGCATGGCAGCATCAGAGCAAACGTTTAATTCTATACCTAGTCCAACTTTTATGTGTTTTATAATTTATTTGTTAAGGATGCCTATGCTAAAAAACCTAGAAATTAATACTTTACTGGAAACAGAACAAGTGCCCTGGAGAACAGGGAAAGAGTGGAAAACAAAAGCAGAGAATGCAGAGACCCATATGGGGTGGTGAGAAAAGGCTGATGTGGAACTGAAATTTAAGAGGGTAAGTTAGGGAAAAAACCAAGAAGAGAAAGGAGTCAATCAATGAAGACTGAAGTGCAGTAGGATTAGCAATAGTTTCTCAAGACAAGTCACAAAGGATCATGAAGAACTTTGTGTAAAAGCCCCAATTTTAATAACATATTTTCTATATGATGATGTTCTAAAATGATGCTGCTTATATGTGTTGATACATATTCTAGTGAAGATGCTATTCATGAACACGTTAGTTTGTCCCATCTTTAAGTACAATACACTTCTTTTAGGACAGACTGCCATAACCTCTCCTCAGCAGCTGAGGGCACTCCACGACCAGCTAAATGAAAAACACGGTTCTACCAAGAGCTAAGCTGAGGCAGGAGAGCTTTCAGCTAACCTGATAGCAGAAAGCAAATTACGAGGCCAGCCAGGTAAAAGGTCAGGGCTGCCTGCCAAACCAGTGTGGGCTGCCACCTGAGGCCAGTACAAATTCTGTCTTTACCTGTAGGAGCATACTAAATTGGCTCAGATTAGCATACTGGGGAGGGAAAATTATATTAGTGGCACCAAATATTCAGAAAGTTCAGTTGAGAGACAGTCTGGAAGCCACAGAGATGGTGTAGGTCCTGATTTCATATAAAGCTTTGGTTTCCCTGGCAAAATCATGGCCATGAACACAATGACAAAGCTCTGTAGTATTCATGAAGTTGGACATCCAGGATTTAACATACTTCTTTCTGGAAATTTAAGTCTCTGAACACATCACTTTCACAATGTTAGGGTAAGAACAAGCAGCTCCTGACAAAACCTTCTTCCCACAAGCCTGGTTAATCAGGAAGTTTCTAACGCTGTCAAATTCCCATTCCTCATCTGAACCATGGATTTATGCACACCCAGTCTTCCCAGGCCCTTGGTAATACGGCTTTTATGAACAGCTGTATACTTGTGTCAAAATGCAGTTGTAGGAATACGTGACTACTTTTTTTTCTAGAGAGAGAGACAGAAGGCATGCCTGAGGCCTGAGTTTGGGCTAGGTTTGCCCTGTTTCTTGGCAGGGAAACTGTAATGCTGCATACTGATTTGGCTACAGAGCTGCTGCTATCTTAGCCAGCTTGCAAATAAGCTTCTCATGCAGTCTGCAGGTACACTTGAGCATTCTGCTACTGTAACTTGGAAGAAAAAGTGGGAGATTACAGAGTGCAGGCTACGATGGCTTTCCCTTGCAAGATGTAAAAAGGTCGGTTTCAAACATTTACTGTAATGTTATTTTATCCAAGAGAGCACCTTTAGAAGAATGCAAGTTTGCTTTCTAAAACCTCACAATAAATAGTATGGTAAACTTGGCACCTTGAGATAAGTATTAGGTAAAATGCTCTCTACGTGTAAGTGTGAGAATCGATCTTCAAGTAACTGCTGCATGGGACAGTCCAGCAGCTTCACAGCCTTTTGCAACTCAGAGGGAACACAGCTTAAATAACTTGTTTCAGCGAAGTAGGTGAGAAGAAACAGTGCCAGTCCTGCTTATCAGAACACTTTGTGTACTTAGCTTTAACCATGTGCTTGTGTCCTCTTAAAGTCAAGCTTAACAATCTTCCCTAAATCTTTACCACACAAAGCTTGCTTTTATTACATTTGCTTTTTACCATGTGCAGTACCACTTCCTTCCAGCGGAGGGAAAACGTGTACTTTTATTCTGCCTATTTTCCTCTTTCTCCATAAGCCTTTCAGCACAGCAGACCAAAGCAATGTACTGGCACTAAACAAAGCATACAGAAATCACGTTTATATTAAGTAACTTATTTTGCAAAAACTAGTACTAATTTGGAGAAAGGTAAAGTTATGTGAAGGTAAAAATAATTGTCTAGGAAGTCAATGCCTGTAAGACTAAGGGTTGAGGGGGCACAGGACTGAACAGTGTCTGTGTATCCCAATCTTTCCTTCTTATTTTTACCTCCACCCCTATGGTTAATAACTAGTAACACTAATGTGACTTGACTAGGCCTTGCAGAGTGAGTTAGGAAGGCACCTGAATGCAGCAGCACATGCCCATGAAAAAACTGCATAAGGACAAAAGAAGAGTGTACACAATACAGTACATTTAACACTTGAGCACTGTTACCTCCCTAATGCAATATCTATGAAGAGAAACAAATAAACAAATATTGTTGTTCTACACTTTTGCTGGTTTTGGCTGGGGGGACTTTGTGTGTTAAGGCATGCATCCTGCTGTTGACAGTCTAAAACAAGTATATTCTGTTATTTTAAGACGTGAAGTGAGAGATTTTCAGGGACTGACACTGAAATAACTTACACAGTTACATGCTCTGAGAGTCGTTCCTACTAAATCAACTAGTCTTTGATTTTTACCAGCAATGAAAGTATTCTGTTTGCCAACAAGAAAATACTACTTCAGAAATGTGTAACACACTAAGAAAATAATGAATTTTGGCATTTTTGCATCTTCAGAATGGAGAAATGCAAAACTGTTTAACACTTCAGTATTTTTCTCCCAGACCACTCTCACTCTTTAACAACTGTCTGTACACAAACACTTAGATCAGAGATCCTATACAATTGCCTTCCAACTTGATTTATCTGCTGCTTATGAAGAGATTTTAGAGCTGACTGTTGTCATATAGCTGTGGGGGGTGTCCCTAGGCATGTCCTTACAAAGCGAGGGACAGGGAAGCCCCCTGAGAGTGGGGCATTCACGCCAGTGATGTGCACCATCTGAGCAAGCCCATGGGCCTCAGCTCCATGCTGGCCCGGTCTCTCTGCTGTGGTGGAGCTGCTTTGGCATAGGCGGGACAAACTCCTTCCCTGCCCCATATGCAGCAACAGGCACACTGCTCCTACAGGCCACAGATCGGACCGTCCACCACCGACCCCCACTGCCCCGCACGCAGCAATCCTCGAGTGAGGAGAACGCATCTTAGGCTGAAGCTCTCTTTGTCGAGCTCCCACACAAGACTGTAGCGGCCAGAGGAGCCTCTGTCGCTGCAGGACGACAAGAAAGCGGTGCGGGCCCCGTTCGCTCCGCCGCTCCGCTCCGGCCACACCGCTGGGAAAACGAGGGCACAGCAGCACAGCCCGGTGCCGCCCAACACTGCTCGGGCCGTCCCGAGGTGGGGCGGGGCCGGGCCGGGCCGAGCCGGGCGGGAGGAGCGGAGTCGGGGCGGGGACAGCCCCTCAGCGGTGGGGCGGAGCCGCCATCGCTATATAAAGGGCGAACCGGGGAGCTGCCCGGCGTTGAGACTGGAGCGGGTGGGGAGTGTAGAGTTGTGGAAGCCGGACCGAGAAGGACAGGCAGGACGGAGCCGGCGGGGCGCGGTGATGGAGTTGCTACGGACTATCGCCCACCCACCGGGCGGCGGCGGTGCCAGGTGCTGCGAGGCGGCGGCGGGCAGAGCGGGCGGCGGCGAGTCGCGCAGAAAGAAGGCGGAGGAGCCGCCGCACCAGCAGCCGCACCAGCACGGCCACCCCGCAGCCGAGGTCTCCCGCGTTATAACCGACCCCACGACGGGGAAGCGCTACTGCCGCGGCAAGGTGCTCGGAAAGGTAATGGCCGCGGCGAGCCCCGTGCCCTCCCGAGGCGACGGCCGGTGTGCCTGGCTCGCCGCCCCTCTCGGCGGAGCGCGGGGCGGCCGGCGGGCGCTGCCCCTGCGGGGCTGCGTTCCCCCGGAGAGCAGCGGAGTGGGCCGCGCTGCCGCCCGCGACCTGCCCTGCGCCGCCCGGGGCAGGTGCCGCGGGTCCGAGCGCCCTTCCTTCCCTGGAATCGTGCCTTCGGCTCGGGCGAGCCCGCGGGAACGACTTGGATGTTGCATGCGGGGAGTGGGGAGCGCGAGCCTTTCGACAGACGATGAACCCAGGACCTGTTCTTAGAAAAATTGCTCTTTGCTAAGGAAGTTGCGCTTCTTGACTAATACATGAGCTGGTGAATGACTAAGTGCGGGACTGCATTTTATACCTGCTCTAATTGCTTTTTTCTCCTGTGTCTCTCTAGGGTGGATTTGCCAAGTGTTACGAGATGACAGATTTGACAACAAATAAAGTTTATGCTGCAAAAATCATTCCTCACAGCAGAGTAGCAAAACCTCATCAAAGGGAGAAGGTGTGTATGCATGAATGTTTTTTTTTTTTTCTTCTCAAACTCTTTGTGTGCTGGATTGCCTAGCCCTTTTCCTGAAATGGTTCTGATAGAGCTGTCTGCTCAGCCTTGTGGAAGTAAGGCTAACAACACCTTTCTTATTTCTCACTATCTTGTCTTTTCAGATTGATAAAGAGATTGAGCTGCACAGAATGCTTAATCACAGACATGTTGTGCAGTTTTACCACTACTTTGAAGACAGAGAGAATATTTACATTCTTCTGGAATACTGCAGTAGAAGGGTGAGCATCAACTGGGAGAAATCCAGTACTTACTTAGCTGGAATCTGCAACTAATTTATATGTGTGATGTGTAAAAGGTATTTTTGTGGCTTTAGTTGTTGTTTATGTACTCATTTACTTTTGCTTAAGGTGAATCTTGTGCATGAATGGTCAGTGACATTTCTGCCTTTGTTTTTCCTCTGCAGTCAATGGCTCACATCTTAAAAGCAAGGAAGGTATTGACAGAACCAGAAGTACGATACTACCTCAGGCAAATTGTGTCAGGGCTAAAGTATCTTCATGAACAGGAAATCTTACACAGGGATCTTAAACTAGGTAAGTTCTCCAGATTGCCAGCTTCAAAACACACTCCTCCAGTCCTGGCAGCATTGTACCACTTTATCCTTGTGTGGCGATAGCTTTTTTAGTAGAATCAGCTTAGTCTATCTTTACAGTGGAAACTCATACTGCTTAAGGGATGATATTAAGCATTCCTAATTAAAAAAAAAAAAAAAGAATCTTGGCTAGCTTCTGGCTTTGAACAAAGTATGACTCAGCACCTGTGGTAAATGCATTCCTGTCTTGCCAGAGATGGACTAACTGGAATTTCTTTGTCTGCCAGGTAACTTCTTCATCAATGAGAACATGGAACTGAAACTGGGTGACTTTGGCTTGGCAGCTCGGCTGGAACCACTGGAGCACAGGAGGAGGTAGGAGCTTCAAAAATGTATAGTCTAGTAGTAAATGAAACCGGATTGATATGAAACTGAGAAATCTGGCAAAGCTGGCAAAAAGCCAATTACTGCTCCTCCTGTGTCATGAAGACAAAATGAAAAAAACATCTATGCTATCAAAGTTCCTATAGCTCCTCCTTAGGTGTCTCAAATTCTTGTCTGAACTTGAGAGGAAAACCTGCCCCATTAAAAATAGCTCCTTCCTCTTTCTATTTGAAATACTAACCAGCTCTGTGGTGCCTTTGATTTTTCAGAACAATATGTGGCACACCAAATTACCTCTCTCCAGAAGTCCTCAACAAACAAGGGCATGGCTGTGAATCTGATATATGGGCCTTAGGCTGTGTAATGTAAGTACTTCACTGCCTTTGAAATGTAATATGTCTGTCACTGGTGTAGGCTTTTGAGAGTTCAAAGGGGATGCAGTACTGCATCCATTTACAGCCCTTTGTGCATGTGTAGCTCAAATGCAGAAATTCTTAAGTGTTGGGAGATAGACAAAGCCTTTTTTTGTATTTGTAGACACAAGTACAGTGGGCGTGTAAAGTAAAATAGTTTTCCTTTTCCTTTAAATAGGTATACAATGCTGTTGGGAAGACCCCCGTTTGAGACTACAAATCTAAAAGAAACATACAGATGTATAAGAGAAGCAAGATACAGCCTGCCTTCATCTCTCTTGGCACCTGCAAAACACTTAATAGCCAGCATGTTGTCAAAAAACCCTGAAGACCGGCCCAGTTTAGATGAAATAATTCGACATGAATTTTTCTTACAGGTTTGTACTGTTTACTATCACTATTGTAGCTGAAAAAAATCCACACAAAAATGCTCTCTGTGGTCTAAAAATTTTTTGTGTTGCATTTCCACAGGGCTTTACACCTGATAGACTTTCTGCAAGCTGTTGTCACACTGTCCCTGATTTCCATTTGTCAAGTCCTGCTAAAAATTTCTTCAAAAAAGCGGCTGCTGCTCTCTTTGGGGGTAAAAAGGATAAGGCCAGATACTTCGACACACATAGTAAGTTTCAAGCCTAGCTACAGTCCACTTATGTCTATTGCATCAGTGTCGTATTAGTGTACATCTGTGAGATAGCAGCAGAACACTTATATTTGAGTCTCAGAGCTTCCCTGAGTTGGTTTTGAGCTCTTTCTTGAGAAGTATAGATGGTAGCCTGCCCACCTATGCCAGCTTCTGTACGTGAATGCTTCTTACAGCATCCATATCTATATTGGTCATCTGTTAGTTTGTAATGTCTATTGAAATTTAGTCTCATAAGTGATATGTATATAATGGCATCACTGCTCTGGGAGACTATGGCAGGCTTAGAAGAAGCTACTGGAGAGAGACAATGTGTTTTCTGCAGCTAACTTGTTATGCTTTTTATAATTGAGTAGCACTTCCAGATTCAGAGTTAAATATTTTTTTTTTCCTGTATTGCAGACAGGCTAGCTAAAGAAGATGAAGAAATCTACAAGCTCAGACATGATTTGAAGAAGACATCGATAACCCAGCAGGCCCCCAAACACAAGATAGATGAGGTATATGCAAGTGCAGTTCAATTCAAATCCAGTAACAGTTGGGTGGAGTAGCTTTAATTAAATTATATTTGACTTGGATATCAGAACTGGGGCTGTACACAGCATAATCAAGCTTAAATGATTAGCCGAGTTGCTTTAAGAGGGCTTAACCAAGCATCACCAAGGTATAGTAGCCTTTGTAGGGAGGCTATAAATTTTGGCTTTTGAGTAATTATAGTATCTGCCTAGACTCCATTGTTGCCTGTGCATTAACTTGTCTGTCAGGTGCTATTTCTCAATATTCCAAATACAGGGCTTCAGTTCATGATTAACTAGGGCTTCTTAAAAGAATAAACTGCTGAAATCTATCTCTTACCATTTGGTGTTCAGGCCTGCACACAGCTGCTCCCTTGCTAGGTCAGGAGAGGAGAGAACTGATTAATAGCCTGTGAGATGCAAATTGAAGATCTAAAGAATGGAAAGACCTGGTGTGCTGGTCTAAGCTCAGTCTACCAGCAGCTCTTTGTGCTCTTTGTACATAAAATACCAGTTTACCTAGAATTTATCATTTGTTGAGAAACAGGAGAGCCATGCAAAACTTGTGTATAAGCCTTGGCTTGTGTTGTGTTTGATGTTTACATGTCTGACATCTCTTCCAGGAGATTCAGCCTCTTATCACAACAGTGGCGAAGCCGGGAGCATTGCCAGAAACTAAGCAGATTGGAGACTCCATTCGGATGATAGTCAGAGGAACTTTGGGAAGCTGCAGCAGTAGCAGTGAATGTAAGTGCAGCAAAATGTAATCTCTAAATCTGAATCTCACCTTCATTTTCTTCATATCTTAAAAGCTTGAAGCAAACATCTGCTTTTATCCTCTTATTCTTGATGTTGTAAAAGCCAATATTTTTGAAAGATTTAAATTAGAAAGTCATTAAGGCTAAATTTCGTAAAATCTAGGTAACTGAAAGGTTTAGAAATCTGCTCTGTCTCTGGTCTTGTCAGTCTAATAATCCCTCCTTTTCAGGTTTGGAAGACAGTACCATGGGAAGCGTTGCTGATACAGTTGCAAGAGTATTGAGAGGATGTCTGGAGAACATGCCAGAAGCAGACAGCAATCCCAAAGAACAGCTGACAGCATCTTTCCAATGGGTTACAAAATGGGTGGACTACTCCAACAAGTATGGCTTTGGGTACCAGCTGTCAGATCACACTGTTGGTGTCCTCTTCAACAATGGGGCGCATATGAGCCTACTGCCAGACAAAAAGTAAGAATCGTTACAAAGCCAACAACTCACTAAGGCAGTTTAAACATGAAATATTTGTTTCTCATCACTAACCTTATTTTCTTTTTTTCTCTTTCAGGACAGTGCACTACTATGCTGAGCTTGGCCAATGCTCTGTCTTCTCAGCCACAGAGGCTCCTGAACAGTTTATTAGCCAAGTAACTGTACTGAAGTATTTCTCTCACTATATGGAGGAGAACCTCATGGATGTAAGTTGAGCACCTTCAGGGTCTTGAGCTGTAAAAATAAACTAAATGTGAACTGGATGCTTAACATAGTCTGTTCCCTTTCCTAGGGAGGAGACTTGCCCAGCCTAACAGATGTACGCAGGCCCAGGCTTTACCTCTTACAGTGGCTCAAATCTGATAAAGCATTAATGATGCTCTTCAATGATGGCACGTTTCAAGTAAGTGTGGTGGTATCACCAGAGGAAATGTCTTAAAATACTTTATTGCAATAAAACTAGCTAAGTCTCAGAAACTAAGAGGAGAAAGTAGACAAACAGCAACTCGCTTCTCTTTTACAGGTGAACTTCTATCATGATCACACAAAAGTCATAATTTGCAATCAGAGTGAGGAGTATCTCCTTACCTACATAAATGAAGACAGGATATCCACAACGTTTCGTCTGACAACTCTTCTGGTTTCTGGATGTTCATTGGAACTAAAACACAGAATGGAATATGCTCTGAACATGCTGCTGCAGCGATGTAACTGAAGGAACTGACTCTGTTAAACCAAATGGACTCTCTTGTTCACTGTGAATCTACAGTGGAGATGGTGGAGCAACTAGTATGTTGATGATGGATGTGTGGTGGTACGAAAACGTGACTGTCCTAGTGTGCTGGGCACACATCTATTAGAAGCCTAAATCTACTGTTGGACTAAAATGTTGTGACAAGGAGTTCCTCGGATCATAGTTTTCCTTGCTTCATGTGTGTTAAAGATATATTTGACTTGAACTCGGAGCAGAATGTGTCTGCTTGCTCTGTAAGAGAGCATCTCTGATGGAGTTAAACTGTGAATACAGATCTGGAAAGGGAGGGAAGGGAGAGCTCCGTTGTTGGGGATAATTGTAACAAGCAGCTTCTGGTTGCTTAACTGTGAACTATGGCCATACTGTTTTTTTCCTTATTTTTCAAAAATACCCACACTTGTGGCTGGCAAAGTGCATTCCTTGTTAATTTTTTTTTAATTTATTACAGCCTAAAGTGAAGTATTTATTACTTTTTTTTTTTTGGATCTTGGCATTTTAAATATAAATCTGTTGGCAATAAAGAGAATGGAAATCTGAAACATCATTCCCTACTCTTTCTCCAATACGATTCAACATGCTTTACTTCGCATTACAAAAAATCTTGCAGGTCTGCTTTCTCTATGCTATTTTTAAAAAGTCTGGTACAGGCCTGCATCTCAATGGCAGGCAGGTTTGTCTGTGTCTATGCCCACTTGCAGTCACAAACACCAATGTGGCTGTTAATTATAGCTGCAATCCTAAAACAATTGCTGATGGAGCCTACAGATTAATGATGTAGTCCTTGACACTAAGTTACTGTCCTAAGGGCTTAAACCCTAAAGTATGGATCTCTTCAAGATACTGCATCACAAAATTGGTGTTTTACACTGACTGAAAAGGACTCCTTACCTCTGGGTAATACTTAGAGGACTGTAGAATAAGGAGCTGTGTAAGCTCTCTGTTTGCTGTGGAAGCATTGCTGTTATCAAGGGCCTGAGTATCCTGATACCTCAACAGCAGAATGAATTGACCATACCTATCACTCACCCTCTACCGTCTTTTTTGTGTCTTTCTACCCTTGATTAAATGGTTAACACCAGTAAAGTAAAATCAAAAAGGTGAAAAAATTAAAGGGTGATTTAGTGTAAACTCTGGGCTTATTCTGCCCAACTGATAACAATGACCAACCACCAGTGTTACTAAGACTAATTACTATTTATGGTGTACACACTAAGTTTTCTGTAAAGTAGCTCTGAATAGCCGAGACCAACATAGGGATGGCCTGTTGCTTTCTGCAATCCTACTGCTTTTAAACATCCACTTATGTGAGTAATTGCTTTCCAAAATTGAAGGCAGTGCCATTTGTCAGTTAAAACTATGCAAAGAGGTGCGATTATGGAGAAATCATGGACTGCAGGCAGGTGGAAATTGTCTCACTTGTGGACTGGGCTTATTTCTCTTAGATATTACACAGCACCTGGACCTGTATAAACACATAGCTGTCTTCAAGTAACTGTTCTGATGCAATAGCAAGCAGTTCAGTTGCTTACTTGACCTATTGTTCCTATAACTGAATGAGGCCTGTTCTGAAAGACATCAATTGCCATCAGTGTATCAATCACAGCAGCTGAGTGCAAGGAGCAGGCAGAGTAACAAAATGCAGACTAAACAAAGTACAGATGTCAATCTGAAATAGCGAGCAGAGGAGTTATTGCTGGCTTGCTTCATCTTGCAGCAAGTGTGTATAAATGTGATTGAGTTTGTTGTATTGAATACCATGCATTAAGTAATATTTATTTACTTCTCAAGTCTAGACAGGAAGACGCAATTGAGTTCTTCAGATGGACTCATTAATGTAACTCTAGGCAGTCCGGTGAAGTTAAATATGTACTTGCTATAGTGAGCAGAATTCAGCTTCCCAGCTGTCTACTTTCTTCAAGGGATAATGGCTGATTTTATTATAAGTCGTGAGAGGCCATGACTTACCTAACTCTGCTGCACACATACAGCTACTGTTGCGTTCTTTTCCCTAACAAAGTAAAATCTCCCTTTTTGTTTATGACACCAGTAAACATACAGTTCATGTGCATTTCAAGCACAAAATTTACTAGAGCTATAGTATTTCACATGGAAAAACCACTTTTTGTTTGACTGACTGTGTGCTAAAGAAAGTGCAAACCTTTATTTCAGCTGCTATGATTCCTTTGGGTACCAAAATCATGCTTGCCTGGCTGTAATTCAGGCTTGTGTAAGCAAATAAACTAACTTTTAATGTAGGATATTTAAAAGTGTATGTAAAGGCCTTAGGATGCTAATTGTTTGTGGATGGATGGTTGAAATACACCTCACTAGAATAAGTTCAGTGAATCAGCTGTTTCTATGCAGTGTTTATGTTCAGTGGTTTCTAAATCCTTATGCATCTTTCTGCTTAGTGCAGCTTCTGCTCTGTATCCTTACCTCACTTTTTATTTTCATATTGCAAAGCAAGGGCGATATTTAGATCAGGTTAAGGAGAAATACGCTTTTCAAGGTACCTTTGTCCTGGTCTCTGAGCCCAAGGAGGGAAAGCCACTTCAAAATTCTTGGTGTAAGAACTTGCACCAGGAACAAAGGTTCTGAAATTGTTTCTCAGGGTGGATCCTGTCTTAAATAAGACACTGTAGTGCACTACTTGCCCTTGTTCACTTAAACACGTAATGTCCTTCTTGTAATTCTGCATATAGGAAGATAAATATTAGAAAGTTTCTTGTCTATATCCTTTGCATAACAAATGTCTAACCTTCTCTTGAAAGATGTGGTCTGCATTTTATGCTGGTCCAGCAATTGTTCTAATCTCTTATATTGTAACCAAGAGAAAACAGCATAAAATTTAGTTTGGGATTGTATGTACTTGAAAGGAAAATGTGGGGATTAAAAGATTACATGAAAGCACAAAAGTTTCTCAGGTATAAATGCTGGACACAATGAAATGACTGACAAGAAAGAAAAAAATCTGTTGTACTCTTATCAAAACATCCTTATGAAGTTTGAAAATATATTTTTGCAAATATACACACATATGACCAAGTGCACTAATATGCTGGTAGCTGGTAGCAAAAGCCAAGAAAATTATTCAAACAGGTCATGCTTCAGCATTAACAAAATGTATTACCCACTGATGCCACTAGTAACTCAAGTATTCTAGGGCATTCTTTTCAGGGTTCTGAAATGATTCCTTTTCATTAAGTTGCTATGTATAATAAATATGAGAAAAAAGAAAACAGTTTGGGTTTATACTACTTTGCAATATTGAATAAAGTTTCCAACACTTTTTAGTTACTTGGGAAACTAGAAAAATATTCTGTTACTTTAAAGCTATTTCATTACTTCTGCAAATAGTCATATCGGAGAATGATCCTTCAGCTGCCCATCAATAACAGGTAATTTTGTGCCCGATTAAATGCATTCTAAATGTAAATTTGAATTTTAAAAAAATTATAGGTTTTTATAGGTAATTGTGAACCCCCAACTACATGCATTCCCAAGGAATCAACTAGAATCATTCATGGCATAGACCATAGCTTTTTTTGGTTTGGTCTGGTTTTATACTCTTTATACCTTCTGAACATCAATAGTGGCAGAAATATCGATTGAATTGCCACAATGTTAGACTAGCGCATATAAATTAAGAGGTTAAACTCCATTTAGATATACATTTAAATATATATTTGGAAACAAATATCATGGATCATCATGACATTTGGAAATTAGGATAATAGAAAGTAAGGATTTAGCCTCTGGGATTTATCTGTGTAAATTAGCTTTAGTATGGGAACAAAATTGATTCAAATGATTCTGTTGTACTGGCTACATTTGAAACCATTGCACTTTTTTTCTCTACTGTGAAATCACAGGGAAAAAAGCCACTTTCTGTTGTCCATAGCAAGTAGATGTGATCTGAAGAGGAGTAAGGTATTATCCTGATTGACAATTTTAATGCTCTTTCCTGCTTACTATTGGAAGAAACACCTTAATCCTCATGATGAAAACATAAAAGGGTTAATGAAATCAACATTACCATACACAGAGGCATTATTAGTACCAAACTGGTCCAGGTAAAGGGTTGCTAAACACTTTTTCTTCAGAGGTTAAAATGCAATAAGGTATTTTACAGTTACCTCCACTAAGGATTCTGAGTGGAAGAACTGAATGAACTCACCCAGCACGTTGGCAGTTTCTGGGCTGATGTCTTTTGTAGCAGGCCAGAAATGAAGGCTAATCCACACTCTGCCTCCCTTACATACATTGAATTATCCTGAAAATGACTGCTCATTTTCTGCTGACAGTTTCAAAAGTTAGATAAAGGAAAAAGTGGAACAAGCGTTATCCACGAGTGAGTGGATGGGTGCATGGGTGTCTCTCCATATACTGAGAATCTTAGGCAGAGGTGGACTTTTTTTTAGTCTCATTCCCCACCCTGAAGAATAAATAGCAGCTCATTTAAGATTTGAGATCTTTGGGACTGATAACCTATCACACAACTAGGTATTCCTAGACAAAGTGCTCCAAAGTAATGCAATTACCCTTTAGAACCTGGGTGGTGGGTTAACCTAAATTGACAGACAGCCTGTTAAACCAATTACTCTTCACTCAATTTCACATATTTAAACCATGTGGAAAGGCGGGATTTTGGGGTTTTTCCATTCCAGCCGGGACGGGATGAGACGGAGGGGGGCCTCAGAGCCCAGGGCCCCGCCCGGCCGGGCCTGGCGCCCCTGCCCCTCCTGCTCCCCCCACTCCCAACGCCGCAGCACGGACCCTGGGTCGCTGGGAGGGGGAACTATGGAGCCGTCCAACGCAGTTTTCTTAAGAAGCCGGCGGGAGCTTCCAGCCTACAGCCAGCACACTGCACGCCGAACTGAAGCGAATACCGTGCAGTGAGTGGCGCAGGGAGAGCAGGGGGCTCTCCTCTCTGTGGACTCTGACCGGTAACAGCAACTTCAGAGGCAGAGAGAGAAAGAGAAAGCTGATCACGTGGGACGACGCTCCAGAGCCTCTAAAGATGGCTTCGGAAGAAGACGGAGGGCGGTGCCGCGCTTCCCGCGCGCAGCTTAAAATGCTTCTTGCAATGCCATGGTAAAGACTGTAATATCATAACTGTCTCTTAAATCTATTTAAAGTACATGGGGGGATGGACAGTTCACGTGTAGCTTGCAAAAGTTGAGAAAAGTGCCTATGCCAGTTTCTTTAAAAGCTGAGAGAAAGGGGTTTTTTTTTAATGACTGGGGGCAGAAAAAACCTTTGGGTTCAAGCCAAAATAACTCATCTTTAAAAAAATTAATAACCCCATGTAATGATCCGTGTCTTGCAGTGTAACAAAACTGTGAGTTTTCATGGAGGAGATGTGTCACACCACAGCAGGTTTTTTGTCCTTTTTTTCCTCTTCTTTTAAGTCTGTTAATAAACTTCTTTATAGTCTGTAAGTTTTGTGCCTGCTTTGCTTTCTCCTAATTTTTAGCTCACACAAAGGAATCAGTAAGTAATCCATATTTCAAACCGAAACCACTACAACCTGGTCGTCTAGGACACCATTCTTGTGGACCTTTTTTCTGAAGGGTTCAGTTCACGGTATTTCACATCAAATGACCACAACAGCGGTGGTGTTAACACCACGACTAAAAGAATCTTTGAAGTCACGTTTTCAATCTTACTGCCAGCTCCAGAAACCTCACCTGCTCCTGGTCACGGTTCACTGGTTTCACAGACAAAAGCATTAGAATCAAATTATAGTAAACTCTGACAATTCATGAAAATTCTACACATGCAATTTTCTGCTCATAAAGTAGCCTCTGTATCATAGCTTATTATTACAAGACTTTTTTCCTTATTTATTATAAATAATAAAGTTTAATGTAGTTTTATTGTTTTGGAATAGCCTTCACTGTGAGGAGTGAAAGTGACAAGGCTTTTGTAGTGGGATTCTGGATCCGGTGGATTAAGAGTGCTAGTTCTGATGGGACAAATGGGAAGCATAATGCGTTATACAGTAGACTGTGGCAGAGAAGGAAAATCAATGACAGCAGAAGAAAGGAAACAAGGTTATGCCATCAAAGCAAGTTTAATCTTCTATAGAAAGAAAAAGGAGCAATTTGCGTATCATCGTTAAGGCCAGCTTCTCATGCCTGCCGTCACATTAAGTCATGGATAGCTGCAGTAAAAGATGCATGAGAGGTGCAATAAGTGGGCAGAACAGGAAAGGCTGGACTTTTTAGTACAGGGAAATCCAAGGCAGCTGAGACAAGCTCATGGTAATTTAAATGCCTTTTATTATATATTAGCGCAGGCTGCAACAGTTATGTTTGATGTTTCATTACATAGAAAATTTTAGAAGCTAGCCTGATTTTCAGATGCCCTAACCTCTGTTGATAATGAGCACCTATGGAAATGAAAGTGGATGGCCTCTGCTTCCAATCAAGGTTAGATATCTCATAAAAGGACACAGAGCACAATAGTGTCAGGCAGTAGTTATAAAAGTGGCAGAAAGAGGAATGTACACAGAACAATTATGGGATTATTCAGTCATATATGATGCTGTTTCTGTCTCTCTAAGCATTTGCACTGAACTCATCCTCACATCTGATCATCTCCACTGAATGTCAGTTCCTTCTTGTTATTGTTAATTACAAATAATTAGAAGGTTAGCTAGGGAGGGTGAGTCATGGCACAAGAGGGTATATGGGAACATGGGTTAACAGTGGGGTTCTGGAAAAAGTGAGGGAGCTCATAACACCAGGAGGAAGGAAAGGTGCTGGAGAGCCGTGACTCAGGGGAGGGAGACCTGGAATGGAAACATGAGGGAGGGCTGGCTGGGGCAGCCAGTGGAGAGGATATTCTGGGAGGCAGAGGCCCCATTTCGACCTCTTCCCTGAAACAAACATGTTGTGGAGGAAGTGATAGCAGTGAGGCAGGAGGCAGCCGGACGGACAAGGTGTGGCAGGTCAGTGGCCGGCAGGGCCAAGGCAGGGCCGCGGCAGGCCTGGAAGGGCCCAGGAGCTGCCCGAGGATGGCTCTGGCTGCAGGAAGCAGCCGGAGGCAGGGCCAGGGCAGGCCGCAGGTGCCCTTGCAGCAGGACCTGCCGCAGGGAGCCTCCCTTCCACTCACCTTTGCCACACGGACAAGGGGCATCACGGAACTGGGGAGGGGAACAGACTGGTCTTTGAGGGAGAAAATAATGGCAACTAGAAGCCACAGAGGATTATTGATCCGTGATAATAGGTCCATTATCAGCCAATAAAAGAGGAGTAAGTGGGAACTCAGGTTTTCAGAGCAGGAGAGTGAGCCCCAGTGTTACCTCATGACTTGTGTTAAAGAGAGATGTTTGAGGGGATGCGAGACAACAGAGAAGATGGCCAGCATGCTCTGCTAGTGGTAAAAGCAGGTATGGACCAGAAGTGAAATACTGAGTGTTGTGACCAGAGAAAAGACAATAACAGGAATCAAGACACAACGGGGAATGAGTCAAGTGCAGAAATTCAAAATCACAGAAAAAATAAAATCTGGCCACATTAAATGGAGCTGAGAAGAGAAGGGATACAATTGAACTTACATATAAGCAGCCTTCCCACAACTCGTGCCAGGAGAGACGAGAGAGCAGTGCTAATGTGGGTCAAATGGAGGATTAGCAGTGTGAAAGTGAAGGCAGTCAAAGCAGGCATCATACTTGCAGGAGGAGACAGGAGTGGAGCTGGACAGGTGAAAACAAAAGGCATGCTGAGAGAGTGAATTCCGCTCCAAGTAATAGAGAAGGTGCTCTGTCAAGAGGCAACACACTTATTACACATAACATGCATCTCTGAGGGAATTAAATGTGAAGTAAGTGTTTAGAGAATTTTCACATTCTCAGTAAAACAAAGGATTAGCAATGATCTGATCCAGTTAGATTAGTGGTGCTAGCACTGGGGACCAGTATTGCAAGACAATGCATTACTCCTCTGAGTCACTGGTTTCGTTCTCACATGGGCCTTTATTAACTGCAAATCTTTACCTCCTGATGGTTGCCTCATGTGAAATGAGTTGGTGGCTCATTCCTGTTCATACTGAGAAGGTATCCACATTACAAAAATCATCACTGTTAATTACAAGCCATTTGCATTAATTGGTATCCTTGCTGGAAGTCTTCACAGGGAAGAAGTCTAATGACTAAACAACAGGCATGGCAGCTAAAGCACCCTGTTTCCATGAAGTTGCTCCTGACTTGTCAGGGATTATGTGGGGCATTTGGGGTGAGTGACCAGGAATACGGCAGTTGTTGCCTGAGGTGTGTGATATATGGGTGGCCTTTTCAGAACAAACTGATTTTCTGAGCCTAAACTTTCAGCAGTGATAGTGATTTGTGACTTTTGTGTGCTGTACCTCTTTTGAACTACTACTTGCAACGGAAAGAGCTTCCCATGTCCTAGTTCTTTACTATGGTCTATTTTCTGACTTTTTTGCCATTACTGTTTCCATTTGATTGCCTGTCATCTGCATAATGACAAAGTAAACTTCTATTTTCTAATTTATCCATAACAAGTGAAATTAGTGTCTTCTTAATAGATTACTTCTTTTGTCTCAGGTTTACCTTTTCATAATTTCAGATGTAGAAGTGCACTAAAAAGTTCCATTCTGCAATGAGACAAACTAAAATGAAGAAGAAAACAGTACAGGTACTGTACTGAGCTCAGAAAATCCTAAACATTTTGAACAGACAAGTAGCTGGTGACATAAATAGTTTTCAGGGAGATGTGTGGACATTGGAAATACAGTTACCTTAAAAGGGTAACAACTCAACAACATGAAATAGGGACCTTGCCCAAAATTAGAGCATGTAGCATCATTGTCTCTGTGACATACAGTCTTGTTCCCCTTCTTAAATGTTGTAGCCATCCAACTCATACATGAAGTGCTGTAGATCCGATGGGGTATCTCTTTAGTAATTAGGTGTTCTTCTGTAGGGTTTTCCATTTCAAATTATTCCTGGATACTAACACATTGGATGTCATGTGGAATACAGTTGTCAGATAAACTGCATTAGTACATCCATTTTACAAAAGTAAGACAGAGCACAGAGGGAACTTGTTTATCAGTTTAAGATCTCTTTCTCCAGTGTTTCTCAAACATTCAGAGTGTTTACTGGTGTTAAGTCTTCCTCCTCAGGAGGAATGGTCAGCATTTCTCCTTGTCAGGTCTTGGGGTCTCAAAGTAGGAACTTGGAGAGGAGGGAAGTAGTGATGACCTTTCTTTTGGATGAAGAAAAGAAAAAAGCAACCAAAGCCAAGGAGGCATCCTTCAGAGACACATGGCATTTTCTACTTAACACTGATTCTTTCCACAAACAATGGATATATGCTGTGGACTTATTGAAACCAGGGTCTTGGAAAAACAAAGAGTGATCTTATAATTGTGTATCCAGTTTATGGTGTATAAATAACCTTTGGACAATACTCTCAAGCACATGGTGTGACTCTTGGGGATGGTGCTGTGCAGGGCCAGGATTTGGACTCAATGCTCCTTGTGGGCCCTTTCCAACTCAGCATATTCTGTTATTCTGTGGTTTCCTATGGTTGAGTACTGGACATTGCAATTCTAGTTGTGTTCAATAATAGAGGTTTGAAAATGCTGTTTTTAGCTAATTTGGACTCTTTTAAACTAGAAAATAGACGACCTTGTATGTAATCAGTGCATTGCCTGCCACTTAAAAGGTCTTTAGATATTTTGTTAAATTAATTCTGTCTTTAATAGCCTTAAAAAAGACCATTTTCATGTTTGTAATTTCAATAAGGCCTACAAAAGGCTTTCTGAATTCACTAGAGAGAAGAGATCAGCTATCCAATGTTTTCCACTGGTGAACAGATGTAAAACAACCATAAAACTCTAAGTCCTTTAAATCTTATGCTTTCAAGTGTGTTTACAAAGTAAGATTATAGCAGCCTCCCTGAACAAGTAGAATAATTTTTCCTAATATTTTCTTGGAGTGATTAAATCCCTAACATAAGTTAAATTTAGAAGAAAACTTACAGTATTCCAGGTACTGCACAGCAAATTGCAGTACAGAATTTATTTCTTTTCTGAATGGAGCCATGAAGAAATGTAAAGAAGTGTTATAATTTTGACTGAGTTTGACTTAGTGGTCCCATTTTAAGATGGAATATCTGTCTATGATGAATGCTTCTCAAAAATAAGGAGATGTGAAATCATTACTTAATATAAATGAAATAGACACACCTTATTAAATTAGGTGCTTATTATAGGTAAATCTTGCTCACCTGCATTATCTTTAACAGTTCCACTGATACCAGGAGGACTGCACTGAGAAAGGGAAGATGTGTTTGTTGTTAGAGATCTCGTTAGGTAAGGGCCTGAGATAGCAGGAATGTGACTAGGGCTGATGATTTCTGGGGGTGGATAAGTGTCTTTCTGAAGAGAAAGGACATGAGATCCCTTCTCCTTAGGGGGTTTCCAAACACTTGCCACCAGTGGCTGCTATCCCCTGCAAAACGCTTCTGATTTCAGGAAATGTTCAGACAGGCCCAAGGTGGTGAGTTAGTATCTCTTGTTGCAGCAGTGTGAACTAATTATAGACACAGAATAATTGTTGGGTAGTAAGGAGGTGAGGAATGACAGGAGGAGCAACAATAAGATTATATGATCACTTGCCAAGGGATGGTGCTTGGTGTAATGCAGCTAAGAGGGCTTGTTTGTTTGTTGTTTTATTCTAATTAGGGTGTATGTCCTATTTGCTAGTATTATTAGTGTATTGTGAAAGAAGTGTTTCTGAGGAATGGACTTAAGAGAATTCAGGACAGTGAACCTGCGGAACGACTCAGGACAGGCACTCTGTGCAGAGGGCACGATGCGGAGAAAACACAGAGATTGTCGTTGGACCGAGATACAGATGCTGCTGGCATTAGCAAAGAAAGGAACATAGGCCGCTGAGTCACACGCCTGGGTAACAAGACACAGCAAAGTGGTGATATGGCCTGATCAGACACCAAAAAAATCAGTGAACCATTAACCTAAATAAAAAGCATGATCAAATCCAGAGACATCACTTGTGAGAAAATGTTTTCATGAGCAGAAGCAGATGGGCTTGAGCTCACGTTCCTTTTGCTCCAAAACTGTCAAAAGCAAGCGTTTGTGGTCCTTGTAGCTGTCATCCCAAGTACACCCTGACAAAGGACAGCTTAGTTTTGGCATAGCTATATGGCTTCTGGATGGACCTGCCTTGCACTCAGGCTGCTGGGAATGGGCAGTGATGATCACACCTAGAGTGCCTGTCTATGTAAAATTACTGGCTCTGCCACTAACTCTGAAATCTTCAGTTCCAGATCTAGAGGGTTTTCATGCGGTGTTTTGCAACAAATGGAAAATTCTAAACATGTCCTCTGAAGTGTGAATTTCCATTCATGCATACCACCTGGGAGCACAATTCAAAGAATGTGCCTCCCCACTCCCATGCCAATTGCATGGCTTGAACATGCAGTGGGTGAGCTCTGGAGAAAAGATTCAAAAGCTGGCTATGAAAATCTGAGAGATCTCCCATAAAACTTGCCCTCTGTAAGGCATGACGCTTACCTTTTTTGAGCTATGGAGACTGATTATAGCTGCTTGTACTTGACCTGTTTCATAAATTCTCCCAGTTTTTACTAGTCCTCCTAATTTTTGACTTTCCTTCTTTTTGTTTTTCCCCAGGATGAAAAAGTGATGTGGACAGCTTATGAACTCACACAGACAATAGTTGTCTAAAATTCCCAGTGTGAAGTTCTTTCTGATAATACAAATTCTTGCTCAGGTGCAAATTCCTGATAAGTCCTGTTTCTTTTCTGTGCCGGTTCCTGCTAGGTCTTCTGATTCTCTCTTCAAAGCCTGCTGGGATATTTTGGTCTTTCTGATACCAAAACACAAGTTACATGGAAGTTAGTCTATTTGAACTTGGTTCCATTTCTTTTTTTTCTACTGAAGGGATGTTATTTTATTCAGACAATTTAAAAACTCTGGTTTAAAATTAGAAAAGAATTGTCTTTTTATATTAGAGATGCATAGCTTTTGCAGGTGTTCAAGTGTGAGTCCACTAAGAACAAACATACACTACTGTAATCTGACCCTGATTTATTTTACAGAAAATATAGTTAACTCTCTATTTCTCTATATCAATTAGGGAAGTGTGGGTACTAAACATTAAGGAAAAATAGGCAGTTACTGTGACATATGAGAAAATCCCTCTGTGGTTTTTGGTCATTTTGTGTGCGTTTCTTTTTATTGGTTGGTTCGTTTGGTTTTGAGGGTTTTTTATTTATTATTATTATTTAATAAAGACCTGGTCATTTAATACATGACATCCTGTTACTGTATAGAGTGACCTGAGAAGCACGGCTGTCATCCCACCTCTTCTGTGCTTCTTTATCAGGTGTTTTCCTTGTCATTTCAGCTGATTCTTACTTTGATGTTTTATTATTTAGTTTTTGTAGTTTACCAGCAAAGAGATCACGTCTCTGATCTGACTACGTATGCCTTTGGCTTCTCCTTCATCTGAACTTGCTGGGTTTCCTCAGAAATCACTGGATTTGTTTGCCTACCACACAGTCTTATTCTCTGCTCTGGTTTGCTACTATTTGAATTAGAATTGGATCAGTGCTGATCCAGGTCACAAATAAAACAATCTTTCCCTGCCAAATCTGGCATTTAAGTTCTATGCACAGCATTATTCCATGCTGAATTGTGAAAGCATCTACAAGAGACCTGCACAGAAGTTCTTGGGTGATGGCCGGCATGATTTCTTTCTCTTTCTGCCAGTGATGTAATAAAACAAGCATGTTATCCCTTCACAGACTGGACATGGTCTTCTCTATTCTCTGTCATGCCTTGTCAAACTTCTCTAGTTATAGTCTGCTCCAGAATTATTAGGTGTGGAGAATTATACACAGTCCATGCTGGTGAGCCATGCTGCACTGAGCTACATGTTATTATGAAGTGTTTTTTCTTATCCAATCCACACTAGTACTTGACAGTCCTTTCTGCAAGAGAAGGATAAAATTGTTCTTAGAAGAAGAAGGAAAGCCTTCCCTCAGTAGGTACAAAGTCAGCATCTGAAGCCAGTAGAGAAACTTGTGGTAGATGTAAATTTGATACATATCTGGTGTTGAACCGATAGCCAACAGTCTGGCTTTTCTTTTTTCATAGTTATTCTTTTTTCTGGCTTGTTGAGTTACTGGCACAGAGAGGGAAGACGCTGGCAGAGTTTTGCGAGAAAGGCTGCTGTAGGCAACTAGCTTGAAGTGAAGTCTCTTTGCCTTCTTGAAACCAGAACCACTTCTTTGCAGATTGGGGAAGTTGTCCAAGTCCTTTAGGAGTGCAAAGTTTAACACCTGTCTTTCTCAATATTTCATGTTGGTGAGTTTGACAAGCTTCTGTGCTTGATTAGAACAGGTTTGCAGAGGTGCCTTGTCCTCTTGCTTACCCTGGGACTGTGGGCCACACTTGTGGTAAAAAACTAAGGGTTGAACACTTCACTGCTCAGTATTTTAACACTTCAATCTGTTTCAAAGTTTTCACCTCAGACTACTTTGGACCTTTTTTTCTGATTTGAATATTTGAAGCAATTTAAAAGATTGTGTCTAATTTTTGCATTTTAGTGGCTCAAGCTTGAAATAAGCACTCATTGCATGATCGCAGTATTAATTAATTTGCCTGCTTGCCACTGACTTTCAAGCTTCTTGCTATGGCAATCAAGTTGATATTTATTCTATTGACTCTTAGAAATAATAAAATGAAGGATTTCAAAGGCTTTTAATAAACATTGCTGTGAGTTTTATAAAAAGTATTGTACTAACAAAACAATATTTCCAAGGTCAAATCCACTGTAACGCCGTATTGTCTGTGAAGATACAGACAGTTTTCATGTTCTATCCAGTATATGCATCTGTTATTTAACAGTCTGTATCTTTTGGAATTACCCTGATGTACAAATTAGCATTCTCCAATAGTAATGCTGTGAATATATTGATAATTTTATTCCTAAAAAAACTTGGTTTTTTCTTTGTTTTTATACTAAAATACAGTTATTCATTAAGGTAAACTACTTCATATTTTACCTTGGCTTTTTAGGTCAGATTTACACATTTGACAGTTTCCCTGTGCCAAACTGACATCAACATGAATAATGAAGTGTGTCACAGTAAAGTAATTCTTTACAGCAGCAACACCAATACAGTACTTTTCCACTTTCCCTGACCCATTTAGCACTGTCTTGCCCTGCACCTTTCTGTAGACATAGTTGTGGACTAAATGAATATTATATGTTATGAAATGCAAGGCTGTTTGTAATTTCCTGTAATTTATAGACATTATATTTATTATAATTTATATAGAGATAAACTGACCAATCCTCTGACATAAGTGGTGCAAATTGAGCATAAGAAACATAATTTTCTATCTGTCATACTTGATACTGTGATTTTTTTCAGGGCTAGGATTACTTTTTCAACATTCTTTATGGACATTAGCCAAAATGGTGAAAAAATCTAAGATTTTAGTCAATCTTTCTCTAGCCAAACTCCTAGTGATAAACACAGCAGATTCAAAGAGCATGATACTCCTAGTTGGTATAAACTGTAGAGTTTCAATGTGAATTTAGCACAGTAAGGGATATTTAGTAAGGAAACTTCTTGCTTTTGGGTAAGCTGAAACTGTGCCTGTTGCACTAGTTAAGCAGGACTGCTGCGACAACTCAAACCAAAAGAAAACTGAACTAATCTGTGTTTATGTTGTAAGCATCCTGTCTACCAATGAAGCTATATACATAATAAATAATAACAACATAGATTTGACAAATAAGCTAGCAGCCTGCTTTTTTTTGTTGATAGATGGTGTTAGTATCAGAAAAGTTTTTGCTTCTAAATACAGTATTTTAAAAGACCACGATTAATTTGTTCCTCTTAACACAGGACTTCATAGATGAGCACACAGAAGGAACATGACTCCTTGAGTCAACCTATGCTAATCTGAATAGGTTATAAATCACAAAATGGAAACATTAATGATTTTATTAAATACCTAATGCTCTAAGTAACTGGTACTCAAAATAAATTGTTAACAAATGCTGTAGACAGCTGGACTGGAAAAAGAATGTAGCCTATTTGTATCATCTGATTTGTAGGGATGAAAGGGTGGTAGCAGGGGCAAAAGGAGAAGTAAATACTAACTGCTCTGCAAATGTAATTGCTATTTTGCAGAGGCAGTGGAAAACCATCAATTTAAATGTACATTTAATCTCAACAGAGCACTGTGGCAAAAGGTTTAGGTTGAAGTGGCAAAGGCCTGTGTTTGAGAATTTCCTGTGAGAATTTCATTTCATGTACATTCTTTTATGCATGTTTATTCTTTTATGCATGAATATTCGAACTTATTTAAAGTAAAATGATAAATATGCCATAAGGTTTTTTGTTTTCCTCAAAAGTAATTAAACATCTTATTGCTGTGTTCTGGGCTAACACAATGTGAATATCTAATACAGGAGTGCATGGATTCTTTTATTTAAACAACGGTCTGGACACTACTTATTTGGCATGAAACCAGGCCTGGCACCCAGCAGACCCCTGGTCTGTCTAGTGCTGCACTAGGCACAGTTCTTGGCTAGCTACATTGAGATGTCAGTTCCTTTACAACACAAAACCCAGTACCTGAAAAAACAGAGTACAGTTACTGTGTAGAAGCCACTGGATATCTGAGGCAACTCTAAGCCAAGTCATCTACGAGATGGTAACAAAGGAAGCATCTTGCAGGTACAGCTGTAATCTAGGCTTGACTCTTACGATGGGAGCTGTTACGCTCCCATTCTACGCTGCCACTCCAGTCTGTTGGACGCTGTGGCATGGGACCACAAAGAGCAGCCCAGGAACTGCTTTGCTTGATGTTGCTGGTTGAGCTGACTTCTGATTACTTCCCAGAATACAGGAAGAATAACAACAAAAAAAAAGTCAATGTATTTTAAAATTTTGGAATAACTTAGGCTTCTAATTTCAGGTAATTGCAGAACATTACCAAAGGGGGAGGAAACACAAAGTGCTGTGTCTGTAACCAAGGCTGGCAGATTGTTTCACCTGCCTCCTTTACCAGTTCCTCAGGATTAGCAGTCCTTATTCTATTCTTCAGATTTCTTCTTTCTGTTGCTAAAGCAATAACACAAATTTGAGGCAATAAATTTCTTTGTCTCATATGTCTGAAGCTGAAATAGCTGCTCTAAATAAAGAGTTGGGCAATTAAGTAGTTTATTTAATGTTGTGTGTTGTATTTTTTAAACTGATATTTTAAAATTTTCATTGAAAAATTCCTTTTGCAAGAAACACTTCAATTCATATGCAATTTACTCATAAAACACATGGTATCTCTGCTATAGATTTCAAGCACCATATGGGAATGAACATATTTTCTTTAACTCCTATTCAACAGTATATAGTGACTTTTTTTTAAATTTTATTGACCTATCTAAAAATCTTTCAGTATTTTTCCCCTGATTGCATTATTCTCTTACACCCTTAGCACTGCATTTCTCAGCTGACTGATTTGACAGTTTGTGAAAAGGGTAGAAATTATCAACTGAAACTAACAGGCTCATGTTATTTCACCAGATTTTACTCTCTGTAGAACAATGTGAAAAGGATGACCCATTTTTTCCTCTTCCCAGGATTAAAAGCCTTACAAAATACATCAAGAATCTTGAAATTATCACTAATTTGCAGTGATTTCTATAGGCCAGAAGTGCTTCTGTTTATATGTTGCGCTGTTTTCAGCTGGTGACCTCTTTGATAAAGACTTCCCTACTTTGCTATAAAATGAATTATTGACAAAGACGGGAAAGCCTGATTGAAAGCAAACAAAAAAGCAGCCATTTGTAGAGAAATACAAGTTATAAACATGGTCAGTCCATTTTCAGCAATCCACATGCAGATACACCCTTTGGCTGACACGGTCAAAGCTCCTTCGACAGTACTTGGTGCAGCACACCATCTCCCACATCTGTGCAGTTCCTCTTACCCTCCCGTTCATGTATAAGGTCGATAAAGTCAAACATTGTGCCTCCATCAGTGCCTCCTGTGCTTCACAGAAGTTTTGTTGGCCATGCTAAGTAGTCTATAGCACTGCACGTGTTTTCCACGTGAATTTTGGTGACAATGTTACCTAGTAGCCTACAGAAAATGTTGATGGTGGGTCATCCTAACAATTTGTCAATTAGTCTGCAAAGCTGATATTGTTTGTTGTGGCCTTTCTTTTAACTGTAAACAAAGTAGTGTAAACTGCCTGATATGGGTATCAGTAGCACAGAGCCCAGCAAGACTGCAAGATCCTTGAGTGCTTGGCAAATTTGGGTGATTTGTCTGTTTGAGATAAGTACTTCTGGCACCTAGTAAGCAGTAGTACAGCTGCTACCCTTTCAGTAGGAGAGAGTGTTTGTGAAGTTTGTAAGGAAAATGGCACTGACCTCGTGCTTTTCCTGCTCTAACGATTAATGCAGAGGGTGGAAGCTGTGACTTTTGTACGGCTCTGAGGTCTGTAGAACTTTTCTGAGATATGTAATAATCTGGAATGAAATTTTACCACTCCCTACACATATATGGTATGTTGATTCAATTTAACCTCAGGTCCATGCATATCCTGCATGCCAAAGCAGTGCAGAGAAACATAGGTAAAACAATGGAAAACCAATGGTCATTACTCTAGCAATGTAAACACCTATTTTAAAACAATCATGCTGGTGTCATGGGTCATATACTCTCCAAACATTCTCAATCTCTATATTAAACTTCCCACAATTTTAGATTTCAAATCAGCGCTTCATCTGTGCTTAAACAATAAAGAACACCCAGCCCCTTTTAAATATAGGAAATTACAATTCTGTGAAAAGATCTACTTCCTTCCATTTTGATGTACTTTTATCACTATAAAATTTTCACTGGTAGTTTGGACTTTTCTACACTTTCTGCCTTCAAAAACATGAATGAAGCACGACAGAAAGTTTTCTTATTTGTTGAAAGTTTTCAAATACATGTCTCCAAAAAAAAAAAAAAGAAAGAAAAAGACAGAAAAGCTGAAGAGACTTCTAGTAATATGAGCTGTCAGCATTTTGAATGTGAATTTTTTCCTGACAGTAGACTATAAACCATTATACACTAAATCTTTGAGTTCTCTATATGTCTCTATTCATTTTATGCTGATATGAACTAAAAGCGACACAAGTCTCTTTATTTTTTTTGTCTGAATGTAAGGGGATGTTTGTTCCCCTTCAGCAGCAACATTAGGACAGCACATTTATCTTTGCCGTGTTATCCTCTCTCCCACTTTGTCTTAGATACATGGGATTTTTGTCCTAGAAGATATCCTTCTTTGTTGTTCGAGGCATAGTGTTAGGTCTGACCCTTCAGACACTTATAGGGGGATAGATTAATGTCTACATCCATAGGGCCTAAATAGAATTGTCCAAGAGGTTCTTAAGAGGTACTACCTGCCAGGGGCCTCTTCTCCTTTGGCATTGCTCTCTGCCGAGGAGCCACGTACATATTTCCAGCTCTTTATAAACAACATTCACTGAAGACCAGATTCTGATCCTCATAAACGCCTTATTTTAAAAACTGGTCTGCTGTAGAGAAACTATGCTATGCTATGAAAAGGATCTAAAGCGGAACTTCTCAGCAACCAGAAGATAAGTTTTAGCCTATCATGCTAAATTCCCTGGTGGTATGCTCTCTGAACAGTAGATATTTGTGATTGCATTTCGTGGATTCTTATGCTGTTGTACTCTTAAGGTTGAGAGATAAAAGGAAATAAATTGACATTTTAAAGCTTCTCTACCTGGAGAAATAGTTCCAAAATAGCCATTCAAAGAGGCACTTGTAAGAACAGAACAGTACAAAATATCTCTTGTAGAGGAGCTCTTTGAGGTTACTTCTCTGTGTCAGCAAATCCTTCAAAATTTGTATCCAAGTATGGATTGCAGACTCTGCACTTGTTGTCACCAGGCCTGCAGAGAAGAAAATAAAAGAGCAAGGCTAATGTCCTGGGGTTTTTTGTTCTTAGGCAGAATGTAGAACTGTAATTTTTTTGAAAAGTATTCTCTTTATTTTCCATTTCAAATTGACATTCAAAGATAGACGTTGCATGACGTGAAGATAGACATTGCATAATATATTCATGTGGACAGAGGCAACATTCTATTATGCCTGATCTTCGATAATTTCTCTTTTATTTATTTTGAGTGTTAATTTTTGTTATTTCTTCCAATTGTTGTTGAGCGGACAACAAAAATAAGGTCCAACAACAGATCTCTTTGAACCTCATTGCAAGCTTTCTCACTATATATAAAAAAGAAAACCCCAAACCCATCACTTAAAATCTCAAATTCTTTCTAAATTATTACAAATCTAGAGACATCCACACAGATGGTGCTTATTTTCAAATCTTCTTGATGCAGAGCTACAGGGAGTATGTTACATATCCTATCAAGTATGTATTGTTGAAACAGCTTCCTTCTAGAGTTTGGAAAATGTCATCAATGCTTAGGCAAGAAAACAATACTAGGGAGATGGTAGAGATAGGAATAGCTGAGTGAAAGTAAACTGTGTGGTCCTATTTCCTAATCAAGGAACTTGCCATGGGGGAGAGAATTCAGTGATACTGAAATTGCAGCGCAGATTAAAAAGGGAAAAGACATTCAGCCTGGGAAACTATTTGCCAAAAGACGTAGTGAGGCCAAGACTTGGAGAAAATTCAAAAGCCACTTGGCTGTTCTACAAACATAATAATCCACAACGGTGTGTTTTTCAGGGTAGATATAAAGATTGTTCCTCTAGAATGTGAGTCAACTGATAATTGCCTGAGAGTGGAATGAAATTTCCCATTGGAGAAGTTATTCCCCCACTGTCTGTAACAGGGTTTCTCAGACCTCTTTGTTCCAGTGCCTGGTGCTGGCCATGGTCTATGACAGGGCGCGGTCTGCGTGACTTAATAACTCATCCTTATTACGAACATTTAGGCCAAAAAGAGCTCTGGGATGCTACTGAAGTTTTTATACAAACGTTGTATGGCAGTCTTGCAAAAAGACCTCTTAGGTAGTTCATCCAGGTGCCCGCAGTGTGAACTATGCACCGCTGTGTAACAAAGTACAGCTATTTGAAGTGTTTAACAATCTCCACAGGACTGCTCTGTTACTGTGCCACTCCTGTATGATCACAGAATACATAAGTGGCTAAGCCTTTGCAGAGAGCCTCATCTCGTCTGGAATCAAGGACACTTAACATAATCTACTACAGAAGGACTTTCAATGTCTCTCCCATCAGGTAAAACAGCCTAGCAGTTGGCACTTTACATTTAAGAGAAGGCTGTGGGTACAGATTGCAGGCTGTCATGGGGCCACTCATGCCACAGTGTCTTTGCCGTTTCCTTTCTGGCAGTGTACAATGCTTGAAACAAGACAAGGGTATATCTTATCTACACAACAGAAACTTAGAGTGCTTTTAGGAAGCAAATTGATTAGCAGTTCAGTGGCTGCACACAGAGCTCAGTTCAGACTGCTCAGCCCTGCTAGATGGGGTAAATAGACCTGTCCAGAAGTTTGTGTTCTCACTAGTAGATTGTTGGACTCCTCTATGAAATTAGTTTATAAAGTGATAGACTGCAGTCCTAGGCACTGAAACTCCATTGTTCCTACTGTTAGATAATTAGATTTGGGCACACCTTTAACCCAAGCCAGTTGTCTCTGTGCCACACTGTTCCTGAACATGGCAAGGGAATTAGTCAATTGGGATGTGATCATCACATTTGGAGCATTAGAAGGGAGTTCGGTGGGCTAATTTCAGCTGGCAAATTTCAGCCAATTAACTTCAAGTCTCAGAGCTGGGAATGACCCAAGGTGTACAAAAGTTAACAGAGTAGTTGCTTTAGAGTTAGCTTGTTTAGGGTGGCTTGGGTGTACACATCTGTGCAGGGGAGACATGCCTAGCATTTTACTAAAACTCTAATTAAAGTTAGAAACACAGGGAGGGAAGAAAATAATTTCCCTGGAGGTTTGACTACAAAGAGGTAATCCACAGGGGAGCAGTTGTCTTCAGAGTCTGACCTTCTTTAGAGGAAAGTCTCACATGTGACACTCAGGATATAAAATTCTATGTTTCAAAAATACAATCTAAAAGATTTAACTCAAAAGACTTTTGATACAAGTTGGAGTTTTGGGGGTTGTCTGCGTTTTCTGTTTTGATTGTTTGTGGGGTATTTTTTGGTTTAGTCAGGATGTTTTTTCTTGGTTCTGGTTATGCTGCCTGGAATATTGGCAGTAGATTGATTAGAGGTGATGTAAACATTCACTGGGTGTCTTTTTGGAAGGACAATGTGTAAAAAGGCCAAAAAGAACACCCTATAAGCTTCAGGGAGATGTGAAAAAGCATCTTCTTCCAACTTCTTTTACTTTTGTTATTAGAAGAGTATTGCTGACTGTTTGTGCAAGCAACGTTTAGAAACGTATGAAAGTGGTAGTCTGTTTCATCTTTGTATGTCTTTTCAAAATCCCTGTTTGAATGTCAAAAGGCTCTGATAAAGAAAAAGAAGGTCATTTCATATCAGAACATAAGCATATGGTAAGAGCTATGATGAATTATAACTTAAGAATAGGACAGTGCAGAACAGTCCAGTGTTCTCTAGAAATGATTTTGCAGGGTATTCACCTTCCAGCTCAGCAACAGGCAGAGGTATCTAAGCTAACTCCAGAACTGGATGCAGGATTGCTGTGTCAGCACAGCACTACACCCTAATTAATCAGCAGAGAGGAGTTAGGTAAACCAGCTCCAGTAGCACCGTCCTAATGCAACTCTGTGTCTTCTTAGCCACATGTTACCTGAGCTATGTTGGATCAGGTAAATGTTCCAACTTGTCCAATACCTGTAACTTCGTCCTAGACTGCATCGTCTAAAATGTCTGTTGGGTGTCTGATTTTGAATGCCAGTATCTTTGGACAAGTAGCCTAAGTTTGCAAACAAACTCAGGAAAAAATAAAGTAAAAGACTTCAGAAGCAGTAATCTTTTAAATATGAAATAGAAAATATTTAGATTTTCTGAAATGAAATTCAGTGATTTTTTTTGCATCACAGATTCTGCATTTATGTGTGAATGCGCTAAAGTGTTTCTCCCATGCAAACATAACCCTATTCTATTCAGTTAAAATCCACAACAAAACAACAACTCTTCATCTTTCTAAACTGCATTGACTGTGGCCAGAGAAAGCACTTTTTATCTTTTGTGAATAAATCGACCCTGCTGCCATAGACCATATTACATGTTAAGGAAATCCAAAATGAGAAACTAAGGAAATTCAAGTCCTGGTTGAATTATAGAAGCTTTTGAGTGTCTAGTGGGAGAAAAACAATTTGAAAGACCTATTGTTACACTTTTTAACAATTTCACTTTTCACCAAGAGGGTGGATGGCTACTGGAACATGCTGCCCAAGAAAGTGGTCACAGCACCAGGCCTGAAAGAGTTCAAGAAGTTTCTGGACCATACTCTTATGTACATGGTGTTATTCTTGGGACCACGCTCTTATGTACATGGTGTTATTCTTGGGGCTGTCCTGGCAGGACAGGAATTAGATTTTGGTGATTCTTGTGAGTCCCTTCCAACTCAGCATATCCAATGACTCAGTCCTCTAAAACATAAAACTCACCAGACAGAGGTTCAAATTTTTGATTCTTCGTAGATGAGAAATCCTGAGACACACTAGGTAAAACTGTATCCTTGGTTTTTGATCACATTATGCACTGGCACACTTGGGACATACGTAGACATACTGTACATGAGTTTACATCATAGGTGACTGATGTCTTTGGTGCTTATCAGAACACTGTGGTTGTGAGTTAATGCACTGACTTCTTTTCAATCTTTCAAGCAGTAATTAAAATATTTCTTAGATGTTTTTTCTTCTTTCTCATATTCTGTTTCTTGCCTATGGATATAGGTTCACAATATCTATCCATATGGAAAAATTATGAAGATATTATGATGTTCTAGTCTGAATTCCAAAAGAAGTGGAGCTTGTGTAGTCTGCTTCAATCAATGATTTTGTATATTTTGGCCAACATTTTTTGGTTTTAATAGTGATGTAGAGTATTTAGAGAGACTAAATTCTCCCTTCTCCTATGAGGTAGAGGCTCAAGTATATGTTCAGAGACACTCCTGTTCTCCCACTGGCAGAAGTGCTGCAGTGTTATCATTTCCCAGTTTTGATAGCCGAGAATCAAATGAGCGACAAATATTTTGAAAGCAAGAAAAGCATCAGTCAGAGCTTGCTTTTTCTTGTAAAGAATCTATCCACATTACAGGAAGTCATGGGCAACCACTTTTTTTCCATTCCCTTACCTGCAGAACTTGTTTTATAAGCCTCAATATCTTCAGTACAGAACTGTGACTACAATATTTTTACCACTTGGTTCTCAATGGCTTACAGTTTGACACCTGACAGTCCCTTTTTAGCTATATCTTTGTGATGGACACTTCCGGAGTGAATCAATAATTTCATAGGAAGTTTTGATTTCTAGATGTTGATGAATTTTTGACAGAACCGAAAACTGGAGCTGAGGCACTTGATAATGCATTGTGATGATGGGATATCCTCAGGCACCCATTGTCTATTGAAGCAGGGAGTTATTTAAGAGGCTTGCTAGAATTATGATAGTTTGCATCCTGTTGTCCAATTTCTAGCAGGCAAATTAGTTTTACTCATATTTCTAGAAGTTATATTCTTCACTCTTACTGAATTGCTCTGATTAAATTATGACAGAAAGCTGATTTTTATAGTCGCTTGTGCTAGCAAAGGCTGGGAAGAAATGCTTGTGGCCCACCCTCTCTCCATTTCCTAGTCACATTTCAATATTTTCTTACAAGTTCTGCCAGGTATTGTATTGTGATTAAAATGAAAAATTACTCTGTCCTGCAATATTTGAGATGAGGAGACCAATACTGAACTTTCATTTGAAAGAAAAGAGATAGTCATGCGTGGTGTATCCAGTAAGTATAATCTATAACAAACTGTAATGACATTATTTCATAGGAAAAAAAAGCCTGCAGAATTTCTAGAAAAACATTATTTACCAAAATTGTATGACCAAAACTGAATCAGGCATATAAGCAGCAGGTTTTGTCTTTTCTAGCCCATGAGAAAGCATGACCACCTTTTCCTAGTTGGGATATGTGTATGCCCATTTCGTTTTGCATGTGATACCTGTTATCTTAACATTGTAGGGACTAGTCCTGTGGCAAGTTATATGTTGTTTTGGCACTGAACTGCAGCTAGGGAAAATGCCTTAAAGCAGGGCTCTTTTGAGTATTGGGCACAACTCAGCACTGTGACTTCTCTCTTGCATTCTGTACTACATGCAAATAATTAGGGAGTCACCCTAATCTGCAGGCCATCTGCTCCTGTCACAAGGGATCCTGGACAGAGAAGGCGGCCACAGCACTGTGCTGCATAAATGCAGGCAGTACAATCTTCTCTTTGCATTTGTCAATTCTCTGGAATGCCAAACAATGGATGGTCTCTGTCCTGCCATTCTGGACATGCAAGCAGCACCAATACAGTCCTAAGTGTAAATCCCAAGTCAATCAGTAATAGAAAGGCATGAGGGAAAAAGTTCTTCAAAAAAAAACTTGCCTGATGATGATCTTCCTTTTGTTTTCCTTTGAGCTTCTTGATAGTGATTCTGGCATCTTCAGAAACAAAACACAATATAACATGAAGTACTGGAATAGGGAGATGCAGGAGTCATCAGCAAATTGTTGCCCAGTACAGGGTTAACACAGTCTGCTCCTGATGGCCTCAGTTATACAGCTCTCCTCACATATTGCCACTTAGATCCTTTCCCCGTGACATTGTCACAACATATTAAAGCCCCCATCCTGCAAACACTTCACGCATGTGGGTAGTCAGAGTTAATCACATGCATGAGTGTTTGCAGGACAGCAGCCTGAGAGATTAAGATCCAGAAAAGCAGCCATATAAAATGACCTATTTTGAGCAGGAAGAGAAAGGGACTCATCAGAAGTTCTTTATAGCTTACTTCGATAAAACATTGTAAAATATGTCATGTCTTACATTTTTACAAAACATCTTTCACTCCTATTGCACCATATATAAAAACATAGCAGCAAAAGATGAAATGTGAAACTGGCAGTTTGCCAGCATTTTAAATCTGTTGATGTGACCATGACACGGAAACCCAGACACAGGAACAGCTGTCTGGCACAGGAGTGTCCTGGACTTGTTCATTAATTGAATTCCCAAACAGCGTTTGTCACAAGTTCTGAAGATTAGGAGTTGTGATTGTAGAATAGTAACACAATGAAAAATAAAATAGAGGTAGAAAAACAAAGAGAGATGCTGTCACTCGCTAATTGTCATGCACTCAGCAGCTTCAACAGCCTACTTAGCACCTGCCTCTTTAATAGGTTTTAGCAAGAAGGCTGGGACCAGACCCTTTTTTGTTGCAGTAGTTAGTTCAGTTGGTTTGCAAATCAGCCCTACAGCATTAAAAAAAAAAAAAAAAAGAAAGAAAAAAAAGAAAAAAAAGGAAAAAAAAGTTGTTTATTCTGCATTCTTTGAAGGATAAATGCTAAACAAATGCCTTTTTTAAACTATTTCTTTCTCTTTATATATATTTATATGTTTTACTAAAAACCAAGGTACTTTGTGGCCTGCCAGTGCATTTCCTACACGTTGCTAAATATGTTACATTTCCTTGCCAGACAAAGCACAATGTTGCAGGAAAGAAATCTGGGGTTTTTTTCCGAGCAATTGCCAAGCTATTCTTTACTTCCACACTGTATCATGCCTTTCTGAACAAGGCTTCATTTTTCATACCTCTTTTAGGCTAATTCAATCTGACATCTTTAAATCCCATCACTTGACACTGATGTGCAGATGGAAATGTAACAGTCATTATGAAAGTTAAATATGATGGCTGATATAAATTCTTCTACCCCCACTTTTTCTGTCCTCTTTTCACAGCAAAGGCACAAAACCAGAGTAATCCACTATCTGAGGAGGGACTATGGGGAGACAGAAATCATATCATTGTCTAAATTTCTGTGCATTAAAACCAACCACAAATGCTTTATTCCGGCTGTGCAAGTAATTGGGGTCTGTGGATCCATAGGAGTACAGCCTGTTGTGTTTTAGCTTAGAAATAGTCTTCTGTGTTTAGGAACAAAGATAAATTTAACCTCTTTGGATGACCTTTCATTAACCACCATTTACAGCGGCAATGTGGAATACAAGCCAGCTTTATGTAAGATTACCTCTACCTGCTCTGGGGGCTGAAAGCACTAATAACTGATGGGCTTCAGAGAATGACTAAACTCTCAAATATTTGGGTTACTAGAAACTTCCTTAAGATGCTGTAACTTGTAACTCGTTTTAACTCTTTGGAGCACAATCTGAATATTTTTTTGTATGAGTTACATCAGAATCAAAAATACTGCAAGAGCAATATTTTTGCCTTCGTCTCACATTTCATCTTGTAGTTGCAGATGGGGAAAAGACAAGAAAAAAAATATTAAATATGCTTAGCAAACAAGTATAACCAACAGTCTAACTAACAGTCCATAGTTTCAGCAATTTTTTTTCTACAGTATTAATTTTACATCTTGGTTAAGTGCTATGAATGCAATTGCCACTGCAGGAATTCCACTGTGGTTAACTTTCATGGGAATCAGTGTCGAAATTTGGATGTAGCACCTGGGATATCTGTTGTAACTTGCCTTAAAAGAAAGAGCTGTTGAGAAAAATCCCTTTTCCATACACCATGGCTCTTACTGCCTCCACGGTGGCATGCAAGGTCTCCATAATGAAACCTAAGGGATTTCTCATTGTGTAAATTGCGGTCTGGACTTGATGCAATCATTTTATGTTATCCCTCCTCATAGCTTCCACAATTAGAGAGAGACGCGGGTGAAGCATTGTTAGGCTGGGGTCATTTTTGGCTGAAAAACAGCATATGAGGTCTCTAGGGAGCCACTAGTGAGGTGCAGAGGGGAATTATCTTGCCTTAATGGTGAGTAAATGGGTACAGTTTCTTAATGTAAGACTTTTTTCTCAGACCCTCTTGGGAAAAATTTTCTGTCATGTGTGTCCTAAGCTGTGCAGTGAGAAGCACACATCTCTGTGATTCAGCTGAAAAGATGTACTGATAGAAGTACGTGAATGTGGCAGAAATTGTGCTACAAGGAGAAAATCAGACATAAGCAAACAAATGAATTTTCTGTGATAATGATGACTGAAAAAAAGAGAAGCAGTTCTTTTTGAAAATATTTTGTATAAATATACCAAATACAATGGTTTCATTATGGCAACAGTCTCTTTTTTAAAGTTCCATTTATTTGATTTATTATTGCACAATATTACAGGTGGGTAGCTTCCTAGATGGAGATGTATTGTATTTTTTCACACCACAAGAATTATTCTAATTCATGCAAATTTGAGTTGCATCTACACATCAAAAGGAAAGCCTGCTTTCAAATGGTCATTGAAATTTAATTTTTTCAGGTACCTCTTTTGCATCAGTAAGCAGTGCTACATTCTCTGGAAGCATCTATAATTTCTTCACTTGGATGATCTAATCATAACTCCAGCCATTGAAAATACAGTTATGCTTTCATTCTTTAGCACATGTTGAGGGTGCAAGAAGAGCTCTGATGCTCTTCATTTTGTATCCTGGATGGATGCTGAAGATAACCACACTAACTAAAAAGTCTAACAGATACTACTGCTATCATCTCTAACACTGGTGTAGTCAAATAAGTATCTATTCAAATGTAAAGATTTTTTGCATGATCACTCTGTATTTGCAGCAAATGTAGCTGCTCTCACAAAAAAAGACTTAATTGTCAGTAGCATCTATTTTTACTGGAGGTAAGTTACAAGGCTTTAGTTGCCATTTGAAAAGGTTTCTTGGATAGCTCCAGGGAAATTTCTTTAAAATCTTGCTGCACTACACACATTTTAATTCCAATTAACAATTTAGTTTATTTTAAAAACACAGTATGTAAATTGAGTAATAAATTTGCCAAACATCCTTTCAGGTTCTAGCTGAAGCCTTATCCTCTGTAAACTCAGCTCTACTGCGCACATCACACTGCATAGAATGGAGGACTTACCTGAAAACCATGGATGTGATAAAGAGAATTATATTGCCAATGTCCTGCAGAAAGATGAGGCACAAAACCTGAAGCTTTGTAGCTTAAGAAGGTTAAAGCTCAAGAATTTTTTCTATGTCCAGTAAACCACTGATCCTTGAATATTTTGCTCTCAACCCTTTATTTTTTGTTATAATTACAGTATGACCAGTCTGGTTGTTATGTTGTCCTTTGTTCATGTGTTTTGACCATGATACCTGTGTTTAATTAGTGATGTGTCATTATGAAGTGCCTAAGCTATGGTGGAGATTGTTTTTGAGGTGAAACCGAAGAATGCTCTTCCTGTCGATATTGTATTGCATGCAGGAACCCCAGGGTGTATGGGTTTGCAGTCGAATAAGAAAATGAAGGAAGTCTGTCCTCTTCCATCCCCTTGCTGACCTGGTACTGCAAAAGAAACAGACTACCCAGCTAGGAAGGCTTGTGTGGTGGCGTTCTTTGTGAGGATGGTGCTGGCATGGCCACCACCTCTTCCTCTGCAGGTTCTAGCACAGGCAGGGAGAATAAAACCACACAGAAATGACATTTCATGGCATATAATTCAGGGGAAATATCATTAGTAAAGGTAAGTTGTAGCCATTTTTCTGCTACAGTTTTCCAAACTTGGGAAAAAGTTCAGCATATCAGTTAACTTGGTTGTAGATGTGTGTAAGAACTACTTAGATCTTCTTGAAATGAGTGGTCCAGCAACTACTTGCATTTAGCAAGCAGTGAGGAGTCTGAGCTGCAAAGATCAGATTCTCACAGGGACAGATGGAGAATCAAAGCCCAACCCAGTCTCTGTTTCAACCTTAATGCGTGCGTACACAATGAGACAGTATTTGCACAGGAAGGTGGTCTGCTGTAGGAAATTATTTCAATGCCTGAGTGCTGGATGTGGCATTCAACCTCTAACAGCCTTCTGTGTGAATCCTGCACTTCCTCTCCGAATTCAGTGCAGCACTTTAATATGTTTGTAGTCTTTTATTTTTTTTTAAGTTGTTGTTTTAATATTTGGTTTAAATGTGAAGGTGAAACCTGTGCTCAGGCTGACTTTCCCAAATGTTACACAGCAGTGAATTTTTTGAACTGAGCTATGAGGCATAAAAATAAAGATTTTTAGGAGAAGCCTGACACACTGTTGATGAAAGCCGAGCGGGAGAACTCTTACAGATTAGAAACACATCCATATCGATATGTATTTTTGTAAAGCACCAGAACAGCTTTGCATTGCATGTTCCTTCCCACCTCCTGGAAGAACCGAGGCTCTGCAGTGTGAAAAAGGAATTCTCAGTATTTTAAAAATTGTTCAGACATGTCCTGGACCTTCTGTTAGGAAATCATACAGTCAAGTGCTTACTAATACAAAGTGACTAACTCTCCATTGAGCTAACAGTGACACAAGCTTTGTGGCAAAGCTTTCACTGTGCAAGCATGACCTATCATTGTTACAAATGCCTGCTGTGAAGTTTTCCCTATCACTGACGTTACAACCATAATTAAATAGGGCAGTTTTCCTTTCTGATATGAATATTTCTTTCCGGAGCATAATAATTCCATGCTCTGACTGACCTAAATAGAGCTGAGTGTCTACCAAATGGATAACACTAAAATAAAGAACCAAGAGAGTTGCAGAAGAGGTTCTGTTGTCCTGATACTGTCCTTCTCAGCAAAAGCACTCATATTCCGAAACCATCCCTGGGTTAGAAAACTGTAGTGGTTAACATGGTGTTAATTGTTTATTGAAGTGTTAGAGTTCCAAAGTTTTGCTATCTCATTACTTCTTGGTAGATGCAGCTTTGGATTTGTCCTGTTTTTATCTGAAACCATAGTATTTCACAAGCCTGTGGATGTGCCATTTTGAGAACTTAAACTTTTGCAGATTCGGATACCAAAATTCAAGTCTTCCCAAACACTCTATTGCTCACAAAAGTGAAGATATGCACAGTTACAGACATATTTATTACCATGAGAAATTTTTCACCTATTCAGATACTATAATCTCTTAATGAACTTACAGTTTTGTGGTCGTAGAGACATTAATTGAAAAAGTGACTTAGGCTGACTTCAGCATTGCAATACTTATTCTTTCACACCTGATGCTACAGGGGAATACAAAGCCTTATGTGCAGTATCAATACTGTGTACATGGAGCTGTAAACTCCTAATGATGATATTCTGCTCAGGGTAGAGGTGCAAAAGATCCCTGGAGTACTCTCATGTGGACCAAGACAACAAAAGTATGTCTTAAATCCCATGCGTCACCAAGGTGTTTTAATCTTCATTAATGATCTCTGGCATCCCTCCATCTTCCAAGGATCAGAACCTGATAACCTAGAGCAGGGTACTTAACCTGGTCTTCCAAGCCTATTGCTTCAGGAATGCAGCATAATATTCTAGTCTGTGCATAAGGAGGCAAAATCATGGGGCCCAGGCCTGTTCTCAGGACAGATTGATTTTGTGTTGAACAACCACTGAAAAAAATGTAGAAATTATTTTGGTCACCCAAGGAAGGCACAGTTCACATTTGCCGGGGTCAGCAATAGTGTCTGCCTACACAGGAGTGTCGGCTTGTTTTCTTGTCCAATGAATCTTTATTCCCTCTGCAGTAGAAGGGCTTCAGTTGGAGTGGGAACTATCCTTTTCACACAGAATAGCTTGCAGTTTGTTGTAGTGAGTCTTACTTATTTTGAAATTAATTTCGTATACTTCTTAACAGTGAACATCCTAACTACTTACTCTCTTCTCCATGTAAAATTTCTGTCCTCAGTGTTGATAGCACAGTGTGACCTCAGTATGGGCTCAGAGACCAGAACTCTAGGCTTCTTGTGATGATTCTGTAACTATAGAAACACATTTCCAATATAATTTTTAAATATAATTTTTATAATATAATTATAATTTTTAAAAGGTAATTCTGTGACATAGATGGCATGCTATTAAAAAATCTGGCATCAGTAAAATAAAAAAATTAAAACCACACTGATCTGATTTTTTTTATTAATTTCAATAAAATCTTAACATTTTGTATCTCTTCTAGAGCTACCATGTGATTGCCAATCTCAGTGACTGAAGAATGTCAAGGAAATAAATCACAGAATCATAGGATTATAGAATCATAGAATGGCCTAATTTGGAAGGGACTTAAAGCATCATCTAGTTTCAACCCCACTGCTATGGACAGGTACACCCTACTCTAGACCAGGTTGCTCAGAGCTTCATCCAACCATTTCTAGGGATGAAGTATCCAGAACTTCTCTGGGCAACTTCTTCCAGTGCCCTAACTTGAGGGCCCCTGTCAAATTCATGTGGCTCACTGCTTATAAAGTAGAAGGTAAGGTGCAAGCTTTAGGAACTTTGGGATTTTTTATGGTCCGTGTGAAAGGTAAATGGATTTGGTCCAGTTTCCCAGTGAACTCCATCAGAGGTGTGAGGAAATATCCTTTGTTAGAGATTTCTCTGCCAGCTGACTTTGTTGGCTTGTGTGTCCCAGCAGTGTTGTGGGAGAACACATCCCCAAACTGTCAACCAGTCAGTTTTCTGTCTATCCATTCATTCCTGAAGTTCTTCTGTCCTAATCACATGGGAGGCAGGCACCAGAGCCGGTTTTGCTGGATGGTGTTCAGCTCCCTACTGTGTTTCATCAATGAATGAAGAAGAATGATATGTTGCACTGATACCTTGCCGGCAGATCAATTGCTCTCATGCCATGTTGCCATTCAGTAGAGAGTTAATTGCAACCTTTGACAAAAGGAGGACTCAGGAACATAGCATCTAAAGTCACACAACCATAAGTGAGAACAGGTTCCAATTTAGCCAAATAAATCATTCATTGCATAAATCTAGGTCTTCATTTAACAATTTGAGAGCTAAAACATCACCCCAGACCTGATTCCCTTATTTCTAGTCACCTGCAAATTTCATGCAGTTTAGCCTGACAGTAATCACAGTCATGATTTTGTTCTCATATTGTGATGAAGTGTAGGTCACAATTATTTATGAGGTTTATACTTCTACATTTTCCTACAAAATCCTGTGGTTCATTTGTTGTGTAAGACCTCATGTGCAAGCAAAAGTAGCTTTTTCTAGCAAGAGTTACAACATAACATGAAGTATGAACAGGACTTCTTCCACTGTAAGTGCTGAATGAGCTTTCTTTTGTTGTTCTGCAGTGTTTTCTATACCTCTACAATCAAACTGAAGACCCATAGCTATTTCATTGGGTTTGGTTGCACTGGTCAGTCCAAGAAATTTTTTTTTCAGTTACATAAGTCAAACAGTCAAAATAAGCATTTGGCTCAACTGCTATATGATGGTAGATTTGTTAACTTCAATGGCAGCCTGGACTCTTCAAGATATGTCCTCAAAGATGACCCAGAAAATGACTTAAATATTTAATGATGTTTCTCTCTGTCCCTGTTTCAATCAGTCAATCTGTCACTGAGACACATCTTACATTCAATAGTACATGAAAGACAAATGATCTGAAAAGAAATTCATCTCTACCAAAGAAAAGGATTCAGTCTCACAGATATCATGTTGTCAGCAGCAATTCAGGGTCATTTTTGTGCTTACCCACACTGTCAGCTGAGTTATTTATTTATGTATTTATTTAAGGACTTGCAGAATTTCTGACATCAACATGTATCCATATTCCCCGCACAGTTTTTTGGCATACTATCAGCATAGGATTTCTGGCAAATAAACAATATGATTTTCAAGCGTGTTGAAGTAACTGTTAAGTTCATTAGTCTCACATGAAAAAATTGTCTCTTTCAGACAGAAATTGGGAAAGGAGAGTTTAGTAGCTTTTAATGTTTAACAAAGTATATATACCAAAAACCAAAAAGTCTTTATAACTTGTTCTGAACACATGAAACAGTAGGGAATACTTAGCTCCCCTGGGTCTCTATTCAAAAACTAATTTCTTCCTTTGTGAGGAAATGGAGTCTCAGAAACTATTCCGGTTTTCTAATGATTTCTCTGACTCCTCTGTATTTTTTTCTGATATTTTGGAGTCTTACACAAAACAGCTAACAACACTAGTGTGCTCTAGTAATGTGTTACTAATATTCTACATAAGGTAAAATTGTGTAGATCCTCTTTTCAATCAAGTTCCTACTTAGGTTCTTCTGATTTTTGTCTTAGCTCCTACTTTCTCACTTTTTTTCCTGTCGAAGTGTAGTATTAGTAGCTAATTTACAATGTCTTTGGCCTTCAAGTGAGGTTTTATTGCTTTTCTGCCAGGATCACTACAACCTTTTCATGAGTAACTTTCCAAGATGCAGTCATTCACTCAATGCATGTGGTTTGCACCCATTGTTCCTAAGAACTGTAAGGGATTTTACTTTCAGCTATATATAATGTATTATAATGAATCAGCTTAATTAGCCTTCAAGATTGCACTGTGGGACTGTCTCATGAAAAGGGACAGTTGAAGACATTCTAAAATAATACAGTGAACACTAATTGCTTAAGGCAGATGGTATTGTCTATAGAGTTCTAAAAGAACTCACTTGTGAAATTACTGAACTGCCAACTCTGATATTTAAATAATCCTTACACTGAATGCTCTATTACCAGTGAATTAGAAGATGGCTAACACATCACTAATTTTAAAAACATTTCAGGAGTGGTGGAAGGAGCTACAGACCCTATTAACTAAACAGATAAAAATCATGTTGAAATCTAAAATAATTTAACACATTTATTACTATGATGTGACAGCACATAACTACCACTTCTGTTGTGTAGGAACTCATATTTAATAATTATATCAGAATTCTTTGAAGAAACTGTTGATGGCATGAATCGGCTGGCAGAAATAATATCTAGTTGGATTTGAAACAATGCTTTTAGCACAGTTCCCCTCCAAAATCTTTTAGGGAAACCATAGTGTTATGGAAGGAGATCTTCTTGTGGACATATGATGTAATATATTAAATTAAGGAGTTAAAAAATGTAAAGAAACTGTGATTTTTCTGGTTAGACACATTTTCTTGGTACAGCCCATAAAAGGCTGGGATGAATGTTGTGCCATTTTAACACAGTCAAGAATAATTTGGGAACAGGGTGAACATGATGATGTGTGGTGATCCAAAGAATTGCAGTAAAGTTCCATAATGAGTGGCTGCACTCTAAAGCAGCAAATGAAAATAAATGCTGATAAATGGAATGTAATGTGTTAAAGGAAACAATCTTGAGAAACTATGTATAATGAAAATCTTTGTGTTAACTAATGTCACTTAGAAAATATGTGTTTTGGGGACATTATATATATCTCATTGGGAACTTCAGCTCAGTGTTCAATAGCAATCAAAAACAAAGAAAAAACCTCCATAAATGGATATAAATGTTCAGAAAATAAATAATCAAACACACACAAAACGTCTCTGGTAGCAGTCCATGATGCATATATTCCTTGAAAACTCCCTATAGATCCAGTTACCTGCCCCACTGCCCCCAAAATGATAAAGACAAATGAAAATAAGAAAACAGCAGGAAAGTAAGCTAGAAACCCTATACATATATTGTCTAGCAGTATTTCACCTGGGAACAAGACATATAAAGGAAGATATATGTATTGATAAAGTCATGACTGTCAACAAGATGGCCAGGAGAAAACTTTTAGATGGGACTTTCAAAACAGGAAAAGGACATAGTTGTCCACATAACATGTAGTTAATCTGTGAAGTATGGTGCTGCAAGGCACTGAGATTGTTGAAAGATTCCATGCTTTCAGAAAACAGAGAAAACATAGAAAAAAGTCCATCAGAAGCTATTACTCATGAGGACAAACAGCTCTGAATCAGCAGTCCCTTAAACTGGAACTGGCGAGCACAGTGTGAACCGTCACAGTACATTTACCGTATTCTTGCTAGGTTTGGTAGGCATTCACTCTGGGTCACTGCATGAAAAAGGATACGAGATTAGATTGATATTTGTCTAACCCAAGTCAGTTGTTCTTTTGCTACATTTTTAATTAAAACTCTCTGTATCATCCTGTATGTTAAATGTTCAAATGCATATCAGAGTGGTTTTTGGGTGTTGCACTAAGGCAGAGAGATCCCTCCCCAAAGAGTGTCTTTCTGGAGTTATGAGTAAGATCCCAGATGTGCCATTAACACTGAAAAAATAAAATTATTGATCTGTTCTTTCAATTAAGTATTGCTGAATAGTAATTGAAAGGAGTTGGATATATTTTAAGCTTATATGGGCATACGCTTTATTTAGAAAGCTACTGTGTTGCATTTGTAGCTGTTCCATACATTGTTAGAGTTGGAAACCATCCCTGTGAAACCGGTCAGAACCCTCTTACAGTGCCTAGAGAATTTAATTATCTTATTTCCATTTGTAAATTCTACTGCAGCTATTTTCCAGACAGAAACTTAGCCACTGTCATCTAAATGCATGGACACTGTATTTTATGTCTTCCATCTTTTCTAGCTCCAGGAGATCCTCTAGATGCTGTCTGTGCTTTTCTTTTACACTTACCTGTATGGCATTATGATGTTGCTTTATTATATTGAGACTGGGCATATCTGAAACTGCAAATCAAATTTTGATACTGCTTGTTTTCAAAAATCTTCAGTTCAAAAAAAAAAAAAAAGTGTAGACAGGTCTAGTGCTTAATTACAGCAATAAACCAGACCAGGGTGTGTGCAAGCCTGAGGCATCTGTGTATACTCTGGGTGTGTTATGAGACAAAAGACTAATCTGGCCAAATTCTCTTTGTAATTCAGATTCTAAGGGACAATCCAATCATAACATTTTTCAATTAGTACTGAAACAGGAAGACAGATCCTTCCACTTAAAAGGAGGTTTTTAGAATGGAATTTCTGTCTATGTACTTGAAATGATCCCAAATGGGAGCCAAACAATTTGCTTCTATCATATTGAGTGCATTAAAAGCAAAGAAATGAAAAATCTCTTTTACAAACTTGCAGCACTGGTTTTACATGGGAATCTGTAAATATCTTCATAAACTAGCTCAGAGCTCAGTGTGCTTCACAGTCACTGCAGTGACTGAAGCTAGAGTGAGGGAACTTTAAAAATGGATCTTCCTGCATGAAGAATCTCACATTCTTCTGAAGATCTCACATTGGTCTCTGAAAATATTCACAGCCTGCTCAGGTGTCAGTCACTCTGTGATGGACTTCTATTTGTCAAGCTTGAGGATTGAGACTGAGATTAAAGAGATGAATAGTTCCCATGATTTTTTATTTAGAATAGTTCTGGCAGAAATATCCACATATTTTCTTCCAAATCTTTTATCTACACCCTGAATTTCATGGGTGAATTTCATCTTATTCCAGAAGCAAATTGTATGCACTGTGATTTTATTTCCTACAACTCTGCTTGAAAAACACAGTGATCCCATTTATACAGGACTTAATAAGGAGGAGTAACCAAATTAAAAATAAAATTTAAAAAAAGTTATATGCAAGGTCATAACCTCTATGTGTGATAAGTACACACACACTGCAGGGGAACAAACTCATGTGTCAAGATCATACACTGCTTTGGGTTAAATGACTGGGATTTTTTCCTACAAGGAGTCTCTCTCTTCTTTTTTGTCACTGATCTCTGATATTGGAGCACTTTCAGGTTTTTGGGTTATGGCATGGGGACAGAAAAACATGCTGGGCTCCAGAAAAGAAAAGTAGAGCAACTGTCTTTAATTGAGGGAGTGGGGACGGAACGATGTTTGTTTATAAATTTAATTACCAAGCCTGAGTCTGTATTCCAAGACAGATAATCATCTGTCCATGCTCAGAAGGATTTTCACATAGAACATAAACGCATGAAAGGCTCGAGGCAGGTTTATGCAGGCTGAACCTGTAGGATCTTCTTTTCTGAATTTATTTCTTTTAGGTCAATAGGATTTGCACGGTTATTATACCTTCAAGATAGCATTTCAACCTTTGGAGACTTATTTTTGTATTCCAAGAAACTTAATTGGGGAGTGGGGAGTGTTAAGTTTCTCATCTTCATGAAATTCTATTCTCACGGGTGGGCAACAGCAAAACAAGCCAACCACACACTGGGCTTCATCAAAATCAGCATGACCAGCAGCTTAAGGGAGGTGATTCCCCTTGTACTCTGTTCTGGTGAGACCCCCACCTGGAGTGCCACATCCAGCTCTGGGGTCCCCAACACAAGAAGGACATGGAGCAAGTCCTGAGGAGGGCCACCAAGATGATCAGAGGGCTAGAACACCTCCTATGAAGAAAGGCTGAGAGACGGCTTGGAAAAGAGAAGGCTCCAAGGAGATTTTATGGCACATTCCAGCACCTAAAGGGGGCCTACAAGAAAGCCAGAGAGAAACTTTTTACAAGGATATGTAGTGATAGGACAAGAGGGTATGGACTGAAACTGAAGGAGCGTAGATTTAGATTAGACATTAGGAAGGAATTCTTTACTGTGACTGTTGTGAGACACTGGAACAGGTTGTCCAGAGACATTGTTAATGCCCCCTCCTTGGAAGTGTTCAAGGCCAGCGTGAATGGGACTTTGAGCAACCTGGTCTAGTGGCAGGTATCCCTGCCCATGGCAGGGAGGTTGGAATGAGATGATCAGTAAGGTCTCTTCCAACGCAGGCCACTCTAGGATTCTATGATTTCAGTTGGAGGGAAATTGCACACACAATTTCAGCAGGATGCTGTATACACGTCCTACAATTCTGACTTAGATTCTCTGACTTGATTATTTGCTCCCCTTCAAACCCACTAGGCCTGTTTTGTAATTGTCTTTGGGTAGACTTTCAACTAGGACGCTCATGAATTAATCAAAGATGCAGTTGTGTTGTATGAGAGCTTGAATGAAGAATTGTGTGTGTTATATAGGAACTTGCTTGTGATAATAGGCATGCAGTACAGTATCTGGCAAAAAAAAAGGAGGGTCCTTGATATATGTTTGTGGAATTACACCGTAATTTCACCCTCTACTGATTAATAGCCTTCAGAATGCAAGTTAATGCATTCCTACTCTGTACTTTTCAAGAGCAAAGAACATGGGTAGCAAACACAGACATTTTTACTTCCTGATTTTGATTTCATTTAATGCATTCCTTGGAGATATTCCCATCAGCTAATTTAACTGCACATACACACATAGTTCCTACTTGGACAAAAAGGTGATAAAACACAAATAATTCCCAAAATATAATTTTGAACACTGTATAACTCAGTAACATCACCATCAGTTTTTCTAAAAATACATTTCTATGCCTGTTTTTCTTTATTCAAGACTACTTTTTTTCCTTCAGAATATTTCTATTTCTCAAAGATCCTTGACCAGTAAAGAAAATGTATTACTGTATAGGAAATGGTGTGTTGTTTTTTTTTTTTTTTCCCTTCAGCTTTGTCTAATTTAAAACACATTTAGAGGTAGTCTCTTTGCTGAAACCCTGAAGCAAAATGACAGCTCTGGGCAAAAACTAGCCTAGGGCAATTATACCCAAACTATTTCAGGAAGCAACGAGTAATTCGAGATACATTTTTTTAATGGAAAAGCTGGCGCAATCTTTGGCTTGGTCTGCTTTTAAATTTGATATCCTAACTGACACAGCAGAAGTCCTCTTACAGGCATGGATACCATCATTAAAGAAAATTTCCTTTTGCCATCAAAGCTTTTCATTCAGGAAATGAGAGTAATTTATTCCAAGGAGTAGACTGTCCTGCCCATAGACTAGTGTTGACCAGGAGAGACCACCAATGTAATTGCATAGTGGGACAAATTGGCATAAAAAATTTTAGAAGAGAGTTTGATACAAGAAGCACATGTGTATAGTACCACATACCTAAAGCTGCTTCACAGTAAATCTTGAAGAGTAATGGAGGAAAAATATTTGCCTTGTGCTCTCCCCTCTCCTCTTTCTCTTTGTTCACCTTACAGGCTGATGGTTATACCACAAAGCAGCCTAGTGGGATCTTGATGTGACAATTTTAGACTAGGCTATTAAGCGTAGCTTCCTTTTATCATGACATAATTTATGATAACTGCTATCAGAACAAGAGTTCTTCACTGTTGAATGGTTCAGAGTTGTTCAACTGGTTGGATGGGTTCTATTTGAACCTTCTCCAAACACGAACATTTAGGAATAAGAGTACATTTGAACAGGAGGAACATATTGGACATTGTGTTCTTTCCTTTTTTATCACCTAAGAAATAGGTCTCTGTCTTGGCATTATTAAGGTTCTTGGACTGTACTCTTTGTGGGAGAAGTTGGAAAACATCTTCTGCTTCCCAGTCTGAAAAAGGAATAAAAACCTTATTTATCAGACAGATAAAAATAGTGTCCCTGGAGATATTACAGAATTTGGAGCATAGATAGGATTGATAAAGAAATTAACTGATATTTGTGTGATGTTTGAAAAATTTGGGGTTTTATTTCAAAGTTCTGTATATGCTATGGCCAAAAGGACAGAAATCAAAGTGCCACTGGGGTAAGCATCCTACACAGTACAAGAATTTTCTGTTCTAGGAACTTAATGTCCATGTGAAGAGTTTACAATAATGTCACTGACACCTTTTGGAAAAAGAGATTAAACAGTAAATTCTGCTTTCTATTCCAAGTTAATACCAAGGCAGAGCTACATCACTACTGATTGTGCACAGTTAGGGCAGCTGACTTGTTTTCTGTAATGAGTTCTTGCAACTATAAAAGTTTGCAACTGCTTTTGTTGGCCAGTAAATTGGAGGAATTAACAAGCCCAGTTGTACTAGCAAAACTAGAGAGTGCAGATGACTCTACTTTATTTCCATTTTCTTAATAAGTGCATAGTCATGCATTTTCTAACATTTAATGTCTCACCTCAACAAATGTAATTTCTAGATATATTCATAGTTTGAATCTTCATATTTGAAAACTCACCTATTGGAGATCTCAGCACCTGTACCAGAAAAGATGGGCACAAATACTGGGACTACTTGCCACGAAGTCTGTAGGCTTGTTTTTAGTTGTTGAGGTAGAAAGTCAGGTATAACAGTGGGGCAGGGCTTACTCCATGGTAGAGCCCTCTACAATTCTAAATGTGAGAAGTGGGAGCAGAAGTTGACAGAGCTTTTGTGTTTTGTAAGAACAGATGACAATCGATACATATTTGTGAAGGTCTTCCCAGGCCGCAATTAGAAAATCAGCACAGAACAATGTTACCACACCGAAGTTTTCCATTTTCTTTTAGAAATACCAACAATAAAAGAAATAATCATAGTTGTTAGGTTAGTCTCAGGCATAATGACATTTTTGAAACCTGCTCACTTAAAATCTGATAATGCATTTCATCATGCTTCATAAAAGGCATTTATGAGTGCTGTAAACGAAAAGCTTGTCACAGGCCATAATCTCCACATTGAAGAGTTGAGCTCGTTCCTTTTTACTGAGTGCAGTGAACACACTGGCACACAGTAACTTTCATCTTTGGTGGAGAAGAGATTAGATATTGAACTTGGCTGCATTGAAAGCAGCTCTTCAACCTGTGCCCTGATAACACAGTGACCTTTTTGCCTAAGTACCTGAAGGCAGAGTTCATTAGCCTCAAAAGACGCAGGTGTAACATGGCTCACCTCCATGGGCTTAAAATCCCCTAGACTTCAAAATAAGGTTTCTGCATTCAAACTGCCTTTGGAGAATGATGCTTGGTTTTCATCTCTTTGGAAGATTGCTGCTTGGCCTCAGTCAAAATCGTGCCGGAAGCTGTCCCCCTAAAATAATGCTATGAGTACGCCTGTGCGAGTACTGCCACTGTGGTCATTTTTCATGAGCACTGACAAAGTCAGAATGGCAAAGACTGTGGAAAACTGTGTGGTGGAATTCATTTGCCAAAAATCAGACATACATGAGAGAGAAATATACACCACTGTCAGTTTTTGTGAGACTACAGCCTGTGAAAAGAAACAGACATTTTCAATGCATGATTCAGTTTTTGTTAAAGTATGTGTGTAAAATAGATCAGATGAATTGTCCCTTAAAATGTTTAAATGCATTCCCCTCCAGTCACTACAAAGAAAGTCTGCTCACTTGGAGACAGATCTCTACATTGTTGACACCAAAAGTTAGGGAAGTTCAGAGGTACGAAATTTTCAAGGATGCTGTTAAAATATGTTTCTCCTAAGGCCTCATCTACACAAACATGGAGCACCAGAAGAGTTTGGTAGTTGTAATATATATAGTAAATAAATATATAATAACATGTATATAATTATATGTAATAAATACCCAGTAAATTCCATAGAATGACTGCAGTTTTCCTAACATAATAATGCCTTATTTCAATGTATGATTATTGTTTCCATTCTTGGTCTAAAATAAAAGACATGAGCTTTATATATTGAGATAATTGCATATATCTTTAGCTGGTTGTATTGCTTAAGCTATCCTTGCCTAGCTGAAGGATTACAATTCTTCAAAGTAGAGAAGGCAACACTGATTTCCTCACAGAGTTTGCACAACATTTCAGTATGTTAACTACATTTAAACACATCGTCAAAAATATTTACAATTAATAAACTTCAGAAGCACTTTAAAACATTACATTAGAATGAAATAAAAAAAGATTACAGCACAAACTGCTGTGTACAAAGGTCTCTGTCATAATGATGGATGGATGGGATTCACTTCATCTTCAGAAATCTACAGTGTAGTTGTCTTTGAGATCTCACAGCTCTTCTAGCAAATGAAGAAAAATAAATGCATGCAGAGAGTGATTCATCTCATTCTAAAAGAGGTGTCTAAAATAAGCAAGACTGCATTTTAAAAGTCTCTGTTTCTTTCCTCCCACTGCACAGGGAGTCCAGATGACTTGCTCTGATGTAGGTAGCTACAGTGTAGACATTTATAGTTGGGGAAATTAATCCTGTTCCACGTTTCTAAAAGGGGTGGCCAAAAATGGGTGACCAAATTAGGAATAGGATGCTGCCAGAGCTATTCCATGCATAATCATGGAGTGCTTCCAAACTCCATAAAGGTCCATAAAACTTTTCCTTTTGTTGTAACAAATAAGAAACCAGGTTTTGAGAAAAGGTCAGGCCAGGTTTGTCATTTGATAGTCCCCAGGGCTAAACAGAGCACAAGACTCAATTAGTTTTAAATTAAATAGTTCATTAATGTTATATATGTATATTATGTAAGAGGGAGGTGCTTATGTGTCAGAGGGAATGGTTAAGTAAAGATCTGGCTTTCCCACGCTGATGGGTGAGAAGAGAACTCTGTAATGGCTATTACACTCAGCTCTCTGAGAATTAAGAAAAACTGTCTCCTGTTTCTTTTCCCCGTCTCTTAGGGAAAAGCTTATGTCTAGAGCTGCCAGAACTGCTCTTTGCTGCTGAAAACTTCATCTGTGGTAAGAGGGCATGTATTGAGAAAGGGTCTGGTGGCTCTACTCTTTCTCCACTGTTAATGAGAAATCCTGTGTGGCTCAGAGAAGGTCCCAAGTTATTGCAGCAACTATTGATTATCACTTAACCCAAAACTGGCTAAGAGGGAGGCTGTTTAAAAGGAGGTCAGACTTAAAGACATTTTTTAAAAGATCTATTAATAATCGTGCTTTCTTCACCAGCAACATCAAAAAAGAGAAATGACATTATACTTCAGCTTACATTATCTTTCGCTCCTGTGTCCGCAGGCACACTTCTTAAATAATCACAATTTCTAATTCCCAAGGAACTTCATTTGGAAACAGAAATTCTGAATGATGCGCAGAAGAATAAAGCTGTTTAAATTCTACCTTATGCAACAGCCTGAACTGATGACACACCACTAGTAAAGATTTACTATTTACTAATTATAATACTAATTTAGTAAAAACTTCTATTTAGCAAATAGTAGAGATTTACTATTTAGTATAGTTCAAGGAGTTGGAAGTAGCAGACATTTGTGCTGTAGGGATGGTGGTATGTGAAGGTACTGCTTTCTCCTCCCATTTTTATGATCCAGACTACACATCAGGCAGTGCTGCAGCCATACACAGAAGACCTCCCCCAACAGAAATCCTCCAGTTCAGGAAAATGTTACATGAAAATAATGGTCACCTGGAGCAAAATTACTAAAACATATTTCATCATTCTAAATTTATGTCAATAACACAGACAACCATTAAATTTCTTTTCTCTTTTCTTTCCTTTTCTCTTTTCTCTTTTCTCTTTTCTTTCCTTTTCTCTTTTCTTTCCTTTCCTTTTCCTTTCCTTTCCTTTCCTTTCCTTTCTCT